>CM053757.1:44338932-44368203 GCA_028658305.1 Pachyuromys duprasi
TCTATGCTGCAGACAAACCTGGGCACAGACCCAAAGGGCAGTGCCACCCAAACATAGTTGCTCTTGCCTGTAACTTGGCTTTTGGGAGGTGAAGGCAAGAGAATCAGAAGTTCCAGGCCAGCCTGGGCTGCAGGAGATCCTGTCTCAAAAACAAAACAAGGGCAGGAGAGATGGCTCAGTGGTTAAGAGCACTGGCTGCTCTCCCAGAAGTCCTGAGTTCAATTCCCAGCAACCACATGGTGGCTCACAGACATCTATAATGAGATCTGAAGCCCTCTTCTGGCATGCAGGTGAACATGCAGATAGAGCACTCACCCATATAAATAAATCCTTTTTTAAAAAAGGAAAGTACACAGGGAATGTGGCACACATCTTTCGTCCTAGCAATGGGGAGGCAGAGGCAGGTGGAGCTCTGTGAGTTCCAGGCCAGCCAGAACTACATAGTGAGACTCTGTCTAAAGAAAGGAAGGAGAGAACAAGGAAGAGAGGGAGGAAGAAAAGGAGGGAGGGAAGAAGGGAAGGAGGGAAGAAGGGAAGGAAGGAGGGAGAAAAAGTACATTGACTCAGACCTGTCATAACCAATAGGATCTATGGGGGTGGCTTGAGGCAGTTTGCGTTATAGCCAGGACACCCTAGGGAGACCCTCCCTAGGCAGAGAGAGGGTCTTCCAGACCAGTGGCCTATGCAGGCAAGGCAAGGAGGGAGGCGGGGGAGGGGGCGGGGGGGCGGTCATTGAAAGCCTTCAAGGCTGGAACCCTCCTCTCTGCCTGCTCATTCTAGAAGTATAGCAGAAGCCCAGGAGAGCAGGCAATGCAGGCAAGTCAGCCCACGTTGTCTCCGTAAGCTCTGGAGGGCACTGCACTGTGTTCAGAGACCCGGCAGCCAGAGGCCAGCTGGGTGATGGAAGTTCCTGAAGTCGAACGAGAGACCCTGCCTGGTGGGTCCCAGGACTCCTTGCTGGAAATAAGACCAGGGGACCTCAGAGCCTCACTTTAGTGCTAGAGGCCAGACTCAGGCAGCACATCTGTCCCTGGGCAGACAGGGCTTTGTCCCATGCTGCCCAGAACCTGCTGAGCTGTAACTCCGGCTTCCGAATCCCTTCCACATACTTCCCTAGATCCTCAAAACATACAGTCTTATGGGCTAGAAAGAAGGAAGCCCTCAGACTCCCAGATCCCAGCCCATGACCGTGCTCTGAGGAAACTGGTGAGTGTGTTGACTGCCCAGGTATCTAGGACCAATAAAGATTCTATGCCCCTGAGCTGAGGCCCCAGATGTGCATTTTAACAAGTCCTGGAGAAATTCTAGACTCAGCCAGATCCTGAGGCCCCACAATGTGCCCATTTACAATATATGACACAGACAGCGTCCTGCCTCTGGGATCCTGTCCCCGTCCTGACTCTACCCAAGAGGAGCTCTTCCTCCTCTCTCTCTCACCCTAGCCACAAATGCCCAATGGCTTCCAGTGCTTCCACTGCCCCTGGTGTGAGGCCCTGAGGGGCCTGACCCTCATGGGTAGAAAAACTGAGTAGGCGGGGAGCCTGAGGGAAGGAATGCTCAATAGAGCGTCCAAACCTCTACTTCACACTGTGGGAGCCCCGGCTGCCTTGTCTGCCATGGGGTTTCTCTCAGGTGGGAGATCAAGGCCAGTGCTTGGCAGACAGGTGATAAACCCTTAGCCCCTGGCCCGCCCAGAGCCCCTTCCGTAGCTCTGCTTCTTCCCCTGCTCTTTCTTGAATAGTGTTCCATAAACGCCACACAGCAAGAGGAAGGGTAAAACTGGCAAGCTGTCTCCTGGAAAGCCAAGGCCACCTTACAAGGGTGTGGGCTCCCCAAAGGTGGCCTCCGACTGGGCTTGGATTCTTTCACTTTCCTCCTCCCCCAACCCTCTGCTGGTGGGAGCTTATCAGCAAGGAGTGGCCCCTTGCTAATCGCCTGGGCTCCAGGCCTGGGATTAACCTTGCAGACCCAGGGCCGGGGTCAGCAGCCCTGGCTACCAGTCAAGCCCCGGGGTCTTAGCTGAGGAGGGGGGTCCAGGATGAAGGCTCAGCTGCAGACTGGAGCCAAAGCCTCTCAGTCTCCACGCAGAGCCCTGCAGGGACTTCCCCTGCTCGGGAATAAAACCCAGACCCTGCCTGCTCCAGGCCTCTCCGACAGGCCCTGCCTCTGGGCTGACCTTTCCCCTCCATCTTCCCCTCCCTCTCTCTCTCTCCCTTCACTCTTGTCCTGGGACTCAGGGCCCAGGCTCCTCCTGAGAAGGCCCTTCTCCCCCCAGCTCCGTACCCAGGAAAACCTCTACTCCCAGCAGTCACATAACCCTATTTCCCTGGTTGGCTTCTTCCTTCCTTCCTTTTTTCCTTCCTTCTCTCCTTCCTTCCTTTCTTCCTTCCTTTTTTTCCTACCTTCCCTCCTTGCTTCCTTCCTTTCTCCAATACAGGGTCCCTCTGTGTATCCTTGGCTGTCCTGGAACTCCCTCTGCAGACCAGGCTAGTCTCAAACTCACAGAGATCCCCCTGCCTCTGCCTCCCGAGCCATCCCTGGCCCCTGGTTGGCTTTTCCATCTGCCTTTCCAATGAGCAGAGAGCCCCACACTTATGGCTAGGGTGGAGCTCTGTGAGGGTCTGTGCAGTTCCAGGATGAGGGCAGCACACCTGTCCCAGCAACTCTGGGTTCCAGGCTGGGCTCAGGGTGCCAACGGAAGAGTGCTGAGCCAGCACCCACAGGGATAGATGTTTGGAGCCAGTGTGAGCCCCGAGGTTTCCTGGAGGCCAAGCTCTCTTCCTGGCGTCCTTTAAGAACCCCACCCCCACCCCCAACCCAGGAGCTTGTTTGGGCTTCTCCTCTGGTAGAAGCTGAGAAAAGACCCCTCCCACAAGACCTTACCATTTCTTGGTACATGGGTACGTCTGGCTCTGGGCACATCAGAGAACCTACTGGTGGCTAACCTGCAGCGGAGGTCCAGCCAGGTCCAGGTCAAATCTCATCTGACTGGGCTTTGCCTTTCTGACTGGGCTGAGACAAGTTGGGGAGCACAGGACAGTTATTTAGAAATCTCAGAACGGGAAATGGTGGCTTGCCTCAAAACAGAAGGAAACTCTTCTCTAGGCCTCAGTTTCCCCAGCTATGTAGTGTTGCGACATTGATAATGAGAGGGTTAAGCAAGTTGATGCAAAGGGCCTTTGCGCAAAAGTCCCTTTTCACCTGCTCAGATCCGCAGGTCCTCAGAGCCCAAGCCCAGGCCTGTCTAACCGTGGTCTTTAGTGCCACCTGCTGACCATATTGAGAATGACACCAAGGGGCGGGGGCGGGGGAGCGGCGCAGGAAGGATGGTACCTAGGTCTCACTCCATCCGGAGTCTGTATCCTGTGGGGCTTTCAGAACGTCCCCGGGCAAGGGGCATATGCCATCAAAGGGACCAGCTTGGCTGAGTTCGGGCTGCTGTCACCGTAGCAGTCCGCAGCCGATCCAGGACTTAGGTAAACCGGGTCAGGGTGGGCTTGGTGTTCAACCTCGTCCTTCCCACGACAGATGCCCAGGGAGCTCAGACGGTAGACGCAGCTGTGCCACACCCGCACACTCAGACGTGCACTCCTGCACCTCTGCACCTAGACTGACGTCTCTTTCTCTCGTTGTTTACTGTTTCTCCATCCTCCTGTGCCAGCGCCTGGACAAGGCCCCCAACTGTGTTGGCTCCGACTACTGTTTCGTTTTTTTGCTTTTGCTTTTTCGTTTGTTTTGTGTGTGCGTTGTGTGTGGACGCATGCCTCCTTGGCACATGTATGGAGGTCAGAGAGCAACTTGAGGGAGTTCATGCTCTCCTTCATCATGTAGATCTCAGGGATCTAACTCAGGTGGACAGACGTGGCGGCGATCGCCCTTATCCACTGAGCTATCTGTAATCCTTCAATTACTGACTTAATAAACCCAGAAGCACTCAGCTCTCGCATATGCTGACTGGCAGGGTGCCTGCCTGCAGGCTCACACACAGCACCTCAGGACTGGCACATTCCTGCCACTGAGGTCAGCCGTGCTCATCCGGGTGGACAGCTTTGCCCAGGGCAACTTCCTCCATGCACAGGAGTGCCCCCTGATAACCAGGAACTCATCTGCTTCCATCCCTGGCTGTGTTCTATGATCACTGTCAGGGGAGGAGTGTTAGGTGCCCAATGACAGCCGGAGGGACAAGCTAGCACTAGGGTTTTAAGATTATCGGTTGGCTGCTTGCTGGCCGGCAAGTTTGGTTTCAGGTCTAATAATGTATTCCAAGCTGACCTCAAACTCACTCTGTTCAAAGATGATCTTGGACTTTATTAGTAGTAGTAATTGTAGGATTGAACTTTGAGCCTCACTCATGGCAGACAAGCACTCTACCACTGAGCTATATCCTCAGCCCTGTTTACTTATTTAGACAGGGTCTTGTGTATTCCAGGCTAGCCTTGAATTTATTGTGTAACCGAGGACAACCTTCCACTTAAGATTCTGCTGCCTCTACCTCCCAATCCTAGCTATGGTCCATCACACGACCGCTTATGTGGTACTGGGGAGCGAACCCAGAGTTTCCAGCTCCCTAAGCAAGCACCCTAACCCACTGAGCCACATCCTCAGCCTTCCGGAGCAAAGCTTGGAGTAACTTCCTAACTGTGAGTTTCTTCTAACTAGTCCATATACCCACCTTCCTTTCTAGAAGGTAGAGTGGGGTTCCCGCTCTCTCTTCACCCCTCAGTCCTTTTTGACTAGTCAGCCAGTGCAAATGGATGTCCACCTAAGACCCCGCACTCGACCCCCTCCACCCACTGTTTGGCTCCTAGCAGGAAGCTGAGCAAAAGTGCCTTGACCTCTCTGGGTCTCCCTCTTTGAAATGTGGGTAATAACTATACTTAATGCCCACGAGAAAGACGGCAAGCCAGGAGGGTAATGCAAGCTGGGCATTGTGGTGCCTGGGACCTGAGGTGCTCAAGGAAAGGAACAGAGAAATTCCTGCTATAAGGCTCCTCCTGTGAGTATTTTGAGGAAGATGTCTCTACTGAACATATAAGAGAGCTAGGGGGTCTATTAGAGACCTCTGGTCTATCCGGTCACTGTGAGCCACAGAGGAGGCGCAGAGAGGGAAAGCCACTTGCTCAAAACCCCTCTCCCTGTCAGGGGGAAAACTGGTGAGAATTCATTTCTTAGCTCAGTGTGATGGTGCATGTCTGTAATCTCAAGAAAGTTGTGGTAGGATTGCCTTGAGTTCAAAGCCATCCTTGGTTACATCCTGAGTTCAAGACCAGTTTGTGACACATAGCAAAACTTTCTCAAACAGACAGGGTCAGCAAGATGGCTCAGTGGTTGGAGTTAAGAGATGGCTCAGCAGTTAAGATCACTGGCTGCTCTTCCAGAGGACTTGGGTTTGTTTCCCAGACCCACGTGAGGACTCACATCAGTCTGTAACTCTAGTTTCATGGGATCCGGCCCCCTCTGTGGCTTCCTCATGTGCTGCATAGACAGATAAGCAAGCAAAACACCCACACATGTAAGACCTCTGATGGTTTTTTGTTTGTTGTTGTTGTTTGGTTTTGGTTTTTCAAGACAGGGTTTCTCTGTGTAGCCTTGGCTGTCCTGGACTCAATTTGTAGACCTTAGACCAGCTTGGCCTCGAACTCACAGAGATCTGCCTGCCTCTGCCTCCCAGAGTGCTGGGATTACAGGTGTGCACCACCGGGCCTGGCCAGACCGCTGATGGTTTAAGAACATCTTTCTGGGGCTAGAGAGATGGCTCAGTGGTTAAGAGCGCTATCTGTTCTTCCAGAGGTCCTGAGTTCAGCAACCACATGGTGGCTCACAACCATCTATACTGGGATCTGATGCCCTCTTCTGATATGCGTGCATACATACAGATAGAGTACTCATATACATAAATAGAGAAATCTTTTTTTTTTTTTAAAGAATGTTTTTGGGCTGGAAAGATGGCTCAAAGGTTAGGAACACTGGCTGCTCTTCCAGAGGTCCTGAGTTCAATTCCCAGCAACCACATGGTGGCTCACAACCATCTGTAATGAGATCTGGTGCCCTCTTCTGGCAAGCAGGTGTACATGCAGACAAAACATTATATACATAATAAATGAGATCTTTAAAAAAAGAATCATTTTCTGGGGGCGGGAGAGATAACTTAGCAGTTGAGAGCACTGACTACTCTTCCAGAGGACCCAGGTTCAATCCCTAGTACCCACATGGTGGCTCACAACTGTCTGTAATTCCAGCTCCAGGGGATCATAAGCCCTCACACACAGGCAAGCAAAACGCCGCCCAATGCTCATAAATAAAAATAAATAAGTTATTTTTTTTTAAAGTTTTTCTGATCTGGGGAGTTTGAACTAAGGGTTTTTCTTTCCTTCTTTTTTATTTTTCTTTTTTTTCTTTTTTGAGATGTCTCATTCCAGACTAGCCAGGAATGTAACCAAGAGTGAGTTGGAGCTTCAGGTCCTCCTCCTGCCTGTATCTCCTAGGTGCTGGTCTCACGGGTGTGTGGCATCTTATCCAGGGTTTCATCAGGCTAGGCAAGTGCTCTACCAACTTACACCCAGTTTCTTTGTTTGTTTTTGAGGCAGGATCTCACCAGCCTAAAACTCACAGACATCCACCTGCCTCTGCCTCCCAAGTGCTGGAATTAGTGGTGTGCTACACCGTGCCCTGAGTGAGGACTGTGGTGTTCTGATTCCAGTGTGTGTGCTGCTGTGAGCTGGTGACTTCTAACCCCCCTGTTGAATCTCTCTCCTATCTCTCCGCCCCTCCCTCGGGTTCCAGAGCTGACTTTCTCAGACTCCGGTGTTTCCAGTAGGGCTTGCCCCAAGAGCCGCACTGGCATCAGGCTCGAGTCTAGTACCCTGGGCTCCTAGGCTCACTCCTGGCCTCTGCTCTGGCTTTTTTTAATTTTTATTTTTCCTGAGACAGGATTACTCTGTGTGCCCCTGGCTGTCCTAGACTTGCTTTGTAGAACAGGCCGATCTCGAACTCAACAGCGATCCACCTGCCTCTGCCTCTCCAAGTGCGGGAATTAAAGGCATTCACCACCATGCTCGGCTTAGTTTGGCTTCTTTACGTAAACGTCAAGACAGACCCTTTCGAGAGACCTGGCCAGGTATGACTCACCCCCAAGATGTCTTCAGACTTGACCTGGTCCCCACCTTTCCTGAGATCAGTTCATCCCAAGTCCTGAGTAAGCCTGGTGTCTCATTTTTTTTTTCTCTCAGAACAGCCTAAAAAGGTGTGTGTCCTTCGATGAACATGGGCTGTGCCTGTCTGGGCTTATGAAAGCAAAAGCAGTGAAGCCTATTTGGGACCCGACACCAGAACCCTGCTTTTCGCTTCTGGGCTTTATTCCTAGTCCAGATCCTCCTCGGCTCAAGCCTGAGAGGAGGGTGTTACCTGCCCATCTGTGAATCCCCTGCCCCATCCAGCAGACCTCCCCACCTCTGGCTCACTCAGCCAGCCCAGGCTCCTGTGGGGCCAGCAAGTGAAAACACAATGTCAGAGGCTCTGGTGAAGCTGGGACAGGAGCCAATCGACATTCCTTCAGGGTTTGGGGCTGCCCGCCTCAGCAGCACCTCATAAATGTCAGGAGGTGGTTGGGAAGAACCCCCGGCTCCTGTGGCCTGGCCGAGGCAGGCACCTGAGCTTCCAGGGGCTGACAGGACTCCAGGGAGAATGCCCAGGGAGAGTTCTGTGGGTTCCAGGAGAGACCAGCAATGCTCACTGGAGGCTAAGAAACTCCCCAGAGTGGAGCGCACCTTCCCACCCTGGTAAGGAAGGCCCAGGCTAGCTGTGTGAACCAGAGACTTTGCTCTTTTCCACAAGGTCCAGCTCCATTGTAAGGGTGGGATGTACGTCATCTTGTGACCGGGATCTTGGTTAGACATCATTTCTGCTGAGACTCTGAGGTGAGACCAATGTTTGAATTGGTGGCTAACATAAGCAAACTGCCTCCCTCTAGGATAGGCTCCTCTCACCCAAGGGAGGCCTGAATAGAACCTAAGAAGAGTCAAAAGTTCTTTCTACTGTGTTTCTCTCCAGCTAACATCACACACACACACACACACACACACACAGACCTGAGTCATGTCAGGGCCTCAGGATGCCAATTGCAGGGCACAGGTGTTTCTCCTCCACCATCTTTTGAGACAGCTCTTCATGGGAAGTCTCTTTATAGGTCTGAGTATATGCTTCCTCCAAGTATGTGTGGAGACTGAAACCTCAAAGCCTTACTTCAGTGATGTCTGCAGTTTGAGGCCTCTGGGAGGTGACTGGATTCACAGACCAACTGATCCTTTTTTGCATTGATGGGAGATTGTGTGGGAGTGGCTTTGCCAGATAGGAAACCTTGCTTTGTCTACCTGGTGACGACACAAGCCAGGCCTCACCAGATGCTTGCCGGATGTTGCCACTGTCTCAGCCCCCACTAGCTAGGTCTTAAATCCCCCACAGAATGCCTGCTATGAGAGGCTGGCTTGCAGAGGTGGGTTTTTGGTTGCGCAGACTTCTGATCAGCCATGCCACGCGCACACAGAGAGTTTTGAACTGGGCCAAGACAGCCATCCTACAAGCAAGCACCTGGTCTCACTATGTAGCTATGGTCATGTACCGCACATGGCTAGCCACCATGTTGATTTTGGGATAAGGAGCGTAGAGCCATGGCTTCACTGCCATCTCCAGTAAGGGTAAGCACATGGTTTCACCACCATCTTAACTTAGGTCAATCAAGGGCAGTCACATGATTGGCAGCCATCTTGTTTATAAAAAAACAAAACAAAAAAGCTGCTAGCGGCTTTTGCTGTTTTGTTTCTGTCCCGCTGTTTTCGGAGCTGCAAAACTGCATTCTAAAGCTGCCTGTCTGCCACTATCCTTTCCCGTGGATGAGACTTCCTCTACAAGAACCGGACCTTATTGCTGATAAAGCCCTGGTACCAGGAAATGAGGTTCTTGGGCTTAGGCGGGCTAAGCCCATGACTTGCAGTGCTATTTGGTTGATGAACCACTAGCCACATGGACCATTTCTATTTCCCCTTTCTCATTTGTGGGAACGGCTTCCTCATATTCTCTCCTCTTAGGGAAAGCTCTGGCTTCTATACCTATATTTGCCCTACTCAAATGTCTAATATCCAGTAATATCCAGTGACACTAAGAGCGATCCGTGATGTAAAAAACAATTCCCTATTTCTCTTTTCTCAAAGTCTTGTCTGTTTCTCTCTGCCTGCTATCTCGCTAAATATACTCTCTGTTTCTTTTTATACTCTCAAAAAAAATCTTAAAATTAAACTGTAAACCTTAAGGTAACCATGTGATATGAACAATCTTAAACATAATTAATTCTCTGTTTATTTTATCTCTTTTTAGACTAGGACAGCAATAAGCCTCATTTTAAATTGGTATGGATTTTTATAAAAATTCAAAGTTACATTTTACAATATATATGATTCAACCCTGGTTCAAAATAATTTTTATATAATGCTAAAATTTGAAAGTTATAAAGTTCTATTCAAATTAAGCTAATTTAAAATGTACGTCTAGCTGCCTATGTCTGTATCAGTTCCTAAATTAATAACTGCTGTTTCTCCTGCCACGAGCTGCCTATGATCCAGATTCTCCACTAGGCTTTCTGTCTAATAGGTTTACAATAATAAATTCAAATGTAATTTTAAAATTGCTTTATACTGTTCTACTATATTGTTGGTTTAAAAACTCATAACTCAGGGATTACTACGTACAAGTTTTTACCAATACTCTAAATTAAGATCTATCAATTTTAGAGACATTTATTTATGTTAAACTTGATAATTGTGCTATATCTTCACTATCAAAAGGTTAAAATATGCTTGGTCATATTTTCTAAAAATGGTAATATTTAGGCCATAGTATAGCCTTAGACTTTTATAAGCTATGAACTTTTTATATACTAAATCACACAGAAAATTGTTATGCTTTCACTTTAATGGACTATATTTATGACTTTTAGGGGTCCAACTTAACAGGGACAAAACCTAAAGTCCTAATATTTGATGGTTAACAAATGCAAGTTAATAGTCAGTCATCTCATACATGATCAAGTCTGCTAACAAGTCCAAAAATATATTTGTAGTCTACAGATGCAAACATGGTCTCACTGCCATCTTTATTAAACAGCTGAAGATGGTCTTTGAGTCATTATACAGGAGTTGATAAAAATAATAAGAGAGGAGCCTTCCAGACAGGCTCATCTATAGCAAAAACTATGCTCCAGACCTTGGCTTCTGCTCAGAGGCTGTTGGCATTCCCACACAAAAAACAAGAGGTCTGCAAAGACCCATCCTGCTGGAATATAGCCAAAAGTCAACTCCACCAAGGTAATTGTTTCAAATGCAGAGGGGAACTGGTCCCTTGGCTGCCTTAACAAGCCACACACTGCCTGCTGGCAGACTGGCTTTTGGAAGTCAAAATACTCCCATGCAGGCTTGTCCTCTGTGCCCAGCCATGGAGGCTCAACCAGCACAAGAGCCACACACACTTCCAGCCTTCCAGCTCCTTGGCCTGGAGGACAAATGGCTCCTAGATTCAGTGAACTCCACCACTCTCACCCAGCCCAAAGTAACATTGCAGATCTGTTTTTGCCTCACACTCAGGCCCCATGGACATATTGCCAACCTCTGTCTTGGGAGACTTCAGATGCCTTCTCAATTCTTTTCATATACAGGAGACCAGGCCTTTAGCCTGAGTCCTAGAGTTACTACTGTCAGGCACAGACACAATATGCCTTGTTGCCAGACTCAAGAAACAGGCCTCAGGGCTGGAAAGATGGCTCTGCAGTTAGGAGCACTGGCTGCTCTTCCAGAGGACCCAGGTTCAATTCCCAGCATCCACATGACAGCTCACAGGTGTCTCTAATCCAACACCTTTACACAGATGTACATTCAATCACATGAAATAAAAATAAAATTTAAAAAATTACAACTATGTTCATATGAACATGTTCTCATTTAAAAAAGAAGAAAGAAAGAAAGAAAGAAAGAAAGAAAGAAAGAAAGAAAGAAAGAAAGAAAGAAAGAAAGAAAGAAACAGGCCTCAGATGTAACCTTTTACCATCCCTTTAGCTAAAGGACAATAAATGTTCATAGCAGTCTCACCTATGTCTCGTGGTAAATAAATACAAAGGCCTAAAAAAATTGTTGTTTGAGGGTCTAAGAAAGTGTTTTAAAGTTGGTAAATGTAAGTTATAGAGATGTTTGAGAGTCTAAGAAAGTATTTTAGGGTTGGTAAATATAAGTTATAAAGGTTATAAGGTCTAAGGTGATTTAAGGTATCCTAAATAGGTAAAAATGCTGAATATTTCCTCCTGTTGCTATGCCACTGTTATATTGACTGTCCAGAGCTTTGGCCCTTATCAATAGAGCTCTGATTTATTAATCTAACTCTAACACAAAAACATTACACTATACCACTATCATGGTTCCAAGCTCAAGATTTTAAACCTCCATAATGTGTACTTATACTAAAGGTTAAGATCAAGTGAGCTTTTGTCCCTTCTACTTCACACAAGGCTTCTGCCTTTTCAGAGCTCACCTTAAAGAATGCTTGTGCTGTTAACACAAATTGTATGTCTACTGCCTTTTCTACAATGTATATTTCAGTGCGGATTACAACTGTGATGCTAACATGTCTAATGTTTTATCTCCTTTGTAGAACTTAAAAGTAATTTTTGTAAGCTGCAGGAGATCCACCTAAATCCACCTCTCAGGTCAACTGGGCTCCAGATAAGTACTGCCCCTATTGCCTATCTCAGAGGGTCCCAAAACCTTTCCCTGGTTTTGGGACTTCTCTTTCCTGGCTACTTGATTGCTATATTCATACACCCAACACCAGCCAGTTGGTGAGTCTTCACGTCTGATTGGCGCAAATGCTTCCAACCACTCACCAACCTACATCTAGGACCATCTTCTCCCTTGGGTAAGATTTTCCCTTTACTGACATGGTTTCTCTTCCTCCCCCTCATGCTCATCTACGAAAATCCTAGCCAGGTAAACTGTGTCTGCTATGAGCAACTGTGCCCTTGGTCTCTGGCCAATGGTGATAAGCTATTGGAACAGATTACACTGACCTATTGAGTCAAATCTTGTTCTTGGGATGCCTTGACATGTCACTGACTCCTACCTGCCCAATGGGAATAGTCCATTCATCTGTTCCTCCAGATTCTCCTCTGGGAAGTCTTCTGGAGAATTTCAGATTTCTACACCTAGTGCCCACTTTAAGGGCCTCTAATCTTACACACCTCTGTAACCAAATTTGGCCTCAATTTCCCTAGATGACAGATCCAAAGAAAAACCTTTTTAATTACTGTCAGTGATTGGGTAAATGGAGGCTCCCTCAGGTAAACAGAGGTTCCCATGTTCAAGTCTTTTTGTTCCAAACCTTTCACCTCTGTTTGCTCTCCCAAAAGTTTTAAACGTACACCTAAAGGAATTTTCTCCATAACCTACTTGTGGAGAGCCATGGGACACAGCTCCAGACAAAGCCAGCCTGAGAGACAGTCCCAGATGCTCCAGGTAACCCGGAAGCCTCCGGCACCTGGACGCAAATGGCCTCTTGCTAAAACAATACACCTGTGGCCAAGCTTGATGCGCTCTGTTGGGTCACTAGGACTCACATTGTGGTGTGGACAGTTGCTTGTTAAGCTGCTTTTTTATGTTTTCACCCGGGGAAGTAGTTTTTGAAAAAAGGTTAGGTGGTTCCACACCTTTTCCTATTTGTATTGACGTTACTTGCTTGCCTATAAATAAATACTGAACCCTGGAATAAACCCGTGCTGCTTCAGTCAGACTGACAGCCCTCTCAAGCTGATCCTGTGTGAAGTGTGATTTGTCCTCACTCCCCACTCAGGTACTGTTTGACTTTGCCGGCAGCTTGGTGCCCGAACAGGGACCTGGGATACAGGGAAGCAGTGCAGTGTTTACGAGCCCGGATCATAAAGAGTCGTGGTGAGAAAAATTGAGAGTAAAAATGGGACAAGGCAGTAGTGTTGTGTTTTTTGCATGGTCTTTAATTAGAGACAGTCTGTTTCTGTGGTTCGAGACAAAGAAAGTGAAACTTTCAGGGTCAGAGAGAAAGAGGAAAAACAAACAGGAGGCTTCGAGACAAAATAAGATTAAGCCATCAGCATCTCCTGAAGAGTTCTATGTCTCTTCTGATGACAATGACTCTTTGTTAGAAGAAGACTCTGAGGATGACTTAGATCCTGATGAAGTTGCAGAGCTGGAGAATTCTGAGAGATATCCTCCAATTCAGGCTATGAGTGTTAAAAAAAACTTGAGCCTTAGCAAAAGGAAATTAAGAAGTTGGAATGGGGCTTGGAGGAAATAAACAGAAAAATTGGAGAATTAATGATTAGGGGAAATGAGGCTCAATCCCCTACTCCAACTCCCTCATTGATTACAAGCTTGGATCCTCCTCCTGGGACGGCTACAGTTACTATGGCTCAAAACACGGGTGGGCCTTTTCCTTGGTCCACTGCATGAGCAACTGTATCCCCATTACAAGCCTCTTTACAACAAGCTATGCAGAAAGGAGAAGAAACAACTGAGTTTTATGGTTTTCCAGTTCTAGAACAACCTGACAGACAGGGTAATAGGATGAGAGTCCATGCTCCTATTTCTTTTAAACAATTAAAAGAACTGAAAACTGCATGCTCTCAATATGGTCCTACAGTGCCTTTCATTCAAGCTCTGTTAGAATCCTTATCTACTGAGGCCTTTTGCCCAGAAGACTGGAAGCAATTAACAAGAGCATGTTTATCAGGAGGAGATTATTTATTGTGGAAATCAAATTTTGCAGAGCATTGTCAAGTTGCAGCTGAACGCAATTGAGCTCAAGGAGTTCCTATAACTTATGACCTGCTTGCTAGGGAAGGAACCTATAAGGGAAACAGGAAAGCAATTGGATTTTGATGTGGCAGTTTATGCTCAAGTGAACGCTGCTGCTCGAAAGGACTGGAATAAACTTCCACAAACAGGTAGACAGATGGAGGATTTGTCTAAATCTGTCAGGGACCCGATAAGTTATTTCAAGATTTTGTGGCAAGATTAATGCAAGCAGCAAGCAGACTTATAAGCAATGAAAATTCTGGATTATTACTGGTAAAACAATTGGCTTATTATGAGAATGCTAACAGTGCCTGCCAAGCAGCTTTGAGACCCTTTAGGAAGAAAGGAGATATTTCTTATTATATTAGGTTATGTTCTGACATCGGGGCATCTTATACTCAAGAAGTAGCTATGGCTGACACCCTACAAGGGAAGACTATTAAAGAAGCATTATTTCAGCAAAAGAAAGGTCCATAGAATGAAGTATCTGGAAGTTGTTATGGCTGTGGGCAAGTGGGACATCAAAGAAAAAATTGTCCTAATGCTAGTGAGAAAGAAGGAAATCAGAAGAAACCTGGTCTATGCCAGGAAAGCATTGGGCTACTGAATGTAGGTCTAAAAGAGATGCTTCAGGAAACCCTTTAATGCAGGAAAACAGGAGGAAGGGGCCAGCCCTGGGCCCCATAACAATATTATGGGGTGCTACAGAACTTTGTCCCTCAGCTAAAAAATCCATTCAGGACCTCTGTAGAGCAACCACAGGTAGTGCAGGACTGGACCTCAGTTCCTCCACCTATACAGTATTAACTCCTGAAATGGGGATGCAGGCCCTACCTACAGGAGTTTATGGCCCATTACCTAGGGGGACTATGGGATTATTACTAGGAAGAAGAAGTATTACTGTGCAGGGAATTTTAGTAGCTCCTGGGGTAATTGATGCTGATTTTAAAGGGGAGATAAAAATTATGACACACTCTCCAAATGGAATTTCTGTAATAAAGCAAGGTCAAAGATTAGCTCAATTAGTGTTGCTTCCCCAAGTTCAGACAAAAAATTCAAGTAAGAAAGATAGGAGAGGAGATGCAGGTTTTGGATCCTCTAATACTTATTGGATACAAGCTATCAGTCCCAATTGACCTGAACTGGTATTTCAAATTAATGGAAGAAAATTTATAAGTTTATTGGATTCAGGAGCTGATGTCTCTGTCTTAACTGCTGATCAGTGGCCTAGGCATTGGCCTAAACAATCCTCTATAATACAATTACAAGTAACAGGACAAAGCCAATGTCCTGAACAAAATAGTGATGAGTTAACTTGGAAGGATGAGGAAGGACATGAGGGAACTTTTAAACCATACATTGTTCCTGGCCTTCCTGTTAATCTGTGAGGTAGAGATGTGATGAGCAACATGAGAGTGTATCTTTACAGTCCTAGTAATGTAGTTACCAATCAGATGCTTCATCATGGATATTTACCAAATTCAGGATTAGGGGAATTTGGACAAGGCATTTGGAGTTTGGTAGCCATTAATACCTACCCCAAGAAATATTAAAAAGGGATTTTTGCTCAGTGGTAGAGCACTTGCCTAGCAAGTGCAAGGCCCTGGGTTCTTTGGTCCTCAGCTCTGGAAAAAACAAAACAAAACAGTGTTTAATGAGTGACTGATGAAGTCGAGTGGACCTACAAGGCCGTTCTGCTGCTGATCGATTGTGGCATCCTAATACCAAAGATAATTATGCCCAAGTGAAATGGAAATATCCGATTACTGGAATATGACAGGGCTCCAACCCTGCGTAAATATGGGGAAGAGGGCATGTCTGTGTTTTTCTACAGGATGCAGAAGGAGCCAGCTGGATCCCAGAAGGGCTGGTGTGATTTGCAGGAAATGCTCCCTGGAAGGAGGATGTTGCTGCTGCAGACAGTCCTGACGGTGAACGGAGAGCTGTATTGAACCCATGCTCCTGACTCACCTTTGTTTCATTCTGCTCATGGGAGAAGATATTGTGCAGATAAACCTTTTAGATACAATGTGACTGGACTTGATTAGTCTGATAATTAGGACAATTCCCAACAAAATCAGGAAGCATGAGAAAGGACTGACTATAGGACTTAGATCCGATTCTAGTTTTCAGCAGACCAAAACAAGCTTGCTTCAGAAACTCTTGGGAGGCTCTATAACTGCCTATGTGTGTTCTCCTTATGCTTTATTGTTTGGAATGCTAACATTTTTATACAAGTACCAAACTTTAGTGTTTCTTGCCATTAATGTAAATTAACAAACTGTGTTTCTAAGCTTTCAAATGGACAGCAAATTCTGGTTGTTAGACAGCCTTCTCTTATGGTTCCTAAGAATGTTTCTCAGGCTTGATACTCTAATAAGGTATTATGAATGCTAGAGCAAACCTAAAAGAATGGTTGGATTAATTATTGCAGGTATTATGGTCCTTGTGGCCATCTTTTTTATGTCACTTTTATAGGACTCGGCTCATTACTCATGTTAGGAGTGTCTCCTACAAGGGATAATTAAAACCTTCATCAAGGCCTTCTGGAATGTTAAAGCTGATCTGAGTAAAATTAAACTCCAGTGCCTATCCTAGAGGAGGTTGATAGTCAGAGACAGGAGAGTTTTCTGTGAGGTATATTCAACCTAAGACAGGGCATGACTGATGGAATTCATGTACCAATGACAAGTAAAACTCGATCTTTCAAGAGAGACAACCTAAGACAGGCACAATCTTCCGCTCCATAGCTCGTAAGCTATGGTCTTTTAACGTATATAAAAAGAAAGGGAGACCTGTGGAGAGCCGTGGGACGCAGCTCCAGACAAAGCCAGCCTGAGAGACAGTCCCGGATGCTCCAGGTAACTCGGAAGCCTCCAGCACCTGGACGCAAATGGCCTCTTGCTAAATCAATACACCTGTGGCCAAGCTTGATGAGCTCTGTTGGATCACTAGGACTCACATTGTGGTGTGGACAGTTGCTTGTTAAGCTGCTTTCTTATGCTTTCACCTGGGGAAGTAGTTTTTGAAAAAAGGTTAGGTGGTTCCACACCTTTTCCTATTTGTATTGATGTTACTTGCTTGCCTATAAATAATGAACCCTGGAATAAACCCGTGCTGCTTCAGTCAGACTGACAGCCCTCTCAAGCTGATCCTGTGTGAAGTATGATTTGTCCTCACTCCCCACTCAGGTACTGTTCGACTCTGCCAGCCGGCTCCAGCACCTACTTAACTTTGTCTTCTGCCTATATATGTGTTTCGGTATCCTGCCAGAGCCAGGTGCTTCCTACATCCACAACAGCGCCAAAGTAGCTACCACAGTGTTCTAGTCTGACCTCACAGACTTTCATCAAGCTGGACCTGCACTTTCTCTCCCAGCCATGAATGTTCTCACAGACCCTGGACAGCATCAAAGAAGCCTGTTCTTTCTGGACCCAGCATTTCAGCCTTTTGACCTCCCTACAGTGCCCCAGTGTCAGCAGGAAGTAACTAGGAGAGAATCTATGCTCGTTATTCACTTATTAACAAAAGGCTGGAATGGTGTGCTTCAGGCCCAGGACAAGTAGTTCCAGGTTCTCCAAGCATTCCTCAAACCCTACCTGCTGTCTTGCATGGCTGGCAACTCTCTACTGGCAACCCTGTAACCTGAACTTTCCAGGGCAGCGGCTTCCCCTCCTGACCATGTAATCTGGACATTTGGTTGCTATATATATTTTTCTCTTTCTCTCTTACCCCCTTGCATGGGAACCAAAAGTACATAAATGAACCTACATTTATATACTTTAACTTGTCTTACATGAGAAGCAGCCCAAGCCCCTCATTTTTTAACTATAGACAAAGGGAGGAATGTTAGTATTTAGGCAGCCTGCTTCTGGGTTGCCTAGCAACCTATGATGTCATCATGCGTTGCCAGCCAGGTAGCCACACCTGGTAGGCGTGGTCAAATTGCTCCTTAAAAGGACCAACCCACCCCTTTGTTGCCCTCTTGCCCTCTTACTCTCTCCTGCTCTCTCCCCTTCCTCTGCTGGGGTGTCCCCTCCCTTCCCCTGATCATGTCTCACTCTCTCCTCCTCTCTCTCCCTTCATCTCCATCCAATAAACCTCTTTCATATAAAATCTGTTGTGCGCGTCATTTCATTGGTCCTAACACTGGGTCTGTCCATGACCCTGACCACCATCTGTAGTCTATCACGGTATGGATGGTGTCATGGCCTAAGGAAGCTGGTGAGAGATGGATGATAGCATACTATACAATCCTTATTTATTTATTCCATTGAAGAACAACCCACGGTATCACCCACAATTAGGGTGGGTCTCCCCACCTCAATTAGCCAAATGTAGACACTCCTTTGCAGATATGCCCAGAGCTTTGTCTCCTAGTGGTTCTAAATCCTGTTAGCCAATATTAACTGAGAGGACTTAATTCCATGGGCACCAGCCAACCCCAATGAAAGTCATGTAGCCTCAGTAGAAATTCCCCTTTCTGGTTTTAAAGGAGCCTGTGAGCATCCCCCTTGTGATTGCCACAATTTTGTGAAGGTGGCAAGCCCAGCATGCTGGAATTCTCCGCAGAATGAACACTCTTTGTTTTCGCATATCATATGAGTCTGGGTTCTTTCTTCGGTGATTCATGGACTCTAGCATAACCAGCAAATTTCTCTCTCTGAGTTCAACTTACCCGACACCCCAGGTGGAATCAAGAACCTTCCATGGTCCTAGCTCTCTCCCTGCTCTCTGTGTCTTCTTCCGGGCACCTCCTGGGCTGCCAGAAGATGACTTCCTGTCTCCCTGGGAGATAGTAAATCAGGGCAGAACACAGCTAGATCAGCTCACTGCTGAGTGCCCAGCACAGTACCTTGAGATAAGTATCACCTCTGCCCAAAGACTCCCAAACGTCTGATGGGATGGAACATTACCTGAGTCCCCTGTCTGGACCAGAGGACCTCAAACCTGCTGGCTTACCAGCATCTCCAAGGACTGCTGCTGACTTGACAGCCTCCTAACTCCACACCCGAGGTCCTGAAGCTCAGAAGTTCCATTTCTGCATCTGATAAAAGTTTCCACACCTAAAGGAGAAATGGCCCCTGGAATAGAGGGCTAGAAGCTTCCCTGCATCTCTGCGGTGGTGTGATTCCTGGCCAGTACTACTGGGCTGAATGAAGCTGCTAGTGAGGCAAGAGGAAAGGACAGGACTAAAAGTCACTGTGTTGAATTGGCAGTAAGAGGAGGAGGGAACGTGGTAGACACGTTGCCTTTCTGCAGTAGGGACTGCCTGACCCAGAGCAGACTCCTTCCGCTGTCCATGCTTCAGTTTCCCTGTTTATAGAACAAGAAGAGAGGCCCATGTCCAGTCTATGGACAGGAATAATTGGGGTGCTTTATCAAGGCACATGTCATTGTTCTTTTTGTAGCCATTGTCACCGTGGGAATAAAAGTGACTCTGGATGCCACTCAGGTTTACGTTTTTCTTTGCTCTCATAAAATACTGAAAGAAGAAGCATATTCAGGAGGAAGCAGAGCCAGGCAGGGGTGCCACACACTTTAGTCCCATCTTACTCTGGAGGCAGAGGCAGGCAGGTCTCTCTTAAGAGTTTGAGTCCAGCCGGGACTACAGAGCCAGTTCCAGGACAGCCAAAGCTACACAGAGAAACCATGTCTCAAAACAGAATGAAACAACAAGAGAGAAAAAGGATAAAGAGAGAACCAAAGAAGGGTAAAAAGAAGCCGGTGTGGTGGTGCTCGCCTGTAATCCCAGCACTCTGGGAGGCAGAGGCCGGGGGGATCTCTGTGAGTTCGAAGTTAGAGGCCAGTGTGGCCTACAAAGTAAGCCCAGGCAGCCAAGGCCACACAGATAAACCCTGTCTCAAAAATCAGAAAGAAAAAAAAAAAAAAAAAAAAGGAGGAAACAGGTGCTGAGGAGATGGTTTACTCGTTGAAGGAGGCTTGCCGCTCTTGTAGAGGACCCAAAGCTCAGCTCTGCCCACACCAAACAGCTCACAACACCCGTAACTCAAGCCCCAGGGGAGCCAATGTTCTCTGCTGGCCTGCGTAGGCAATTAACTTGCACATGCCAGCACACATGCACAGCAACTCCTTTCCGGTCTCCAAGGGCATCAGCGTATATGTGCAAGTGAACAGACACACGCGCACATGCTTAAAAAATAAAATGGGACCTGAAGAGATAGTTCAGATGTTAACAGTCCTTACTGTTTTTGCAAAGAATCTGGATTCAGTTTCTAGCACCAACTTGGTGGCTCACACATGTCTAGTTCCAGGGGATCTGACACCCTCTTCTGGCCTCTGAGAACAAGTGTGGTTCATATACATATCTGCAGGCAAAGCATCATATACATAAAATAAATAACCTTTAACAAATAATAATTTTTAAAATTTTTTAAAGGAGGAAAGGATTTTGTTTGTTTGGGTTTTTCCAGGCTGGGTTTCTCTGTGTAGCCCTGGCTGTCTTGGAACTCATTCTTTGGACCAGGCTGGCTTTGAACTCAGAGATCCACTTGCCTCTGCCTCAAAGAGGGAGGTTTTATTTTGGCTGGTGGGCTCAGGGGTCTCAGCCCCTCCCTGTGATGAGAGGAGCTTGCAACATGGCTTCTTACATCTCTGAGAAGGAAACAGGGTGCTCTGGTCAAAGTGGAGGAGCCTGGAGCCTGGGAGGCTACAGTGACTTGGTGACTCACTTCCTCCTAGGGTGCTGCACCGGCTAAAGGTTCCACAGCCTTCCAAAGAGCACCACCAGCTGAGCAACAACTGAATGTCCAAACCCATGAATCCGTGGAGGACAGTCCGCATTCAAACCGCAGTGGCATAGCACAGGGAATGTGACAGCCCAGCTGCTGATCTCAGCTCCAGGACCTAGGAAGACATGGCCAGAAGAGGCTCACAGAAAGAGAATCAGGTAGGCTCACAGCAAGCAAGCAAGTGCTCACGCAAGCACACAAATAGACAGAGAAACACACACACACATACACACACAGGAGGAAGTCAGGCCAAAAGAGGGCAGATTTTCCTGTTTTACAGAGAAGCTAAAAATGTCTACCTTACTGCTGATTTAGAGTTTTTTTGTCTGATTTCTGGCCTCTAACTCACAGATATCCTGTCTCTGCCTCCCAGTGCTGGGATTACAATAATGTGCCACTGTGAGCAGTTTTGTTTTTTTGGTTTTTTTTTTTAGGGTTAGGGTTAGTTAAAAATCATTAAAGAGGAAGGGATTGGGAAAGTGTCTATGTAAAATTGGCTTGTAGCTGCGGGTGGTGGCACATGCCTGTAATGTTAGCACTCAGGGAGACAGAGGCTGGTGGATCACTGTGAGTTCGAGGCTGACCTGGTCTACAAAGTGAGTTCAGATAAACCCTGTCACGAAAAAAATAAATTAATTAATTTAAAAAAAAGATTACCTTGTAGACAAGTCTATCTGCCATGTTCTTAATAAGGCAGAGCTTAACTAAGAGAGGCCTAACTAACCAAGAGAAGGCCTAACTAACTAAGGGAGAGCTAGCTAAGGGAGGCCTGGGTGAGCAGGTGGCGTGTAAGTGCACAGTAAATGTATATGGAGCATAAGGATGGAAGAGGGGTCAAAGTTCAAGGTCCGCTGCATGTGCAGCGGTTCCAGCACTTGGGAGGCAGAGACAGGAGGATCTCTGTATTCTATGTGTTCTAGGCCAGCCTGGCCTACATAGTGGGCTCCAGGGTAGCCAGGACTACATAGAGAAGCCCTGTCTTCTTTAAAGGGGCTGGGCAGATGGCTCAGGGTGAAGAATGTGAGTGGCTCTGAGTTCAGTTCCTAAGCAGGGTAGCTCACAACCTTGTAACACCAAGGGATCTTTTCTGGTCTCCTCCAGCGCCTGTATATATGTGGCAGACACAGACATACACGGACAGACACACACACACACTAAAATAAATCATTGCAAAAAGTTATTTTAAGCAAGCAAAGCACTCCCACTCGGGAGGGAGGTAGAGGCAGATGTGTATCTCTGTGAGCTCAAGGCCAGCCTTGTTAACAAAATGAGTTCCAGGAGACTTAGGGCTGCAAAGTGAGACCTTGTCTCTCAACAATAACCAAAGCAAACAAAACCAAAAGGCCCGTTGGCATGCCTTGAAATATATGCTTTAATCACAGATGACCAGTAGGTGGCAGCAAAGACAGGCAGACAAATCAGCCTTTTCAATACCTACGTTTGCTTTGCAAAGGTAAAAATTTATTCTTTCACTATTTCCCTAACTATTTATGGATAGATGTTAGGAAACAGACAACTGAGAAGAAATAGACCTATTCTCACCTCCTCTCTCCGAGCGTCATTGCTAGTTTATAAAGGAGGACACTGAAGCCAGAAGTTGTGCCTGCCCAAGGTCACGGAGCTACAAAGTGTAGCAAAGTGAGTTAAGCATTTGATGTGAACGGACAGGGTCTCCCTGTGTGGCCCACTCTGGTCTCAGACTTTCGGCAAGCTTCCTGCCTGAGCTTCCTTAGGGGTGGGCTTACAGTCCTGCTTCATCACACACCATAGAAATTTTGTATCTGGAGGAGAAAGCTGAGCAAGTCACAGGAGCAGATAGAAGTCTGGCTCCCCTGAGTGTGCGACCTCTGCGGAATGTGGGGTGTGAAGGCTGTGCGACCGCTGATGTAAAACACAGTGTGAGCGTCCTCCCATGAAGCAGGGCAAAGATAAATCACTCACCTGCAAGGACTCAGGCTAAGTCATCTCCAGAACGAAGACTACTGACTTTAAAAGCTATTTTTGAAAAGCATGAAAAAAGGAAATGTAAGAAGACGAATTAAGAGGGAGAAAGAAAGAAAGAGGAAAAGAAACTTAATAGGAAAAAAAATGATTAAAGGGGATCAACATTCAACCTGAGGATGAAGAAATCTTGTTTTAAAAGTACATTTATTGCTGGGTAGCGGTGGTTCATGTCGGTAATCCCGGTGCTCAGAAGGCAGAGGCAGAAGGACCTCTGAGCTCAAGGCTAGCCTGGTCTACAGAGCAAGTTCTAGGACAGCCAGGGCTAAAAAAAGAAACCTTGCCTCAAAAAACAAAAACAAACAAAAAATTAATCTATTTCTTTTTACTTTCGTTCACACGAGTGTCAAGGCCAGAGAACGGCTCTGTGGAATCTACTCTTTCTTCCCCCAGGTGGACCCCAGGGATTAAACTCAAAGTTGTCAGGCCTGTGTGACAAGCCCCTTTGCCCACAGGGGCATTTCAATGGTTATATTAATCAAAAAAAAAAAGTATGTAAAATATAATAAAAACCAAGTGCTGGGATTACATGTGTGAGCCACTTGGACCTGGCTGCTGCTAATCTTTCAAGAGAAGCTGGGCTCCTCTTCTGCTGGTGAGCACTCAAAACCAAAGAAAGAAGAAAGGGAGGACTCCAGTCCCGTGCGCCTCCCTCCCGTTGGGGTACACACGCTGAGCAGGTGGCCACGCTGGAGCGCCCGGTATGCGAGTCAGGGTCAGCCAGCCAGGATGCCCCCACGCTGCTTTGGGATGTGGCTGCAGCAGGGAAAGGACTGGGCACTGCTGGGGGGAAAGGCTGGCAGGGAGGATAGGTGGGACTCCCAGCCCCCACTCTGTGACACACTGATGGCCTCCTCGTACAAGAGTGGGGATTTCCAGAACAGCAGCTATTCCTAGAAATGGGGCCACCCCACCCCACCCCCCACCCACACGGGGTGAGCTCCTTCACTGCACCCACTCAGGCATGCTCTTCCATTCTACAGATAAGGAAACTGGAGACCAGGGAGGTAGAGGTAATTGCCAGTATGTAGGAAGTGGCAGCTGGGTGTGATGACGCAAGCCTGTCACTCCAGCACTTGGGGGATGAAGCCTACCTGGCAAGTTCCGGGCTAGCCAGGGCTGCATAGCAAGACCCTGTCTCAGAAAAACAAAAGCAATGGCTGGGGACACAGCTCAGTTGGCAGAGTGCCTGCCTGGCATGTAGAAGGGCCTGGGTTCTATCCCAGCAGCACATAAAATATGTTAGCCTGCACCTATAATCCTAACACAGAGGCAGGTGGATCTCTGTGAGTTCAAGGCCAGCCTGGTCTACAGAGCGAGTACAGGACAGCTAAGACTACATAGATACTGCCTCAGAGATAGATAGATAGATAGAAAGATAGAAAGATAGATAGATAGATAGATAGATAGATAGATAGATAGATAGATAGATAGATAGATAGACTGGTTGATTCCAGGACAGCCAGAGCTACATGGTGAGTTCATGGCCAGCCTGGGTTACATGAAATACTCTCCCAAGAGAAAAGGCAGTGGGGATGTGAGGACAGAAAAAGAAGACAAAAGTCATGGGCAGTGCTGAATGGGGAGGCCAGCAAGTCCAGCTTATTGGTCTGGAGGGTCCTCCACACCTTCCGGGAGATACGAACCCTCCAGGTAGCTTGCAAAGGCCCCTGAAGCAGCATCCACACCCCATGTTTCCCAGGGCTATGCTCCATCTTCTGAGGACAGCTACATGCCTGAATACAGCTGCAGGGTCTCACCTCCTCTAACCCTCCCTGATGGGGGCCTCAGACTTTTGGGTGTGTAGAGGAGCCGAGGTGCCCTTCTGTCCAGACCTTGCAGGGCCCAGGCGGATGTCCATGTGGGCACTTGGGGTCCAGAGGGTACAAACAACAGCTCCAATCACCCATCACCCTACTGCAGACCCTAGCTTCTAGAACCTTCTGTGCTTCCATCTTCTGCCTCCACCTCTGGTTATCTCGGGACCTTGGAGCCTGCTGACTGTGGAGACAGGGGGCCCTCCCTCCCTGGGAGGACCAGATGGATGGGCTGCTGTGGTCTGATATGCACCAGCTGGCCTAGAGGCCTTTACTGGGCTTGGGGCTCCTGGAAGGCACGCAGCGCTGCTTACAAGATCAGGAAGTGAGGCCTCTAGGCACACACACGCACACAAGAATGTATGAATTGCTCTCCCAGGACAGACTAGATGCTAATAGATGCAGCCACTACGAAAAGCGAAGGAGCCTGTAGAGCTGTTTTCCAGACAGGATCCTGTGGCCCAGCTTGCTGCTGCCCCATCCCTGGATTTTCTTTCTACTCTTAGATAACGTTGTGAGACATTTACTGAACTGGAGCTACATAGTTCAATGGTGAAGAGGCTCAGGGTGCTGCAGGCCCCAACCACGTGACTCCTCCGATGGCAGGAGGCGACGCTGTTTATCTTTCAGATGCTCCAGTTCCTCCCACGGACACTGATAAAAATAAACACAATACTGTCCTCCAGGCCTGGGTGAGCAGGGACCCACTGCCCGGCCGGTTCCCAGGAAACGTCAATGTGGCTGCTGACGCTTGACAGCTGACCTCAACTTTCTAAGCAACTTCATGTGTTTGTTTGTTTGTTTGTTTGTTTGTTTTTAGTTAAAAATAGAGATGCTGGATGGTTGGCTCAGTTGTTAGGAGCACTGGCTACCCTTCCAGAGAACCCAGGTTGGACTCCCAACACCCACAAGGTAGCTCACGACCATCTGTACCACTATGTCCAGGGTGATGGACACCCTCTTCTGGCAAGCGGGCACCAGGCATGCAAGTGGTACAGAGGCATTCAGGCAGGGGATACACCTATACATATAAAAACAACTTTTACAAACATTTAAACTCGGCGCGATGGCGTACACCTGTAATCCCAGCACTCTGGGAGGCAGAAGCAGGCAGATCTCTGTGAGTTCGAGGCCAGCCTGGTCTACAAAGTGAGTCTAGGACAGTGGAGGTTACACAGAGAAACCCTGTCTCAACCCCCCCCCCCAAAATGTTTAATTAAAATAGAGCTAGGGGAAGGGAGTGGTAGTATTCACCGTTAATTCCAGCACTAGAGAAAACAAAGGCAAGCAGATCTCTGTGAGTTCAAGACCAGCCTAATCTACATAGTAAGCTCCAGGACAGTCAGGACCAGAAAGACCCTGTCTTAAAAAGGGGTGGGAGGAGGGCCAGGAAGATGACTCTGTGAGTAAAGGTGCCTGCTGATAAACTGAGTTCTATCCCTAGAATCCACATGGTAGAAGGGAACTCCTGTAAGTTGTTCTCTGACCTCCACTCAAAGGTACACGTAATAAACGAATAAATACATATGTTAGAATAATTAAAGCCTGGTTGGTGGCACATGCTTAAACACAGTACCTGGTAGGAAGAAGCAGGCAGACCTCTGTGAGCTCATGACCAGCCTGGTCTACATGGTGAGTTCCAGGTCAGCCAGGGCTACATAGTGAGACCTTGCCTTGAAATTAATTGATATTAATTTATTAAGATGAAAAGTCAAGTCTGAGGATGTAGGTCAGTTTGCAGAGTGCTTGCCTAGCATGCACAAGACCCTGTTCCAATCACCTACATTGCATAAGCCAGGCGTGCAGGAAGAACCCTATAAGCCTAGCACGTGGGAGGCAGAGGCAGGAGGATCAGGAGTTTGAAGTCATCCTCACCTGGGATGATTGAAACCCTGACAAGAAGAGAAAAACCAAGAAAACAAAGGCGGAGACCTAACAACCTAATGCTGGTTATTGGTTCTTTTCCTTATTGGGGACCTAGAAATGGAGCCTAGCCTCTGTGTATGTGATTGGGGTAGGGGGTACATGTATGAGTTAAGGTACCTAAGGAAGTCAGAAGAGGGTATCATATCTCTTAGAGCTGGAGTTTCAGGAGGTTGTGAGAAGCCGGACCTGGGTGCTAAGAACTAAATCCTTTGAAAGAACAGGTAATGCTCTGAACTGCTGAGCCATCTCTGCAGCCCCTGTTTGTTGCTATTGCTTGTTTGCGTTGTGAAGACAAGATCTCTTGTAGCTCAGGTTGGCCTCCAACTTACTATGTAGTAGAGATTGACCTTGAGCCCAGGATCCTCCTGCCTCTGTCTCCCCCCCCCCCCCAGTGCAGAACAGTAGGCATGTTGTCTGGATAACACATTCCTTTTGACAAATTCACAGTTCCCGTGTAAGTGAGCCATCATTTATTTTTAACTAATGAGCTTTATTGCAGTATAATTCACAAACTATAAAACGTACCCATCTTAAAAGCATCTGTTATGCTAGGAGGCAGTGGTGCACATTTTAATCCCAGCACTTGGGAGGCAGAGGCAGGTGGATCTCTGAGTTCATGGCTAGCCTGGTCTACAGAGAGAGTTCTAGGACAGCCAGGGCTACAGAGTGAAACCCTATCTCAAAACAAAACAAAACAAACAAACAAAACTTTTCCTGAGGAGATGCCACACACACATCTATTCATTCACCCCAGATAGGAAATCCATGACAAACTAACGTACAGATGCCACTAAAGTCCAACTTGGTAGAGCAATGAGTTTTATTGGGGTTGCTACAGGGATGTATGTGAGGGGTTACTTACAGGAGAAGAAATGATTCAAAGAGAGCTGCATTACTGAAGCCCACCCAAGGATGGGGACAGCTCACAAAAGCTAGAAACCTGGAGCACACTGCATGTCCCTCAGCTCAACAGGCTGGAGAGTGTCCACTCCTGGTGCTTCAGATGGTCTAAACATCTTCTGCTGGTTTCTGCTGCTTCCAGGCAGCTGGTCTGAGCTCAAGACTCTTTGCAGCTTTGCTTGTCTAAGAGGGACGCTCAACTTTTACTAGTTACTGTGGCAGAGTCGGGCCTAGTAATTCTTGTCAGTTTCAGGGACTTCCTGAAGCTATTCTAAATTGCTTACCGTCCTGCTTAAGGAGCTTTCTGCAGAATGGAAAATTTTAATTTCTGTGGAAACTGTTACATAGCAGTACAGTACAATAAATGTTGGAAAAGATCACAGCTGTGCAGTCACTGCTCTAGGGAGCTGCAGACTATTCATTCTCTTGACAGTCCACCTCATGCCTAACCTTCTGTCCCTGTGTATCATGTATTGTGTATCGTTCTGCCTTGTCTATAATATCACAGGAGTCTTAGAGCAGCTGACTTGGAGTGAAGCTGCTTCTTAAAGTGTTATAGAACCAATAGTTCATTACTTTTTTTAAAGTTTAATTTATTATTATTATTTTATTTTATTGAATAAAAATGACCAGCTCAGGTATGGTTAAGAAGTTGTTTTGCGGGGGCTGGAGAAGTGGCTCAGAGGTTAAGAGCACTGACTGTTCTTCCAGAGGTCATGAGCTCAATTCCCAGCAACCACATGGTGGCTCACAACCATCTAAAATGAAATCTGGTGCCCTCTTCTGGCATGTAGGTATACATGCAAACACACATTATATACATAATAAATAAATCTTTAAAAAAAAAAGAAGTTGTTTTACTGTTCTTGTTGTAATTGTTTCTTTTTTCTGTTTATTTGTTTGTTTCTGTTTTTTTTTTTTTTTTTTGATACAGGGTTTCTCTGTGTAGCCTTGGCTGTCCTGTACTTGCTTTGTAGAACAGGCTGGTCTCAAACTCAGAGATCCACCTGCCTCTGCCTGGGATTAAAGGCATTAAAGGCATGCGCTCTGACCACCTGGCCTGAGAAGGGTTTATTGTAGGTATGAGGGAGAGTTCAGCCAGAGGCATCTGGAAGAGTCCAGGGCAGAGAGAGAACACAGTAGACTAAACATGGTCAGCAGACTAAACCAGGCCATGAGAGGAAAGAAGGAGAGCAAAAGAGGAAGAGAAGAAATAGAGGAAAAAAGAAAGGGAACTTAGACCAAGAACGGCGCCCAAGGGCCAAGAGGGCAAGAGAGTGCATGGCAGGTTTTTATAGGAAAGAGAAAAGCTGGGGGAAGAAGTCCAGCTCCTGGACTGGAGAGCTTTAAGGTAGGGGTCGGGGTAAGAAGTGTTGGGAGGAGCCACAGGTACCGAATGAGACTTGTCTCAGGTTTCTTTGGGACCTGACAATTATTGTTATTATTAGGGTGCATGTGTGTGCATGTGTGCACGTGTTCACACAAACACGTGTGTGTGCATGTGTGTGTGTGCCTGTGCCATAGCAGCACATGGAGGGCAAAGGATAACGTTTGGGTACCATGTCTCTCCTGCCACCATCAAGTCCTTAGGCTTGGCAGCAAGCACCTTTACTCACTAAGTCGCTGACCCTTGTTTGCTGCTTTGTGTGGCTGCCACAGTTCTTGTGTCTCCTCACCTGCCATTTCTGCATGGACCATCTTGATTCTGTTTGTTTGCTTGTTTGTCCTGAGACAGGTCTCTCTATGTATTCCACTGTGCCTTCCTCCACGCGTGTGACACATCGGCCTCTGCCTAGGAACCCATCTGTCTGTATGCAAGGTGTTCTCTGAGTCCAGCACAGTCTTTGTGTAATCACACCTGGAAAGGTGTGAAGTTTTGCCAGGTCGTTTCTGGTTCCGGGAATTAGGGCTGTAATAATTTCTCAGCCTGCTTTAAGAGGTAAGAGGGTATGTGCTCCTGGATTGGCCAATTAGGCCAGTGGGGGTGGGGAGTGAGGAGTGGTGGGCGCTCGG
>CM053757.1:44368303-44487452 GCA_028658305.1 Pachyuromys duprasi
AAATGCTTTGATTCTGAGAGTTCACACCATACCAGATAGGATTTTTGTCTTCATTTTAAGAATGTGGAAAAGCCACTACAGGGCTCTTGCGAGGGTTGTGACCACACATTCTCACCTATCTTCTGATCACTCAGGGGGCTGAGGTGAGAGCGGGCTGTGGAGGAAGGTGTAGAAAGAAGCAGGAAACAGCAGGGGCTGATGTCATAGCCTAAGTGAAGTGGGCCGCTGCTATCAAGGGAAGCATGGAGCTTAGCGACAGAGAAGGGACAGGGCTGCACCCTTCACCAGAAGAACAGGTAGTCAGAGAACTGTACAGCTGACAGAGACCTCAGAAGGCATTTTCCAGTTTGGGAGAAACTGTTTTCCAAAGACGGTCCTGAATTTAGCCCTACAGTGGTGAAAGGCTGGAGCCCCAGACCGGATGGGAGTTCAATGAATTCAAAAGGAAGCCACCCAGGTGGCCCTGGGACTCCAGGGAGGCTTCCTGGAAGAGGTGGAGTGGACCAGCAGCAGGCTCAGATAGTGCTGAGGGGTGTGGTTCATTATGGGCCAGCTGCTGGCTATAGAGTCCCTACTTCCAGACTAGCCTGGACGCCAGTGTGAAAACCCTGACTAAGAGCCAGAGAGGTGGCCCAGAGGGTGAAGAGGCCTGCCTCACAAGCCTGGTCTGAACTCAATCCCCAGAACCCACATGAACGTGGAGAGCACAAGCTCCACAGAAGTTACCCTCTGACCTCCGCATGTGCACCTGAGCACGCAACCCACGCGCACGCAACGCACATACACACACAGCAGTACAATTTTTTAAAAAGACTCTGAGCCATTGTGTAAGATCATCAGTACATTCGTTCCCAAGTAGCGGCTATCTCTCCCGGTCCCTTTCCTGGGGCCTTGTGCAAAGCGGGGTGGGCACATTCTGATCCTGGGAGCTATCGGGATGAACCTGCAAGGAAAGAAGGCCTTTCATATCTCTCGCTTTGGGTTCTCACATCCTACCTGCCTCTCACAGCTGGGGAGCTCTCTCAGCTGGGGCCTGAATAGAATAGAAACGGTGCCCAGCAGTTAAAGTGGCTCAAAGATGTGGTTGGGTGAAAAATGGAAGTGGAAGCTGGGTGTGGTAAGTAAAAAGAAGCTGACCAACTCCTCAAACATCACCGAATCTAGACCAGCAAAGCGCAGTACCTACCTGACACACCCCTCACATTGGTCCTATGTCCTTTGGCCATGTGCCCTTTGATCACATGATGAAGTCTGCTCCCACTGCCTTGGAAAGGTTGGGGCAGCTGAGGGGCCCTTGGTTAAGCCTCAAGAATTTAGCTATAAACACACACACACACACACACACCAGGTTTTGCACTGGGATCTTTGTTTTTTGGTTTTTGTTTTTGAGACAGGGTTTCTTTGTATATCCCTGGCTGTCCTAGAACTTGCTCTGTAGACTTGCTCTCAGACCTCGAACTGAGAGACCTGCCTGCCTCTGCCTCCTGAGTGCTGGGATTAAAAGTTTGAACCACCACTGCTCAGTTTACATGTTAATTTTTAACATAATTTATATATATTTTATGTGCATTGGTGTCTTGCCTGCATGTATGTCAGTATGAGGGTATCAGATCCCCTGGAACTGTTACAGACAGTTGTGAGCTGCCATGTGAGTGCTGGGAATTGAACTCAGGTCCTCTGGAAGAGCAGCCAGTGCTCTTAACCACTGAGCCATTTCTCCAGCCCCCTACATGTTATTTTTAATTTTTTTTTTTTTTTGAGGCAGAGTTCTGGTGTTCAGCCCAGACCGGCCCTTAATTAGACACTCTCTTGCCTTACCCTCTGGAGCCCAGGGATTACAGACATTCAGTGCCACAACCAACTACATTTATACCCTCTCTTTCTTTTTTCTTTCTTTCTTTTTGGCATTGGTAGCCTTGCTGGCCAGATTCACTGTGTGAACCAGGCTGGCCTCAAACTCACTGAGATCTGCCTGCCTCTGCCTCCTTAGTGCTGGGACTAAAGGCATAGACTTCCATACCCAGCCAGGCTGTTTTATTTACAAAAAATGAAATCATGCTGGGCATGATGACAAACACTTTTAGAATCCCAGCACCTGGGGGGCAAAGGCAAGAGGATTTCAGTCTAGTCTCCATAGGTAGTTCCAGGAGAGCCAAAACTATAGAGACTGTGTGTGTGTGTAATATATTTTATAAATACATAGTATATATAATCACATAAGCGTAAATCCTACAGCATAAAATGGTGCCACTCGGGCCTAACCCTTTTCCTTATTTTTTTCACTGAGCCAAAAAAGCCATTTACAACAGGCCAGGCTTGAGTTCCAGCCTCTGGAATCCCGTGAGCCTGTGGGTGATTGTGAAAGGAAGTGTGTACATAGTGCCTTACCATGAGTTTTCTGTGTCAGGGACTCAAGAGAAATTGGGTTACGAGCTGAGGAGCTGGGGAAGTAACTCAGGGGCGGAACAGTCATGCAGCATGCTCTCTAGGCCTGAGAAATAAAGTATGACCAAACACAGATCTTCACTCTGAGAGGCTAGGGCGATGGGATGGCATGAGGTCCTGAGCTCAGCTGAATGCTCTGGCGCCCTGTGACAGGCGGCTGAGGCGGCACAGAGCCAGCGGACCCTCCCGAGCGGTTCCCGAGCGGTTATTGTATCTATCACCGTGAGCGAGCCTAGAGCGGGGACAGTCACCTGGCCTCCTCCCTCCTTAGTAACAGCCCCTCCCTCTGTGGCTGACACAGTGCTTTGGGTAGGTCCGTGCCCAGTCCAGCTCCTCAAATATGGGGAGCCCTCACTGAGGGCACCCGTCCTCGTCTGCTACAGGATAGAAAGAGGCAGCTGCTGGGTAGAGAGAGCAACAGAAGCCCCTGGGGGTCAAGACCTTGTCCTACTACGCCCATGAAGCTTACCCACCCACACACCCCTACAACAGTGGGCAGCATAGGCAGGGCCTCCTCCTACTTTCACAGTCCCCACCCGCCTCCTGGAAGCCACCGCGGGAGCAGCCCACCACGTGATCAACACAGCAGATACAAAGGTCTAGAGATACCTCGAAGCACACGGCGCGGGGCGGGGGGCGGGGAGGGGGGGCGGATCTCAGTAATAGAGTCCCTGTCGAGAGTGTGCGAAGCCCTCAGTTTTATTCCCAGCACACATACATACAAATACACGCATACACACACAGTGGGGGAGGTATGTGAACACAAAACCCACACGCACACAAGTTCAACATAACCTGAGAAAGGCATATGTGACTCTTAACAAAAATGCTGACAGACACACACTATTTTTATTCATAGTCATCATCATTATTATCATTATTTTGTTTGCATGGGTGATTTGTCTGCATGCACGTGTGTATCACCTGCATGTGCGCTACCTGCAGAAATCAGAAGAAAGCACCAGATTCTGCTGAACTGGGTTTACAGACGGTTGTAAACTACTGTAGGGATGTTGGGACTCGAACCTGGGTCCTCTAGAAGAGCAAGCAGCCAGTGCTCCCTGAGTGCGGCGATTCAAGGCGTGCGCCACCACGCCCTAGTGACCAGGCTGTTCTCAAATCCAGCCATCCATCCCTATGACAGAAATTTGCTGAAATGAACGAAACTTCTTTGCCCGTGCCTTACAGATTCAGGCAGGAGACAGATTCAGTTCCCAGCTGCTGTGCGCGGGTAGACCGTCTCCGACCGCGCGCGCCACCAGCCTTGGGGTGCGGGGCTGAGTCTTTCTCCTCTCCCTCCTTTCTCCCAAGCTCTGGCTGGGCTTCCCGGGACTCGGCAGCGGGTGATTATGGAGGCAGGCCCAGTCGACCCTGACAAAGGCAGAGGAGCTGGGGGTGTGGCCACGGGCGGCGCGTGCACACTGCGGGGCTGCTGCGGGGCTGCGGATGGAGGAAGAAGAGGCGTGGTGCCCAGCACTCCAGCAGCCGTGCCGCACTCTCTACATATACCTGCCTTTGATACGTCCTCAGCTTCCTGAGCCAGGAGGAGTCCGGGCGTCCTTCCTGCCCTCTTCCCCATGCCTTCCTATATTTCTTTAGATCCTTCGGTCCTCCCTCAACCACCTTCCCCAGATCCACTCCGGCCCTGCCCAGTCCTGCCGCGGGACTCCAGCTGAGTCATAGCTCTGCAGACACAGAGCAGCTAGCGGAGCACCAGAGATTCAGCTGGGGCTCAAAGCACTGGCCTGGGGCCGGCCACTGCCCCGAGGACCCGTCCCTGCGAAGTGTTCTCTGGAAGGTCTCCGGCGCAGGATGGACCCACAACAGAGCAACCTGACAGAAGGGGCTGTCCTGGCCAGATATTGCACGTTGGCAAACCGTGGCAAACCGTAGAGACATCTGGCCCACATCTCTTCTTGGCACCATACAGTGTGACCAGTTGCTAGTATTAAAACACCGTGTATTTGGTAGGGAAAATGACATCCCCAATTTCGATAAAGATTGTTTTTATTTTAGTTTCCTCTCCTAGTTGGGGTGGGGGTGGTGTTCAGCCAGGGTCTCAAATGTCTCGGCTTACCCTCTAACTCATCAGGTAGCTAAAAATGACCTTCAATTCCTGATCCTCCTGCCTTCACCTCCCAAGTGCTGGGATTACAGGAGTGTGCCATCATGCAGGCCTGCCTCCTTTCCTAATGCAATTCGAAGACAGAAAATTAGGGCAACAGAAAATGATGAGGGAAGTGATAGTGAACCCCAGTTGTAAGATAGGGTAGCTCAGAACAGCTGGAAGATGGCAGAGGCTGCTGGAAGCCTGAACAGAAGCCTGGAGTTAGCTGCTTTCTCTTAGAGTAGTAATGGAGACAAGCCTGAGACAGACAGGCAGGTAAACTGACAATTGCTCTGGATGCTTCTGGTTGTTTCGTGATCATCTGGCTAGAGAGGATATAGACTGTGGGCTCAGGGTCCCAGAGATAATGGCTGTTTCAGTTGGTACTGGACATGGAATGCTTCTCATGTTGCAAGGAGCTGGTTAAGAGGTGGTAGAATTGGGGCTGTTTTCCAGCCTCCAAGTTATGACGTTGTGCAGTTCCAGCCTCTGCCTGGAATGTCAAGGTCCTGGCTTCCTGGACCATGATGCAGAGTGGCTGTCCAGGCATGAGTAGCCAGCCAACCTCACCCTCTGTGTGTTCTCACAGAATACACTGGAAGCAAAATCCTTCCTTCAGAGAACAAGACTGAACTGGTATCTCCTAGCAGTCTCTCTCAGTGAGAGTTTTTTTATTTCTAACTTTATTATTACTACTTTAAAAATTATTTATTTTGAGCCGGGCAGTGGTGGCACATGCCTTTAGTCCCAGCACTTGGGAGGCAGAGGCTGGCAGATCTCTATGAGTTCGAGGCCAGCCTGGTGTACAGAGCGAGTTCCGGGGCAGCCAGAGCTAGACAGAGAAACACTGTCTCGAAAAACAAGAACAAAATTAATTATTTACTTTGAATACACGTGTCTACTGCAAGCAGGCTCATTCCACACTGCCTTCTGGAACACAACTTCTGGGGAGTTGGTTCTCTCCTTCAGCCGCGTGGGTTCCAAGAAGTGAATGCAGGTCCTCATTCTTTCGAGACAAGTGTTTCTACCTATTGAGCCATCTGGCCAGCACTATTCGTTAGTTGTTGTTATTGTTATGATGACGATGATGATGTGTGTGGTATGTGAGCGCCACCATGCACCTGTGGAGGACAATTTTGTGGGTGGGGAGCCTCATTACCAAGGGCGATAGAGAGGATGCCTCCAGTTGAAGAGACGGAGGGGATATTTCCAACCTCTCTCTCTCTGGGACCCTCAGTTGTGCATACTGTAATACCCTCCTCCCATACGCTCCCACCCCTCAGCCACAATGTCTCCTCCGAGGTCCCCGGAGGCCTCTGTAGTGTGGTTTATGTAGAGCATGGCGTTTGAAGGTGAGAGGGGAAAGTCATCGCCACCACCATGCTATTCTGCACCAGCCTTTGTAGAAATAAGAAGAAAGCGGCTCCTGGCAAGTAAGCAGGATTTCATCCCTCGCCCGTCCTCCACGCTGAGCACCTTTGTTCAGCGTAGGTGCTGCTGACGTAGCTGCTGGAACCACTGCTTCCCTGGTGATCTGCTTAGGGCCTGTTGGGCACTGTCTGAACACGCCACAGCCAGAAGCACCTTGAGCATTGTATTAGCTGCTCTTTACCTCCCTGGGGCCGAGTTCCTGACACACAACTCAAGGCAGAAGCAGGACATCAGTTCATTAGGGCTGGCTCCTTCCATCCGAGGAGGGTCCTGGGAGGCAGGTCATCACGGCGGTGGTAGCACCATGTGGAGGAGGCTGCTCGCCTCACAGCAGGCAGGAAGCAGAGGGAGAGGAAGGGACTAGATACAGTTCTTGAAGTCCGCCCCCACTGGCCCAATTCCCGTTTGGTTTTGATTTTGGTTTGTTGGGTTCTTTAACCCACCTCTACCTAATCCTACCCTGTTGGCAGAGCCCCTTATGCTATAGAAGCTGGTGAGACTCTGTCGAGGCGGGACAGGAGGCCTGTTCTGGGGCTTTTAGAGGGTCTAGTTCAGAGGTGGGTGGGGCCAGGATTAGAAAGATGGACAGATGGACAGTGTTCCCAGAAGGCTGGAGTGTGGTCCCACAAGTTCCTGATCCTACACAGTTGACATTGAACGTGTATTTATTTAGCCTTGGATGTTTTGTTGGTTCGGTTTGGTTGGTTTGGTTTTTCGAGGCAGAGTTTCTCTGTGTAGCCTGGGCTGTCCTGGACTTGCTTTGTGGATCAGGCTGGCCTCAAACTCAAAGAGATCCACCCGCCTCTGCCTCCCCCAGTGCTGGGAGTGTGCCACTGTGCCTGGCAGTCTTGAATGTTTCTAAGATGTTCCCTCCCCTCCAGCAGAGCAGGATGTGGGTGCTGAGCAGCCATCTCAAGTCCTCCTCAAGAGCAACCAGTGCTTTAATGACGGGGTTATCTCTCCGCCGCTGCCGCTGCCGCCGCCATTTTTTTCCCCTTTTGAGACAAAGTCTCATTACGTAGACCACGCTACTGTGAAGTCACAAACACCTGCCTGCCTTTATCTGCTGAGTGCTAGGATTAAAGGTCCACCCCTTTCACCTCCCTTCTTGTGTTTTGGGGTTTGTGTTTGTTTGTTTGTTTGTTTGTTTGTTTGTTTTCTGAGATGGGTCTTGTTACATAGCACTGACTAGCCTGGAGCTCCATCTACAGACAGGCCAGGCTCTTCCAGAACTTGCAGAGGTCTTGTCTCTCCCTCCCAGTGCTACAGGTGTGCTACAGGTGTGCTACAGGTGTGCTACAGGTGTGCTACAGGTGTGCACCACGTCTGGCTTACATATGCCGTCTATGAGCCTGACCTATCTATCCTTTGTGCTTAGAATCAGCTAATGTGTGTGCATATACATTTCAACTGATGCTTAGTGGTGTCGCCTCGTTAAGGAGGGATATCATTTATTATGCAGAGCTGATAATTTAATTCAGGCCTAAGCAAGAGGGTTAGGAGAAGTGACAGTGGCCCATGCCTTTAATCCCAGCACTTGGGAGGCAGAGGCAGGTGAATCTCGGAGTTGGAGACCAACTTGGTCTAAAGAGTGAGTTCCAGGACAGTGAGGGCTATACAGAGAAACCCTGTTTTAGAAAAAAGAAAGAATGAATGAATGAAAAAAAGAAAGAAAGAAAAGAAAACACAGAGACACAGAGGCAGAGACAGAAAGAGACAGAGAGTTAAAAGAAGGAAAGGTGCTCAGAAAGAAGCTGTTGACAGAAACCTGCTGCAGTTCCAAAGCTTCGATGAATTCCCTTGGTGTGCTGACTCCACACTCCCAGAAACCCATTATTGTACTAATAAGAAACCCGAGGAGAATTCAATAAATAATTCCTGAGCTCGCTGGGCCCTCTCTAGAAGGAGAGTGGCACAGGCAATTTCTTCCAGAGGAAGCATGGGATTGTAGTGTGAGGGGAAGCCAGTGTGCTTGTCTGGGAAAGGGCCCTGGAGGCCTTATTGCCATACAGTCCTGTTGAGCACTTCAGTGGTTTTGTCTGGCTTCTTCTCTCCAGACTGGGATGTGGTAGTCCCTGTCATCCTAGCTCCTGGGAGGTAGAGGCAGGAGGATCAGGAGTTCATGGTCATTGCCTGCACAGTGAGTTTGAGGCCAGCCTGGGCCACACAATACCCTATCTCAAAGAACAAAGATAAACAAACAAACAAACAACAAGAAATCACTGAGGCTCTATGGGAATAACTATATTGGTAAACACTGCAGTAGACGGCAACAAGTTGGCAGAGAGAAAAGAACTTGTTCAGAATACTGATTCTGGTGGTAGGCCAGATGGCTCAGTGATTAAGTGCACTGGCTGCTCTTCTAGAAGACCTGAGTTCAGTTCCCAGCACCCACATGGCAGCTTACAACTGGCTGTAAACCAGTCCCAAGGGATCCATCCAGTACCCTCTAAGGCCTTCAAGGGAGCCAGGCAGTTAAGAAGTACATAGGCCTCTAAGCTCATGGCCACCCTGGTCTACAGGGTGAGTTCTAGGACAGCGAGGGCTACACAGAGAGACCCTGTCTGAGGGTGGGATGCTAGTGGTAGAATACATAGATATGCCTGCAGGCAAAACACCCATATGAGTAAAAACGATAACCTATTGATTATGGGATGGGAAATATAGCTCAAGAGCAGAGTGTTGGCTTGCACAAGTGAGACCAAGGTTCAATCTTCAGCTTGGAAGAAAAATGCATTTATTTGTTTACCGTATGCGTACGATTCTCTCCTCCTAGCATATGGGTCTTGGGGATGGATCCAGATTGTCAGGCTTAGCAGCAGGTGCTTTTGCTGGATCAGCGCAACCCAAAGAAGGGCAACGTGGATTCTTTTTGTTTGGTTGGTTGGTTTCGGTGTTTGTTTTTCAGACAGTGTTTCTCTGTGTAGCTCTGGCTACCCTGGAACTCTCTTTGTAACCCAGGCTGGACACGAACTCAGAAATCCGCCAGCCTCTGCTGGGATTAAAGGTGTGCGCCATCACCAGCAGGGACTTTTCTTTTTGTTTGGAAATAAGGGCTGATGTAGCCTGGGTGGCCTTGAGCCGGTGAGGTGAAAGATGAGCTTGAAGCCCTGTTTCTCCGCCTTCTAGCTTTGGAGAGCCTGTTTGCCTCCTCTACCCCATTTTAAGCAGTGCTGGGGAATCAAAGTCAGGGCCTCTGCTATGCTAGGTTGGCCCTGTGCCCACTGAAGCATATCCCCAGCCTGATGTTTTGTATTTTGAGACAGAGGCTCACTACGTTGCCCTAGCTGCTCTCAAACTCCCTATATAGCCCAGGCAAGCATTAAACTGTGCCTTTCCCTGTGTAGTACATAGGATTATAGATATCCCCTCCCCCCCCACACCAACAGGCCTGGTGGAAACTGCATTTTAAATAAAGCACTTGAGGGCTCACAACTCCCTGTAACTCCAGTTCCAGGGCACCTGATGTCCTCTTCTGGCCTCTGCAGGCTTCCACACATATATGCATAAATAAATAAACAATAACTAAATTACGTACTTGAGCCAGGTACTACGGTGACACACACCTGTAATCCCAGTTCTTGGGAGGCTGAGGCAGAAGAAGTGCCATGAATTTGAGCCCTACCTGAGCGACAGCCCCTCCCCGCCCCCGCAAGTCTGGGATATAGAATGAGATCCTGTTTTAATAAATAACAAATAAGGTACTTGACGCTGAGGACGTCTGTGAGAAATGCCACGCTAAAGGACTAGAAACATGTTCACTTTCCCTAGCGGAGAAGAGAGTGGGGGAGGGGGCGTGCCTTGAGATCACAGAGCTGACTGCCTTGATGGTGTTCATTCTCGCTGGGAACTTTTCAGGGTGTGCACAGCTGCTCCTGGCTTAAGAGATATGCTTCTATTGGCTCTGGAGACGACAGGCTTTGCATTCAAAGGCACAGTCCCAGCCTCACTAACCAATCTGTCATTTTGATACCTGTTGGTGAGGAATCAGATATGAGGAAACCCCAGAAAACTGCAGCTGTGTCTTGTGACCCCATCAGTGGTTAAGGGTTCCCTCTCCCCACTGAATGAAAAACTAAAGCACCAGAATATTTTCGGCAATTTTTAGCTGATGAAGGGTCTGCAACCTCAAAGGCTGACTCATTAGCATGTCATTTACATCGTAGATTTGTCCTCCTCTGTGGGCTTTTTTTCTTTTGTTTTAATTTATTTATGTATATGAGTGTTCTATCTGCATTTACACCTGCCAAAAGAGGGAATCAATTCACATTATAGATGGTTGTGAGCCACCATGTGGTTGCTGGGAATTAAACTCAGGACCTTTGGAAGAGCAGCCAGTGCTCTTCCACTGAGATGGCTCTTAACCACTGAGCCATCTCTCCAGCCATCTCTGTGGGCTTTTCTCGCTGATCATGAAAAGAAATACCCAAAAGGGATGTCCAGTCTACCATGATTTAAAAAATAAAAAAGTCACCCAACAAATGGGCCATCAACCTCAATAACAGCAACAACAACAATAAGAAGAACCCAAAATGTAGAACCCACTGGACTGTACCCTATCTCGGGTGTCCACTCCAATCTCGTTTTCTCTCTCTAATCCCAGCACTTGGGAGGTAGAAGCAGGCAGATCTCTGAGTTCAAGGCCAGCCTGGTCTACAGAGTGAGTTCCAGGACAGCCAAGGCTGTTACACCGAGAAACCCTGTTCACAAACAAGCAAAAAAGTTCACATACACATTTTGCCGGCTTGTATGTCTGTGTATCACATGCATGCAGTCCCCAAGGAGGCCAGAAGAGGGCATCAGATACCCTGAAACTGGAGTTACAGCCCGTTGTGTGTCACCTTGTGGGTGCTGGGCATTGAACCCAAATCCTCTGGAAGAATATCCAGCGCTTAACTACTGAGCCCTCTCTCCAGGCTCCATCCAATCTCTATTTACAGGACCTACTTCACAAAACAACAAACAAACAAAAAACGTCTGCTTAAACTGTGTTTTTTGACTGAATTCTTCCTTCAAGTAGACATCGCTAAGAGATCCTCATGATGAAAGTCGGGCACAGTAGCACACTCCTGTAATCCCAGCACTCAGGGAGGCAGAGGCAGGTGGATCCTGTGAGTTCAAGGACAGCCTGGTCTTCAAAGTGAGTCCAGGACAGCCAAGGCTACACAGAAGAATCCTGTCTCAGAAAAACACACACGCACACACGCACACAAAGAGATCCCCATAATGATATGACACATGGGTTTATCTTCTCCTCCAGACTTGGCCCACTGGTCACCTCATAAAGTGGAGTGTCTTAGTCAGTGTTACATTGCTGTGAAGACACACAGTGGACACGGCAACTCTTATAAAGGAAAGCATTTATTCGGGGCTTGCTTAACAGTTCAGAGGTTTAGTCCACCACCGTCATCATGGTGGAAAGCATGGGAGCATGCCGGCAGACACGGTGCTGGAGAAGGAGCTACATTCGGATCTGCAGGCAGCAGGAAAGAAGAGACGCTGGGCCTGGCTTGAGCTTTTAAAAACCCAAAGCCCACCACCAGGGGCACACTTCCCCCAACAAAGCCACACCTAGTCCAACAAGGTCACACCCCTTAATCCTTCTCATATAGCACCACTCCCTACAGACCATGAATTTAAACCTATGAGCCTATGGGGGCCATTCCTATTCAAACCACCAGACAAGGTGAATCAGGGCTGGGGATGTGGCTCTGTTAATAGAGTCTCCCATGCACAAAGCCTTGGTTTTCATCCCCACCACCACTACATGAAACATACAGTGTCACGCACCTATAACCCCAGAACTCAGGAGGAGGAAACAGGACGCTTCGAGCTGCTCAGCCTGGGTGCTAGAAACCAAATTCTGGGCCACTACAAGAGCAGCGAGCGCCCTTAGCTGCTGAGCCACCCTTCACAGTGACTTTTGAGCTTGGTGCTATGATGCGCAGCACAGTAGCAGGTCCAAAAGAGTGATTTTGGATGCCTTGGCCATCTGGCTTTGATGTGTGCCACCCCGATGAGCATCAGGGCTGACTGCTCATCTGGTTGGCTAGTCCTGTGGCCCTTTGCCCCTCCTGCACCTGAGGTGAGGATAATGAGCTTCTCTAAGCTTCCTGGCCCCCCATGGTCTTTGGTCAAAAGCATACAAGCAGCTGTCAGAAGCTCCAAGCAAGCACCCACAGCAGGTTTTATTTTAAAAGATCCAGACCCGGAGGTTTGGGGTCACAGGGTGCACCCAAATTGCACTCAGAAGTTGGAGTTATTTGTTCTCCCAGCAAGCTGGGGAACCACACCCCCTATCCTTCCCCTGACTGAAATGTGTCAGAGTTAGCAAATGTTAGCAGTTAAATGAGTGTGAATACAATAAAATAAATATATTTTAACTCCTCATACTGAAAATCACAATGAAGGGGGGAGAGATGGTCCAGAGGTTAAGGGCACCTGTTGCTCTCTCAGAAGACCCAAGTTCAATTTCTTTTTGGTTTTGTTTTGTTCTAAAGATTTATTTATTATTTATACAACATTCTGCCTGCACACCAGATCTTACTATAGATGATTGTGAGCCACCATGTGGTTGCTGGGAATTGAACTCAGGACCTCAGAGAGAACAGCGAGTGTTTTTGACTTCCAAGCCATCTCTCCAACCCCAAGTTCAATTTCTAGCACCCACATCAGGCACTGTAACTGCCTGTACCTCCAGCTCAAGGAGCTCCGATGCCTTTGGCTTTTGTGGGCACCTGTGCATGTGTGCCTACTCACACTTGATTAAAAATGAACAAATCTTGCCGGGTGTGGTGGCACATACCTTTGATCCTGGCCCTTGGGAGGCAGAAGCAAGCAGATCTCTGTGAGTTTGAGGTTGACCGGATCTACTTAGAGAGTTCCAGGACAGCCAGGGCTATAGAGGGAGACCCTGAGCCTTCTGAGATGTCTCAGTGGGTAAAGCCACCTGCTGCCTAGCCTGGCCACCTGAGTTCATTCCCCCAGGAATGGCCCGATTGTCCTCTGAGCTCCACATGGGTTTTGGAACTACACACATAAATATTTTTATTTTATTTTCTAAAAGAGAGAACTAGAAATTCCAACAAAAACGTTTTTATGTTTTACTCAAGCGCATAAGATAGGTGTCTATTTAAGTGACATATTTACCTTAGCTAATATAACTGTCTTTAGTTATTAGACATGACAGACCTTTCCGAGAGAAAAATTCTACTCCTTCAGTGTTTGGTGTTTTTTGGGTAAGTGACATTCTTGGAAAAGTGGATAAAGCTGTGTTTATTTAGAAAAAGAAATCAATGGACAGATAGTGTCTCTGACATCTTCCAGCCTACTGCAGTAATTTTTCTTCGCTGGTGTTGAGATTGTCTTGCCTCACAAATGAACATGTCTTTTTGATGAGACTCCAGCTTCCTTGATTATTCGTGAATTGTAGATTTCTGCAGCAAAGGTAGAAGCCACTATTTCCTTCTTCCCAATCTACTGAAGTGGGGGAGGGGGGAAGGAATGTGCTTAGGGCCAACGGTCTGGGCTGGGAGGTGCTAACTGCTCGCCTGAGGGGCTGGCAATTACAGAATAGGGCGAGCTAGGGCTTTGCTTTCTAATGCACAGGGGAGCTTGCGTCCAGGGGCCCAGGTGGGCCTCAGCCTTAGAGTATCTACCTAGCCCTGGGGCGGCCCTGGGGCCCTACAATGACTGCAACTTGGTAATGGAAAGTAAACGCTCCTTTTTCTTTCCCTCCAGACAGGGTTTCTCTTGAAGAGTTCCTGTCCTGGAACTCTGCAGACCAGGCTTGCCTCTGAACTCAGAGATCTGCCTGCCTTTGCCTCCCAAGTGCTGGGGTTAAAGGGCATGCGCCACCACCACCGGCTAAAGGCAAACTTCTGAAAGCAAAAGTAGGAAGAACTTAGAATGCACCAGCGCTGATCCTGTGCATTTCGCGGTCTCTCTCCCACTCTCTCTAGGGTCTTGCACAGGCTGGCCTAAACTCTACTTCCAGAGTGCTAGAATTAAAAATGTAAGTCAGGCACGGTGGTGGCGCATGCCGTTGTTCCCAGTGCTCAGACCTCTGTGAGTTCGAGGCCAGCCTGCTCTACAAAAGGAGTTCAGGACAGCCAGGAATTGATGAACAGAGAAACTCTGTCTCAAAAAAAAAAAAAAAAGTAAGTATGGATGGTGTATGTGTTTGATTGCGGGTGCCATGTTTTATGTGTTTGTGTGTGTGTGTGTTGTGAGGTGTGCTTATATGTGCTGTGTGAGCCAGGTAGATGTTTGTGTGTGTGAGGGCTGCCTGTATGTAATGTGGGGCACCATTTGTGTGTGTGGAATAAGGAATTTGCGAGTTTGGATGTATGGCGTGTGCCCTCGAGGCAGGCTCGAGTTCTGTAGCTCAGACTGCCTTGGGACTCATCACATAGGCTAGACTGAGCTTGAATTTGTGGTGCTCCTCCTGCTTCCCAGTGCTGAGACTATAGGCACAAGCTACATGAGTTTACACTCGGCTTTTGGAGGATTAGTGGAGGTCAAATCCAGAGACCTGTACATGTTGGGCAAATGTTCTGTCACTGAGCCACCTGTCCAGCTTTCTGTTTGTTTTCTTAAGAGGAGAGCTCATTTGAGCCAGATGTTGGTAGCACACGCCTTCAATCCCCACACTTTGGACTTTGGAGACAGAGGCAGGTGGATCTGTGAGTTCTAGGCCAGCCTGGTCTACAGTTCCAGGACAGCCAAGGCTACACAGAGAAACTCTGTCTCAAACAAAACCAACCAACCAAATAAAAAAAAAAGTTTCATTTGGCCAAATCTAGCCTTATACTCATTCTTTGGGGGAAGAAGACCTTGAAGAAGAAGACCTTGATTTTCTGACCCTCTTGCCTTCCCCTCCTCAGTGCGAGAGAGATGCCCACAGCTCACCGTGTGGCCTCTTGCCAATTCCTTACCACAGGTTGTCCCCTCGTGGGGCTTGGGGGTGAAGAAGGCCAGCTGTGGGGAGGGCAGAGTCTGTCGTTTACTCCCTGCAGTCCCGGCTCTGCCCCCAGCCTGGCAGTCTCTCACCTGCTCAGGTGAAGAGCTGGCGGAGCCCCGTGAGCCAATGAGCGGAGGCTGCTCTCTTAAAGGCGACTGGCTGCTGGCAGCAAAAGCGGTCACCAACTGGTGAGCACCAGCTCTGCCAGGAGGCGGCTGTGGGAGCCAGGAGTCACACACTGTGACCTCATCATCACCCTAGGAGCCAGTCGCTCCCAAAGGCTGCCCCCGCCTCACCCAGAGCCGGTTTCTCAGGAGGCTCTCATGCCGAGGTCTGGCCACCTCCCAGGAAGGAGAAGCGGAGCGGCCTTGGCAGCTGCCCCAGGGAAGGAGTCCACAGGTGACATGGAGAAGCCATTTCCCTGGCCCAACTCACTTCAGCAGCCCTGGTGAGTCCAGCCCCCTGGGCTTTGGAGCTTCAGAACAGCAGAGTTTGGTGGGATGGTCTCTGTCTGGGGACAGAAAGCCAGGGCGCTGCCTCTAGCTGCTGTGTGACCTTGAGCCAGTGGTTCCTGCTCTCTGAGAATGGCTTTTCCTAACCTGGGAAAGGAGCCCAGATTCCCCTTTGCAGTTTTCCTCTCTTGCACCTTGTTCTGAACTTCCTTCCTGCCAACTTGTAAACTGACTTTCCGCAGCCATCGCAACCCTGCAGTGGTAGGCTACTATGTGTTTTCTGGTCGTGGGAAGCTAACAGCTGAGCTGATGCAAGGTAGCCAAAAGGAAAGAAATGTGGCATTTTTGTTTGTCTGCGAGATCTTATCAAGAGTCAATATTTGATTTTTACTTGACCTTGTGAAATATGAGAAAGAGCACTGTGAGTAGTGGACAGGAACCCCTAGATGTGGCACATACAGAGTTGAAGGACACCAGGCTTCCCATGTCGAGCCCAGCTTTGGTATCAAATGATGCTGTCTCAGATACGGGGTTCAGGGTTCATTCTTTCAGGTGGAAGGCTGGGGCTGGTAGAAGCCTCCTGCACGGGTATAAATTGCTCCCAGTGACCCCACATTGGTTGGTTCATTCAACCTCTGCACAGGGAACCCTGAATGGATGCAGTGAGGCCTCCCTCTAACCTGTGGTGGCTCTGAGACAAGTGGCCAGGGGCTCAAAGTGCCCTCATATCCTGGGCTGGGGATTTCAGGACAGGGCTGCATTCCCACCTCTGCATCGCCTGCCCTGGCTCCATGACCTCAGACAAGCTGCCTAACTACTCTGAGCTTTGGCTTTCCAGATGCACATGGGAAATAGAATTGGGCAATGCTTTATCACCGGGGTTCTTCATAGGGCTAAGTAGAACAGTATATTCCTGGAAGGTTAAATCGTACAAATTTAAAGATTAAAAATGCATTTTTGGGGATCCAGGCACATGCCTTCAGTCCCAGTGAAAGCAAGCAGATCTCTGTGAGTTCAAAGCCAGCCTGATCTACATAGTGACTACCAGGTCATCCAGGGCTACACGGTGAGATACCTGTCTTAAAAAAAAAAAAAAAAAAAGATAAAGTCTAACACAGTGCCTCACACCTGTAATCCCAGGACTTGGTAGGAAGCTCACAGTGAATAAGAGTCCAGCCTAGGTTACAGTGTATTTGCTGTTGCTCCAAAGGAACTGAGTTTAGTTCCCAGCACCCATTTCATATGCTTCCTGCCCACCTGGAACTCCAGCTCCAGGGCATCTGATACCCTCTTCTGGCCTCTGAGGGCTCCTGAACTCATACGCATTCACACATACAGGCACACATAATTGAAAAAAAAAATCCTTTAAAAAGCAGCAAGGCAGTTAGAGGGGAATAGATGATTAAACAATATAAAGCTGACACAACTTTATCATTATTTAAATGTTAAAATATAAATTTCTACCAAAAAGAAAAAGAGAATCAATGAAATTGGGCAATGACTGTTTCATAAAATACAGCTTTTGTAATAAATATTATCATCTATGATTTTCATAATTGTGTTAGTAATCCAAGCCTGTGGTCCCAGTATATGAGGGACAGAAGCAGAAGAATCAGGAGTTCAAGGCCAGCCTGAGACCCTGTCTCAAAAAAAAAAAAAAGAAAAGAAAAGAAAGAAAGAAAAACAAATAAAACAAAGCACACAGCAAGAAAAGTCCCCTCTGTTGAGTCATTTGAGCTTAGCTGCCTGACCCCTGGCCCTTCCCCCCTTCCTTCCCCCATGAATCACCAGGTGTATGGGGTCTGAAGCTATGGCAATGCAGTGATTGACAGCTAGGACAGTTTCCAGGCACAGGCGGCTGCAAAACACACAGGAGCAAATGCACTTCTAGGGGAACATTCTCCAGTCCCTGAAGAGTCACGTTAGCCAGTCCCCTGCTCCGGGGCCATCTTCTAAGCAACACTGCTAAGCTGCACCCTCGGGAGAGCTTTCAAACACCTTTCCTTGGTAACCACAGCCTTGGCATCTCAGTAATCCTCCCAAGGGGGTGCGGAGCAGTGTGTGTGTGTGTGTGTGTGTGTGTGTGTGTGTGTGTGTGTGTGTGTGTGTGAATGTTTGACTGCAGTGAGTATTGGGGTTAGAGTTCCAGGTGTATTAAGCAACCAAACCTTGAAAAAAGGATGGTAGCAGTATGTGCACAAAGCGTATATACAAAAGTTCATTCCCCCACTGCTGAATAAACTGGATATGGTGGTGCACACCTATAATTCGGGTGCTGGGGACGGGGAGGTAGAGCTGGAGGATGGGAAGCTCAGCTGCACGGAGAGTTTGAGCTGGATGTGCTGTGGGGGCTGGGCTCCTCCCTCTGGGAAGCTTGGAGGCACTCTTCTGGCTTGGCTGGCTTGGCTGGCACCTGCCAGGCTAGCCATTGTACGTGTTGAACTCAGAATAGTACCAGTTCATCGCGCTGCAAACTGAAGCTCAGGGAGAGGCTCGGGACAGAGCTGTGTGAAGAGGCCAGGCCTAGAGCAAAGTAGAGCCGGGTTCCACTTACAGCCAGGATTTTGTTTGTCTGTCTGTTTGGAGGCAGGCTCTTGCCATGTAAACCATGGTAACCTCAACTTTGTCTCCCTGCTTCTGATTGCTGAGAGCAGGACCATCATGCTGTGTGATTTCTTTAAAAATGTTAAATAATTGAAAAAAAAAAAATGTCCCGGGCACTGTGACACATGCCTGTAATTCCAGTACTCAGGGAAGCAGAGGCCAGCCTAGTCTACAAAGCAAGTACAGGACAGCCAAGGCTACACCGAGAAACCCTGTCTTATAAAAACAACAAAATGTTTCTTTCAGGGAATAGAAAGCTACCACTGCAGTTAAAAGCACTGGCTGCTCTTCCAGAGGACCCAAGTTCAATTCCCAGCACCCACACAGCCATTCACAATTGTTCCTGTTTCTAACTCTAGTTCCAGGAACTCTAACAACCTCTTCTGGCTTCTGTGGTCACCACACGTGCAGTTGGTACACAGACTTATGTGCAAGCAAAACATACATACATAAAATAAGACAGATTCTAAAAGACATTTAATTTTTTTTTTTTTGAGAAAAGAGTCAATGATGTCATCAGTCTGATTTTGAGTTTGGGGTCTGGAACCTTCCACCTCGGCCCTCTGAATGCTGGGATTACATGCGTGCTGCCACACTCGGCTAGGCGGCAGCTCTCACGGAAATCCGGTCTGCTAAGGAGCGATGACATACACTCTTTATCCCAATACTTGGGAGGCAGAGGCAGGCACATTTTGGTTAGTTGAGACCCTCAAACAAACAAGCAAACAACAACAACAACAACAACAACAACAACAACAGCAAAAACGGATAAAAAGAAAGAAAACAAGAAAAAGGATTGGTGGGAGGCTGAGTAGAAGGGCGTCTGCGGCCAAACCTGCGAACAAAGTTCAATCCCCAGAACCCACGAATCGGGCGGGAAAGAACTAACTCCTGCAAGCTGTCCCCTAACCTCTGGGGTGTGTGCCTCACTTGCTCTTGAATTCATGAATACACAAATAAATAAATAAAAATAAAACAGTAGAAAGAAAGAAAAAGAAGCCTTTGCCGGTGTTTTGAGTAGTCTACTCAGTGTTTTTTTGTTTTTTGTTTTTTTGTTTGTTTGTTTTGTTTTTTTCTTTCAAGACAGGGTTTCTCTGTGTAGCCTTGGCTGCCCTTGATTTGCTCTATAGACCAGGCTGGCCTCGAACTCACAGAGATCTGCCTGCCTCTGCCTCCTTGAGTGCTGGGATTACAGGCGTGCACCATCGTGCCCGGCTTCTTGGCGTTTTTCTTAAATAATTCATTTATTTTTATTTTATGTGCATTGGTGTTTTGCCTGTATGTCTGTGTGAAGGTTTTGGTTCTCCTGGAACTGGAGCCACAGACACTTGCGTGGTGCTGTGTGTGATAAATGTGTGTGAGTGGGGGAACACATGTCAGAGGACAACTTGCAAGAGTCAATTTATTCCTTCCACTTTTATGTGAGACTCAGGGGTCGAATTCAGGTCATCAGGTTTGGCAGCAATCACCTTGCCTGCTGAGCCATCTCACCATCCCCTGAGATCAGATCTGTAGAGATCTACAGTGTCAGAAGTGGAAATGTGAGTGAAGCGTAAGATGCGGGAATATCATCACCAAATAGTTTTCACTGTTTGACCTTTCTTTAATTTAAAAAAAATTTTTTTTAAATGTTCATTTATGTCGGGTGGTGGCCCATGCCTTTCATCCTAGCACCTGGGAGGCAGAAGCAGGTCTACACAGTGAGCTCCAGATCAGCCAAGGCTATACAGAGAAACCATCTCTCAAAGAACCAAAAATAAGTTTACTTATGTGTTTGTGTCTATGTGAGCATATATGTATGTATGTGTGTGTGTGTGTGTGTGTGTGTGTGTGCCTATCCTATCACTCTCAACCTACTCCTTTAGGGAACAGTCTCTCCCTGACCCTGAGGCTTGTGTTTTAGCAGCTAGGCTGGAAGCCAGCAAAGCTGAGCAATCCCCCTGTCTCCCTGTTAGGTGCAGGAGTTGCAGGAACACAACAGAGCATTTGCCTTGCTACGCGGATGCTGAGGTCTGAACTGTGGTCTCCATGATTGTGTAACAAATGCTCTTAACTGCTGAGATAGCTCCCAAGCCCTCCATTTGCTATGTCTGATAGATCAGTCAGTGGTGTTTAAAAAAAAAAAAAAAAAAAGTCTTCTAAAGCTTCAGATGGGTGTGGACCGATCAGGCTCTGAGATCTATTGGTAATATCTACTGCAGACATGGCTGGGAAGAATAACAGTGTGTATGGCAGAAATGTGTCTTTGCACCAGTCGGCTTTCTCATTAGACTCGTATGGAAATTGGCCTGAGAAGGGGAGAGGATTGGTCTGAATCCAGCAGGAAGCTGGAAGCTGGGCAGAGCAGAGCCAGAGGAAGGACCATACTTGACCTTGAAGCCATCCTTCCTCCCACTACAGTGAGAAGAAAATTAAGATTGAGAAGGGAGATGCTGGGCCCTGGCTTGGGCCCCAGGAGCCCTGGGAAGCCTGGCTGGGATGGGGTGAGGAATCCAGTCCTGTGCCACCAGACTGCGATTTGCCAGCTGGGCTTGTCCGCCTCTGTTCCATTTCTTGGAATCCCTTTGCTCCTGTCCCAATTTCCTGTGTCATTTTCTTTGGCCTGAGAGTGCACACTGGAGCAGAGGGACCTCAGGGGACCCGAGCCCTAAATACCCTCTTTTGGCAGCCTTCAACCGCTTCCGCAGCTCCCCTTTTTAGGAAGAGAAGTCCCAAGACAGAGGCTCTTAACTATACCAATGCCACAGGCGCTTCTGGCAAGCTGGTGAAGGCTAGTCATCCCTTTCCAACATGTTTTAAAATATATAAAATAAAATAGGTTTGTGATTCCAACACTTAGGATGTAGAAGCAGGTTCAAGGACACGCTATACCAGGGATGGACCCTGTCACAAAACAAACAAGACAAAACCCTTTCCTGGCCCTGGGCTCCCCATTCATTTGACATAAAACAAAAGCTGAGGCCAGAGAAGCAAAGGGGGTCCCCTGTTTTCCCTTGGTGACAGAGCTGGTCCAGGAAGAGAAGGTGCAAGCACCAGGAAGCACAACTTCCCCATGCTCCAGCCTAGGTCCACGTCAGAGAAGCCGTCAGTCACAACCAAGTTCAGGGCCAAGAGTCAGTGAGCTGAGATTTAAACGTGTGGGTCTGGCTCTGCCTCAAGCTTCTCATGCGCAAAAAACGATGATAGCACTTGGTGCTAGGGCGACAGGAAGAAAGGACGCTGTCAGTACCATTGCGTCCACCCCCTATGATGCAGCCTGACTGATAGCTGTCAGTTATCCAGCCTGACACCTACCTCTGTTTTCGTCATTACTACGTCATTGGACCAGCTACATCTATCTTTGACAGCACCCGTCTTCTCTTTTTAAAAAGCACCAACTTATTGATGGCCACATGTGTGTTATGGTGTGTGTTGTGAGATCAGGGCACAACTTTCAGGAGTCAGTGCATTCCTTGCCCTGTGTGGGTCTCGGGATTGAATTTAGGCCATGAGACAGAGTAGGTCAGCCCGCACTGCTCTGCCTCCAGGCTCCCCCCAGTCCCTCTCCCCAGCATCTCTTCTTCCTTGTGCACGGGCGTCTGCCTGAGTGAGTGCGTGCCTTTACAGAGCTCTGGGCACCTTTTGTCTTGTCCTCTGGGCCTTCTATGTTACTCCGGACAATGGTGCAACTCCAGGGAGCTAGGGTGATTCCAGAAACCTGAGATTACTCCCCGTCAGAAGCTGGTAGGAAGGGAGGAAGAAGAATTCAGGGAATTCAGCTGAGAAGGGGTTAGACACGAATCTACCCATTGAGTCAGGTGGAGTCTTGGCTGTTTGGTTTGTCTTGAGACAGAGTCTCAGTTTAGCTCAGGCTAGCTGGCAGCTCCCTTAGTAGCCAAGGATGCTCTTGAACTTCTTTCCCTCTTGCCTCAGTGTCATACACCACAACATCCGGTTTATGAAGTGCTGGGGACCGAACCCAGGGCTTTGCAAGTGTTAGGCAAATGCCCTCCCAACTGAGCTGCATCCTCAGGCCTCTTTGGGTTTTAGTTTTGGTTTTGTTTGAACTGAGCCTTCTGCCTGCATCTTCCAAACACTGGGATTGCAGGGTTGGAGGTCTATATACATACATCAACCCCACCAGCAAACGGATTACTCTCAGAGACAAGCCTGCAGCTCACAGAGCGAGCTGGAATCCCTTGTGCAACTAGAGAGAGCCTTCCACTCTCCATGGTTTTTGGAACCAGGTCAGGAGGCACACAGGGCTGCCAAGTAGCTCAGGAGTCATAGAACCTCTGATTTCTTAGAATGTCAGAGTTGGACTCTGAGAGCTGCCTCAGGTGTAACTTTCTGAGAGGAGAGTTAAGCCTGGAGCTGGAGAGTGACTTGCCTAAGGCCACAGGTGAAGCTGAGGCATCTGGACTAGAACTGACATCTGATTTCCTTCTGGACTCCTACCAGGAAACTGATCATCTGAACTGGGACTGACTGACCCACAGTGAGAGTTAATGCAGCGATGCTAGACAGTGTGAGTTCTGAGTCTCACCAGGGATTGTCAGCGCCGTAACCTGAATGGCTGGGGCACGGTGACAGGTTATAAGATATAGAATCCTCCCAAAATGACGACCAGGGGACTCCTAGAACCATTGGAGGCCCAGGCTCACTATGGAAAGTCCCCTCCAGGCCTCATATGATATCCAAACAGTATTTACTATGAAGAAGAAGGTTGGGATTGGGCATGTTTGCCTATACGCAAATCCCAACTCTTAGATAGATAAAGCAGGAAGGTCGCAAGGCCAAGGCCAACACTGGCTTATCTCTAGAGCAAATAACAACAGGACTGGAGGGGCTGGTAAAATAGTTCAGTGGACTGCAAGAGGATCTCTGAGTTCAAGATCCCTGGTCTACAAAGTGAGTCCAGGACAGCCAAGGCTACACAGAGAAACCCTGTCTAAAAAAGAAAAGAAAAGAAAAAAGATGGTTTAGTGAGTAAAAGGTGCTTGCTGCCAAGCCTACCAAGCTGAGTTCCATCTCTGGAACGTACAGGTTGAAAGGAGAGAACCAGCTTTTGCAAGTTGTCCTCTGACCTCCACATGTATTGCTTTGGCATTGAGGAACCCATACAAACAAAATAAAATGTAATCTAAGTTTAAGGCTGGATGCTGGGCAGTGGTGGTGGTGCACTCTTTTAATCCCAGCACTCAAGAGGCATAGGCAGGTGGATCTCTGTGAGTTTGAGGCCAGCCTGACCTACAGAGCGAGTTCCAGGACAGCCAGGGATACACAGAGAAACCCTGTCTTGAAAAAAAAAAAAGTATAGGGCTGGGGAGGCAGTTGGTAGAGTACTTGCCCAGTATGTATGAGAAGTTCTGGGTTTGGTCCCCAGGACCACATAAAATGGCTCTGGTGTCTACTGCTAGTAATTCCAGGACTCTGGAAGATCAGGAGTTGAAGGTCAGACCAGGCAATCTAAACATAATGAACAATAAGTATGATTTGGGAGCAGGGCGATGACTCAGGCAGTAAGGGGGCTAGCTGCTAAAGCTGATAAACTGAATTCAGTCCTCCGGTCCTATGAGATAGGAGAGGACCAGCTTCTACAAGTTGCTCTAACCTCTACCTATGCACCGTGGCGTTTAATGTCTGCTCTTTCAGATGGTATGGGTTCCGTTCCCAGCACTCATGTGGTAACTCATGGGGACAGGATGCCCTCTTCTGATTACCAAGGGCACCAGGCATGCATGTGTACACAGACATACACTCAGGCAAAACACTCATACCCATAAAATAAAATGTAAACATCTAAAACAGTTTTTATAAAAGATTTAAATGCACCATGTGTGTGGGGGTGGGGATGGGAGTTGGAAGCCAGCCTGGTCTACAAATTGAGTTCCAGAACAGTTGGGGCTACACAGAAAAACTCTCAGGGTGGAGTGAGGGAGATTTGGATGTACTGGGCAGTGGGGATGGGAAGGCAGAGGCAGGTGGATCTCTATGAGTTCAAGACCAGCCTGGTCTATAGAACTAGTTCTAGGACAGCCAGGGCTACACGGAGAAACCCTGTCTTGAAAACAAAACAAGCTGGCACAGAGGTGCACGCCTGTAATCCCAGCACTCAGGGAGGCAGAGGCAGTCGGATCTCTCCGAGTTCGAGGCCAGTCTGGTCGACAAAGTGAGTCCAGGACAGACAAGACTACCCAGAGGAACACTGTCTCGAAACAAACAAAACCAACGATGACAGAAAGATTTAGATTCAAGCCCAAAGCTGGCTTTTCTCTGGAATCTGGCCTTAACTTCGGACCTCATGGACTTGACTGGGGTCCATCAGGAGGAGACTTGGTGTTCTATTATGCTCTTTGGAGTCAGGATTGCTGAGACTTCCTCAACCCTGGCTATAGACAGGCCTTGGAAAGGAGGGATGCAGGCAGGAAAGGCCTGAGAGGATCCCTAAACAGTAAGCACTACCCAACACCTGCCCTCCAGCCCTGAGATTGTCGTTGAGACTTGGAGTTAGTATTGTGTGTTTTGAGACTGGGTAACCTGTAGCCCAGACTAGCTCTGAAGTCCCGATGGCACTGTCTTTTACACTGGCCGAGGTGTCTTGAGTCGTTCCTGAAGGAACCATGAATCTCTTCCAGAGTAACAGCACGGTCAGATCTCAGTGGGGCTGTGGTGCGGGCAGCAAATGGCAGTAAGGACCTTGTTTATCTCGTTACTCCTCCCGTAAGCAGTAACTCCTCCACGCAATCCAGCTCCTTTGCTAAGCACTTTATACACACTGCTTCCCTCTTCTCCCCAGCAGCTCTTTCTGAAAGAGTTTCTACTATTTCCATTCCACCAGAGGAGGGATCTGCCATTTTCAGCTTCAGAACAGACATGTCAACTCAGGTCAGCCTGATGTAGAGCCCATGTACCCGGTCAGATCACCAGTTTCTTAGTGGGTCTGCTGCGGGGGCTCTCAGCTGTCTCCTCTAGGTCCCTTATCTAGAACTAGTGGAGGATGGAGGACTTCCTTCTGTCTACAACTGCAGATAAGAGTGGAAGAAGTTTATAAATTATCAACTCTTGAAGACACTAGATAGGAAGGAGGCAGGCAGCTTCCCCCGAACTGAAAACACAAAATACATGCAAGCCCAGCAAATACTTTCCATTTCCAGTACATCTGAAGATTAGAACTACAAAAAGAGGTCAGGCATTGAGGCTCAGGTCTGTAACACCAGCACAGGCCAGCCTGGTAACTTAGTAATACCCTGTCTCAGAGGAAAGGCCCGGAGAGATGGCTCGACCATTAAGAGCACTGGCTGCTCTTCCAAAGGACCCAGGTTCAATTCCCAGCACTTTAAGAATTCTCTGTAACTCTAGTGTCAGGGGGTCTAGGACCCTATTCTGGTTTTCCTGGGTGGCAGGCACACATGTGATTGACAGACATACAAGAAGGCAAAACAATCATTGCTTACAAAATTAAATCTTTTTTGTTGTTGTTTTATTTGAGACAGGGTTTCTCTGTATCCCCTTGGTTGTCCTGTCACTTTGTAGACCAGGCTGGCCTCAAACTCACAAACATCTGCCTGCCTCAGCCTCCCAGAGTGCTAGTATTACAGGTGTGCACCCTCATGCCCAGCTTCACAAAATTAAATCTTAAAAGTTGAAATTAAAAAAAAAAAAAGAGCCACACATGATAACTGCCAAAACAAACAAACAAATAAAAAAGTACTAAAGACATGAGAGTTGGTAGGAAGAATCTAAAATGAGTATGCCCTGACAATCCCAGCACTTGCAGGGACAGAGGCAAGGTGGAGGCAAGATCAAGATCCCAAGGCCAGCCTCAGCTATAAACAGTGATTTCTAGGCCAGGAGGGGCTATGTGAGACAGTCTCAAAAAAGAGAGGGAGATAAAACAGGGCTAGAGATGACTCAAGGGTTAAGAGTACTGGCTGCATTTTGGCGGTGGTGGCACATGCATTTAATCCCAGCACTTGGCGGGCAGAAGCAGGTGGTTCACTGAGTTCGAGGCCAGCCTGGTCTACAGAGTGAGTTCCAGGACAGCCAGGGCTACACAGAGAAACCCTGTCTCTCTTTAAAAAAACAAAAACAAAAACAAAACAGAAGGAAGGAAGGAAGGAGGGAAGGAAGGAAAGAAAGAAAGAAAGAAAGAAAGAAAGAAAGAAAGAAAGAAAGAAAGAAAGAAAGAAAGAAAGAAAAGAAAGAAAGAAGAAAGAGAAAGAAAAGCAGAAGAGCAGAGACTCAGCCTCCAGCGCCTGTATGGCGACCCACAACTCTCCGTGACTCCAGTTCTATGGGCTCCAAAGCACTCCTCTTGCCAGTGGACTGTAGTACGAATAATTTGGAAAAGAGTACTATGGAGGCCAGGTGGGGGGCACACACCTGGAGCCCCAGCACTCAGGAGCCAGAGGCCCCTTGGAGGTAGGAAACTCAGGGCCAGCAAGGGCTACATGGCAAGACCCTGCCTCAAAAACAAAATAAAACACAAACCTAAGAGTCAAGGGAACACCGAAAAGAAATCTAAATGTATCTAACTGGACCCACAGGGAGAATGAATGGAGAAATTGGGAGATAAATCAAGGGGGGGGGGCGGAGGGCGGGGCTGAAGGAACAAACAACACGTTTTGTTGAGACAGGACTTCACTACTTATCCCAGGTTGTTTTTGAACTCACAATCCTTCTGCCTCAGCATCCTAAGTGCTGAGGATCATCATCTCCCACATCCAGCTAAAGGCAATATTTGATGATGGTTGAGCATTACGAATCACTCTGAACCGCAAATGGGATAAATAAAAAGCAAGGAGCTTGCGTGCTGAAACCCAAAAGTGGGGCGCGCAACCTCCACCAAGGTGAAGGTCTGGAAAGTAAGAGCTTCTGAGAAGTAATGGAAGCCAGAAGGCAATGGAAGGACAGTGGCAAGGTGGTCTGAGCCTGAGTCCAACAGTGCTCAGGCTGGTACATTGTAGACTTGCTGGAGAAAGGGGTGCTGGATTCCAGATTCTCACATCCCACCCAGGTACCTGGACTTCTCGGCTCTGGGGTAGGGTCAAGATCACGCTGCGTGAACAGCCTGCTCCTACGATGAAGGTGTGGTTCCTGCAGTCAGGGATTGTGAGGCTCCAAGCTGGGCCGGAAGCGTTGTTTTTACAGCTGAACTTTGGCCTCAGGCAGCCTTGTATTTTCAGTGGTCCCTGTGGCAGCTTGAAACCTGTAGTTTCCTGCATTTGACTCTCCCCAACCTCCTGAGACAGGGTTTCTCTGTGTAGCCTTGGCTGTACTGGACTCTCTCTGTAGACTAGGCTGGCCTCAAACTCACAGAGATCTGCCTGCCTCTGCCTCCCAGAGTGCTGGGATTATAGGCATGTACCACCATGCCCAGCTTCAGTTCCAGGCATTTAATTCTTGGTCCCCGGTTGGTGGAGCTGTTTGGGGAAAAGATGGGGTCTTGCTGGAAGATGTCCCTGGGGTAGGCTTTGAGATGAGGCCTCAGCTGCTGCTTCAGCGTCATGCCTGCCTGCCTGCCTGCTGCCATGCTTCTTCACCATGATGGTGATCGACTCCTATCTCTCTGGACCCATGAGCCCAAGTAAAACCCTTCTTTTGTAAGGTGACCTGGTCATGGTGATTTATCACAGCAACAGGAGCTCAGCTGTCAGGGAACTGAGTTGAGCGTATCCTGTTGGAGATGTTGAAAAAAGTCCAGGATAGAGTCATCAATGAATGCTAGATACACAGACCTGTCTACCTGAGAAAGCACATCATACTTTGAGCAAGGGAAGTCTGACATAACTAGCTGGACATGGTGGTACACACCTGGGAGGCGGAGGATCAGAGTTCAAGGCCATCCTTGTAGCATAGTGAATTAGAGGCTAGCCTGGGCTACATAATGTCTTGTCTCATCAACAACAAACGGGTCTATCTAGATGCCTCAGCAGGTCTTTAAAGGGCCTTGTCACAAAGCCTGACAACCTGAGTTCAATCCCTGGGACCTACGGGGTGTAAGAGGAGAACTGACTCTTTAAATGGATGCTATGGCACACAAATAAACACATTAAACAAAACAAATAGATGTTGTAATAAAAAATTAAAAATGGGGTGGAGAGATGGTTTAATGGTTAAATGAACCTTTAACTTCGGTTCCAGGGACGCCTCTGGCTTCTACGGACACTGTCACTCACACGTACATATCCACACATGTACACAGACTCAAAAATAAAATGACTCTCTGGGCATGGTGGTGCACATCTGTAATCCCAGCACTTGGGGAGGCAGAGGCAGGCAGATCTCTGTGAGTTTGAGGAGAGCCTGGTTTACAAGGCCAGTCCATGACAGCTAAGGCTACACAGAGAAACCCTGTCTCAAAAACAAAAAACAAAAAAAAAACAAAAAAGAACAACAACAAAAAACTCTTTAAAACAACAACAAGCAAAAACACATCAATCCAGCAGGGTTGGAAAAATGAAGACTTGGCCAACACCGAGACAAGAGAACCCCCAAAGAACACGGGAACTGCAAATGTAACTCCACCAACAGTGCTGATGTAGAACCTGCTCAAGGACTCATACCTCAGATCTGGAATCTAGATCTTTCTGAATAGCTCTTGCCATGAGTAGACAAGCTGCTACTTGTCACCGTGCCTCGGGTGGCGGACAGTAGAGAAGGCACCTGTTGTGCTGGACATGCGTATAGGAGAGCTACACACATGGCTAGGTGCTATAACCAGAAGGCCCCTCCTATTACTAAAACTTCTGGTCACATGTGTTTCCTTTTGAGCAGGTGTGTGTTTCTTTTGGCTGTTCCCAGTCACAGAATTACTGGGCTATGGATTATTGTCCCGATATATTAACATCTTTAAACAATCAAAAGGGAAAACTGGACATGGTGGTGCATTCTGTCAAAGAATAACAACAAGAAAATCAACAGCATATGTCTGTTCTTGAAATGAAAGACACCAAATGAAGCCAGGTGGTGGTGGTGCAGGCCTTTAATCCCAGCACTCGGGAAAGAAGCAGAGGCAGGTGAATCTCTGTGAGTTTGAGGCCAGCATGGTTTGCAGAGTGAATTCTAGGACAGCCAGGGGTACACAGAGAAGTCCTGTCTCAAAAAACCAAAAAAAGAGAAGGAAAGAAAGAAAGAAAGAAAGAAAGAAAGAAAGAAAGAAAGAAAGAAAGAAAGAAAGAAAGAGACACCAGGCGAAGAGAAAAACATATATTGACATGGTTGATGTGTAAAGAAAACAGAAGTAACTTTTCCTCTTGACATTCTGTGTCTTCCAATAATTGTGTCACAGCTTTGTACTATTCTTATAACCCAAAGAAACATTTAATCCTATTGATCTCCTGAGTCTCACTCAAATGCCATTTCCCTTCAAGCTGCCTTAGTAGAACCAGCTTGATCAGTCTGCCATTGGCTTACTTTTAAAATGTATTGTTATTATTATTAATATTACTATTAGAGACAAGGTATTACTATATAGCTTTGGTTCACCTGGACCTCTCAATTTAGAGCAGGCTGCCCTTGACCTCATAGAAATTTGCCTGCCTGTCTCCTGAGTTCTGGGCGTGTATATCCAAGATCAGCCTATTTTATAGAAAAGGTATTATGTAGCCCAGGCTGGCTCAGAACTCACCATGTATTTCAGAATGACCTTAAGCTTCGGATCCTCCTCCTTCCACATCCTGAGTGCTGAATAATAGGTGTGTACCCGCAAGTCTGGTTTAAGTGGTACCAGGAGATTGAACCCAGAGCTTTGCTTGTGCTAGGCAAGCACTCGATCGACCCACTGAGTCTCATCTCCGTGCCACTGTATTCCTTTCATACAGCCTATAAAAATCATGTTTCTGTGGGAACTCAGTACCTTGCTTATGAAGGCTCTCTCAAACACCCCTCTCTTCTATCCATTTTTGTTTGTTTGTTTGTTTTTGGAGACAAGGTTTCCGTGTAGCCCTGGTTGTCTTGGAACTCACTCTGTAGATCAGGTTGGTCTCAAACTCAGATTAAGGATGTGCCCTGCCACTGGCAACACTCTATAATTTTCCCTAAGAGTGACAAGGATTTGAACCTCAGGGTTTGGTTTCCATTTTTGCCTTAAAGACTGATGTTGAAAATGTCTGAACAGCAAGCTGTCATTCAGAAAATGCTTCCAAGAGGCTCACCCGAGAGGAATCTAGTGTCCTCATGGAATCTGCAAAAAGGGTCAGTGTGGGCATTGATGGGGAAAAAAAAAAATACCAGAGCACAGGGGTGCTCACCTTTAATCCCAGCATTCAAGAGGAGAGACAAGTGGTTTTCTGTGAGTCCAGGGCTATATACTAAGACCCTGTCTGCATGAGAGAGACAGAGACAGATCTAAAAATTGGCTTTACAATATGGGCATGGAACTCAGGGGACGTTGCCTGTCTGAAAGCTGATTCTTCTGTTATGTTGCAGGGATGGAAAGTGGATGAAGGTCCAGGATAACAAACAGGATTTGATATGATGATTGGTGGGTGGGGGTATCTCCATGATTATATTTTTTTAAATCTCTTTCGAAGGAGAGGGTAGTGCACCCCTGTAATCCCCGAACTCAGGATGTGGAGGCAGGAGGATTAGAAATTCAAAGTCAGATCGGAGAGGCAGCTTGATCTACATACTGCTCTTGCTGGGGACCCAAGTTCAGTTCCCAGCATCTATGTCTGGTGCCTCACAACCACCTGTCACTCTGTTTCCAGGGAACCTGAGGCCTCTGGCCTCTGTGGGCAGCTGCACTCATGTGTACATACTTATACGATAAAAAATTTTTTAAAAAAAGAATCTCAGAAACATATTTAAAAGAGCCAGGCTTGGCCACTCATGCCTTTAAATACCATCATTTAGGAGACAGGCCGGCAGAGCGCTTTGAGTTTGAAGGCAGGCCTGGTCTACATGGAGAGTTCTAAACTACCAAGGACAACATAGTGAGAGCCTGTCTCAAAATTAAATTAAGATTCAAAAGATTAAAAAAGAAGTTCAAAGCCAGCCTCTACATAGTGAATTTGAGGCCAGCCTGGACGACATGTGACCCTGTAAAACCAAAACAAAACAGGAGCTGCCTAAGAGAAGTCCAGGATCCACAGGAAAGAATGCAGGGGGTAGATTAGTGATTTCTAGCACCGGTGGGAATTTGAAGTTGGTGCTGTGTTTATTCAGTATTCATCTCTCCTTTCCAAACCATACTTTGAGGTTGTTCCCAGAAATCCCTGTGCTCACGGTGCCCAGGCTGAGGCCTACTCCTGTGTCTGGTGGCCATCAGACTCATCCTGAAGGCAAGTCTCTTAATTCCAAGGGGGAGGAATTTTAATTATCTACTGAAACCATAGACTGTCTCCAGCAGGGCATGTAATAAATATTTAAATATTTTTCACGTCTCTCAGAGCTCCTGAGAGAAAGAAATGTCTGTGAACAAAGTATTAATTACATACCCCAAATCATTCTTTTGAGACAAATTACACGTCGTAATTACCATACTTGACAGCTCTTCCCTGACTGCTATTGCTCTACCCCCAGCTGGTTCTGGAAGCTGTGGGTAGCCATTGGTTATGGTGGCCAGAAAAGGCAGAGGAGTGTCCTGGGTACAGTCCCATAGTCTAGACTTTTCAGCATTTCCAGGATGGTCTCACTCATTGGTTAAGGACAGCCTGGACCAATACAGGTACCTGGGCCGGCCTAGGCTTCAAAGTAAGACACTGTCTCAAGAAGGAGAAGGAATAAAGTCACAGGATGACTCATCAGGTAAAGGTATTGCCTTCTGATAGCACCTGCCCCCCACCCCCAAAAATCAAACAAACACACAAATACATGCAATTTAAAAGTAAAATAAACTACTGCTTTAAAAAAATGGAGGGAAGCTGGGTGCAGTGCCACTCACTTGTAGTCCCAGCACTTGGGAGGCAGAGGCGGGCGGATCCCAGTGAGTTTGAGGCCAGCCTGGTCTACAAAGCGAGTCCAAGACAGCTAAGGAGCCAAGGCTACACAAGAGAAACCCTGTCTTGAAAAACCATAAAAAAAAAGCTAAAAAAAAAAAAAATGAAGGAATGAGCTGGGTATGGTGGCTCATGCCTGTAATCCCAGGACTCTGGGAGGTAGAGACAGGTGGATCTCTGTGAGTTCTGGTCTACAGAGTTAGCCCAAGACAGCCAAGTCAATACAGAGAAACACTGTCTCAAAAAACAAGAACAACAACAAAACCCAATAAATAAACAAAAAATAAATTAAAAAAATGGAATGGAAAGAGGCAGAGAGAAAGATGAAACAACTTCCAGGAGAAAGTAGTGGCCTTGGTATTATTTATTGATCAGTATAACATATACACTATATATTTATATGCATCATGGATCTGTGGCTATTGAGGAGACCCATGCCTAGGAAAACAGGTAAGGCCACAGCGTTGGTGTAGTGACCCTGACATACTGTCCCTAACACAGGCTTTGATCATGGCTGTGATGTTTGTACATGAGTTTACTACACAAGTTACTGCCCTTGCTTTCCTAATCTGCAGGATGGGCTCCTCCTAAGCCAGCTTCCCATAGCTGTGACCCAAACACCTGGAAGAACGACTTAAAGGCAGGAATTGTGGATTTAGGCTCACAGTTTTAGAGGCTTTAGTCCCTTAGCCCTTAGCTCCACGGATTTAGGCCCATGCTGAGATAGAGCATCATAGCAGCAGGAACTGAGACAGAGGGTGCTCACCCCTTGGCAGGAAACAGAGGTAGAGGAAGGGGTAGGAACTGGCCTAACCTTCAAAGGCACACCCTTCTAACTTCCTCCAGCTAAGCAACCACTCCTTCCAAAAACAGTACCACCAGCTGGCGGTCAAGCATTCCACACATTCCTTTGTGAGGAAGATTGCATATTCCAATGCTAACAAACTTTGTGGTGTGTGTGTGCATGTGTGTACATGTGAAGGGGGTGCACATGTATGTGCGTGTGTATGGGACCAGATCTTGATATCCTGTAATTCGTTGGTTGCTCTCCACATTGTATTTTTAAGGCAGGGTCTCTCACTGAACCTGGAGCTCACTGATTTTGCTGGGATCCAGGGATCCTCCTGTCTCTACCCTACCCGATTCCAGCACTAGTGTTATAGACAAGCAAGGCCATGTCTGCCTTTTTACTTGGGTGCTGGGTATCAGAACCCAGGTCCTCAGTGCTTGCATGGCAGGCACTTTTCCCACTGAGTCCTTGGAAACCCCTCAAATGAAAAAAGATTTAATTACGGTACTTACAGAGCAAGGTGGTACATGCCTGTAAAGCCAGAACTCAGGGAAGCAGAGGCAGGCTGATCTCTGTGAGTGCGAGGCCAGCCTGGTCTATAGAGCAAATCAAGGGCAGCCAAGGCTACACAGAGAAACCCTATCTCAAAAAAAAAAAAAAAAGTATTCATCTCAAAGAATTATCTTATGAGCTGATACATGAATAGTAAGTGCAATTGTCTCATCCTATGTAGGGAAATACTAACCTTTATAATCTCTTAAAAAAATTTTTTTTTATTAGCAGCCATAGCCCATAAGTTGAGGTCAAAGGAAAATTTGCAGGTGTCTATTCTTTCCTGCCACTGTGTGGATCCCAGGGCTGGAACATGGGTCATCAGGTTGGCCACCCCAGCAGCTTATATCATTATAATCTTGGTTTTGTTTTGTTGTTGTTGTTTTGTTTTGAGACAGGGTTTCATTTGGTAGCTCTGGCTGTCCTAGAACTCATTATGTAGACCAGGTTGGTCTCACAAATACCTGCCTGCCTCTGCCTCTTGAGTGCTGGAGTTAAATGCATGCACCACTGTGTTCGGCTTCAGTATCTTTTTAACATATGTCCTTAACAATAAGTTTTGAATTAAGTACAAAATATAACCTCAAAAATGTGAATTCTGCTTATTTAGTTTTCAGACGACTGAGACAGGCTGGGCCTGGGGTAATGATTTGTAGCTGTTTCAGTAAGTAGCAAGAAAAGAACACAGATGAACAAAACTAGCTGTCTTCATTTCTGAACAGCCACGGTTCTTTATGAGGCATTCCAGAAGATGACTCAGAAGCTTTAGAACAGTAAAAAAGATACCCAGGACTTGATTTTACAAGTAAGGCTACATTGTAACCAACTTTTTCAGTGGAAAAAAAAAAAAGAGGCACATGGATTATTTTTTGTTGTTGTTAATTGCATTTTTGAGACAGAGTCTCAGACAGTGCATATGCCATGCCTCAATCCCAGCACTCAAGAGGCAGAGGCAGGCAGATCTCTGAGTCTGAAATAGGCCTGGTCTACAGAATGAGTTGTGAGTTTCAGGACACCCAGGGTTACACAGAGAAACCCTGTCTTTTGTTTTTTGGCTAGTCATGAACTCACAGAGATTGACCTGCCTCTGCCTCCTGAGTTCTGGGATTAAAGGCGAGCACCACCATTGCCCAGTGGTGCCACCACGGCCTGGCAAGAAACCCTGTCTTGAAAAGCAAAAACAAAAACAAAAACAAAAGGAAGGAAAGAAAAGCAACAACAACAACAGCAACCAAAAAAAAAAAAAAAGGAAGAAAGAGAGTCTCATGTAGTCTAGGCTGCCCTTGAACTTCTGAACTCTTTTTTTTTTTTTTTAATTTATTTATTTTTATCTCAATCACAGGTTGGGTACTTTGAATCCCAGGCGTAGCCCCCTCCCCCATTCCCTCCCACCCTCCCACTCCCTCCCTCATCTCTGAACTCTTATTATAACCTCTCAAGTGTTGAAATTACAGGTGTGAACCACCATGCCTGGTTTATGGGATGCTGGGGATGGAATCCAAACCCTAGCCCTGGGGTCTTTGGGCCGGGCCCCACTTTCCCTTTTGCCAACCAACCAACCAACCAACCAACCAACCAACCAACCAATCAACCAATCAACCAACCAACCAATCAACCAACCAGTCCAGAAAACATCTGAATTCAAGGACCTTCTAAACAAAGGCAGAGCTCAACAGCTAGCATCTAACAGGGGAGGCCTTCCCTCTTCCTCTGTGAGTAAACACTACTTAGTGGCCCACCCAACACTACTTTCTCTGTTTGACTGACAGGAAGTGGAGTCACAGAGCAGCTCAAGTCTTCCCATTAGCTCCATCCTACATGGTATGTCAGCCCTCAGAGTCCGGGTCCTACCCAGGCAGCCAGGCTGCACACCTAGGCCTTGGGCCTTCCATCCTGCACTGTTCTGCCTTTCTATACACTACAACACTGATGGAAAAAAAATCTTTCTAAGAAGAGCAGATGAGCAAATGATAGAGGCTATGAGGCCCCGGTCTCAGCACTTTGTGTAGAGTTAAGAACGTTTGTAGGTGGTTAGGTTTAAGGAAAAGGACCGAGGGATCCAAAGGAGGCCAAGTGATGGGAAGGTGCCTTCTGACCTAAAGATGGCAGGATTTGATGACTTCTCTTCAAGAGTCTAGCCTTAGTTAGATGTGGTGCACATACCTTTGATTCCAGTACCAATCTAAGTTCATGGCTAGCCTGGTCTACACAATGAGTTCCAAGCTAGCTACAAAGTAAGATCCTGTCTCAATAACAACAAACAAATAAAAAATTCCAGCCTTTCAATCAAGAATGGTGACAGACAAGTCCCTCTGCCCTGGGGCTTCTGAGGTTGAATGTGCTTTCCCAGCCCACTCCATCTGCACACTCTTCCGTCTTTGGCACCAGGTTCAGTGAGTGGGGCATGGGGGTGGGGAGGTGTGGGGTTGTGGGGAGACAGGTGACTTTGCTGAAGAACTGAAGAAGAGCAATGGCAGGATGCTAAATGACAGGGCCCTGAGTCAGAATGCAACATGCCTTGATTGCTTCTGGAGCTGAGGCCCAGGAGCTCACCTCAGAGACACAGCTGCAGAGAGTCCTGCACTCTCTGCAACATGTACTTCAACCATGTCATTTTATTTCTGGAAATGCAGAGGCCCAGAGCTGTGAGGCCACACTGCATTTATTCAGGAAATGCAGTGGGAACCTGCTCTGCCTAGCTCGGCACTTGGGATGCCAAGGGAAGCATAGAACATACCCAGTCTGTGGCAGGAAGTCACACAAAGTTGCTTTGTGATCTAGCTGTGAAGGACAAGGAGTATAGCAGCCCAGCCACTCTAGGGAGGTCTGCCTGACAGCAGCTGTTTGAGCTGAGGCTTGCAGGGTAGATAACAAGGGTACAGGGAGTGAGAACAAGCTGGGGTGAGCCTCCCGGAGCTTGACTGGCAGGAATAAGCCTCAGGAGGGGAAGTCTGGAGCAGGCTGCAGTTTGTGAGAAATTTGTTGGTTGTGGTTGTTTTGAAACAAGGTCTCCCGTAGCCCGGGGTTGGCTTCCAACCTGATGTGTAGCTGACAATGATCTTAAACTTTTGATTGTCATATGCCTTCGCCTTGTAAATGCTAGGATTAGAAGCTTGTGCCACGGAGCCCAGATCCTGGAGTCAGGTCTTGTAATAGCAAGCTATTGGAGGGCTTCCCCCCTCCCCCCACCTCCTCCCAAGACATGCAAACTGTGCGCTTGGGAGGCTGAGGCAGAAGGATGACTGTGAATTCAAAACTAGCCAGGGTTAGATAGCACGGCCCTGTGTCCAAAAAGAGCAGAGCCGAAGGAAAGAGGAAGAAATTGAAGGCAGGAGAGGGAGAAGAAGGGTCGAGGAGGAGAGGAGGAGGAGGGGTAGGAAGAAGAGCAGGGGAAGGAGAAAACAATGGCATACCAGTCCCAGCTACCCATGCAAATGAGCCTGACTTCCCTCTGCCTTTGTGAGCCGGTCTCGGTGTACTTTACCCAAGTGGTAATTAGGCCACTCACATTCATTGGCAGTCCCTTCTTCCTTCATGTATCTGGGGTGGACATAGAGATCCAGGTACCCTGGATCGTGCAAGCTGTGTGACCTCATAGTCACAGGCTCTCAGGTGACCTGCAGCTCACCACAAGCTCCCCTCCCCTCACTGGGATCAAAGGTCATTGCCATGAATGCGAAAGGGCTGCACACTACACCAGGGCCGTGCTAAATATTGTTTAACCCTATGTCCCCTTCAGGTGTACCATTCCCCAGAAACTGCTGTTCAGGTCTTGCAAGGCAGCTGCCACCAAGCCTGAGGACCTGAGTTCAATAACTAGGTTAAGGAAGGCGAGAACAGAACCATAAAGGTCATCCTCTGTTTCCACACATGCACCACAGCAGATACATGCATACACACAGACCATGGGATAAATAAACGTGAAGAACCTAAATAAATAAAACAGAGAGCTGGGATATAGCTTAGCGGTAACCTAACATAGGTTGGATGTAATCCCACAATTTTAAAAAAGGGAGGGAGAATGCTGGGCAGTGGTGGCACACGCCTTTAATCCCAGCTCCCTGGAGGCAGAGGCAGATGAATCTCTGTAAGTTCAAGGCCAGCCTGGTGAACAGAGCAAGTTCCAGGATCACCAGGACTCCACAGAGAAACCTTGCTTCGAAACAAACAAATAAAGGGAGCTCAGCAGTGAAGAGCACTGGCTGCTCTTTCAGAGGACCCGGCTTCAGTTTCCAGCATCCACATGGCAGATCACAACCATCTGTAACTCCAGTTTCGGGATCCCACACCTCTTCTGACTTCTCAGACATCAGGCACACATGTGGTACACAGACACACATACAGTCAAGACATGTATTCTCAGCCAGGTGTAGTGGCGGATGCCTTTAATCCCAGCACTCAGGGAGGCAGAGGCAGGTGGATCACTGTGAGTTCGAGGCCAGCCTGGTCTACACAAGCAAATCCAGAACAGCCAGGACTGTTACATAGAGAAACCCTGTCTCACAAAAACGAAAACAAAACAAAACAAACAAAAAAGACATGTGTCCACATATAATAAATAAATCTTTTTAAGAAGGACTGCTAAGGAGGCAAGAAACTTCTAGAATATGTAGGTTGAAGTTCAGATGAAGAAAAGGGACTTTTTTTCTAGATTTCACTGGAAGCAGCAATAGGAACAAGGGGAACATGCAGAGCTCTTGACAGAGAGGAAGGCTGGGTGAGGACCTAAGCCAGTGATTCCCAAAGCAGATTCCAGGAAACACGGAAATGTTTCAGGGAAGCCTGCCGTCACTGCTTAAGGATTTGTCACTGGTCCTGGGAACTCCACCAGTGATATGCTCTTTCAACATTTTCCTTTTTCGAGACAGGGTTTCACTGTGTAACACTGGCTGTCTTAGAACTAGCTCTGTAGGCCACGCTGGCCTAGAACTCAGAGATCTGCCTGCCTATGCCTTCCAAGGGTTTATATTAAGGGAAAGGAAAAAAGCATGCCCAGTTTTTTCTTTTTTCTTTTCTTTTCTTTCTTTCTTTCTTTTTTTTTTCTTTTTTTTTTTTTTTTGAGACAGGATTTCTCTGTGCAATAGCTCTGGCTGTCCTGAACTGGCTTTGTAGGCCAGGCGGGCCTCAAACTCACAGAGACCTGTGTGATATGCATCACCATGCCTGGGACACCCAGCTTTTCCTTTCCTTTCCAGTTTATATCTGAAGACACTAAAGCTTACTGAAGCAAAAGGACTAAGGATGTACTGTAACTAGGCAATGGGCAAGAACAAATGCTGAGCCTAGAGCCAGGCCCAGCAACACATGCCTGTAATCACAGTACTTAAGATGATGGGAGATGCCCTGGAGATGTGGCTCAGCTGCTAGGGGAATGTTCATTCTCACAGAGGACCCAGGTCTGGCTCCTAAGACTCATGTCAAGTGCCCAGGACTACCTATAACTACTCCACCTCTGGAGAGGCCCAGGGTAGAGGGTGGGTCTGATGCCATTGGGAAGTATCTCTTCCTAGGGTGTTTGCACCCATGTGTGCACACACGCACACATACAATAAAAAACCAAAACAAAACAATAAAAATGAATCTTTCCCTGGCAGCGGTGGCGTACACCTTTAATCCCAGAACTTGGGAGGCAGAGGCAGGAGGATCTCTTCAGTTGGAGGCCAGCCTGGCTCTAGTTTCAGGACAGCCAGGACTACACAGAAAAACAGCCCTGTCATGCAGCCCTTGTCATATGGGCTGAATGTGGGAGCCACAGGGGAGAGGATGGAAACGTTCCTGAATGTGGTACATGTGTGTGCTGTGCTTTTACTTCTGAGGTCCAGAAGTGCCTGGTACATTGTAGAAAATCACTTAACATGTGTTTTATCTTTCCACAGTTGCTACAGTTTATGTTTGAAAAATTAACATTTTCTTATTTTTCCTGGGTGTGCATTTTCTTGAGGGTTGCCACCTTCTGGGACGGAGACCGGAGGACAGCTTGCAGTAGTCAGTGCACAGGACTGAACTCAGGTCCTCAGTCTTGGCCACCTCAAGCACCATTGCCTTCTGAGCCATTTCACTGGCTGAATCTTCTCTTTATCATCGTCATCACCATCATAACCGTACAAGCGAATGGGGCCCGCAGTGAACATATCATGTCTGAGCAATCTTAAGTCTGCCCACCTTTCTGCCTCTCCAGCCACCTAGACTCCTTCCCAGTCCCTAACAATCCGTCAATCCGTAGTCTGCCTTTAGATCGTCTTTTTTTTTTTTTTTTTTTGTACCTTTCTGTGTCTCCATCATTTTCTAAATTTTGCTGTTTTAATTTCACTTTGTTTAGTGAGTGTGTACACACCATGGCGCACAGGTGTGGAGGTCAGGGACCTACTTGCATGGAGTCTGTTTTTTCTTCCACCATGTGGGGGATCTGGGAATGGAACTCAGGTTGTCAAGCTTGGTGGCAAGAGTCTTTATCCTCCAGTCCATTTCACCCAGCTCATTTCATCATTGTCATGCAAATGGAAGTTGTTTTCCCTTTTCTTTCTTTTTCTTTTTTGAGAGTCAGGGTCTCATTATATAGCCCCTCTGTCCTGGAACTCCCTCTGTAGACAGGCTGGCCTTGAACTCACAGAGATCCGCCTGCCTTTGCCTACCGAGTGCTGGGATTGAAAGCTTGTGCCACCACTGCCCAGTATGGTATTTTTCCTTGTTAAGGCTGAATGACTATCCATTGTGCTTCTACACATTTTGCTCATGCTCTCATCTGTTGATGGACACCTAGGCTGATCTAAATCCTGGGTACTACAGAGTTGCTGGAAAGCACAAAGGGGTATGCAGTCATCCCTTTTGTCTGTGGACAGCATTTCCTGATACCTACCCACGAGTGTCGTAGCCAGATCATAATACTCCGTTTTGCATTTTTGCAGGAACCACTAACTGACAGGCCAGAGTGGCTCTGCTAGTTTATACTCCCTCAGCAACACATAGAGGTTCTTTTTCTCCACATCCTCGCCAACGTTCATTTCTTCCTTCCTTCCTTTTCTCCTTCCTTCCTTTTTTTGATGAGAGCCTTTCTAACTCAGGTGTGATGGGATCTTCTTGTCATATCTTTTGCTTCTCCTTGTTGGCAACTGAGTGGTCTGCTGTTGCTGGAGGGTAGAGAGTGTGGGAGGAAGACAAGTGAGGATCAGGCCGTGCTGGTTAAGAACACTGAGCTGCTGGGCAGAGGTGGGGCCTGTTCAAGTCCACCAGAGCAGCCTGAGGCTGTGTGGTGAAGCTCACACAGTAGGCTGGCCAGGAGGCGTCCCATCAGGAGGTAAGCATGTGTAGCTTAGTTGGAGTGTGTTTGCCTAGTTTGTAAGAAGCTCAGGGTTCGCTGTATGAAGCATGAACTGGTTATGGTGCCGTATGACTGTAATCCTGAGAGGTTAAAGATGGATTAGAAATTCAAGGTCACTTTGAACGTTGTTGTGAGTTTGAGGCCAGCCTTGGATATATGAGACCTGTTCTGAGACCACATGGAAGGCAGTAGCCAGCAGAATGGAAATGAGTTTGCTTAAGTAGGACCGATAAGATGTAGGTAGGTTGGTGCCATGTGCCAAGTCTGGGGCAAGTGAGTGGACGGCTGGCCTTCTCTTACCCCTTCCCCACTGCAGACCATCTTACCTTCCTCTGAGCCTCTTTCCTGTGTAACTGGGGTGCATCATTGTACTGGATAGAAATGGTTGCCCTAGGGCTGGTTGTGACGACAACAGTGTCTTTCCCCGCCCCCGCACATGACAGGTCACAGAGGCTGTCACAGAGGCTGTCACAGAGGCTGTCACAGAGGCTGTCACAGAGGCTGTCACAGAGGCTGTCTCAGCTGGGCCTCCACCCGGAACTGAAGTCTTTGTACTGCATGTGCCAGAGGCCTGTGAGCCTTTGTGCCTGGAAATTGCAGCCCAGCTGGCATTGTTTGTTCTGGCCAAGGTCTCTCCCCCTCTTTAGCCCCTATGTTGGCATTAGGCAGTACTGTACCCAAGAGCTACCAGAGGAAGTAAGTGGCCCAGCACAATTTCTTCCAGAAACCCAAGGTCCTTTGGAAAATTAAACTCATAGAAGAATAAAACCATGTGTCCGAGGCCAAGTGTGGAGGTGCATGCATGTAATTTTAGGACCTGGGAGGTAGAGGCAGGATTATAAATTTATGGCTGGGGCTGGGGCAATTAAGAGCACTTGCTGTTCTTTCAGAGGACCTGGGTTCAGTTTCTGGCATTTACACGGTGGCTCACAATCATCTGTAACTCCAATTCTAGGGGAATCTCACACATTCTTCTGCCCCCCCCCCCCCCATGGGCACTAGCATGTACATGGCACACACACATACAGGTAAGACAACCATACACATCAAAAATCTACCAAATAGCACATGTTTTGAATCCCAGCACTTCGGAGGCAGAGGCAGGCAGATCTCTAAGTTCAAGGCTAGCCTGGTCTACAGAACAAGTTCCAGGACAGCCGGGGGAACAAATAAACCCTGCCTCATAAACCTTTGGGTCAGGGTCTGGCCACAAACTCACAGAGATCCACCTGCCTCTACCTCCTGAGTGCTGGGATTATAAGCACCTGCCACTACCGCCTGGCCAGCCCTCCATTATTTTAATGTAAGAAAAGCCACTAGATTTGATTCTGCCTTGGGTTGGCCTTGTGACCTTGGATAAGTAACTTTATTTTTCTGAACTTCAGTGTCTCCATCTTCAAAATGAAAAGTAATTATTTGGTTTAGTTTCCAGGGCTAAGTATCTCTAGTTGAGGAGAGTCCTAAAGGGTCTCTTAGATTCTGAGCTCCCCACTCCACATCCAATGCCTCTCCCAGGCCCAGAGCAGGGCCCAGACTAGCCATCTCAGAGCCCCAGTTCCTACGAAGCTACTTCTGTAAGCATTGATGCTGAGTGCTGGGTAAATAAGGCAGCCAGTTATATGCTACACACAGCCCTTCTATGCCTACAAGTTGTATGGGGTACATCTCCCTCTACATCTAATTAGATGTGTATGCATTTAATCCCAGCACTCGGGAGGCAGAGGCAGGTGGATCTCTGAGTTCTAGGCCACTCTGGTCTACAGAGTGAGGACAGCAGAGCTACAGAGGGAGCCTAGCTCAAAAGAGTTTAAGGTTATGCCCTTGGGTTATGTGGCCAGTTTGAGGACAGCCTAGGTTCCATGAGATTCTGTTTCAAAACTTGGCCACTAACGAGCATCATGTTGACAATGACAAAGCCCAGAGAGAGTCTAGTACAGATACCATCTTCAGAAAGTATTTACCAATAACTAAGAGTGTACACTACTGGAGAAGTGTAACGATGTGTTCTCTGATTAAGGGTAGACATGCCACAGTTTTGTAAAACCCTGCTTAAGCCAGGTGGTGGTGGCATATGCTTTTAACCTCAGTACTCTGGAGGCAGTAGGACTCTGTGAGTTCCAAGGTGGCCTAGTTTACAGAGGGAATTTTAGAACAGCAAAGGCTACCTAAAACAAAAACAAAACAAAACCTGCTTAAATTCTGCAGACCCTTTAAATGGTATGTTCCTTAGAACCCCTTCAAGCACTGGCCTTAGTGTGTGCCCTATAATAGAAGGAACTTTGGCTGTCTCACTGACCTCTTAAGTCAGGCATTAATTACCTTTAATTTTCCTCTGAGAGCAGGACTACCAGGGAAATGTGGAGAGCTGTCCTGGGCTTGCAGGCCAATGACTGGCGTTGAAACTGGACATCAGATTGCTCTCAGAACTCTTCCCAGGACTCATGATGAACACCACACCAGGACCTGGCCTCCAAGAGTCTTTTCAGGAAGCCTTGCCCCTGCATCCAGGAAGCCCCCATGTCTTCTAATCTTTTTTTTTTTTTTTTTTTTTTTTGGTGATGGCCAACCCTCCAAGCCATTAGGGCTTCTAGGCTTAAGGTTCTCAGATTTCTAGATCCAGTCCCAGAAACTTCTCCCATTTCCAGTACCTTGGGATCTGAGTTGAAGGAAACCGTCCTCAGCAACTATAGAAGCCAATCTCAGCTGAGGATAGGGTGGTGGTGTCAACTGCAAGCCTCTAATCTCAGCACCGGGGACACAGATGCAGAGGCAGGCAGATCTCTGTGTGTTCAAAGACAGCCTGATCTACGGAGAGAGTTCTAGGACAGGCAGAGCTACACACAAACAAACAAACCCTGTCTCAAAAAAACAATCAAAAACAAAAAAGGGAAGCCAATTTCAACTACTTCATTACCGCATAGGGACTACTGGATGGCATTTGTTTTCTCCTGTTTACTGTGCCTTCCCCCACATTACAGTGTAAATTCCGGGAGGACAGGTGCTTGTTAGCCTGGTTTATTGGCAGACTTTTCTAAGAACTTTGAAGGCCCCTAGAGCACGAAGTCAGTAAATATTTATCGAACCGACTGACAGTGAAATTTGAAACCGCCTGGCATAGACGGTTCCTCCACTTTACAATAGAGAAATCGAGACCCAGGAAGCGGACCTGAGCACTGCAGATGTCCTAACGGGCAATACCAATCTGCGAGCTCCAAGTTCCCCCAGTTACTGTCAGTTTAACTCCACCCTAAACAATTCTTTAGAAGAAAAAAAAACACAAGCTACTTGAAAGAAATGCCATTTCCTGCCCATAAAACATTGGATCTTGAGGGCCTGGATAACGCGGGCACGACTGGGAATTCCGTTCTCTTCCGAGGCGCTCTCCGCCCCGCAGGGGTAAGGACTCCCTTGGACCCGCTCCCTGGCCAGGCGGCGGCTAGGCTAAGATTACGGGAGTGGGACCAGGAGCCACGCACAAGGGACGGCCAAAGAACCCCTTTGCAGCACTGGCCAAGTCAGGGCCGACGCAAGCGAAGACCCCTTGCCCCGGAGGCCCGCAACCCTCCTCGCCAGCGATAGCAGGCCTAGCTGGCCGCGTGGCCAGGTCCCATGTGCTCCACCTGCGGCCGCTCTCGGGTGCTGGCCCTTTAAGGCTCCTCCCCCACCTCCGCCCTCAGGAGTTGCATCAGGCACGTGCTCGCCCCCGTCGGCTCGCCGCGCCGCTGGAATGGCCGCCGGAGGGCGGGGCCTGGGCGGGACCTTCCCCCGTGCGCGCGCGCGCCCGCCGCCGCGCCGTCCCCGCCCCTCGCGCGCCGCGTCGCGAGGCGCGCGCCCGCCCGCCGCCCGCCGCGGATCGCGTGGTCTGGCTCGGCTCTCCGCGCCGCTCCCCCCCGGGCCCGTCCGCACCGCTGCAGCCCCCCGAGCCGTCCCGGGCCGGGGGCGGGGGGACGCAGGCCGGGGACCGAGGTCCGCCAGGCCGGCTAGGCGCGCCGGAGCCCTCCGCCCGGCGCGCCGCTCAGCGTCCGCCCGTCCGCGCCGCCCCGCGTCCGCGCGGCCCGGGCCCCGGCGCCCCGCCAGCGGCCTCGAGCGGGGCCCGCGGCGCGCCCGGCCGCTCCGCGCAGATGGCCACTCAAGTGGAGCCGCTGCTGCCGGCGGGTGCCGCGCTGCTGCAAGCCGACGAGCACGGCCTGGCGAGGAAGAAGCCGGCGCCCGACGCCCAGGCCGAGTCGGGCCCGGGCGACGGCGGCGGTGAGCCCGACGGCGGCGCCCGCAGGCCGCGGCCCGCCTGCGCCAGGCCCGGTCGCGACGGCGCGGAGCGCGAGAGCCCGCGGCCACCCGCAGCTGCCGAAGCCCCAGCGGGAAGCGACGGCGAGGACGGCGGCCGGCGTGACTTCGTGGAGGCGCCGCCGCCCAAGGTGAACCCGTGGACGAAACACGCGCCGCCGCCGGCCGCGGTGAACGGACAGCCGCCTCCAGGTGGGTCTGCGCGGCGCGGCGCCGGTCCGCGCGGTGACGCGGGCGTTTCCCTCAGAGAGGGGCCGCCGGGGCCGCAGCGGTTGGTGGCAACGGCGTGCCTCGGGCCTAGCTTGCCGGACCGGGCCGGGCGGGGCCGCTCGGTGTGCCCCGTGTTCCCTATGCGTGCCGGCGCCCCGGGAGTGCGTGTTCAGTGAGCGTGTGCCACGGTCCACGAGCGGGGCCTGGCTTTGAACTTCGCAACTTTGCGCTTTGGGGAGCCGGTTGAGGCGTGGGGAGCGCGGGCCCCGGCGGGCCCCGGAGCCGGTGGCGGCCTGCGGCGACGCGAGGGGCGTGTGTGGCGGTGTGAGGGAGTGGCCGCGGCGGTGCGGGGCGGGCGGGTGACAGTTGGGCGCCATGCGCCGCGCCGGGGCTGTTCGCAGCGCTCGCCGGCCTGGGCAGCGCGCGGGGCTCCCCTCCCCCGCCGGAGTCCGGGCGGGAGGTGACTAGGGAATCCCGGCCGAGCGCGATCGGTGTGGGCATCGAGTGGCGCACCGCTCGGGGACAGCCTGGGGGGGACTGTCCTCCTCCGCCTGCGTGTCCCTGGGTGTCTCGTAGTGATCATGGCCCTTGAGTTTGACCGTCGGAGTCCCGGTACTTTTACTTTAAAAAAAAAAAAAAAGAAAAAGAAAAACTCCCTTTGGAGATTAGGTGAGGTTGCCTAATTTAAACCGAGGGCACCGAGGAAGTCGGAGCTGGCCAATTTTCAGGTTTCAGAGTGCAGCAAAAGTGTAGGCCTAGCCCTGGGGAAACCAGCACAGCTCATCTTCAGCCGCACGTTGGTTGCCCTTTCGATTTCTCTTAGGGTTACTTCATAAGGAGGAGGGCACATGGGGTGAGGGGTGTACTTTATACCAGCATTCTCTTCCTCTCCTTCCCCTCCAGAATCCTCTTATGCAAGGGGCAGTGCGGAAACCTCCATTTTCTTTCAGATCCTCGCTTTCCACCCACAGAGTGGGGGAAACAACTTTGAGACACTCTTTGGTCCTGCCTCTCTTTAAACTCAGAGGTATAATCATCCTCTCGAGCCGCGGTCCTCAGAAGTTTAAATGAGGCTGTTCACTCAGGCGGCCGCGCTTAGCTACTGGTGAACCTGCCTTGTGGGTTTTAAATCAGCTGTGACATCAGGCAGGATTGGGTGCCTGAGCTGGCATTTTCTGTAAAGCCGGGGGCCCTTGATAGCTTGCGTCACTGGAGTTATTGATCGTGGGAAGAAGACGCTTGGCTGGCATCTCACCTTTTCCCTTCGGATAAAGCCAGACTCAATTTTAAGTGACCAAAGCACAAATTCTAGGTATGGTATATCTGTTCTGTTCCAGTGTTTGTTTTTTGGAATCTTAAAACAGGAGAGACTACCAGTTGGTTCAGTCCTTGGTGTCTTTTGGCAGACTACCAGAATTAATCCAGTTGCTTCTGAGTTTGAGCTTGTTAAGGCCTGGGTGCTTTTTAGAGTGAATTCTGTGATTGGGTTGTCTGTTTGGTAAGGTTAGGTCCTGGCCTTATCTCCTCAGCCAATGGGATCTGTAGGTCCCTTTTCAGCCCTGGTTTTACTTGCAGCCTGGACATCTTTAAATGTGACACTCATGGAGTGGCTGTGTGGTCTTGGGATTTTTATGTTCTGTGATGCATGTGTTTTGGGGAGCCTACAGAAATGAGTGTCTCATAAGCAAGCTAAGCTTTTCAAAGCTTACTGCAAGTGCCTATTTTTAGCTTCCTTTTGGCTCAGATGCTGGTGTTTTAGTTTTTAAGGGGCACAAACAGTAACTAGTAATAAAATAATGTTTTACCATCTCTTTCCTTCCTTGTGGAATTCTCTATATAGTCTAAGCTTTCAAGTCCTAGGTTCGTAGTTTGAGGGGCAGGGGGGAGGTATGGTCTTAACGTAGCCCAGGATAGCCTGGAACTTATTTAATCAAGGCTAGCCCTGAACTCCTGATTCTCTCTCCCATGCCTGTTTCTTTTGTTTTTATTTTGTTTTGTTTCTGAGACAGGGTTTTTCTGTGTATTCCAGGCTCTCCTGGAACGTGCTCTGCAGAACAGACTGGCTTTAGAGATCTGCTTGCCTCTGCCTCCAGAGTGCCAGGATTAAAGGGCATGTGCCACCAACATCTGCCACTCACACCTGGTTTTAAGCTCTTTCCTTTCCTGTGTTTGTTGTTGTTGTTCTTAGTCATGAGTTTATTACACCCCTACAGCAGTTTCTCCTCCCTCCGTTCCTCCCAGTCCCTCCCGGTTTTGAGACAAGTTTTGAGACGTGTCCCTTTGGACACCCTCCATAACAGCATTATGTACATTTTTCCCCATTCCAGCCACGGCCCCTCTGAGACCAGAGTGCTTGAGTGGGAAGAGAGGCGTAGGTTCTGGGTTCAGACTGGTATTCCAAATGTTATTAGCCGATTCTCCTCTTCCTCATTTGTACAACAGGGATTAATTTATGATGTGCGTACCTCACAGGGTAGCGGTGGGCATTCACTGTGATAGCTATGCATGGTTTAGTTTAGAGCATTGGTTCTCAACCTTCCTAATGTGCCACCCTTTAGTACAGTTCTACATGTTGTGGTGAGCTCCCAACCATAAAATTACTTCTGTTGCTACTTCTTCATAACTGTAATTTGGCTACTGTTATGGATAATAATGTAAATATCTGTTTTCTGGTGGTCTCAGGTGAACTGTGAGAACTGTTGGCTCTGTGTCTGGGAGCTTATGGAACCTTCAGGAACTTTTATGTGGGTCATTTTCTTCTTTTTTTTAAGTTTGTGGGAAAAAAAGGCAGTCAGAATGCCCATCTTTTTTTGTTTTTGTGTGTAGTTTAGCACCCCAAGAAAAAAAGGTTTGCTTTAAGTTGACATTTGACATGGTGGTTCACACCTGTAATCCAATAGAAGGGAGGCTGTGGCCGAAGGGTGACTGAGAAGAGTTCAGTGCATGGAGACACTCCTTAAAACAAAACAAAACTTTTGACTCTTAGTTGATGCATTGTGTAATTAAAATCCACAAAATATACCTTTGCTTGTCCATGGATGCAAAGAATATGAATGGACACCCTTCTTTTTTTGTGTGTTGGTTCTGGCATATGGTCAGAGGACATGTTTATGTATTTATTATTTAAAATTTTATTTACATTGGTGTTCTGCCTTCATGTTTAGGTCTGTGTGAGGGTTTCAGATCCCCTGGAACTGGAATCACAAACAGCTGGGAACTGTCATGTGGGTGCTGGGATATGAACCTGCGTCCTTGGAAGAACAGCCAGTGCCCTCAACCGTTGAGCCACCTCTCCAGCCCCCTCACTTATGTATTTATTTACTCATCTTTTATTTTTCAAGATAGGGTTTCTCTGTGTAGCTTTGGCTGTCCTGGAACTCACTGTAGACCAGCCTGACCTCAAACTCAGATACACTTGCCTCTGCCTTCTGCTTGCTAGGAGTAAAGGTATGCACCTGCATGCCCTCCCAGCTTTATCAGAGGGCATTTTACCGGAGTCTGGTTTTCTCCATCCACCACATATGGGTCCTTAGGACTGAATTCAGGTTGTCATGCTAGGTGGCAAGTGCTTTTACCTGCTGAACCATTTTGCCAAACCTTGGTATTCTGACTGGTGTTAACAGCCTTAAAGGTTGGTCAGCCACTCAAAGAAATTAGTACGCACTATTTTTTTTTCTCTATTGTAACTGTGGTAGCCCTGGAACTCGTTTTGTAGATCAGGCTGGCCTTAAATTCAGAAATCAACCTGCCTCTGTTTTTTTCAAGACAGGGTTTCTGTGAGATGCTCTGTGGGTGCTGGGTCAAACCTGGATCCTCTGGAAGAGCAGCTAGTGCTCTTAACTGCCAAGCCATCTCTCCAACACAATCTTCCTTTTTTGTGGGGGGTTCAGATTTCAGGGTTTTGCTGTAGCCTAGTATTACCTTGAACTGTGTAGTTCAGACTGACCTTTAAATTTATGGCAACCATCCTGCCTCGGCCTTTTGGAAGTTAGGATTATATGCATTAGTTACTATGCCTACGAAATGAAGTTTTAATTTGCCTTAAGTAAGCTTTAGCTAATTTGCATCCCCAGGACCCTGGGGAGAGCGCCCAAGTGTTCTCTGCAGTGCATTCTCCACATACAGTGGTTTGTGGAGTTTGCTGTATATCTTCCTCTCACTAAATATACTGAGAAACTTTGTGTCTGACCTGGGGATAGAATGTGAGTGAGACTTAGGAGCTTCATTTGTGTTTGTGGGAGTCTGCTTGAAACAGAGCTGATTGCATGAGTTAGCCAGATAAGTAAACTCATGGTGTCCTGGGACCCTGCCTTTTCTGCTATGCTAGTTGTTCATCACGAGGGCCTCTCAGCAACATCAGCTCTTTAGACTTCTGGCTCTGGAAACCCGGTTTGCACTTTCGGTCCCTAGCTAAGTTTCCAACTTGCAGGATAATCTTGGAATTGTGCACCTATCTGAGCCACTAATAATTTACTCTAAAGAAGAATAATGGTAATGGTTTTGGGGATGTTGTGGGAATTGAAGGTGGTAAATGTTTACAAAGCTCTTAGTACATGTGTCAGACATGGAGGAAACCCATAAATGTTGCCTATAGCAAGCACTGTTTAAAATTATTTTTGTGGGGCAGTGAAATGGCTCAGTAGATGAAGGCACCTGCCACCCTGCTGACCTGAGTTGCATCCTCAGGACGCACATGGTTGATACCTGCAAGTTTTACTCTGACCATACACACACAAATAAAAGTAAGGATCACTTACATGATAAATAATTGTCATGTATCGATCTCACCCAGCCCACTGTGAGCTTCAGCCACCCACCCTGTGGTCTCTCGGCCTTGTTTCTTCTTCATTGACTGACCTAAATATCTTTTTAGATCATTGTTAAAACTGATCTCCCCGTTAGAATCCTGAGCCCACTCTGCCCACCAAGACAAAATTGAAGCAGAGCTTTAAGTTCATGTGTCTTCGAATCTGGTCTGTGAAGGCTAGAGACTCTTAGTTTTATGAACAGAGATTGGTAGCGTGGTTGGGCATGTGGTCATAGAAAGTGTATAACAGCACCTGTGACATACCTCCACCCACAATGCATCAAGAGAATAGGATGGATGACCTTGAAGGCCCTTCCCATCCTAACACCTCATCTCCCAAGTACCAGAATTAAAGTGTGGCCACCTGAGGTTATCCAATGTTTAATGAGAAACTAGACTTGTAGAGATAAAAAGTAGACTTGGAGATTAAAAAGTCTAGTCATGAGATGTTGTGAATCTTGTCTGGATCTTCATTTGAACAAACTGATCCATGATGTTTTGAAGCATGGTGTGGTGGCTTACACCTGCACTCCCATCACAGGGATACTAAGGCAGGCAGGAAGAGAGAGTTCTATGGTCAGCTTAGGCTACAGAGTAAGATTTTGTCTCAAACAAACTCCTAACCAAGTCCTCTTGATGACAAATGAAATTTGATCATTTTAGATTCTAATAGGTTATTGTGTTTTGTTAAGGGCATATGGTCATCCTTGTTTTGAGTTTATTGGCTATGTTATGTTTTTGCAAATGAGCACGAAGGAATGTTAGTACAGCTTGAGTGAATGAGGCTTAAGACTTTCCCCACCCTGGTTCATGTCACTCACTTTTTTCTGAAGAAGGCACAGTTAGGATTCTTTGCAGGGGAGGGGAGCAGCCTTCTGCTACATGCCCAACAAGGGGAGGTGACTGAGGGGTGGCTTTGACTCTTGGGAATGGGGTAGTCACAAGCCCTCTTGAGTTCTGAACCTCCTAAGAGACAGTCTTTGCTGATCCCTCTGTGTCTGAAGTAGGTCGCAAGCCAGAGTCAGCATTTTATGTTGTTACTCAGCATCCAGTATTCTCTTCCCTGGGAAACAAGCAGAGAGAGAAGGAGCAGTGCCCTAAACCACAAAGCCCTCTTAAAAATGGAGAGGTTGGCAAATGGGAGTGGTCCTGTTCACAAAATCCAAGAGGAGCTCAGAGGGGTAATTAGGGGTTGGGGCTCTGAAAGGGTTTAAGTCTCACAGACCTCTTTTGAATGGCCCAGGGTGATCTCAGGGAAGTGGCTAGGAGATAGAATGACCTTAACCTCATGGGGCTGAGGGTTTGAAAAGGGCTAATGAAGATAGCTAAGTGGAGGGAGAAGCTGAAGAAATTTAAGTTAGAACCTGAGCAGAACGCTTCTTCCCTCTTCTCTATGCCTTCCTAGCTTGCTTAGCTTCTCCATTGTTCATGTAGTTAGGACTCAAGCAGTGCTGCCAAAGTTCTGAGGATCAGATTGATGGCACAGCATCCCACACAAGAATAATTGGCTCACAGCTATAACCAGATTTGTGTAGACTGAAGTGATTATCTTGGGGGAGGGTTATTTCATGCCTTTCCTGAATGTGGTCTAGTTTCCAGGAGTCAGGTGAGTTTTGAGATGGCCAGTTTCCTCTATTGGGTGACCTGAGATGTCTCCCTAGGGTTTTACATGAAATAACAGGGACTTGATATGATACCTTTGTCATTCGGCTGAATCTTTGGACTGGCTGAGCTCTAGATGTGAGGAAATGCCTTCCTGATGAATTATGTAAAGCTGGCCAGGTGTTGAAGGTATTCTTTATCTCAGTCTTGGGCACTGTGCATATTGCTGTTGACCACCAGAGAGGACTGTGTATCCTAAAGTAGCCAGGGTGCATAGGTTTTGTTTGTTTGTTTGTTTGTTTGTTTTTTACTATTTAAAACCTTGATTCATATATGAGAAATAGACTCATAAAAGATTTGGCAGCTATCTTAAGTAGTGTTCAGAAAAACTTGAATGCTTCCTACACTCTGTTGTCTTTGTCAAAGCACATCTAATTCATCAATACAATCCTTTTTCAACCTTAAAATTTGCTTCCAAATCTAGATATTTCTTTATATTGAGTGTCTGAACTAGACATCATTTTTACTTAGGTTGTCCCAGCAGCCTCTTTACTGTCTCCTGTTGCTCTTGCTCCTATGATATCCTGAGTTGAGTCCTGCACCCATCATGCACTGCATACCACTTTCTTCCTTCCCAAGTGTCTGGCATACTTTTGCTTTGGGCCTTTGGTTCCAGAATGCTCTTCCTCTGGATTGTGGTAATGGTGAGGCTATCCCAGACTGACCACCTGCATAGTTTAAAAACCTTGGCCCTGGACTGCATCGTATCCCTCTGACCGAGTTTTGTCTTACTTAGCTTTGTTTCTACTTGGTCAAGGTGTCCCCAGGAACACAGTCAAGGCCAACAGGTTGTAGTGGTAGCCCGACGAACACATACTGATGAGCAGGTATAGATGGATGGTTTGCTATGTATGAGGTATTGAAGATATCATAGTGGATAGGAGGATGAGTTCCCAGAGTTCATTGTGTAAGAAAGTGCTCTGTGGGAAGAACGTGTATGGTACATACAACAGGGGCATCTGGTGCGGTTCAGCTCAAGAGTTGCAGGGGAGCAGGGTGAGATGACATGGGAAGTGAGTAGGATTGCTGAGAAAAGCCTGTGATCACTTCATTTTTGATTGAGGGTAGTATGGGGCTCAGAGAATTGAGTTCCCTGTGGTTGGAGTATAGCCAACTCAAAAGGTGGGCAGTCCTGCTTTATGGGAGTGCCAAGTCCCATTTTTAGCAGAAGGCTATGGTGAGCCTTAGAGGATTTTGAGTGAAAATCAATGTGGTCAGATTTTCCTTTTACAAGATGACCTTGGCAGACCCTCTTATATTAAGATATAAATGGTTTGGGTTTTCATGTATGGTCATTTGGACTGGAATTCCCAAATTACACAAAAGAACCTCACATGCTACACTGGTCCTCAGCCACTCTGCAGCACAGCCCTGGACTGTTCCCAGGTGCAGTTTCCTATGTCTGAATTAACACCCGTGCTTAGGAGCTAGGAGTTTGCATTGTCCCAGACTGGCTAAGTGCCCTCATGAGAAGGCTAGCCTAAAGAGGTAGCCTTGTTCCAGCCCAGGCCCTCACTGTCAGCTCTGTTCTGGGAGCTGTGCCCTGGTGTTTGGTTTTTCTCCTCCTTTTTTAAGAGAATGGGGATTATTAAAATTGGAAGGGGCTACAGAGATGGGACCCTCCGTTACAAGGTCCTTCACAGGATAGGCTGCTGTGAGCACAGCGTGGCAGTGCAGAAACAACTTACATGGCAGGTATTTGAGTTCCTTGTTTCAGAGGGTTTGGTCTTGGGATGGGTTGGGTTACTTTGGTCTGAAGCAGGGTCAACATAGGACAAGAGGAATATGGACAGGAGGAGACTGTTCATCTCTTGATGGATTTGGGAACAGAGGGTGAGTAAGAGACTGGGCACATGTCCAGTCACCTACTTCCAGCTCTGATCTCCACATCCTAAAACATTTCTAAAGCCTCCTAAAGTTGTGCTACCAAGTGAGGACCAAATCTTTAGCATGTGAGCCTGTGGGGGACATTGCATATTCAAACCATGCCATTCTCCTGCTAAGACCCCACTAGGTGAAGGTGAGTTTAGCTGAAGGTAGTTCCTGTCACATTTTCCAGCTGGCTTTCTTCCTGATCCTGCCCTCTGCTGGCTTATCATAGAGGTGAATTTAAGGCCCTTATAAGAAGCCCAAATAGAGGTGGTGTCTCTGCCTTATACACCTGCCTGCCTGCCTCTGGTTGGAGGTCAGAGGACAATTTGCAGGAGTTGGTGTTTTCTACTGTATGTGTCTCAGGGATTGAATTCAGTTGTCTCTTACATGCTGAGCCATCTCCACCATTCCCAATTATGGCTCTTGGAATTTTTAGTGGGAGATGAGCCTGAGTGCCCACCTGCAGTCATAGCACTCAGGGGAGAGAGAAACCTGAGTTCGAGGCCAGCCTGGTGTACAAGCAAGTCCAGAACAACCAAAGCTACACAGAAACCCTGTCTCGAACAAACAAAGAACATTTTAACATTGGGAAAATGTTAAATAAATGCCTTTAATCCCAGCACCTGGGAGACAAAGGCAGGCAGATCCTTGAATTGGAGGCTAGCTTGGTGTACATAGTGAGTTCTAGGGCAGCCAGGGCTATGTGAAGAGACCCTTTCTCAAAAGACATTTCCTCCCCCTAACCCCCCCACCCCAAATATTAGAAGCTTAGGGATTTCCAACTTTGGTTTAAAAAAAAAGCTGTGCTGAATTGCATGTGATACTGGGTGAGGGACATGATCTGGAGTCTTGAGTGTGCTGTCACTGGTAACTGGTGACCAAAGCACAGCCACCTCAGGATTATTGGCCAGTAGCTGTCTACATGCAGCCCATTGCTAAGCCCTGCAGGGCCTTGAATTTGTGTCCTTCATCAGACACAATGTCCAGGCTTTCTTCAGGCGTGAGCCTGTGGGTTCAGATACTATGCTTCATCATCAAAAAAGGGACAATGTTCTGTCCAAGGTATAAGCCAAGGAATATCTTATAGAACAGTTGAGAGGAGTTGTTGATGGGACTTGAAGGCTCTCTAGAAAGAGCTACTTAATCTCCTGGGAGCAAGTGTGGTAGGACACCACGATACCAAGAGCACTGTGGCCTGAGGCCCTGGAGCAAAGCTAAGGATGAATTCGCCAAGGAAATTGTATTAGGCTCCAGCTAGCCTTTACTTCTCTGCCTCCACCTGTGGACTGGGTATAAATATTATCCCTTAAGGCCCCTTCTACCCCTGTTACCTTGTAGGTGTGAGAAGGACTAAGCAGGCATTAACCACCACAATGGAAAGAGTAAAGATAGATCTGGGATAGAAACCTTGTGCACCAAGGTCCTGCAGTTTAGGAAGGGAGCCAGCCTTGGAGCATTTCTCTCTGGACAGAGGCTCCTCCTAGACCGTGCTGTCAGGTGCTTCTGGTAGCAGAGAGGGTAGGAAATCAGGCAGGGACATTGGCAGATCTTCCACTAGCCTCAGCTGTACATCTCACTGAGACACTTGGGCAACTTTAGTGGATTTCCCCACTTCCTTTCCTGCTTCCTGTGTATATATGGAAGTTGTTGAGTCACACGGTCTTTTAAGACTTTCCCATTAGGATTAAGTTCACTATATCAGTTGAGTCAGAAGTTAAGACTTTGATTGTTGAGATCTCATCCAGAGAATCTCCTGCTTGGATTGGACCAGCTTTCCTTCCCAGAGCTAGGCTTAAGACAGTGGGACTTGTAGGTATGTGACATTGTGCTGTAGGCTTCTGACTCATGCTGGGGCAGGATGGGCTGCCATAGGTGGTATATACTCTGCAGCAGACAGAGGTAGGCACTTCTTGGAAGGAATGTGAGGATTCCTATGTCCTGTGTCTAGTTCAATTGGCTTATTACTGAGACATCCCTTCTGGTCTGAGCATGTAGAATCTAGAGGGCTGGTAGAAGCTGGGATCCAAGTATCAGCCAGCTTAGCAGAACAGAGGCAGAAGTATCCTAAGAGGCTCATAGTATTCCAGTACTTACGTTTGTTTAAACAGGCCCCACGGCTTGAACGAGACTTTCGTGTGACAGGAACTGCTTGACTCCCACAAGCTTGAAAAATTATAGTCAGCCATTGGTTTGAACAGCCTACTAAGAGTTAGGCCCTAGGAATTCTGCTGTGCACTAGACAGAATCCTGGCCTCATTGTTTACATTCCACAAGGAAGCGGTGAACTAACTACCAGTTTTCTGTTCCTGCCTAACATCACCTCCCAAACCAGCAGCTCTAAGAATCGGCCATCTTGAAGGAGTGATATGCAGTCCTGTTATCCCAGCTACTTTGGAGGCCGTTTCATAGGGAAGTACTGGACAGTGACTAGGCGCAGGTGCTGTTAAGGCATGATCAGTGTTCTTCCCAGCTAGAGAGACTGCAGTCATTGTACTCCACAGACAGAGCGGCTGTGTAGATGAGGGGGATTCAGAGATGCATATGGGATTTTTGCATTTTGCTCTGGAAGCTGGAGAACAGTGACGCTGGCAGTATATGCTTTAAGATTCCTCAGGTCGGTGGAAAATGTGGAGTTAGGAGCAAGGTGGAAGCAAAAAGGCCTGCAGGAAACTCATGTAAATCATAGTAGTAGATAAGACTGAAATAAGGCCAGAGCTACTTGCAGGAGATTCCTTGCTCTCCTATGAATATTTTAATACTTAGTAGCAAAAATTTTCCAGAAAAGGATTGAGTGAAATTTACAAGATGGTAAGGGTTAAAAGTTGTTTTTAGCTGTGTTGTTTCTTTAGTAGGACTTTATAAACAGTTCAGAAGGTCATTTTGTTTGTTCTAAAATAGGACTTGAATCATGGTATTCAATGAGATTTTAACAAAAGTTTTTCTTTTTTCTTTCTGTCAGGCAGAATGTAGTCAAGGTCTTTGTTTATATTTACAAGTCTGCTTTCCTAGGAAAATTTGTGGCCTGGAGAGAAGGTTCAACCAGCTAATAGCACTTGCTGTTCTTTTAGAGGGCTCTAGTTCTGTTTCCAGTACCCATGTGGGGTAGTTCATGATCATGTGTAACTCTGGCTCCAGGGGAATCTAGTGCCCTCCTGGCCTCGGGATGCTGCACTCAATGAGTACAAACACACTTTAAAATAAATCTGTTTTCTTTGGAGGGGGGGGCTAGTTTTTTCTTTTTCAAGACAGGGTTTCTTTGTGTAGCCTTGGCTGTCCTGGACTTGCTTTGTAGACCAAACTGGCCTTGAACTCACAGAGGTCCGCCTGCCTCTTCCTCCTGAGTGCTGGGATTACGAGGTTGTGCCACTGCATACAGCTTTTGGTTTTGTTTTGTTTTTTTTTTTTTTTGGTAAGACTGCGTTTCTCTGTGTAGCTCTGGCTGTCCTGGGACTCACTCTGTAGACCAGGTTGACCTCGAACTCAAGAGATTAACCTGCTTATGCCTCCTGAGTGCTAGGGTTAAAGATGTGAGCCTCTACCACTGGCAAAAATAAAATGGATCTTAAGCCAAAAAACAGAAACAAACAAACAAAAAACCACTAAGAGGTAGGAAAAGGATCAAAAGGGTAAAGGACAGCCGTGGAACCGACCAGAAGCATTTGCTAAAACATTCATCTTTCATTCCCAAAGAGGATTTAAGGATATGGGCAGAGTCTCATTTAGCCCAGGCAACCCTCAAACTCACCTTGTAGCAGATGATGACCTTGAACACTCTATCCTCTTGCCTCTCACCTGAGTGCTGGCATTAGGGATTACAAGCAAGTGCCACCATGCCAAGCAGGACTTGATTTTTATTCTTCTCTCCTGCTTTTTGTTTAAGATAGGTGTAACCTAGGCTGGTCTGGAACTCTCTGGGTAATCCATTCTGACTCAGAACTTGTGACCCTCTCAGCTCAGGTATGTGCCATCGTATCTAGCTCCAGAGAAGGATTTAGGCTAGAAAGGTGATGCAGCCTGTTTTCTGGACATACATGGGTTGTGGAGTGTCTGCCTAGCTAAATTTGTTGTGTGTTTTTTCATAGTTAGGATCTGGTGGGCCTCAAAAAAAAATTTTTTTTTCATTCAAATGATTCTAGAAAAGCTCCAACCCACATTCTTTGTTCATCTGATGGTCCTTCTGACAGGCTCTGTGGGGAATCTCAGCAAAGATCTGTGCCCTGGGCTTTGTTGATTATACAGAATACTCTCTAGGGAGCTGGAAGTCTGTCCTGTTGCCTTCCTTTTCAGAGGTGTTGTGAGAGTAACCTTTATCAGAGGGATATTGTGGTATTCACCAGTCATCCTAGCACTTTGCAGCTGAGAGAAGGGAAGGAGTTTAAGGCCAGCCTTAGATACACAGCAAGTTTGGAGGCCAGCCTGGGCTGCATGAGATGTCCTCAAAAGACTAAAAAGGAAAAACAAAACAAAACACCAACACAAAAAAAGTAACTTTATGAGACTATAATGGTTAGGTTGTAAGTCAGTCTTCTGTTTTTTTTTCTCTTTCTTTTTGATTTTTTGTTAGAACCAATTAACTTTTCCTGTGAATTGCTGTTTCTTGCTTCCTTGTCACATCTCAAGTACCTAGGAGCTGAACTAGTGCCATGCCAGTCCGACAAAAGGGACACTGGGGTCTTGGGTCCCAGATCTCTTGAGGTGGTATATCTACCTTCACCTGCCTGTTCCAAGCTCCATGGCCCTGCTGGGTGGAGGTGGAATAAAATGTGGATGGGTAGCATGGGATACCAGCAGTAACAGGGCAGAGAGCATTGCTAGTCCTGGATACGTTATGGAATGATTGTGGCCCTCCCTCACCCCCCTTTTTTTTAAATCATGTGAGTGTTCCTGCAGAGGCCACCTGACATGAATACTGGGAATTTAACTCGATTTTAAACTCCAGTCCTCTGGAAGAGTAATACATATTCTTAGCTGTGGAGCCATCTCTCCAGTTCCAATGACCCTGGGTCTTCTTAATAGTTTTGTGTTCCTCTCAGGACAGAGACTGCTGTGTTAGCAACTGCTGTGGGTTGTTGTTAGTGTTAAAATGTAGCTCTGGCTGTCATGGAACTCACTATGTAGGCCAGACTGACTTGGAATGCTGCCTCCCACGTGCGGGATTAAGAGCGGGTTTGCCATGATGCTGGACCTTGCTGGGGGGGGGGGTTGACTAGCTGATAAGACTTCATCAGGGGACTCAAAACAAGCTGAGATGAAAGCATAGAGAAGCCAGTTCTGACTCTGGCTGCCTTTTCACATTCTCACAGTCGAGCTGCTGTGCCCACTAGATCAGTCTCATGGGTGGTAAGGTTGCCCTAGAGATTCTGATCAAAGTGTTGGGGTAGCCTTACTTCTTGAACACTTAACAGATTTCTGAGCTTCCATACACATCCCATTCACCTTCTTTATTCAATTTTTACCATAGTCTTGTGGGGCCTAGTTCTGGGTATGATTCTTACAAGAAAACAGAGCTCTGAGAAGTTTAGAAATTAACGTGGTTGTGCAATAGTTAGTAAGTACCTGAGATTTGTCTATAGCACATTGACTTCAGAGATTGTACCTTACTTGCTGCCTAGCCTGCATTCTCCAGACCCTGTATGCAAGTGTGTGTGTGTATATAAGTATGTACACAAATGCATATAATATCCCTGAAACTTTAGCTGTTTCTGGAAGGAGAGGGCCTAAACTTACCTTCAAGCTTCAGCCTGAAGATCCCACTGCCCCTCTGGCAGGCTGTTCTCCAGGCATAGAACTAGTGGTTATGTGGCAAGCCCTGGGAAATTTGGATCCTGCCAGCGAGCCTTGGCCCTTCTTTCCCAAGAGATGTTCTTTTTAGTTATGTTTAGGGCCATACAGATATGCTGGAAGGAGGGATTCAGACCCTGGTTCCTGGCCTGAAGAGTAGGAAGGGTGGGCTGGCTCTCCACAGGCTTTGTGGGGTCCTTTGGGCCACCAGCTATTATGTGCTGGGCCTTTTAGCTTTTTGAAGTGGAAAATCTTTTTAAGTCACTCAGGCAACAACAATTCATTATTGAAAATGTCCAAATAGATTTTAGTGAAAAGAAAACCTTGGCATTGTGTCCCACCAACCACCATGAGTACTAGTAAGCACTAATAGGATTATATCTTTCCCTAAACCAGTACTGCCTGCTAGAAATACAACACAGTGGGCTGGAAATGTTACTCAGTTGGTAGAGTGCTTGCTTAGCACGAAGCTTCCAGCACGCTAGGGAAAAGAAGGCAGGAACTTTAGTCAGTGCTAGACAGCTGTAGGGGAAGCACATACACCCACTACTTGGTGTGGCCCTCACTCTTTCACTGCTCTTTTGGTTCCCTGAGCTTGGTCATGCTCAGAATTCACATGTGTACATGCCCCTGTCCTTTCTGAGAGAAGCCTGGCATCATAGGCACACTTCTTATCTCTCTGCTGCCATGTAGAGCCAGTGCACTTCCCTATACACCTGCTGCCTTCTCAGAGTTCCCACATCCTACCATTTTGTTTTGGAAGTATAGCTGTAGAAGAAATCAATGCAAGACCACCATCTGGGCTTGTGCAAAGAGTGCCTCCAAATTCCCAGCATACACCTGGTAGATTCAAACTAGCAAGGCTCCAGTAGGGTACTTGGGAGACTTCCCTGCAGGGCTGCCTGTGCACTTCTGCTCAGCCTCCATGTGGAAGGGCATATTCCTGTGGTCAAGGTGCACAGGAGCCAGTTTCCTTGTTGCTTTGTCCTTTCGTTCCCAAAATGAAAAAAAAAAAAAATTAAAGATGGGTTTCTCTGTGTTGCTTTTGGCTGTCCTGGAACTCACTCTGTAAACCAGGCTGGCCTCAAACTCAGAGATCTTCCTGCCTCTGCCTCCCCAGTGCTGGGATTAAAGTTGTGAACCACAGCCTGCCTCAAAATGAAACATTTTTGGGATGCCCCAGAGTACTGTTTGCCTGCTGCCAGACAGCTAGTTTGCCCCTGCAGTAACTGTGATATGTGTCTGGATAACATGAGTGGCAGTGAGCACTGTGGATACTTTTGGAGTTTTGCTTGAATAGCCTGTGAATTCTGTGCCCCAGGTGTCTTTGGACTGCAGATCTGAGGGAAGTCATCCCCACCGTGTCCTGTTTGTTCTCCTACCCTGCCCAATTTCATTGGACTGTGTCGACTTGTTCTCTTCAGTCTGCTGCTACCCAACATGGATGCTGTGATGAAGGGCCTTTGTGGGCCAACTTTGGGTTGATCAGCTCTCAGGTGGAAAGGGAAAAGATTGCTAGTGAATGAGGGTCTGCCAGCCAAGGAAGGCAGTCTTCTCTACACTTGACTCAAGCCCGTTCTTAGTTCTCACCATCATGCTTGTCACTGTGAGCTAGGTCTGCAAGCTGGGAGGGATCAAGAGTTGGCTTGCTTTGCATTCCTTGGAGCTCTGTTGTCCTGAGACAGGATATTGCTCAAGGTGTTAGTGGCCTATTACCAGCTACTTTATCCTGGTGCCTGGAACAGGTCCCTACCCGTTTGATTCTTAAACCACAGAAGTGACACGACACTGTATGTCTCAGTGGTCATATTACCACACCTCTGAAGTGAGGGTTTTCCATATTGGTTTCTGCTCTAAAATCTAGTTGAATGTCAAAGCTCAACGGTAACATGTAACAGCGCCATCATTTTTGTTTGTTTTGTTTTTGAAATAAGGTTTCTCTCTGTAGCCCTGGCTGTCCTGGAACTCACTCTGTAGACCAGGCTGGCCTCAACTAGGAGAATCCCCCTGCCTTTGCCTCCCAAGTGCTGGGATTACAGGAGCGCCACTAATGCCCAGCCGTAGCAGATTCTTGTTCCCATCATTCTGAGTAGAAAGTTGTAGAGGGTGGAATGTGTAATCTACATGTTGGGAAAACTTCTCAGATGGTAATTCTTCCACACTTGAAACTAGGGCCAAGGTCTTCATAGCTCTAGTTTCAAAGGACGCTTGTTGTCCTGGGCAACTGACTGCTTTTGAGATAATCAGTGTGTAAAGTAAAAATCACAGTGAAGGAAGCCTGGAAGGACCATAGACCACCATCCACCCCTGGAGTGGGATCCTGTTTTTACCAAGTAATCACAGCAGGGAATGTAGTGCACTCCAACCACTTTTGAGTTTGGACAGGAGGCAGTAGTTCCCACCTCCTGGTCCTCATGATAGCCAGGTTTAGCAAAAAAGAGCATAGAACACCAGTTAAATTTGGGTTGCAGATAACTAAATTTTATGAGTTATTTAAGTGCCCAAAGAAATGAAAAAGGGCTGCTGTGGGCTTCTGAACTTATTTCACATTAACAGTGCTGTAAATGAATGTCATGCAGTCTCAAGGAGTCACCTGCCTGGCTTGTTGTGTTCTTGAGTTTATCATGTTGTGGGCTACACGAGATATTGGTTAGTTTTGGTCCATCTGCCCAGGTCTTGTGTGTTAATGGTGGTTATTGGTTAGCTCATTCAAAGATGGGTTTCCAAGTCCATGCCTTTAACCCAGTGGCTGGGTAAAGGTACATTGTTGGTGGGATTGGCTTGGGGTGAGAGTTGGATCCCCTCCACTATTGTATTTTTTGAGACATGGGGTTTCACTGTTTAGCTGAAGCTATCCACAAACTTGCTGTAGTACCTCAGGTTGGCCTCAAACTTGGATCTTCTTGCTTTTTTGCTGGATCAGAGATGACCTGGCCACTTGGCATTCCCTCCATATCTTCAGAAGGGAGAGATAGTATGCTGTACCTCAAAGGCAGCTCTTTGGGAGGGGTGAGGGGCCAGGGCAGGGTTTTACTGTGTAGCCTTGGCTGTCCTAGAACGCACTCTGTAGATGAGGCTGGCCTTGAACTCAGAGATCCTCCTGCTTCTGTCAAGGCATCTTTGAACAGGATCAGCATATTAGCTGCTCTGGCTGTCCTCCTTTTTTGTTGTTGTTTTGTGTCCTAGGCTTCTCTCCTTCATTGTTGAGGCTTAGCATACAACACTGATTGGTGGCCTCGAGGAGCCAGGGCTGCTGCCTCCACTCAAGCATTCTAGCTCCTGTCTCCTTTTTTAAAACCTTCTGGTCCTTTTTGGCCAGAATTCTGGTACATGTTAGGAAGCAAATGATAGTATAAGTTCCATCAGTGGTGCAGGGAAGGACAGTGCGAATGAGACTGTTCCCCTACCCTGTGAGTGGGAATGATTGCTTCTTGTTGGGGAGAGTATTGCCTTTCCCAGTTCAGGAGTTATTCTAGATTGGAAAACTGCACAGGTGGGCCACTCTTCTTCACTGTGGCTTTATCTCAGCAGCAGTTCACGGTTGATGTGGCTCCCAGGTTGTGCCCAAGCTGCAGACTACTCAATTCCTAATTGGGCTGGTTGGGTAGGGTGTCAGTGTAGCCACTTCAGTAATCAGAACAGTAGAAAGTAATTTCTTGGAGTCAGAAGCCTCTCCCAATGTTCAACTGCTTGAGATTTAGGGCAGTAAAAGCTTGAGATGGCTCACACGTGCTGTCTCAGTACTGTGGAGGTTGAAGCAAGGAGATTTGAAGCCAGCCTGGGCTTCCTCAACTTCATTTTTTATTTACTATGTTTGAGGGCTTTGCCTGCATGTATGTGCCATGTACATGTCCCCCAACCCCCGACAGTTTCTTTGTGTAGCCCCTAGCTGTTAAGGAACTCACTTTATAGAGCAGACTGGTCTTGAGCTCAGAGAGATCTGCCTGCCTGTGCCTCCCCAAGTGCTGGGATTAAAGTCCCGTGCACCACCTCCAGGCTGCAGCCAATGTTTTTAACTAGTGAATCATCATCTCTCTAGCCCTCGCCCAAGCTTCTTAGACCGTGTTCCAAAGATCAGCAAAAAAAAGTTTAAAGTACTATAAGTAGTTGCTCATCGCCAGACAGAAATTATCTGTGTTAGGGTATCTTGGGGACAATGACAATGGAATCCAGCTTGCAGCACAGCACCGTGTCTGTGAAATAGGATGGGGGTTGGGAGTGACCTAGGAAGCAGAAAGAATATAGCCTGTGGAAGTGTTTTCAGGAATTAATTTTGAAGTTGAAGGTGATGGTGTGTGCCTTTAATCCCAGAACTCACGAGGTGGATCTCCAGGCCAGCCAGGGCTAAATAGTGAGGACCCCCCTCCTCAAAAAGGAGCGGGGGTGAAATTTAACAGGTGGAACTCATCTGTAATTCTAGCAGTTGGGAAATGGAGACAGAAAAATCAGGAATTTAGGCCAGCCTGAGCTACTTGAAATCATATCTCAAAAATCCTTCCTCCAATAAACAGAGACTTAGCTAAATAGTATCAACCTGTGTAATTTTGCTGTTTGCTTACTTAGGGACTAAGCCTCTCCTGCAGCATTAAGCCTGTGTTCAAGGCAAGGGGAGCACCATAGGTGGTGGTTTATAGTACTGCTTGTGGGAGCTGTACACCTAAGCCTATAGCTTGGAAGTTTGTTGCGCTGTTTCCCACAGCTGGCTCTGGGTGCTTAGATTGGTGTGAGAGGCCAACTGTGTGGCCTGGCTGTACTTGGTTGCAATGCAGAGGGGCACTTACATCTGTCCCAGAGAGTTGAGAGGTAGCCATATGTTTGGTCAATATTTACAGTGAGCTTTTGACATAAAGACTAATCCTGGATGCCAGGGACGTGCACTTGTAGGCCTCCCAGCAGTTCTCTATAAGACCCATGGCCAACTTGTAAGGCAAGATGTGCTGGGTAGAGAGTGCCTGGGTTTCAGCCCTACCTCTGCTACCTGCTAGTTGAGAGAGCTTTTCTGAGCCTGGTTTCCTTGCCAGTTAAATGTCAGCATAATGGGACCCACTTTTGAGTGGTTGTGAAACAAGAGCGAGGATCTGGCATGAAATGGAGTTTTGCACCTATAGGATGTGTGAGCTGGTGATGATAAAGGTCCATCCTGCCTAAGAGAGATGTGTTTACAGATGCCATCACTTAAGTGTCAGTGGGCCCTTGGAATCCACAATACCGTAGGCAGAGTTAGAACCCAGTCTAATAGCATCTTCCCTTTGGGCAGTAGTGATGGAGGGGGCTCTTGAGGAGGCTTTTCACTGAGGCTTTACTGTGTTGAAGGAAGGAAGGAAGGATCAAGGTTAGTTTTGTTTGTTTCAGCATACTCTAGAGTGAAAGGAAATTTCTTCTGTTAGCTCAGCACTAGAAAGGTGGCATCTTTTGGAAGGCAATCAAGGGGTACAGCATGCAGCTGAAGATGGTAGTTGCTGATCTGACTAAAGCCCAGTAATGCTCTTCAGAAAAGGCCAATCACGAAGCTGGGGTTTCAGCTTTTTATCAGTAATCAGCTTTTGAGTAGGGCTTCGGGGACTGGTACCATCTGTTGGGCTGGTCATAGCCACCATTGGGCTACAACGTTTCTGTGTGGTTCGGAGGACTAGGAACACTGAATGCATGGGTCACCAAAAGCTAAATAAAGATAGTCCCTCAGGCCTGGCAAGCATCATGTGACTGCTACCTGGTCCACCCTCTGCCTGAGGCCTGTGGACTCATCATGCACTGTGCCACAAGCTGGATGTTAGCCTGCAGATTTCTTTCTGTAGGGTTTCAAGATGGTCTGACCAACTGAAGCCCAACCCCTCCTGCTCACAGCCCTTCCTTTGCTTTATCTACAGACTTGAGGACTGGCTGGGAATGGGGGTAGAGGAAGGCCCATCAGAAGTGGTAGCCAAAGCCACAGATAGCTCATACAAGGTGTAGAAGCTAAGTGAAAATTGTTTTTACCTTGTAGAGAAACCTGTTGGAGAGTTGCTTGGGTTTGTAAGGATAGGACAAAGACAGACTTGTCCATCTCTAGGTTTTGACTCTTAATCTACCCAGGCTGGTTTGAGAGGGAGGCACAGGTGGGCCACTCTTCTTCCCTGTGGCTTTTACAAGTCAGGGTTCTGGGCTGGGGTAAGGTAAAACCTGTGCAAGATTTGGCTGAGGAGCCTTTTTGAAAGGCAAAGTCTGCCTGCGGTGAAGGTCCTAAGGGGATGACAGGGGGTGATCCAGTCACTGGCACTCAAGGCCAGTGCCGTTTGACCTGCTCCATCACTCCTGTCTTCTTTGCCATTTTTTTTTTCCTGGTGGTTAATTCCTCGCCTTTAAAATCAGAACACATACTGTAGATCTTGTTCTGCTGCTAGCTACTGAATCTGATCTTGGCAAACTCTTCTAGTATGCATCTTGATTCTCTTGTTTGTGGGACCAGTGAAAGGAATTGATTCATTTTTAAGGATTGTGAGACCCATGTTATATTTAACTATAGCTAGGATCATTAGCACCTCACACCCTGATTGGGATGAGGTTTTTGCCTTTTTTACTTCTATTACACCTGTGTGGCCCTATCAGCTTTTAGTGCAGCTAATGAAGGTGTTCTCGGGAGGACGGCTGGCAGTGCTCTCACAGTCATCCTTCTGATAGAATTGTTGCCTGGCCTAGGGGCCTCTGAGAGGCTGTTTGTTTCTGTTTTCTACAGGAAGGCTCAAACTAAAGGCCAAAGGTTGCAGGACCTCACAAGAGTCTACTGGGGCCAGGCCCTGAGCTAGGCACTGTGAGAGCAGTCTGGTCCCTGGGGACTCATCAGGAAGCCTGTTGTCTGGGGAGGCCAAGTAGGTCACCAGGTAGTTAACAGGTATTGTGTCCTGAGAGCACCTAGTAGAGGGTGGTGTTGGGTATAGGGCCTGGTTTATGAATCTCAGGCAACCAAGCCCAGCAGTCAAGCTAAACTCAGCCTGTTGTCAGGCACTGGTCTACAGGATACAATACCAGCACCAGGTAAATCTGGAACCTCCTATTTTGGTCCCACTTTGGCCACCCACTCCCCTTCCTGTAGATTTATCTAACTAGCCCAGACCGCCCCTCCTTCAGCACTGGCCCATGATTTCAACCTAGCTTTTTCTTCCTCTACCCATTCTTTGTGCCATGGTCTGACAGGGTTGGATCACTACATACCTTCTCCACCAGAAACCCTAATCACTTTCTGGGTGCTTGAACTAGGTCCTCAGTGAAGGCTTACAGCCCCTGTGGGTAGCCTTTGTTACAGAAAAAATTAGCAGCCTAGCTTAGGTCTTTCAAAAAGAGTTTATGAAAGGTTTAGCAACCCTTTGCTGGACTGGGGAGATTCCTGGAGGCCTATGTTTTCTGTGTCTTGCTGAGTGAAAAATTGACTTCAGAAATTGAGTGGAAGGAACCCTAGGCCTTTCTTCCTCTTTAGCAAAGCAGAGGTTTATGCCAAAGCTGTGTTGGTAAAGGATCAGGTTCAGTAGTCAGTAGTAAAATTTTCCATACTTTTCTATTTAAACTGTAGAACTCTGAAGGTTTTCTTCTTTCCTGGAGAAACAATCTGGAGCCCAGCTATCTCTTGTATGTGGGGCAGTGTGAGGATATGGGTGCCTGCTCACCACAGGTCTCTGTCTAAGAGACAGGTTGGGGGGGGGGTCTGGTTTGTAATCTGGGGTTGGAATTGAAGCTAACTATTCTAGAAACCTCCTGGAATGGTGATCTTCCCTTTGAGAGGTGGCTTGCTGGCCTTTTTCACTGATGAAGATGAAGGTTACTGTTAAATACTAACATGTTGGGGGCTTCAGATTGTAACATTTGTTGGGTGCCTAACTATGTGCTAGGCTTTCTGTGCTTTGGTTACTTAAATCAGTGGGCATGTGACATAAGTATTCTCTCCCTCTTCCCAGAGTAGGTCTAGACTCCGAGGGGCTCATTCCATGTGCTTAACTGTGCCACCTGGCTTTTTTTAGGTGTTTGAGAAAAGGGCTGTGTGCTGGAGAATGGAGGCTCACAGACGTGCCTCTGTGATTGGCCCTGCAGTGTAAGGCTTCCCCTCCTAACATCCACCCTGTGCTAATGCTTTGCAGCATCTACCACCAACCCCTTGTCTTTTGGTTCTTTCCGTCCTCTGCAATAGTGGACTCCTCCTGTGTCCTTCACTCAAAAAACGAGTGAAAAGAGTTTGATATGTAGATAGCTCAGGAAAAGGCCCAGGTGCCCCCTTCCAAAAGTAGACTGGCTTTCAGAGAAATGTTGGTGTACTTCCTCTTTGCTGTTGTTTAGAACTTTTTCCTTTGGTTTTTAATTTTTACTTACGTACTTTCTATCAAATATTTTTAATCTTTATTTTTTATTTTCTGTTTATGGGTGTTTTGCCTGTATGAATATCTGTGTACCATGTGTGTTCAGTGCTAGTGGAGACCAGAAAAGAGCATTGGAATTGAACCAGGGTCCTCTGGAAGAGCAACAGCTGCTCTTAATCACCGAGCCGTCTCTCCAGCCCCCTTTTATTTCTTAACTTATGTGTGTATAGTACACATGTGGAGGTTAGTTGCAGGAATCAGTTCTCTTCAGTCATAGGGGTCTTAAGGTGGTGATCCACATCACCTTTGATCCCAGCGCTCAGGAGGCAGGAGCAGGTGGATCTCTTGAGTTCAAGGCCAGCCTGGTCCAGGGTTACACAGAGAAATCCTGTCTTTTAAAAAAAATCATGTGGGTCTTGGGGGTGAACTGAGGTGTCAGGTGTGGTGTGAGCACCTTTACCCATTCAGCCATATGACACCTCCACATACCTAGAGTTGACTCAGTGCTTGACTGGACCTGGTTCTCTGAGACATAAGGTCATTTCCTCTACTTCATTGAGGAAGAAGCTGTCTTATGGCCTGGGCCTACCATTTCACATTGTCCCTCCTTCTCTAAGCCCAGACTGTGGTAACTAGTTGGAAAAAAAATAGAGAGAAGGGCCCTAAATTACAGTAAGAAGTGACCTTTTCCTACTACCATTGGATGTCTGGGAACCCATGGAGTCCCTGGCAGGCTGATAGGAGCCCTTGTAAGAGGATGAAGCCTTCTAGTTCATAGCTAGTTCTTTGTATAGCTGCAGTTCCCTACCTGCAGTGGGGTTAGAACTGTCATATAAAGCAGTTTTCTTATAAAAGCAACAGTGGTATGTCCTGAGGTTGGCTTGGGTCGGTGGTGGCAGGCTCAGGTTTTGGAAGGCAGAGATAGAATGGCTGGCTTAGCTTGGTGCAGGATGGACATTAGGGTCAGTGCCAGCACAAAGGATTGGTTTTTGTTGTTGTTGTTGTTGTTGTTTTAGTTGGAAATGACTTCAGGTGTTAAGTCCTGCTAGACTACTGTTTTGTCTGTCTCTGCCACACCACCCCTGCACACATGTGAGTGTGTGGTTCCACAGTGGGTGGCTGGGAGGGGTCCCAAAGGGTAATGCATGTATGATTGAGGTCAAAGGCAAAAGCATAATCCTTTCTACCAGCTCTGGGGAAGAGCGCTGGTGGCAGCTTATCAGAGCTTCACTGGATTTCCTGGGACTTGTTGGAGGCAGTCTGGGCCTCTAGCTAGGAGCAGGAAAAAGAGGGGGCCACCATAGATCCTCTTGGTAGAGAACCCTCAGGGATGGAACTTTCTAACAAACTCTACATAGGACTGATTTAAGACCGTTCTGTGTGACCCAGACAGGCTACTTTCCCCTCCTCTCGGCTTCCCACCCCCATGTCAGGTGGATGCTCAGATAGGAAAGTGCATAGTTCTCCAGGCTTTCTCTCTGTATTAGAGACAACTCACAACACAGTGTTCTACTGTGATCTCAGGACACACATCTGGAATTCAGCACCTGGTAGGCTGCAGCAGGGAGATTGCTGGAACTTTGAGGCTGCTTTGGGCTACAGAGCAAGACCCTTTAAAATAATTGCAGAAAATAACTTTAAAAGGTAGTGTAGCACACCTTTAATCACAGTACTTGGGAGGCTGAGGCAGGTGGGTCTTTGTGAGTTCTAGACCAGCCTGGCCTACAGAGTGAGTTCCAGAATAGCCAAGGCTACACAAAGAAACCCTGTCTCAGGGAGGTGGGGAAGCACCTGTTACACTTGGCGGTTATAGAAAGAAACTTGCCTCAAAAAACAAAACAAAAAAGGACTTGGCTACGTTTGTTTGTTTGTTTGGAATGAGGGAAGTGCCATGGCATGTGTATGGAAATCAGAGGACATTGTGGGAGTTGGTTCTCCATTTCCTGGTGAGGTCCATTTACCCAACCAAGAAACTTAAAAGCTGGGCCCTATGGCACATGCCTTTAATCCCAGCATTTTGGAGGCAGAGATAGCTCAAGGCCAGCCTGCTCCACAAAGCAAGTCCAGGACAGCCAGGAACCATTACACAGGGAAACCCTGTCTAAAAAACAACAAAACACTTAAAAACAGTGTAGTGTCTTGAACACTTTTGTCCTCTTTTCAGAGATGATCTCCAGTATACCTCACTCCCAGTCCTCATGCATGGGGTTCCAGTTAGTAAACTTTGTCACTAGCTCTGGGACTCGCTTTCCCTCTAGCATGTACCAGCACATGAATAAACTCCTGAGCTCTAACTCTTGTTATAGCTCAGGTGGGCACTAGCCTGACCCTGGGCTGATGAGGGTCACTATCTTTTAAAAAAAATTTTGTAACACACACTTTCTATGTATCCCTGAAAGTTTCTATGTAGACTAGGCCCCAAATTCCTGGATACTCCTGTATCTGCCTCCTGAGTGCTGGCATTAAGGGCGTATGCCACCATACCTGGCTCAGGTAAAGATCTTTTTTCTGGTTAGGGAACTACTAGATGATGGGTGGCTTACCTGAGTCAGTCTGGGGTCAAAGGACAGTGGGCTTTTTCTGTGTTTTTTTTTGTTTGTTTGTTTGTTTGTTTGTTTTCTGCAAGTGAGATTTTTCTAGTTTTCTGCTGCTCAGTGCTGGAGGGTAAGGGTGTTATGGGCTGGGTTCTACAACCCCAGCTATCAGAAGACATATATCTACTATTAGGAGCCAGTGACAGGCCAGAAGCCAGGAATGCATTGACCTCACACTTAGGCGTTGGGCGAGGACACTTTTTTTTTCATTAAAGGAAATGGACTGATAAAGAACCTTCTTGTAAGGCCAGCCAGCCAGATCTCTGTGCATGGAGCCTGGGTAGGGAAGCAAGAGCTAAGTGGGTGAGCATAATGTATCTCTTCCTGTGGATATCTAGAGGAGGGGTTTGCAGAACCCTATTGGGAAAGTATATATATATGTGTAAGTGGGAGCACATTAACCAGAGCCACTTCTTTTAGAAAAGATTTGCATGCTGTGTTTCTTAAAGGCCACCTTCATCTTTGTAGAAAAGTTAAATACACCCTTCATTCCTAACAATTACATATCCTTCCAGAGTTTGCCCTATGAATGTGCGAATGTACACATGCTCATCTCTCTGTTCTATTGAAAACAGATTATTTTGTGACTATCCTCTTGCATTGTGTCCATTGTCACATAACCAATGACTGTTAAATTTTGTAATGACTATTATGAAAGTGGATAGACCTAAATTTTGTGATTTCAGTACTGTTGGAGTTGAAATTGTGCATAGCTCTTGTCTCACTTGAATTATTGGGGTTAAATTTAAAAGATGGAATTGGCTAGGAGTGGCATGGTGATGCACTTGGGAGTCAAAGACGGGATCTCTGTGAGTTTAGTAGCCTCGGCTGCATGACTAGTCAGGGCTACACTGTGAGATGCTGTCCAAAAAGACAACTGTAGAGTCAAATTGGAGTCTACTTTTTCATTAGGGACACAGAAGCTAGTTTTTGCCTCAACTGTATGTCAGCAAGGACAAAGCAGGCCTTGGTATGGCCCTAGACTGTCCATTTACATGTCTTTAGCTTCCCTTTCTTTGCTTGTGCAGAAATTTATAGAGGGTTCAATTTCCTTTCCTTACAGATTTTGCCATAGTTCTAGAGCCCTGAGTACAGTGAAGATTTGGGCATGGGCATAGAGCCTCAGTTGGTATCTCTTAAAAAATATGAACTTGGACTCTGTAAGGGCTTTCTTACCTCAGAGTTGGGCTCTTGGGTGCTGGGCTGTCAGCATATATTGTCACTCTCTCTGCTGTGGCTCCTCTAGGAATCTGCGGGTGCACGGTGGGGTAGGCATGGTGTTGACATGCCTGAACAGCTGTTTCTCTCTCCTTGTTCCCACAGAACCTTCTGCTCCAGCCAAGGTGGTGAGGGCAGCTGCTCCTAAACAGCGTAAGGGCAGCAAGGTAAGAAGCAGGGGCTACTGACTCCTGTGGGCGACTCCTGTTCTTATTCTAGTAAGCACATCTGGCCCCTCTCTCTAAAGAGCATGGAAGGCCTTTCTTGGTGCCAGTGCATGGTGTTTTTATGTACAAACTGATGTAGCACCAATCTCTAAAAGAAACTAGAGCTTGGGTGCGGAGCAAAATGATAGGCAGGGTAATCCTGAGGCCTTCATAGACTATGCCTTGCAGGTTGGTGACTTTGGAGATGCAATCAACTGGCCTACACCTGGAGAGATAGCCCACAAGAGTGTGCAGGTGAGTGTGGGGATGACCTGGCAGGTTCAGGTACAGTTTCTACAAACTCAGTTGGCTTTTGTCTAAGAGCCATAATCCTCACCTTTCTTGATTTTTGAGAGAGAGTAGTTGGCAGGGCATGATAGTGTACTTCTGTAGCCCCAGCTACTCAAAAGTGGCAACTCAGTCCAAGAGTTCAAGGCCAACCTATGTACATAGGATATCAATCCCCTTCCAACCTGGACAAACAAATGAGGACTAGTTATATAAGAAGGGCAGCAAAGAAACAATTAGAAACTAACATCATGCGAGCCTTTCCCTGGTTTCAGGCTTGCCAGGCACTGTTCGTTTCTTCTTTGCCTTCCAGTGATCTGATTCTCAGAAGTTAGCAGCTCTTAATGGCTCAGTGGGTTAGGAGAAAGCTGTGTTTCAGTTTTCCAAAACCCATATTACTGTGCCAAGGTGGTGTTTTTTTTTGTTTTTTGTTTTTGTTTTTTTTTGTTTTGTTTTTTTGAGTGATTAAGAAGTAGTGTCAGGTAAAGCATTGGCTCCAGTTTGGGGAAGTGTATTTATCTCCCCTAGACCCTAACAGAAGAGACTCTTGATCAATTCTGTTCCTCTCAGCACTTTTGTTCTAAGCTAGTGACCACCTCCTTGGGTAAAGCCAGTACTGTAGAGGTGGTACAGACAGGCCAGCATCTCTTCTACCCCGCAGATTTGGGTAGGCTCTAAATGAGTTGTTCCTCCTACTTCATGGCCAGAGTGGTCATGTCTTGGAGTGAACATGGCTCAGTATGAAGGCTAGGCCTTAGGGTAGACCCAGTGTAGCCCTCATACCTTCCCAGTGACCACATTGTCCTCTCAGCCCAGGGGCTCTAGTGTGCCCTCTCTCCTTTGCCTACTGCAGCCACAGTCACACAAGCCTCAGCCTGCCCGTAAGCTGCCACCCAAGAAGGACATGAAGGAGCAGGAGAAAGGAGATGGAAGTGACAGTAAGGAGAGCCCCAAAACAAAGTCAGACGAGTCAGGGGAGGAAAAGAATGGGGATGAGGACTGCCAACGAGGCGGGCAGAAGAAGAAAGGTAAGTGGCTTGGGCTGGACCTGGTTCTGCCTTGCAGAACTTTTAAATGATATACGTCTGACGGGTGCTGGGAGGTCATCAGGCATGGAAGAGGCTGACTACTTAGAACAGCGGTGTTCCTAACCTTAATATGTCTCTTAAACAGGCTTTTTTTTTTAAACATTGCTTTAACTGTTTCTAAAACCCCCTGAAATGATACAGGTTTGGCTGCTTTCTCTCATAGACCCATTCGGTATCTGCAAGCCAGGCTTGAGGTGACAACTCTAACTTATTTAGCACTGCAGCCTCTTTCCATCTAAGATGGCTCTCTGGTTCCTGCTCGCTGTACCTAGAACGGTCCCACACAGTTCTCATAGGCAGTGATATGGCATGTGTGTGTGAAGGGAGCCTAGAAAGTTAGTATTTATTCAGGGCAGCTGGGTGTCTGACTCCAGAAAGTGAGAGCCACTGGCCTCCTTATTTAAGAGATTTGTTTAAAAGAAAGAGTCCCAGTGTTTGGAAAGGATATGCATGTAGCTACCAGATGGATAGTTGGGCCAAAACTTTGGGGGAAGGAAAAAGCCATGTCTGAGGGGCCTGCCACGCCTCTCTGACATGCCCATGCTGTCCCTCAGGGAACAAACACAAGTGGGTTCCGTTGCAAATAGACATGAAACCTGAAGTACCCAGAGAGAAACTGGCCTCACGCCCCACTCGCCCTCAGGAGCCAAGACATACACCTGCTAGCCGAGGGGAGATCAAAGGTATGCACTGCCCACTGGGGGGGTCTAGGTGAGGAGGATACCTCAGGATTTACCTTATGTTCCTTCTTACCATAGGGTCTGAACCTACCACCTACATGCCTGTATCTGTGGCCCCACCAACCCCAGCCTGGCAACCAGAGACCAAACCGGAGCCTGCCTGGCACGACCAGGATGAAACATCGAGTGTGAAGAGTGATGGGGCTGGTGGGGCGCGGGCTTCCTTCCGTGGCCGTGGACGGGGGCGTGGTCGTGGACGGGGCCGTGGACGGGGTGGCAGTCGAAGTACGTGAGGCCCCTTTGGGCTCCGGGATGTCCAGGGAGTGCGGCAGGGGTAGTAGGCCGGAATCTTCTCTCTCTAATGAGGCCCTTTTCTCCTGTAGCCCACTTTGACTACCAATTTGGCTACCGGAAGTTTGATGGTACAGAGGGTCCCCGTACCCCCAAGTACATGAACATCACTTACTACTTTGACAATGTCAGCAGCACTGAGATTTACAGTGTGGACCAGGAGCTGCTCAAGGATTATATCAAGCGCCAGATGTGAGTATGCAGACTTCTCTGTCTGGAATGGGGCCCAGAGCAGGGTCTAATGAGAGACAGTTGTAGTAGCCCTGTTAAAGCTGTGAACGATAGCAGCCTTTTCTACTTTCACAGGATTCTGTTCATTACAGACTAAAACCACATTTACCTCAAGAGATTACCACTAACAGGCAAGCCGCATGGTAGATGCTGGCAAGCATGCCCTTTAGCTGTCACCATAGCCAGGCTCTGGCCAAGTGTTGGCAGGCATTGTTCTTATCCCATCCTAGAACTTGGGCTCCTGTGAGTTGGGTCTCCTATCCCTATTTTATAGGGAGCAGCAGACCAGTAACTCATCAGTTACTCAACCAGTAAGTCATAGCTAGTAAGTAACAAAGCACAGAGTTAAAGCTGTTTCTGTTTGCCTATAATACTTTGCTCTCACCATACTAAGGTACTGGCTCACAGACCAGAAGAAGGCCCCCATACAAGGAAGCAGGTAGTGTAGTTAGAGGGTTAGTGTTTAGGAGTAGAACTGAGTTTCAAAGGAGGACTAGTTTATAGGCCTCCCCTGTGATAGCTCAAAGGCAAAAAAAAGGTGATTTGACTCAAAGTAGCAGCTATCATTTCTTTTCAGCATTTAAGCCAGTGATTTTCAACCTTCCTAATGCTGCAACCCTTTAATACAGTTCTCATGTGGTGGTGAGCCCCAACCATAAAATTATTTTTGTTGCTACTTTGTAACTGTAATTTTGCTACTGTTATGAATTTGTAATGTAAATATTTATGTTTTCCAGTGGCCTTAGGCAACCCTTGTGAAAGAGTCACTTACATACACACATGCACTAGGGAGTCATGACCTACAGGTTGAAAAATACTGCCTTAAGGTGTATATCAGGAGAGGAATGAGAAGGCCAGAGGTGTGAGATTGCTGGGGTGGATAGGGAGCAGGGAAGGTCCATAGACCCTCAGTGACGCCTTTTCCCCCCCACTTAGTGAATACTACTTCAGCGTGGACAATTTAGAGAGAGACTTCTTCCTGAGACGGAAAATGGACGCTGATGGCTTCCTTCCCATCACCCTTATTGCTTCCTTTCACCGTGTACAGGCCCTAACCACTGACATTTCACTCATCTTTGCGGTATGTCTCCTCCAGGGGTGATGGTGGGAAAATAAGGTCCTCCCTGCGAGTCCTGAGTTGGTGGGCTAAACCCTGAGAGAGTCCCCTGCTAACTGCTTCTGTTGAGTCCCAGGGTGCTACCATGGTATAGTAAGCACCCCAGCAGCTTCAGCAAGAGTCAGCTATAGCCGGTCTCGCCTGTGACCCTCATCCACTGTTGCTTACACCTTGTAGGTCTTTCTAGAAAATCCAGCATTTCCATAGCCACAGCATCACTGTCACACCTACAGACACTAAAGGTCCTTTAATATCATCAGGTTCTCCCCAGTTGCTGCCAAACATTGTTAAAGACTGTTTGTAAAGATCAGTGTCCAGAGCAGGCCTGTGTGTTGTCTTCTGTCTCCTTCTACCCTTTTATTCTTCCTTGCTGTTTATTTGGTAGATAAAGTAGAGCATGTATCCTATGGGGTAGCAGGTCTTGTGGGACAACAGAGCTATCATCTTACATGCTCATCCGCAGTCTTGAGTTTGAGTAACTTAATGGCTAAAAGGTAATGAGATTCAGGGCTTTGTAAAATGGCTAGTGTCTTTTGGGTGGCATGTGACATTCAGTCTCCTGGGATAAAAACTGCTGCGGTTATTTCAGGGTCAGTTTCCTTGGGGATTGTAAAATAGTGGTATGTTAGTCCTTTTAGCCAGCCTTCACTTAACTAGTTTGAGGAGATAGTTGCTTGTCAATTGTTCAGTTACCAAAAGGTAGAACAGAAAGGACAGATCTATGGACATGACACTCTTCACTCTGAACAGTTTATAGAACTCTGAGGTGGTTCCCCATATCCTTCAAAGGTAGGATTTCAAGGCTTTTTTGATCAGTGAGGCCTTAGTGCATCCTGCTCCAGGCGGGCTGTTTTTAATGAAACATAGATGATAATTTTCTTTTTCTTTCTTTTCTTCTTTTTAAAGAGACACAGTCTCACTATGTAGCCCTAGTTGTCCTGGAACTTGCTATGTAGACCAGGCTGGTCTGTAGCTCTAAGAAACCCACCTGTCTCTGCCTCCCAAGTGTTAGATTAAAGTTGTGTGCCATTCCCAGCTTCCTTTTATTTTTATTTTTATTTATTTATTTTTAAACATGTCCCACATTGCCAATTAATTTGTTTTAATCCACAGTATGTACATATTGCTCCTATAATAATTCATTCAGTAGCACTGCAGACTGGCTTTTATTTTCTTTTTGTTAATTTACGTGGTCAGATGAATGTCACTCCAAGTCATGAAAATATATTTTGTAACACTATGCTTTTAACTGGATATGTCTTAGTTTTATTTTGCACTCAAGTTTTGAGGATTATATCAGTCATCATAATTCCTCAATTTTTAAAAAATTGAGCTGGAGAGATAGCTCAGTGGTTAAGAGCATTGACTGCTCTTCCGAAGGTCCTGAGTTAAATTCCCAGCAACCACATGGTGGCTCACAACCATCTATCATGAGATCTGGTGCCCTCTTCTGGCAATAAATAAATAAAATTTAGGGCTGGAGAGATGGCTCAGAGGTTAAGAACACTCGCAGTTCTTCCAAAGGTCCTGAGTTCAATTCCCGGCAACCACATGGTGGCTCATAACCATCTATAGTAAGATCTGGTGTGCAGGCAGAATGTTATATAAATAATAAATAAATATTTAAAAATAAATAAATAAATAAAATTTAAAGAAAATTTAAGTAGAAAAACACGTTTTTAAAGTTTTTATGTGGTATGTAAGCATCGAAACCATTCATTCATTCATTTTCTTACTCATTTATCTATCTATCTATTTAGAGACAGGGTTTCTCTGTGTAGTCCTGGCTGTCCTGAAAATAACCTTGTAAGGCCAGGCTGGCCTCCAACTCATAGATTCACCTGCCTTTTCCTTCTGAGCACTGGTTGTACACCACCACTGCCTGGCTAAGATTTTTTTTTTTTAGATGTATTTTTGAACTATGTGTATGTATACACACACACACACACACACACACACATATATGAGAGTATATGTGCCAGTGAGGATATTGGGTCCCTACAGCTAGAGTTACAGGGGTTTGTGAACTGGCTAGTGAGCTTCTAGAAACCAAGTCATGGCTTTCTGCAGAAAAAGTACACACTCAACCTCTGAGAGACCCATTTTCTGAGTTCTTGAGCTGGGAGAAAGCCAGGTATGGTTGTTCATATTTAGTAATCCCAGCACTTGGATGCTGAGGGAGTTCAAGTCTGGCTTCAGCTAAAGAAATTTAAAGCCAGAGTGGGCTAAATGAGACTGTCTTACCTCTCCCTCAACCTTCTCTATGCCCCCAGCCCCCCCCCCCCCCGCCAAAACCCTAAACCTAAATAGCAATATTTTTGTTGTTGTTTTTTCCAGATAGGGTTTCTCCATGTAGCCTTGGACTCACTTTGTAGACCAGGCTGGCCTCAAACTTTGTAGATTTGCCTGCCTCTGCCTCCCAGAGTGCTGGCGTTACAGGCGTGCACCACCAGCCCAGCAATGCAGTATATTCTGATCATGCTTAAAATAGTAAGTTTTAACACTTACTGAACTACTTAATTAAAATTTTTTATACATATACAGCTAGTGGGTCACATTGTATTTTTGGGTTTTTTTGAGGCAGGGTTTCTCTATAGCCTTAGCTGTCTTGGAACTTGCTATGTGGGCCAGGCTGGCCCTGAGCTCAGTGATCCCCCTGCCTCTGCCTTCTGAAAGCTAGGATTACAGACGTGCACCACCTCGCCTGGCTTTTTTGAGTCAGGGGTTTTTGTGTGTTTGGGGGTAGTGTGGTGTGGGTGTAGCCCTAGCTGTCATGGAACTAGCTCTGTAGACCAGGCTGGCCCTGGACTCACAGGTATCTGCCTGCCTGTGCCTCCCAAAAGCTGGGATTATAGATGTGTGCCAACACCACCCAGCAACACAGATAAATTCTTACTGTATTCATCCCCTCCTTTTCTTGGTAAATGGTGATAGGCATTACCACATTTGTTTCATTTTATGTATCTGGGAGATGCTGCAAAATGGTATAAAATAGAAGCATAGTCCCCACTTTTGTTTTCTTTCCTTTTTTTCCCCTGTTTGTTTCAGACAGGGTTTCCATTCTTAAGTTGCTCAGTCCACCATCCATGGTACTTGAGCCATTAGCTAAAACCATGGTTGTTTCCAGTCTCTTAGAAGTAAGTGGGTGTGAATGCCTGATGGGTGTTTTGTCTGCATGTATGTCTGTGAACTATGTATATGTAGTACCTGCAGAAGCCAGAAGAGGGCAGTGAATTCCTCTGGGACTGGAGTTACAGATGGTGTGTGTGGCCATGTGGGTTCTGTAAATGGAGCCTGGATCTTCTGGAAGAGCAGCCAGTGCTCTTAACTGCTTCCAGTCTTTTACTAATATACAGACAGCATATGTCTATAACAGATGGCCTTATGTACTTGGCTTTCTGTCTTTGGCATAGATTTCTAGGAGTGGGGTGGCCAATCCGAAGGTGAAACTACATAACCTTCTCTACATGTGAGTCCTCTGCCCTCCTGCCTGCAGCATCTCTGTTCCTTTTCCCTTGGCCATAATGGCAGTATTGTCACATGTTGAGCTTTTCCTTTCCTACATTCGCTCAAAATATTTCAAGGAGTTTACATAGAAAAATCTCTAAGCCATGTATAATGGTACTTATATTTATTTCTAGTACTTGAGAGGCAGAGGTTGGCAGATCTTTTGAGTTTGGTGCCACATTGTCTACAAAGCGAGCTTCAAGACAACCAGGGCTCACAGGGAAACCTTTTTGGGGGTAGGGGGAGGTGGGTAGAAACTCTAATCTTTCTTGTATCTGGAGATAACCACCCATAATAATTTAGCTGTGACTCTTAATAAAAGTTGTATTACATAAATCTGTATGTTTTATTAAATTCAAATAGAAGGGCTGGTATTTGCCCAGGCCTATACCATATACCTGTCTTATGGTTTAAATTGCCAGCATGATGTGCATTTCCTTTTACAGTCACTGTCACTGAATAGCCTTTTGCCTAAATCTTGGACAGTCTCTTTTGTGTGTGGGTGCTATCTAGATTTCTGATTTTGACTTGCAGGGTTACCAAGTAATTTTGTGCCTTTTATGTGCTTGTTAATCAGGGACAATGTGACCAGATATTTACTACTGCTGCTGGCCTGAACTTAGCACCCAGGTGCTTAGGGACTTGATGGTGTCCATATCTTTGGCTGCCTTAGGTGGTCCTCTTCATTCTGTTCCCTCCTCCTCCTCTGCAGGCTCTAAAGGACAGCAAGGTGGTAGAGATTGTTGAAGAGAAAGTCCGCAGGAGGGAAGAACCTGAAAAGTGGCCACTTCCTGGTCCCCCAATAGTGGATTATTCACAAACCGATTTCTCTCAGCTTCTCAACTGCCCAGAGTTTGTTCCCCGCCAGCACTACCAGAAGGAGACAGGTAGGTACCCCAGTGGTGGCTGGGTATCTTCTTATCCTCCAGTGTGCAGTCACCTCGGGACTGCCCTGAGAAGATTAGGATGGTGAGGCCCTATTTATTCTCCTTTCAGAGTCGGCACCTGGCTCTCCCCGTGCAGTCACCCCAGTGCCAACCAAGACAGAGGAGGTCAGCAACCTGAAGACGCTTCCCAAGGGCCTATCTGCCAGCCTCCCAGACCTGGATTCTGAGAGCTGGATTGAAGTGAAGAAGAGGCCTCGGCCCTCACCAGCACGTCCTAAGGTGGGTGAGGCCTGGCTTAGTCCTGAGGGTCTAAGCTGAAAACCTAGGCAGCTCTGGGTTTTCTGGAGTAGGAGTGCTGATGCAGTCTATCTGTGCTCTTCGGGAACCTTTCTCAGGACACCCAGCCAAGTTCACATATGGCTTTTCCACAGGGTAAGGCCATGCAGCTGTGGCCTAGGAGTCTTGGTTTATAGCTGTTCCTTTTTCATTTGGGGGCTCTTTCCCCGAGTCTGTCCTTGGTCTTCTGCCTGCATACCCTTGGGCCCTTAGAGACAACAGAAAAGGGTCAAGTTTTCCTGTAGTGGTGTGGTGGCTCTTGGAAGTTGGTGATTATAGCAAGGCCTCCATTTCTGTCTCAAGATGAAAAAAGTCAGAGTCAGGCTGCCCTAGAAAGAGGAAAGCAGAGTGTGTAGGGTCACTGCTATTGGGGTTCTTTGAGCTCAGAGTAAAATCACTGCCTCCTTTCCATGCACCACATTCATTGCCTCTTAAGTCTGTAACTGTAGCTCCCTCTTTGGAGACCTTTGGTCTGGGCCTTGTAAACTGTCCTCAGAGTGACTTTGGTACTTGTGTTCTATATAATTCTGTGCTTCTATATGTGTGTGTTTTGCCACTATGCCTGGGATTCCCATCTCCTTTCCCTCCCGTGTCTGTTCATTCCCAGAATATTTCACTGTTGCTTAGCCTCAGCCAAGAGAAGCCTTGTGATAAGGATAAGAACCTTCGAAGGCCCAGGCAGGCAGTTGCACAAGCTCTGGAAAGATGGAAGCCAGGGTTAGCTCCATTCCTCCTGTATTGTCTGTCTTCAACTTTGAAAGAAATGGCTTGACCCATCAGAGAATTGCCTCTGGGATGTATGTGCTATGTGGGAGACATAGTTCTCCTGTGTCAGGCACATTTAGTCTGTCACATTGAGGTTCACCTCGATATTGGAATGTGCTGTCTTTTTTGCCTAGCTCACTCTGCTCCTGCCTGTATTCTTTATTGGCCTGTTCTAAGAAGCTTCTCCTAACCCTACGCAACTCTAGCTGCCTCAACACCCTTCTTATGTACTCTCTAGACCTGTTTAGAGCCTTTGCTGAGCCACACTACAGATGGCTGCTATATACATTCTCCTGCTGAGCTGTGAAGTTCCTAAGCACAGGGTCTTGTGTCGCTCATTCAGGTTTTTCATATATAGCCTGGTACTGTTGTATGGGTGCCCACTCATCAAATTGCTAAATATCTGCTGTGGTTGGGACCCAACCTAAGTACTGAAGGTACTGAAGCAAGGCTGCTTGCCTGAACTTCCTGTCTGCCAAGGTGTTGAGCAGACAGATGATGGGATAGTTCACCTGAACTGTGCTTTGTGCCTCCTCCCAACAGCCAGTGTATGAGCTGTGAGGGTGAACAGAAATGGTTGTGTGTGGCTGTGAGTGAAAGGACTGGGTTTCTTAGGGGCAGTGCTCCATGAAGCTGAGTCAAGAGAGAACACCTGTGGTTGCTGGTGTTGCCAGAGTTACAGTTGTGAGAGCCTCTTGGGCAGCTAGGAAGCCTGGTCGAGGGGCCTCGTGTATTACTCCCAGGTCATTCCCCTTTGGTGTCTGTCCGTTTCAGAAGTCAGAGGAGCCCAGGTTCTCTCACCCAACTGCTCTGCCTCAGCACCTTCCCTCCCAGCAGCTGACGTCTAAGGATCAGGATGAGCAAGAAGAACTAGACTTCCTGTTTGATGAGGAGATGGAACAGATGGATGGGCGGAAGAATACCTTCACTGCCTGGTCTGATGAGGACTCTGACTATGAAATTGATGACCGGGATGTCAACAAGATCCTCATTGTCACTCAAACACCACCTTACATGCGTCGCCACCCTGGGGGGGACCGCACAGGCAACCATACTTCTCGTGCCAAGATGAGTGCTGAGCTGGCCAAGGTCATTAATGATGGGCTCTTCTACTATGAGCAAGACCTGTGGACTGAGAAGTTTGAGCCTGAGTATTCACAGATAAAGGTGAGGTGCAAGGATAGCTTTGAATGAGGGCCTGGGGTTCTTGTAAGGTGTGGAAAAGAGGAAGGCTGATGGGTCATGTGATTCTGGGCAGGTACCTCTATCTGTTGCCTTTTGTCTTTATGTATGAGGGGCTGGTTGATGATCGCTCAGTTGCAAGAGCAAATGTATATTGCATACAGTGTAAACAGCATGTGGGGTGACTAACTTTCCCATCTAACTACTCATGCTTGATGTCATACAGTTGGCTAGACTCTTGTGGACAATAACGTAAAGATTGGACTATTTGAGTCTTAAATCAGACACATAAAAAAACTCTTTTAAGGACCCTTTTTAGTGGAAAATAGAGAAAAGGAGGCCCTTATGGAGACATTTCTTATCAGTTTTTGGAGTGGCTATGTTTGGTGCTGGGTGGACCTAAAGGTGAGCCTGTGCAATAAGCAAGTAGCAGCATAGAGATGAAAGCAGCTGGCACTGTCCACACAGTTGTAGGAAGGGACTCAGGATGGACAGTCTGCAGTAAATTCTTGGTAGCTGCTGCCCACCTGGTCCCCGTGCCATGCCAGGGGAGAGGAGCAGGTTCGGTGCTGATCGATCTCTTTGAGTTCATACCAAGATAGCTGGGCTGAGAGATGGTAATGGAGACTGGAACCCTGTGTGTGGACGGGGAAGCTGTCCTTACCAGTTTCCTGCCAGTCTTGGTTCCTGAACCAGCCAGAACATGTTACTGACTAACAGCTTCCCCGCTACCTCACATCTGCAGCAAGAAGTCGAGAACTTCAAGAAAGTGAATATGATTAGTCGGGAGCAATTTGACACTCTGACCCCTGAGCCCCCTGTGGATCCCAACCAGGAGGTTCCTCCTGGGCCACCTCGGTTCCAACAAGGTGAGGGGATGGGCACCTGAGGCCCCAGTGTGGGTGAGAGGTATTAGGCCCTAGCCAGAGATTTTCCTTCATGTTGTCCCAACTCTGCCTCTGCAGTTCCTACTGATGCCCTGGCCAACAAGCTGTTTGGTGCTCCCGAGCCCTCCACCATTGCCCGTTCTCTACCAACCACTGTCCCAGAGTCGCCAAACTACCGAAATGCCAGGACCCCCCGCACACCCCGGACTCCTCAGCTCAAAGACTCTAGTCAGACATCAAGGTTTTACCCAGTGGTAAAAGAAGGACGTACCCTAGATGCCAAGGTAAGGTATTTCAGTTGAGTAAAGTATTTCATGTCTGAGCCAGCAGGGATAGGGTATCCTCAAGCAGCATCCTTAGGTTGAGAGCTCATAAAACAGATGGAGTATGGGTATGGCTGAAGGAGTGCAGGCCAAATGGGAGGACTCAGGCACATCTCCTTGCTCCTCCACCTCACCTGTGAGAGAATTAAAAAACACATTCATAAGGTTGGGAGTGTAGCTCAGAGGTATTGCCCTTGTCCAGAAAATGCTCTTGTAAAATGGGATGTACCACTTGCATATGATGCTTGATGTACATCATGATTGTAGATGTGTAGATAACAAGTTCTGGTTTCACCTCTACAGATGCCTCGAAAAAGAAAGACAAGGCACAGCTCGAACCCCCCCTTGGAGAGTCATGTGGGCTGGGTGATGGATTCCCGGGAGCACAGGCCCAGGACTGCTTCTATTAGGTACTGTGGCCGGGGAAACCAGGCTGCTTTTGGAGGCATGCAGTACACGTGGCACTCACCGATTGAATCTAAATCCATACAGCAGTGTGGGAAGCTTAGCCCAACGCCTGGGAACTGGCAGCTTCTTTGTGTTTTGTTGTTTTGTTTTTAGAAAAGGCCTAACCATACAGCCTTGGACAGCCTGGAGCTTAGTTATATAGACCATGTTTGCCTTTAGCTCACAGAGATCCACCTGCTCACAGAGATTCTGCCTCTAGTGCTGAGATTAAAGGCATGGGCCACCATGTCTGCCTATAAAGACATGCTGCCACAGCCACACAGAACTCAACTTGAGTATTCTTAGATAGTGCAACTCTGAACTTCTTTCCAAACCTGTCTGCTGCCTGCCTGGAAGTAGGAAGTGACCATGCCTCTAGGTAGACCTGTAGGACTGGAGGTGCTTAGACCTATAGGACTGGAGGTGCTTAGACCTATAGGACTGGAGGTGCTTCAGACCCAAGGCTGGCTTCTGTCGCCAGCACCATAGTTCACTGACTCAGCTACTCACTGTAGGGCCCAGATACTTTTAAAATTTATTTTTGCCAAATCTACTTTTTTTAAAGATTTATTTACTTATTATGTATACAGAGTTCTGTCTGCATGTACACTTGTGCACCAGATCTCATTATAGATGATTGTGCATCACCACGTGTTTGCTGGGAATTGAACTCAGGACCTTTGGAAGAACAGCTAGTGTTCTTAAGTACTGAGCCATATCTCCAGCCCTCTTGCCAAATCTACTTTAAGGTTTAGGACTTACCAATCTGTGTACTCAGCTTCCCACAGAGATGACAGAAAAATACAGATTGATTAATCTGGTTAAGGACAGTGTAGTATTGTGAGTTCCTTTTGGCAGAACTCTGCCACCCCTAGACCCAGGACTCAGGCCTTATGAGCTCTCAGAGCTCTCCAAGGTCATTCACAGCTAGTGGCTGTGGGTTAGGGCCAGTACAGTGTAAGACTGCACCCTGGCTGGTAGGTCAGAGGGAACACTCCTAACCGTAGGGTGGGGCTGAGTGAGAGGCTTGTGACCGGTGTTGCCATCATTCTTGTGGCTTCCATAGCTCCAGTCCTTCAGAGGGAACACCTGCAGTTGGCAGTTACGGCTGTACCCCTCAGTCACTGCCCAAGTTCCAGCATCCTTCCCATGAGCTGCTCAAGGAAAATGGCTTCACACAACATGTCTACCACAAATATCGGAGGCGCTGCCTTAATGGTAAGTAAGTGCTGGCTCATTGGTAAGCTAGTAAGTAACCTGGCCATTGCTTAAGGACCTTAATGTCCCAGAGGGGCTAGAGGGTGCAAGGCAGGCAGCAGTTGACTTTTTCTTGACCTTGGAATAAGAAATGGCATGGCATTGCAGAAAGAAGGGCTGAAGTTAGCTAGGAGGTTCTCACACATGTAGTCACGTTTTGGAAGCTGGGTAGGAGGGTCTTAAAGTTGCAGGTCAGCCGGCTCCATATTGAAACTTAAGTTTTAGAAAAAGACGGGTGTTAGGCTTAGGTGAGATGGTTTTTAAATGCAGGAAACTATGGGACTCTAGTGCCTTGAATATTCTAACCCTTCTATCTTTGTGCATCAGGATAGGAAATTCCAGTTTTTCCTCATTTCTGGCAAGATTGCAGGGTCAGCTGTTACCAGAATAACCATGTATCTTAGACACTTTCAGGGTTGGGCTGACACTGAGCAGGGCTTTCTAGGTAAAGATTTGGGTCCAGGTTAGCTCATGGTAGCTCTGGAATCTAGACAACTTTCTTTTGAGAAGGTTGCAGGAGGCATGCGTGGTGCCACTTGCCTGTAATCCCAGCACTCAGGGAGGTAGAGGCAGGTGCAACTCTTGATTTCAAGGCCAGCCTTGTCTAGTCTACAGAGTGAGTACAGGCCAGCCAACGCTACACAGAGAAACTCTGAAAAACTGAAAAAAACTGGAAAAAAAGCCTTTTGGGGCTGGAGATATGGCTCAGTGGTTAAGAGCACTCACTGTTCTCTCAAAGGTCCCAATTCCTAGCAACCACATGGCAGCTCATGTCTGTCTGATGCCATCTTCTGGTGTACAGATGTACATACAGACAAAGTACCCACATACATAAAATACTAGGCACGGTGGTGCACACCTGTAATCTCAGCACTCAGGGAAGCAAAGGCAGGTGGATCTCTAAGTTCCAGAGAGTTATAGACCAGCCTGGTCTATATAAAGCAAGTCCAGAATAGCCAAGGCTTTACAGAAAAACCCTGTCTTGAATCAAAAAAAAAAAAGAAAGAAAGAAAGAAAATAAAACAAAAGGTTGTAGGAAGAGAAGAAACTCTTGACAAACTTTATGTCACCTGCAAAGCTTGGTTGCTTATCCTCTGTCCCTTTGTAGTAAGTGGGTTACTGGCCTCACTTTGGAAGATAGTAGGAAAGAGCCTTAGAGCATTTGGCTATGTGAGGCACCTTAAAGGTGTAGGGCTTCTGATGGTTGTTAGCGCTTGGTAACTTGGTACTGCCTCCGTAGTTCCTGACTCTGGGAGTCGGTGGGGGGTGAGAGTGGAGCGTACAGTTCAGTTGCTGTGCACAGTACAAGGCTTGAACACTGCTGGTGTCCTCTGGAGGAAGGTGGATACCTTTGGGGTTTTGTGTGTGTGTGGTGGTACTGTGTTACGTCTCTGTCTTAGTAACTTCTCTATTTCTATGATGAGACACTGTGACCAGAGTGACTTATAAAAAGAATTTATTGGGGGCTTATAGTTTCAGAAGTTGAATCCATGGCCATGATGGCAGGAAGCATGGTGGCAGGTATGACTCTGGAGCAGTGGCTGAGAGCTCACATCCGTGTCAGCAAGTAGAAGACAGAAAGAGAGCTAACTGGGAATGGAGTGGGCTTTTGAAACCTCAAAGTCCATCTCCAGTGATAACCCTTCTCCAACAAGGTCACACTTCCTAATCATTCCCAAACAGTTCCACCCACAAGCATGGCCATGTTCTTTCCACATGCTCTCAGATTTGCTTTCTTTTTACTTAAGACCATCCTATTTCATGGTGTTTGTTCAAATCCTCTTTAGTTGGCTTATTGTCAAGTCATGTTATGGTAGGAGTATTTGGTGTGTGTGTGTGTGTGTCTCAGAATCTACCTATTTTTGAGGCAGGGTCTCACTTGAACCTGGAGCTCACAGATTTGACTATTTCTGTGTGTTGCCCGGTAAGCTCCAGGGATCTGTCTGTGTATTTAGTTCCGACTACCTTTAACTTTTTGTGGTTTTTGTTAGTCAGGTCTGGCCTTGAACTGCTACCTCCATCTCCCATCTACTGTATTTTGTATATATTGAGTATTTTACACATATGTATGTTTGTGTACCTTGTACATGCATGGTGCTCTTAGAAGCCAGAAGAGGGTGTTCAGTATCTTGGAACTAAAGTTACAGATAGTTGTGAGCCACCATATGGGTGGTAGGAACAGAACCTAGGTCCTCAGAGCAGCTAGTGCTTTTAACTGCTGAGCCATCTCTTCTGTGCGTATACTTTTATGTTAACATGCTATACTTGCTACAACTGGTTATTTTGTCAAGACTGATTTATTTGTACCTTTTTCTGCCTGTTCCTCTTAAGTCAGCAGTTCTCAATCTGTGGCTCCCAACCCATTTGGGGGTTGTGTATCATATATTTACGATTCTTGACAGCAACAACAAAAATAATTTTATTGTTGGGACTCACCACAACATGAACTATATTAGGAAGGTTGAGAAACCACTGGTCTAAGTGATGGTAGGTGAGACTCAGCTAGACAGATGGCTAGATCAGAGGCCAGAGCAAGGCCTACAGAGTAGTTAGTACTGAGTGAACAAAGGACAGCCTTGCCTGACCCTCTGCTTTTTTTTTTTCTCATCAGAGCGGAAGCGCTTGGGCATTGGCCAGTCTCAGGAGATGAACACCCTCTTCCGCTTTTGGTCCTTCTTCCTCCGAGATCACTTCAATAAAAAGATGTACGAGGAGTTCAAGCAGCTGGCACTGGAGGATGCCAAAGAAGGCTATAGGTGAGTGGGCTGGCACTTGGGGAGTGGTAGGGTCCCAGTGAGTCTGCTGCCAGAGCCGACATTGGAAATTTAAAAGATTGGCAAGGTATTAACATACTCAAATTTCAGAGCTTAAAAGGTTATGGGGTGTGTTTATGCAGACAGATCTCCTTTGTTCGTTGTTCTGCTTGTTTTGCCTTCATGACACCAGCAAATCTATCTACAGGGTCCAGGGATGCCTTAGCACATACGGTAGGCTCTTGACTCCCACCAAAAAGCAAAGAGGGTCATCTCTGCAGCATTGTGAAACACAATGTTGTAAACACATCATTTGGTGAATTTCTTCCCCCCCTCCCCCCAAGGCAGTTTCTCTGTGTAGCCCTGGCTGTCCTGGAACTTGCTCTGTAGATCAGGCCGGCTTTGAACTCAGAAATCCACCTGCCCCTGCCTCTGCCTCTGCTGGGATTAAAGGCCTGCACCACCACCGCCCCATTCAGTGAATTATTAAAAGTTATTTAGACTTTAATGTAAGCCCATTATAATAGTTCCAGAATTTTTCTAAGCCACTTCTGTTTCTTAGAGGTTTGTGTTTTGTTTAACTGAGCCATCTCTTCCTTTGTGTATACTTTTATGTTAACATGCTATACTTGCTAAAACTAATTTGCTGAAAAGTGATTCGTTTGTACTTTAGGCCTTGTTGCCTGTTCTTCTAAGTCAGTGGTTCTTAACCTGTGGATCTCAGCCCCTTTGGTAGTTTTATATCAGATATTTATGATTCACAATAGCAGCAACAAAGATAATTTCATGGTTGGGAGGTCCTGAGTGCTTCTGTGAACAGTTTTATGTGCCTGTAAAATAGGAGTCTATTTTTTTGGTCATTTCCTTAGTAGCACATTCCTAGTGGTGAACTTTCTGACTAAGGTAAATGAATCTGCTGAATGGTGTGGAAGGGATCAGCATGTTTTTCTGTGAACAGACAGACAGGAAATAAATCTTTATGTACTGTAAGGTCCGTCAGGGCAAGCAGCAGTTAGAGACATAGAGCAAATCAGTGTGAGTGCAGGATGTGGTGGGCAGAATTGGCTGAGCCCTGGTAGACTGAACAGCTCTTCAGGTCTGCTGTTAGTTAGTGCTGCTGGCTGCTTTGCAGTGAGCCTACCACGTTGCCAGTCCAGGAGAGTTTTAACTATCTAGTTTCTTTGCTAGGCTACCAAGGCTACCCCTTCCCCCATATTCCAGTGGGTGTTGTGCCAAGTTCACCAGCTCTTGTCCTCCGCAGATACGGTTTGGAGTGCCTTTTTCGATACTACAGTTACGGTCTGGAGAAGAAGTTCCGGTTGGACATATTCAAGGATTTCCAGGAGGAGACCATGAAAGACTATGAGGCTGGTAAGAGTTGCAGGTGCCCTCCTATGTTAGCTCTCACTTCTCTCTGCCTTCATCTTAGTCCTGCTCTCTACTTAACCCTTTCTTCGCAGGCCAGCTCTATGGATTAGAGAAGTTCTGGGCCTTCTTAAAATATTCCAAAGCCAAAAATTTGGACATTGACCCCAAACTGCAAGAATACCTCGGCAAATTCCGACGTCTGGAAGACTTCCGAGTGGACGTGAGTGAAAGCTTCTCTTCTGACTTCTAATTTTCCTGTAAAGAGCAGCCATCCCTCTCCTGTGCATGTGAGAGTGGGCAGCAGGTGCTCACTAGAGCTGTTAGTTCCCACCTTCCCTTCTGTTGTGACAGCCTACCATTTATCCTGCTACCTGCCAGTTTGTGTCAAGATCAGGACCACTACCCTGACATATATACTTGTTCCTTCTGGGAATAGAACTTTGTAAACTAATGTCCAGTTCTCCATTGTCTGGAGGAGTGCTGAGACAGACATCCTGTGGTGAGTCTGGATGTTGCTCCTGAGTGTATCAGGGATGCCTCTAAAGGCAGCTTCACTGACCCATCTTTGTATCTGTGCAAAGTGCTTAAGGTGAGAGATTTTCCTTCAGGAAGTCTGTGGTGCTGGGGGTGTGCCTCAGTAGTAGGGTACATGTGTAACCTAGTCAAGGCCCTAGTTTCAACGACCAGCACCAAAGAAGACTGAAAAGGCTTTAAACAAAAAGTTTATCACTCTCAGATACCCCACATTGTTCTCTTGAGAACTTTCAACAGAAAGTGGTAGGTGTAATTCAGAAGTCCTCGATTATTTTAAACTGACACTATTTGTGGTGCTCAGACTGCTGAGAACACAGTTCTGGCCACTTTGAACCCCTAGTGATAAGCATAGGTAGGACTGTCATCAATATACAGATGGCTAAACTGGGCTTTTTTGTACCCTCGCTGGGGAGAACTGTGTGTGCAGAGAACCTGCAGGTAGCTGGATAGACCATTCAAGATGGACCAGTAGCTGGACTTTGGTACCTGGAAAATACTTGGAGTCCTTTGTTATAGTATAGTGTAGTGAATCACAGTCTTCATTGTTGTCTCGTGGACCTACAGAAGGCTAGAGTAAGACAACCCCAGTGTATGTGGCCCTGTGGAGCCAGTACATATACTGTGCTGTATGCCACATACCACAGGTCATTTCCTTCATAGAAGGATACGAAAATGGGTAGTCTTAAAACCTGCTCTCTAGGATATAGACCTAAGTATAGGAAGCTTTTGATAAATTACTTTTATGTGTTTGTCAGTTTTCTTATTTCTGGTAGTGTCCATATAAAAGGACAGGATGGGCCCTACTTTATTTGTAAACCAAACCATTGTCTACATTTGGAGGTAGAAAGGAGGCCTTTGATTAGTCCTGGAAAGAGGTGTGGCTGGTGTTCTCTGACCACTTGTAACTACTCTGTTACAGCCCCCCATGGGTGAGGAAGGCAACCACAAGCGACACCCGGTGGTAGCAGGAGGCGGCGGTGAGGGCAGGAAGCGGTGCCCTTCCCAGTCTTCCAGCAGGCCCGCCACTGGGATCAACCAATCCCCCACGACACCTACTGGCCAGACCACTCGAGAAGATGCCAAATGGACAAGCCAGCACTCGGACACACTGACTTTGGGAAAGTGAATGCCCAGAAGCCCCCTGGGGTTTGGGATAGAAGGGGTGGGGTGGGCGAGGATCCATGGGGGTGCCCAGTCCCAGGAGAGTGAACAGAGAAGGGACAGGCCTAGAGTTACTAAGGATGGGCCTTTGCGCTAAGTAGCAGTGTACACCATTTGGGCTATTAGCGGTGCCCCTGGGCAGAAGCCTCCAAGTACCCCCTTCCCCTCCTGTCTCTATGACTTCCATCTTAACTTTAAGGGGGGGAGGGGAAGGGGGGAGATTTTTATATATATATATATACATATATATATATCAAGTTTTAAATTATTGATAGTTTGTCTGGATTACCAAAATCACTCTTCAGCCCTTCCTGTGGCTGTTAGGCCGACCTGTCTCCCTGCCTCTTCCTGTTCCCTTTAAGCCAACTATGCAGCCCACCAGAAGGCTCTGGCGGTGCCCATGGGCCCCAGAAGCACCAGCCCCTTGATCATCTGGGGTTTGCCACCACCGTGTCCCTGCTGTTCCACATGCCCTTCTGCCACCTCTGGGGGAAGGAAACCAAAGGATCTCAGTGGGGGCTGGGGAGCTTCAGCCCCTCCCCATCTCCCCAGCCCAGAGACGCTGCTCACACCAGAAGAGACTATTGAAAGACGATTCATTTTATTTTTTTCTCTGACCTTTCCATTCTTGGGAAAACGGAAAAAAAGAAAAAGGAAAAAAAAAAAGAAGAAAGAAAAAAAGACAAAATCGACCACTAAAAAAAAAAAAAAAGTCAAAAAAATCAGAACCCACCTAATCCATAGAAAGTGCTGTCTTTCCCCCTCCTTGGAATTTTTCTTCTGTTCTGTTTTTGGAAATAATATTTTTTTAAAAGTTGCCTTATTGTGGAGCGGGAACCTGAACTAATGCCCAAATGCCTGTTTTCCTCCTGAAGAGCTCCACCTGCCTGGGATGGCCCTGGGCTTGGACTGACTAGAATTTTCCTCGGGACTGAGTTGCATGTACAGGGCCTCCCACCTGGAGGCAAGAGAGTTGGGGGCAGTTCTATCGGAGCTGTGCCCAGGACACCCCTGCTGTTGCATCGCCTGAAGCTGATGTCCTGCGTCTGCACACTGCTGCCACTGTCTTTGTTTTGCTTGCTGTCGCCTCACCAGGCCCATCCTTACCCTGCCCTTGGAACCCCAAGGCCAAGTTTGCTTCAGACTGTTGTAAACAGAGTTGGTCTTGTCTGGTACACACTCGCCCTCAGCCTGCGCATCTCCCCAACCCCAGAACAAGGGGTGAACACCCACTGATGGCCACAGCTTAGATCTGTGTCTGACCTTAAAGACCTTTGACCTCAAGGAGGTTTGTATCACAAGGTGGAAAAAGGTGCCATTCTCCAAGGGTCTGGTGTGGTCTTCCCATCTTAATACCCTCACCCCCTGCAAGCCATCTCTGCCCACCCTCTCACTGACCCTGCCTGGGATCAAGGATGAGAGGAACCGAGGGCTGGGGGATCCTGCCGTTGGGTGAAGCCCCGTGGCAGGAAGGTATATGTGGACATAGAGTATACCTGACTTCTCTTCTTAAGCTGGAGGCTGCTGTCATTAGGAGCTGGGAGGGTGCTAAAGGACTGAGCACATAGGCTGGGAGACTGCACGCTCACCCCACACTGGGACCTGGACAGCACAAGGCAGGTGTGGTCTTTTTGCTCAGTTGCTGAAACTTGTGTGGCCCTTCTCATCACTGAGTTCCTCTGTTGTCCCAAAGGCGGGGACTAGGACATAGCATCCCAGGCTGGCAAAAGCTTGCCTTCTCTCTTTGGGTACCTTGTTGCTTTTAGCTCATGCCCTGCCCCACTCTGCCTTCCCGGTGCTTAGTATGTGGGAATCCTGTGTCAGTTCCTGTGACTCAGTTGTCTGAAATGATATGGGAATAGGGTCTGCTGGTGGGATCTGAGGCCTTCTCCTAAGTCTGGTACCTGCCCCAGGCACGGTGCACCTTCACCAAATAGTGGGCTCCCTTCTCCTTTCCCTTTTCCTTTCCTCCCTCTGCCCTATACTATATATCCAGCACCACAGAACCTCAGGGCTTTGAGGCCCGGTGTGGGGGAAGGTGGTTTCCATCTAGACTATCCAGGCTAGGTTTGCCATCCTCTCCCAGATCCTCCCAGGCCCGCTGCGGGAAGAGGCCCCTTTGGGGTGAGAAGGCAAGGCTATCATCTCAACACAGGCTGAGGAGGGGTGGGAATGTATGTGTGTGTGTGTGTGTGTTTTGTTTGTATTTTTTGTGACATGTTAGGAGTTGACGTTGCAGAGTAGTTTACATCTTCACCTTCTGAAGACACTTGAATTTAGGACCGATGTATCTGTGACAAGTATGCCAGGAGTGGCAGGGGCCACCAGAGCAAGCCACTTCCCTATCACCATCTTCCCACGGGATCCAAGACCTGAGACAGCCTGCCAAATGGAACCGCCTTCATCCTCTGCCTGTGCAGGGTTGGGCATCCGACTGGGCCCAGCGAGGAGCAGATTGTGTTTTGCCCTCTGAGCCTCAGAGCAAATTTGCTACTCAAAAGAGAAGGCTGCCTGGCCCCGCTTCAGCCTGGACCCCAGGTTCAGACAGAGGTGCTGAGCCCCATGTCAAGTTGTTAAATGTTTCTGTTCTGTAGCTCTTTCCCACTCCTTTTTGGTTATATTTACAAAAGAAAGCAAGCTGCTTGGAAGGTCTGGAAGTGAGAAAAAGGGCATGCAGACAAGGCTAATGGTGGAGAGTACTGGAGGCTTGGGTAACCTGGTCCCCCTGGATGGGACCCCAGAGTACCTCCCTTGCTAAAGGGCCCCCGGTTCTCCCCAGCTCCCACCCTCTCCTCCAGCCATGGTGATGGCAGAGGCAGAAGAGAACTCTCAGCCCAGTTCTCACAGGAAAGGAAAACTCGTCATGGGCTTTGCAGAGAAGGTTCCACCTTAACGCTCGTACATTGTCTTTACCATGTGCTAGGATATCACATTCAACAGGACAAAAAAAATGTAAAATACTTGAATGAGCTTGTATCATAACATTAATATTATTGAGAGTGTCTGCTTCCCAGGCTGAAGTGATTCATTCATTATTCTGGTCCTGCTCTAGTCCTTTGTAATTGGTGGTAATTATTATGCTTTTCTTTTTAATACAAAAAAAATGTATAAAAATAAAAACTTGAAAAGGCAAAAAACACTGGCTGATCTCCCATCTGGGACACTGCTGTTGGGTGTGAGAGAGGAACTTGGTGTGTGTCCCCAGGTGGCAGAACCCACACACTGCGTGAGCATAGTTAATAGTACAGTCTCTTAAGAGGAGGATGCTATTGGCTCCTGAGCATCTGCCTAAGGCAGGGCCCTTGGTGCTGCATCCAGGTGTTTAGCCAGCCTTGACCCTCATTGACCCTGCAAACTGTGAAGCCTGGGAAAGGGTAGGCTTGAGTTTCCATTGCTCAGGATATATGCAGGAATTCCTTAGGCAGTGTTTACTGTCCTCTAAGACCTGACACTTCGCTAGTTTTTTTTTTTTTTTTTTTTTTTACTGTTAGATGGGTGGGTGATCACTGCTACCAGTGGCCTATATTCTGTAGGTGAGCCAGGCCCACCTCAGTCACATTCATTAGGAGTGGCTGTGTCAGCTGGCTCCTCAGTTATGTGTCCTTAGATCCCTAGTGTTTTCGGGGGGGGAGGGGCGCACAACAACCACAATATACGGCCTTAAATTGAGGCTTTATTTACATGCTGCTTTGCCATCTTCTTTGTGGAGACATTAAAATCTCATTTGCCGATGTTAGGGCCGTATAGGGACAAGCCAATGTACCCTTGACAGTACCTCACAGTGTTCATTTCCTGACTTCTTGTCCCTGCCCCTTTTGATGATGATGCAGAAAGCATTTCTCGGCTGCCATCTTTTGATGGTGGTGGGGTTGGGGAATGGGTTGCTTGAAGGAATATCAGGACACAGGGTCAGAGGAGGTACTCTATAATAGGGAGTTTTCTGAGTGACCTTGAACTGAAGATACAATATCAGCACAGTTGTGCTGAAACTTGACAAATGGTGATGGTGGCAGCCTTCCGGAGCCAACCTTGATGCCAAGTTCTCCAGATCTTGGGTTCCTAACCTCTGCCAGAGTAGGGGCCTGGTAAAATTTTACTAGAAACCGTACTGCTATAATAGTCCCTGAGCCTGTTCACCATTGATTTACCATTTGAAGGAAGATGGGCCTGCCCTTTGTCCATGTTTTGTAAAGCTCATGGTTGTGGTGAGAAGACTGGTTTGGGTTTAGAGAGCAACTGACTTGGGTCTTCCCCAAGATGGGCGGTCCTGGAGCTCAGCCCCAGTTTGCACACAGGCTAAGGCATAGGAGCTAGGATGCACATCAGTTGAGAAGCTCCAGTGGGCTGTCATTGTTCCTTCTGAGGGACTTGTGTCTGTGGAGGGCAAAAGTAAACCAGGCTTTCTTGGTGGGAATCAGGAACCACATCTAGCGTGTCAGCACATCTGACCTGGTTGACACGATGCCCTGGTTTTGGGTGTGAGAAAAGTTAGGAGTCAGGAAGCCTCCAGTGCCATCACTACCCCATTCTGTATCCCACCTAGGCCACAGGGAAGCTGCATGGGGATTGGAGCAGAGGACTAGGGAATTCACCCAGGCTTTCTGATTTTTCTCCCCTGGCTGGCCTCGAGCCTAAGTAGTTGTTCTTCCCTAAGTAAATTCCTAGTCCTAATTGACAGAAGTAGTTTGGGGGAAACCCAGATTCCATCATAGCCTTGTCCTGGCAGGAAACCTGCCTTCCCTCTAATGGTATAGTCCTTGGAGTATGGTGGCCAAAAGAAGCAAGCTCTTAAGGGTGGCACCGCCCCCAGGCAGTCTCCACGTCCTACTTCTGAGGGAACAGCCTGGGTGGTCCAAGTAGACTCTCCATTTTCTTCGGAGGATCAGGAATGCTCTCTGAAAGTGGGGTGAAGCCCAGCAGGACAACATGTCTCTCATAGGCCTTGGTCTGCTTAAACATGACGTCAGTCCCATGTAGGTGGTCCAGCACCCCCAGCACCCCATAGCACTGATTGAACCTGAAGGAGAGAAGAGAGTTGCCCAGCTAACGCTGGTAGGAAGCTTTGGGTCTCCCCTTATTTCCCAGCCCTCCTATGTAGCCGGCTTTGAACTCTGTGGCACTGCTTCTGCCTCAATTTCTGTTCTGGTATTTAAGTTGTGAGCCCCTGTGTCTGATCATTTTTGAGCTGGAGGATCAAACCCAGGGCCTTGCACATATTAGGCAAGTGCTTGCCCTTTTTGTGTGGCATGCATGACTGCGTGCACAGAGAACAGAGTGGGACATCGATGTCCTCCACTACCACCCTCCACCTTGTTCTTGTGGCTAAGCTAGCAGCCAGCAAGCCCCAGCTATCCTATTTTCTGTCCTCAAAGCTGGGGCTATGGGTATGCACAAGGCATTTAAAAATAATTATTATACAGTGTTACCCTTGCATGGTTGGCCAGAAGAGGGCACCAGATCTCATTATAGATGGTTGTAAGCCACCATGTGATTGCTGGGAACTGAACTCAGGAGGAACAGCCAGTACTCTTAACCTCTGAGCCATCTCTCTAGCCCTGCACAAGGCATTTATGTGGGTCCAGAGATCTGTAGCCTTCCTGGCCTGGAACTCTTCAGTGTAGACCAGGTTAACCTCACACTGTGTTCACCTGCCTGCTGAGTCCTCAGATTAAAGGTCTGCTACCATGCCCAGCTTCAGCAATCACCTTTTTAAACTGCTGAGCCATCTCTCTAGGACCTGCCTACCCCTTCACTGTGTGATTCTGGTGTACAGAAGTTAGAACTTTTGTACAGACCAAGGTTTGTTCAGGTAGGCTGAGAGACTCCCTGCGTCAGAAAACCTTGGAAGACATTAGGAGGCGGGCTTCCGGGCTATGCACCACAGCTACTTTTACTGCTGGGTTTGGAATGGGACTCAAGAACTCCTAAGTGTGTCTGGTGACCCAAAAGAAGGCCTAGGATGAGGCCAGTTGTGGTATGGTGCCTTTAATCCCAGCACATGGGAGGCAGGGGCAGGCAGATCTCTTAAGCGAAGCGTTCACATACAAAGTTCCAGGACAGCCAGGGCTATACAGAGAAACACTATCAAAACCAAGAATAAAGTCCATGATGCTTAAGTGTGCCAAGTTTTTTTATGCACGTGGGTTCTGAGATGATTCAACAGGGTCAGAGCCCAAATAATGGTTAAAATTTCTGACTGAAGGAAGGACCTGATGTCAGGAAAAAAAGGAAAACATCAAAGTGGCCCTAAGTAGTCGGCAACTTCCCTGACTGATTCACACATTCAGATGGAGACACCACTGTCCCATGAGACACTTGAGCAAGGGTACTGTAGGCTTACTTGAGATGGTGGTAGTCATGGAACTCAGGTGAAGGCAGAAAGGGCAGGTGGTAGCCACAGTGGGAGACAGTGGTGATGACGAGAGCCAAGGATAACCACACAGTGATGGAGGACAAATGGGAGCCCATTGCTAGAGGACCCACCATCACTGGCATCATGTTGGAAGCCTGAAAAAGAAAGGATGATTCCAGGAGATGGAGGCACCCAGCTGGATGCTCACTCTGCCTGTCGAAGCTGTAACTCGGGACACACTCAGCTTCACCATCCTCTGCAGCAGAGTCAGGTAAAAGGTTGAGGAGAATAAGATAATGTACACATAGGTACCTGGACACAGCCAAGAGATGGCAGCTGTTCTCTGGGAGGGGGAAACAAGGCAGGGAACGAGCAGCCTCCACTTCTGGGGCTTCAGAGGCTGTTACTTACCACATGTTCTATAGGGTGGGCATAGACTGAGATCACACCAATGGGTGCTGTCCATTCATGATGTTTCTTGTGGATCTTCTTATACAACGTTGGGTGGTGAAGGAGCCTGAAAAGATCATTCATAGTTGGTAACTGCCAGCTCCGACTTTCCCTTCATCCCAAACAGACCATCAGAAAGCCAAGGTGGGAATGTGGTCCACATGTGAGGAGCTGGCATCTATTCCTTGCCCTCCTCTAGTCTGATTGTGGATGATAAGGTTGGTTTGTATTGCCTGCCAACCCCAGTAGTGAAATAAACTGAAAGGGACACCAGGAAATGGATGGGAACTGACCCATTCTTCCATACAAGTAGGCCAGCTATTTCTTCACTGGGCATGGTGTCAAGTTGGAGAATCAGTTGTGTCTCTGACCACAGTTCAGTGTCCTCTCCTGACCTGGGAGCCGCCATCCCAGGGTGAGGCCAGCTGTGCATGTAGGGAACTCACCGGTGTGAGTAGTAGAACAAGATTTCTTCCACAAGGGTGAAAAGGGCCAGCTCCACAAGGAACCAGTGGAAGGTGGGCAGCTCTTGAGAGCAGGGGTCTCTCCTCCACTTGAAGAAAGGATAGAAGATGACCAGCATGGGCAGAGAGATCATGGTCTGGTTGAAAATGACTGTGCGGATAGACTGACGTAGCTTCACGGGGTCTACCTGCCAGAGGACAGAATAGAGAGAGTGGGCACATGAGAAGTAGGTCTCCGCCTGACCTGCTCAGGGTGGGCTTCTGGGAGTGACTGGGTAGCCCACAGTCTGGGGCTGGCCGTGGTGAGCAATACAGTCCTGTCCTGTCCTTGGCAGTGTCCCACCAGAACATAGGCTCGGTGGACAGCGTCTGTCACTGCTGAGTTCTGACCCACAGAACACCCAGTGTTCTACAGGGACAAAGAAATACTAGTTAAAACACAGGAATGGATAAGCAGTAACAGTTCACTCAACCATCTTGATGAAGGATTCTGGAAGAGTCTGGGTGATCTGAGAGCAGCCTGGCCTGCCCTAGCCTCACACTGAGAACCAAGCATCTGCCTGGATGGGAGGCCAGCATGGGCGGGTCCCTGACCTCCTTCAATCGAGTGAGGCTGAACAGATGACAAACTTGTCCCAGGAGGAAAGGCTAAATGGTGGCTTTGAGTTGTCAGCCTTAGAGCTGGCAGCCTCTGCCCAGTGCCCCTGTGGCTACAGAGTACCTCCTGGGAGTATATAGCCTGAGAATTGGGCCACTGGTGTGATCTACAGAAAGAGGAGGGAGGCAGCAGCCTTACGGGAAAGAGGCTAGAAACAACAGTAGTCCTCCAATGTCTCATACTTGGAACAGTTCAGGAAAAAGTTATGGATTATAGAGTATTTAAATACCAATCTCAACTGCTATATAGAGGAGTCTCATATATTTGTCCTACATTTCCGTCTGCCTGTTTAAAATGCTTGGAAGAAGTCAGCCAGGAGGAGGAAGAGGGGCTGTATAAACAACTCTGAGAGGCTGTATAGACGGCTTCGGCACTGCGCTTCGCCTCGAGGGCGAATGTAACAGCTGGTAGTGTGCACTTGTGTTAAGTAGGGCCAAGGGCTGGTTTGGGTTTTTGAAACAGTCTTGGGGGCTGGAGAGATGATTCAGTGGTTAAGAGCACTGACTTTTTCCAGAGGGCAGAGCTTGATTCCCAGCATATGGCAGCTCACCACTGTCAATCCAACACCCTCTTCTGGGTACTACTGTGGGTATGTTGTGCATAGACACACATGCGGGCAAAACGCCCGCACATATGGAAGAAAGGAAGGAGTTGAAATAGTGCCAGCTAGCCCTTCTGAGCAGTCCTCCTGTCTCCAAATGCTGGGATTCCAGGTGTGTGCCACAGACGCGGAAGGCCTGTGTTTGTTTTTGTGGAGACATTAAAGCGTTTATGTGATCATTCAAAGAGAAGCCAGCTGTGCTGGGAGAAAGACAACGATGTAAGAAAGAGGGGAGAAGGGCAGGAGCCAGGAGGAGGGGAGGAGGGGAGGGGAGGAGGGGAGGGGAGGAGGGGAGGGGAGGAGGGAAGGAGGGGAGGGGAGGAAGGGAGGAGGGGAGGAGGGGAGGGGAGGAGTGCAGGAGTGGAGGGGAGGAGTGGCGGTCAGCGCCCAGGCCAGAGCGGTGAGAGCGGGCTGGGGCTGCTTTCATTTCCCAGGTGTGGTAGAGGCAGGTTAGGAAGGAGGTGTTCAGAGAGGAGAGGTGCGCCTAAGCCAAGAGGAGGTGGGAGAGTGGCTGTGGGCAGGCCGGGCCCTGAGGAACACTGGGTCCTTCTGCAGTCAGCACCTACACCTACACCTACAACTAGCCAGGGATGCCAGGGTCCCGAGGTCCTTCCTGTGGCTTCAGACTCTGGAACTGAAAATCCCCAGGTTGGGGCTGAGACATGGCATGGTGGGTAGAGTGCCTTTTAGGTATCCTGGAGTCCTGGGTGTGATCCGTAACAGCATAACCCTGTGGTGGCAGAAGGAAGATCAGAAGTTCAAGGTCATCCTCAGCTACATAGCAAAGTTGGAGGCTAGCCTGGGCTATAGGAGACCCTGTTCAGGGTGGGAGAGAAGAAAGTCTAGTCCATCTAGTGTCCGGCCCCGGGACCATGACAGTCACCATGAAGATGATTAGCCTTGAAGATGAAAGCACTAAGCCAATGGTGGCTGCTTTGGAGACAGCAAGCCTATACATGAAAAGATCTTACAGGCCAAATAGTGACACAAAAGCTTCCGGTCTGTTCTTCCAGAGTGGGCTGGAGGAAACTCCCCGACTCTGGTAGCTGTCCTCTCAGGAGGGGACCGTTTCAGAGAACTCCATCAGGATTCGTTTCTCCCTATTCTGCCTTTGGTGCCAGGCTGGGCAGGCTGCCTTGAGAGCAGAGGTGACTCACACAGGCAGGCACCTGGGCAGGCTGAGAGCCGATTGTCTGGACAGGGTTTGGGTGGGGCCGTGGAACAGCTTGTTTTCAGATTCAGCCTCAGCCCTGTTGTGTAAGGGAAGGTTGTCTCTGCAGGTTTTCAGAGCACGGGGAAGGCCAGTGCAGTGCTCAATCTCCACAGTGAGCAAGCAGGGCTGCTTAGAAGCCAGGGCTGTTCCTGCTTCACTGTGCTTGCCTGACAGCTCACGCTGGCTGCGTCGGATGATGTCGGAGACTCCCATTTAATCTTAGCACCTGGGACGCAGAGGCAGGCTGATCTCTGACCATGGAGGTCCAGGATGGCAAAAGCTACACAGAGAGACCCTGCCTGTTTCAAAATAAATAAATTAAAAAATAAAGAACTGAAAAATAACTACCACATACATCCAGAGTCTGAACTACCATCTGCCTCAGTTGGGGATGCCTCCCTTGAGACAGTGATGTCTGGGGTCGGGTCCATTGTCTCAGTGCCATGGGTAAAATGCTGCTGCTGTCTCAGAGACAGGCTGAGGCGGTCGTTTCTTTTCCTCGAATGTTGAGCACAATGTCATGGGGCAGCCTGGGCTTGGACTCAGGAGACCAGCACTTTGGTCTAGACTGGCCACTGGCTAAGTAGCCTTTTAATTTCTTTTTTACTTTATTTTTTTTTTATTGCTCAATGTGTGTGTGTGTGTGTGTGAAGGTGCCTTTTTGCTCAGGTGTGCATCTGGAGGTCAGAGTAAATGGAGTTGGTTCTCTTTTTCCCCTGTGTGGGTTCCAGGGATCAGACTTGGGTCTTTGGGCTTGGCAGCGATGCCCTTATTTGCTGAACCAACTCACTGACGGGGTCTCATGTAGCGTAAACTACCTTCAAATTTCCTGCATAGCCAAGGACGACCTTGAACTTCTAATCCTCCTGCCTCTACTTCCTGAGTGTTTGGAGTATAGCTGTGCATTCCCACTTGTGCCTTAGGGATGGAACCGAGGGCTTCGGGCTAGACAAGCACTCTACCAACCGAGTGCACCCCCCCAACTCCTGCTCTCTAATCCTCTGGATTCAGGTCACCTCAAAGAAAAGTCTTTGACTTACCCCAACTTTGGTCCCCACATCCCCAGCACTGACAGCCGCAATGACACTTACAGGTTCATTCTTGCCAAGCTGGATGCGGTAGCGGGAGATGAAGGTGGGTTTTCCTGTTGTGTCCACCAGCAGCAGAAGGCCATTGAAACCCCAAAAGCACAGCCCGGGGACGAGGGCGGCACCTGAGGCAGAGAGCAAAGAGACTTAGGGCATCCCCGCCACCTTGGGGGGCTCACTCGGCAGTGAATGTGCCCAGATCTGTCCCCTGCCTGGTGACTCACTGCTCATGTCATGGAACCTGGACAAGTGTATTTTTCCTGTCTTGTTTGTCTGTCTCTGTCCCCCTTCCACCATGTTCGTGTGTGTGTGTGTGTGTATTTGAGACAGGGTCTCACTCTTTTGTCCTGGCTGGCTATGTAGACCAGGCTGCCTTGTACATGAAATAAATTGTCCCCTGTCTCTCTGTCTCTGCCTCTCAAATGCTGGGATTAAAGGTGTGTGCCACCACACCTGGGTCTTGGGGTGTTCTGTTTTGCTTTTTTGCTTGTTTTGAGACAGGCTCTCACTCTATCCCAGGCAGGTTTGAAACTCACTGTATAGTCCAGACAGACCCCAAAGTCACAGCAATCCCCCTGCCTCAGCCACCTCTGGGATAACAGGTGTTGCTGCTGTACCCTCTCAGCACAGGTACTGGTGATGCTTCCCTTCCCCCTCACGTGTTCCTGTTTGGATGATGAAGCCATGTGACCGCCTGGTCTATTTCTCCCCAGCGCTGACGAGCCACTGATAAAAGGCAGGAGGCTCAGAAGTTCAGTGGTCACCCTCAGCCACCTAGCCCATTCTTGGACATCCTGGATACATGAAAGCCTGTGCCGAGAAGAAGAAAACTAGGACAGCTTACTAGGAAAAGCTCTTACTAGATAAGCCTGATGACCCGAGGGCCACCCCTCAAACCATGGAGAGTGCACAGAGCAGTCACTGATCCACCCACAATGTGGCACGCACGTGTCTGCGCCCACATCACAACAAACACAACAATCAATAAAAATTAAAAAGGAAATCCTGACCAAGACACACTTCATCTAGCTTTTTGTTTCACATCCCACTTCTCCTGCCTGTCTTTAATCTCCTACCTACGACAGCCATCCAAGGGGCACAGCTGTGTTATCTAACTTCACTGTGGCCTCTTACTAGATTGTAAACCTTGAGGAACAAGGTCACTGTTCCACTGACCTCTGTCTCTGTACCCTGCTAGTCCTTTCCTGCCCCATCAAACAGTGTCTGAGGTAGGAGGGACACAGGAAGGAGTTGGCAAGTGTGGGAAGACCACTGGGAGACCCGTTCTGCGGGACAGTTGGACAGTCTCTGAAGTGAAGGAGGAGACAAAGCAAGTACACATAGGTTTGTGCTTAGAAATGCTGACACAGCATCTGTAAAAAATGGTAAGAGAAGCTGGGCGGTGGTGACGCACGCCTGTGGCCACAGCACTTGGGAGGGAGGCAGAGGCAGGCAAATCTTTGAAGTTTGAAGTCAGCCTAGTCTACAGAGTGAGTTTCAGGACAGCCGGGGCTACACAGAGAAACCTGGCCTCAATCAACCAATCAATCAATAAAAACTTTAAAAACACAAATAAAAGTCACAAGAAAACCTGAAGTTAGAGAGAGAGAGAGAGAGAGAAAGAGAGAGAGAGAGAGAGAGGGAGCTCAGTGGTTAAGAGCACTTCCAGAGAACTGGGGGTTGATTTCCAGTCCGCACGTGGTGGCTCACAACCATTTGTGAGTCCAGTTCCAGGGAAACCAATACCCTCTTCTGACCTCTCAGTTCCTGTGTGAACATGCTACATGGACACACACTCAGGCACACATACACACATAAAGAAAACAGTTTTTTTTTTTTTAATCACAAGGGAACACCCAGAGCAGCCTAAACATCTGTTTGTAGGGGAACAGACCTGGCAAACGGAAATATTAAGCCCTTGCTCATGTGACAAGGTGACTCCAGGTATTCTATAAACACCTGGTTAAAAACAGCAGGCTGGGCAGGTGGTGGTGCGTGCCGAAATCCAACCCTTAGGAAGCAGAGGCAGGAGGATCTCTGTGACTGCAAGGCCCGTCTGGTCTCCGTAAAGAGACCCCATCTGAACACAACAACAACTCAAGAGCAGATTGAGCCCGTAAGATAGAGCAGCAGGGAAAGGCACTTGCGGCCAAGCCCGACAGGACCACATTGTGAAAGGAGAGAAACAACTTTCTGCCAGTGGAGCCCAACACTCCTCCGGCTGGAATCTCACCTATAAGGAACAGGAGCAACTCGTTGCCTTCAAATGTAGACAGCAGCTTCTCCCACTGGGTCTGCCAAAAGTAGCCAGAAGCACCCCAAAATGTCTGAAGATGCCTTGGGAGGAAAACCATTCAAGTTTCTGGGAGGAGACTGGGAAGCCAGCTCTTTCTCCCGCTGTGCCTGGAGGGAGCACACTCACCATGTGACTGAGTTCCAGAAGGCCACAAACAAGAGCAGCCCGGAGCCCAGGATGAGAGCCGTCCTCCTCATGGAGCCCCAGATGTGTCCCTCCTGCAGGGGGTTGGAAGTGTCAGGCCGGTCAGGCTCCTGCTGGGAGCAGACTGCTGACCTTTCCCTGGCTGCTGACCTTTCCCCGCCTGTGGAAGGCCCTTCCCTACTAAGGGTTCTTGGCTGTATCTGAGTGTACTCATGAGGATCAGGCTCTAGGCTGGGCGGGGGAAGAGGATTGCTCCAACTCCAGTGAAACTCTTGAGCAATGTTGCCACCCAGAGCTGGATAGGGAGGGTTTTCAAAAGCTGTTCCATGTGTGTGTCATCAGACCTCAAATGCGTCCAAAGTCCCCTTTTTAATCATACAACTACAGTCAGATATGGTGGTATTCGACTGTAACGCCGGCTCCTGAGAGGTAGAGGCAGGGGGGTCAGGGGTTCAAGGTCCAGCCTGGGCTACTTGAAACCCTGTCTCCAAAAGGGTCCACTGACAACCACCAGATGATGGCTCTTACTCTCCAAGAAAGTCCTCTAAGGAGAAGCCATAGAAGGCACCAAGACCAAATAGCAAGGCCCCAGGCCTCCCCTGGAGTGACCCACATCTCTAGTACTGTTGACCAGAACGGCAAATGTCACTCTGCATTCCTCCTATGCTTAGCTGGGCTCTTTGTCAGAGGACGTGGCTGGAAGGGGCCAATAGCGCCGGCACGGAGCTCTGACAGCGGTGCTGGCCGGAGAGGACACTCCCCCCTGCCCGCTGGAGATCTGAGGGGCATGTGGCTTCTGCTGGTCCATTCCCAGAGACCTGTACCTTCAAGTCAGCTCTCAGCCCTGTCCGTTCTACTCTCCATCAAAAGAAAAAAAAAAAAGCCCTTTTCATGGCCAGTGAAGGTACACGTGCCCATTAGGGCGCTGAACTCAGGAAAGCCTCCATGTCTTTTGTCTCTCTTTTCCTGTTCTTCTCTTTCTCTACCTGCCTTCTGTGTAGACTGGATTTCCTCGGACCAATCAGAATTTGTGTGTGTGTGTGTGTATTTATGTATTTACGAGCGTGTGCATGCGCGTGCCAGATGCCAGTCCTGGGTATTGTTCTTCAGGAGCTGTCCACTTTGTCTTTGGAGACAGTCTCTATCAGGGACCTGAAGCTCACTAATGTAGGCCATGAGGGCTGGCCAGTGAGCCATGGATCTCTGTGTTTGCCTCCTAGAGCTGGGGTTACAACATCGTGCTCCCCAGCTCTTACATCCCTTATGGGGACTGAACTCAGGCCGTCATGTTCAAATGGCAAGTACTTTACTGACCAAGCCATCTCCCTAGCCCTAGAACTTGTTCTCTGACACTGTCACCCTAACTTTGACAAGCTTATTTGGGTTATTCCAGTGAATTCCTTTACAGTGTTCTAAGGACAATTCAGCAACTTTCTCGACTGTTGGGGGATTCTGTTTGTTTGTTTGTGTTTTTTTTGAGACAGCGTCTCACTATGTATCTCTTGCTGAACTTAAACTCACTATGTAAACCAGGCTGGCCTTAAACTCACAGAGATCTGCCTGATTCTGCCTCCCAAATAGTAGGATTAAAGGCTGGGACCACCTTTGGGGGATTATTAAACTTTTGGGGTCCATAAACTGAATTGGTCAATGAAAATTTGAATTTCAGAGCTGGGCACCATGGCACACACCTTTAATTCCAGGATTTGGGAGGAAGAGGCAAGTGGATCTCTGTGAGTTCAAGGCCAGCCTGTGCTACACAGTTAGACTTTGTCTTAAAAATTAATAAGCAAACAAACACAAATAAATAAATACAAGTGTCAGTGGTTAAGAGCACTTGTTATTCTTGCAGAGGACCCAGGTTCAATTCCTAGGACCTACATGGTGGCTCACAAGCATGCCTAACCCCAGTTCAAGGGGACCTGATGCTTTCCTTTGACCTCTACAGGAGCCAGGCAAGCAGGTATATACATATGGACAGAGCACCCACACACGTAGAATAGATCTTTGTAAAAATTACAAAAAATAAGGCCGGCGGTGGTGGTCCACGCCTTTAATCCCAGAGCTCAGGAAGCAGAGGCAGATGGCTCTCTGTGCGTTCAAGGCCGTTCTGGTCTACAGATTGAGTTTCAGGGCAGCCAGGACTACACAGAGAAACCCCGTCTTGAAGAAGAATAAAAAGAAAGAAAGGCTGAATTTCATTTACAGCATTGGATCTCTTCAGCTGGATTTCCAAATCTCTGCAGCAGGCCAGATAAAGCATAATGGTACCCTTGGAGTGCAAGGGACATGCAGCACAGAGGTGAGCTGGATCAACGGACGTCTCTTCATCACTCAGTGCATGGCAGTTCTATTACCTCTACAGAGTCTGAGGCAGAAAGGATCAACATAGGGCAGCTGTGGGCTTTCCAGTTCATACCACACACACACATGCACACATGGTGGTACAAGCCTTTTAATTCTAGCACTCAGGAGGCAGAGGTAGATAGAACAGGTCTCTGTGAGTTCAAGGCCAGCCTGGTCTACATAGTGAGCTCCATGCCTGCCAGGGATATATAGAGAGACCTTGTCTCAAAGAACGAAAAGGCACAGGAGAATATGGTGACCCGGTACCCTTAATTAGCACAGCGGGAGGGCAGGTGCTTACCTGGGTGGCCTTCTCATGCCGTCTTGGTCTTTCCATGTCCCCTGTCATCTGGAAGGTAAAGTACAGGTTTTGGAGTCCCTGCCACATGCGCCTGAAGAGGAGACAGTGGAGCAAGTCAAGGCTGGTGCCAGACAAAGGGATCTTAAGATTTACACTGGGGGATAAATAAGTAGTAAATAGTCAGGGAAAGGCCAGAAAGGAAGGGTGGAGACAGGGAACGTGAGATCTTCCAACTTTGAAGGCGGAGCTTCATATAAAACTGATTGGCGGTAGGACTGGAGAGATGGCTCAGCACCGGTTGCTCTTACAGAGGACCCAGGTTCAGTTCCCGGCACCCCCATGATGGTTCAGAACCACCTGTAACTCCAGTTCCAGGGGATCTGGTACCCTCTCCTCGACTCCTTAGGCATCACACATGTACGTGGGTAAACAATCATATACTTAAATCTCAGGGAAAAGTGTCCACACTTGTGTTGTGGCGATTGCACATAAGCGCAGGTCTCTGTGGAGGCTGGGAGAGGGCATCAGACACGTTACCTGGAGGTCGTTGTGGGACACTGAATGTAGGTTTGGGGACCTGAAGTGAGTCCCCTTGCGGAGGGAGCACTCACTTGCTGAAACACTCTTGTTGCCTCCAGCCCTTCCTCTTCATTGCATTTGGTGCTTCTACTCTGTTCAGTTAGGAGTGTTTCTCAATAGTTGACTTGGAGCCCCTGTTCTCCTGGGAGGTGTCATCCTGGGACAGCTAGGACATGCTGAAAGGCCCTCAGGGTCTGGTGCCTGCCTTGATCTGGCCTTGGCCTTGCTACTGAATATCCTGTCTGTTACAGTTTTAATGAACCCATGGAAAGATACTCAGCTTCACTAACTAGAACGGACAATGAGCCGGTCACCTCACACTGGTTAGACCTGAAAACAGTGTGGGGGATGTGGCTCAGTGCCTGGAGCCAGCTGGCACTCAGGAAGCTCTGGGTTCCATCCTCACTGGGGGGCAGGTGGAATTGATGCATGGTTGCCTATAATCCCCGCACTCAGGAGTCAAGAAGACAAGGAGTTCAAAGTAAGAAACTTCCGAGTCTTTTAATCTGGATCGAAGTGTGCTGGCACACAGTTGTCATCCAACGCTGGAGAAGTAGGGACAAAAGGACGACTGAGGCTCATTGGCCGGCCAGCCAGTCTAGCTAAATCAGAAGATGTAGGTTCAATCAGAGAGCCTGTCTCAAAGATTAAAGAGGATGGTCTGGCATGGTGGTGTGTGCCTTTAATTTTTAATTACACCATGGGAGGCAACCAGGCCACAGAATAATAAGGTGAAAAGTGGTTGGAGAAGAGCCCGAACTTCAGCTGTGGCCTCCACACTCTTATCATACATACGTGTCTCTGGTAGGCACTCTCAGCATGGTCTAATTCACAGACCTAAAAAAAATTAATCAGGTTTTCCGAGACAGGGATTCTCTGTGTAGCCTTGGCTGTCCTGGATTCTCTTTGTGGACCAGGCTGGCCTCGAACTCACAGAGATTTCCCCTGCCTCTGCCTCCCTGAGTGCCGGGATGGAAGGGATGTGCCACCATGACTGGCTATTAGGGCCCAATTTCTGACAGGACTTGGTGCTACTGAGTCACAAATTTTCCTCCCCCTTTCTGTTGATTTTTAACTATACTCTTTCGGATGTCATGCTTGGTTTCCTTTGCTGGATGCTGAGTAGCAGCCACCTCAGGAAAGCTGCTCCCCTTTGGCCCACTGCAGGCAGGGTGTCAGTGGGTGTCCAGAAGCAGTTGACACTCAGGTGCCCGACATTCCCACCGAAAATGACAGGACGGTAGGGTACCATCAGAACCATGTACCCAGCCCAGACATTTTCCTTTAAATTGTTGTGCTGGACACTCTTTGTAGACCAGGCTGGCCTCAAATTTACAAAGATCTTCCTCCTCTGTAATCCTCTGCTGGAATTATGGGCGTGCATTACTGCACCTGGTTTTTGTTTTGTTTTTTCAAACCTTGTTGACCTGAGAAGTCCTTGTGATTGTACCCTGGTCTGGTCCACGTCTCCAAGGTCAGAGAAACTCCCTTCACAGATGTCCAGGGCTCTTGCAGTCTGAGGAAAGTACAGTGCGTAAAGCCCAGGGAGGTAGGCGTGTCGGGACTTTGGGGCTGAGGCTATTGACTGTCTCCTAACAGGGAGCCAACTGTCCAAATGTCGAAGGAAACACTTTAAGATGGCGGGGTGGGGATGGGGTGGGGTCAGGTTTGGTATCTACACGCCTGCAGAATGGCTGCTGACAGCATAGCCCTGGCTTACAGCTTCCTCTCTGGCCCTGTTAGGCAGTATGAGGTCAGGATGGCCCTCTCAGTGGGGAAGGAGGCTGGGGATGGTTTTGAAGGGTTTGCCCTTTAAGCTTCTGGAGCAACCCAGGGAACCTCCCTCACAAGTCAAAGTCTTCTCCCAGCATCTAATCAGCACCTTTATCCTCACCAAGAGCTCCTCAGACTCTTGGTGGCCTTTGACCCTTCAGAGTTCGTCCACACCTTCTCGAAGCTTTTGTGAAGAACTCACTGTTCAGGAGGCTGTGGCAAACTCTGGAGGGATGAACCTGAAGGAGAACTTTCAGTTCAGGCACATAATCAATCGACTTCAGAAGAACCACTCTAGAGGTCTGTGGATGTGCTTGAGAAACTGAGGGTCAGTGTCAAGAACAACCTCATCTGCATTGTGAATTCCATGCCAGCCTGAATATATAGTAAGATCCTAGCTGGGCACCCTGTTACTTGCCTGTAATCCCAGCACTCTGGGAAGCAGAGGCAGTCAGATCTCTGTGAGTTCGAGGCCAGCCTATTCTACAAACAGAGTCCAGGACAGCTAAGGCTACAGAGAGAAACCCTGTCTCAAAAACAAAACAAAACAAAAGCGATGAATTAAAGGTGAATTAATAAATGACTTACAAAACTAGTGGACCTGAGCTAAGAAATGGCTGAGCAATGACAGAAGCCTTGAATGCCCAGGGTTCTCCCTGTCCTGAGGCACGTGTCTCTAAACTCACAGTGAACTGTTTCCTCCCAGATGGCTTGCCTCAAATTTAAGATTCTCTGGCTTCAGCCTCCCAGGTACTGGGATTACCATCTTAAGAGGCCCACACTAGATTTTGGTGTATACAGCGGAAGCCGAGCTTTAGTCAGAACATATATATGTTTTTTAGTCAGGATTTAAAGGTGGTAGCTCTAGCTGAGTGGATAGAGTGCTCAGCTAGCATGCATGAAGCCCTGGGTTTGATGCCCAGCACCACACAAACTAGGAGGGATGGGTGCTTCTGTGAACTCAGCATCTGGGAGTAGAGGGAGGAGGGTTGGTAGCTCAAGGTTATCCTTCGTTATTTAGCGAGTCTGAGGCCTGTGATTCAGGAGACCTTCGTGTCAAGAGGGATTTGACTCGGCTGTATGAACACAGTGACCGCCACTGGAGCTATCCCTTTTTGCCATTAGCAGTTTCCATGGAGATGCAGCACATCCTCTAAGGACACAGATCACTTCCGCTGACATCAGGGCACGGCTCTCCCCTCCGGAAGCTCTCCTCGGGACGCAACTGAAATCCAGGTTTCTTGAGATTTAGGTGTATGGGTGTTTTGCCTACATGTTAGTGTATGTACCGTGTGCATGCTTGGTGCCCATGTAGTTCAGAAAGGGGCTCTCTCAGACTGCAAGAGCCCTGGAACTGGAGTTAGGGAGAGTTGTGAGCCAGCATGCGGGTGCAGGGAATCAAAGAACCCCACCCCTCTGCAGCAGCAGCCAAGGCTCTTAACTGTTGAGCCATCTCTCCAGCCCTGTCTGTGAGTGTGGGTGCGTGTGAGGTCAGCCTTGGTGTTGTTCTTCAGCTTCCTCCTCGTTTGAGACACAGCCTTCGCTGACCACTGGGCTGCCCATCTTATCTCTGCCTCGCATATCATCACAGGAGTGCAGAGTCACAGACACAGAGCACTGCAGCTGCTTTTATATGAGTTCTGGGGGGTCATGTGCAGGTCCTCATGGTTTTCCAGAAAAGGTTTTCACCTTCCGAGTTGTCTCCTCGGTCCTTGGACAATCTCACGTTTACCTTCCTGCTTCCTTTGGATAACATGGAGCTTGGAATTAAATCAATATTCCATTGGGCTTCTTCTTATTATTTTAAAATTTAGCTTATATGCACAGTGTCTGCACACTGCACCCAGGCCTCCGCTGCACTTCTTTTAAATAATGTTTTTGTTTTATATATTTGGGTGGTTTCTCCGTGTGTGTGTGTGTCCCACACGCATGCCCCCATTGCACTTCTTGAGACTTTTGTTCTCTAACATAATCTTGTTTTTTGTTTGTCTATTTTTGAGACCGAGTTTCTTTGTGTAGTTCTGATTGTCCTGGTCTACAGAGCAAGTTCTGGGACAGCCAAGGCTACACAGAGAAACCCTGTCTCTCGAAAAACCAAACCAAGACAAAAATCATATCGTTCCTGGCATTCATCCAAAGAACTCTAGCCTTGATATTTTAGTGACTGTTCTACCATTATGGGGAGCTCACTGTAGACCAGGCTGGCCTCAAACACAGAGATCCACCTGGCTCTGCCCCCTGAGCACTGGGATTAAAGGCGTGAGCCACCACTCTCTCATAATATTGTATAGGAGATCTTGACGTAGGAGCCAGGCTCCCACGTCTCAGGAAGCAGCAGAGGGAAGAACACTGCAAGTTGTCCAACTGCGTGCGCCCGCGCGGTCGAAGGAGAGAATGCAGGTCCAAAGGCTGAACTCTGTTCAACTGCCTGCGCCCGCACGGTCAAAGGAGAGAATGCAGGCCCAAAGGCTGAACTCTGAACTCCACCTGTGCACACTCAAACACATTCTCTCTCCCCATTCCACCATATCAAATAAAGAAATGAATCAAAGAGGCAGGAGAGGCAGAGGGCCTGTTAAAAGCAAATACAGCTTGGTTGCTCATGCTCACCGTATACGGGGCACGCTATTAACTCTAGCTCCAAATGACCCGACACCCTCTTCTAACCTCCTCAGGCACACACACACACACACACACACACACACACACACGCATATACTTACGCTAAATCTTTTAAAACAACAACAAAAACCCCTCCACCAAAACAAAAGAGACTGAGGAAGTTGTGGGTAGGTTTTGTTTTGTTTTGGATTTTGGTTTTTCGAGACAGGGTTTCTCTGTGTAGCCTTGGCTGTCTTGGCTGTCAACTGCTTCCAGACACCAACTGACAGGCATGCTCTCCTTTCTCTGGGCATGGTAGAACACACCTTTAATTCCAGCACTCAGGAAGGCAGAGGCAGGTGGATCGATGTGAGTTTGAGGCCAGCCTGGTCTACAGAGCAAGTTCCGGGACAGCCAAGGCTACACAGAGAAACCCTGTCTCTCAAAAAACCAAACCAAGACAAAATCCTATTGCTCCTGGCATTCATCCAAAGAACTCTAGCCTTGATATTTTAGTGACTGTTCTACCATTGTGAGGAGACACTATGACCAAGGCAACTTTTAAAATATTTAATTGGGGCTTGCTGACAGTTTCAGAGGGTTAGTTCAGGATCGTCAGGGGAGGGCGGGTAGCTGAAGGCAGGCAGGCATGGTGCTGGAGAAGTAGCTGAAAGCTCACCTCTGATGGCAAGTTGCCCTCCCCCCAGGGACACCTCCCCTCTAACGGGGTCACTCTTCCCAATCCTTTACAAACAGTTCCACTAACTAGGGACCAAGCATGCAAAAATGGCCTGTGGGGGCCATCCTCATTCAGATCACCAAACCCTACCACAGAGATGCTTGTACGTCCATGTTCACTGCTACTCCTCTCACGGTACCTAGGACATGTAATCAGCTTCCATGTCCATCAGCAGACGAGTGGATAATGAAAATGTGGTGCCTACACAGGATGGAATTTTGTCCAGCCATAACGAGAAAGTGATATTATGAGGTTTGCAGAAAAATGGATGAATTTGGAAAGGATTATACTGTGAGGTAATCCAGCCTCAGAACTGCATGTTCTCTCCTAGATGCCACTCTGTGTGTGTGTGTGTGTGTGTGTGTGTGTGTGTGTGTGTGTGTGTGTGATGGAACCAGATAGAACACTATGAGGGAAAACTGGGGACACAAAACCACAGAGCACCAGAGAGCAGAAAGGAGGCCACAGGATGCAAGAGAACAAAGCCAGAGGGGAGGAATGGAGGAGGAGGATAAACAACAGCAAATTTGATTTTTTTAATGAAACGAACGGTTCGTATGCTAATAAAAACGAAAATGGAGCTACTCAAGAAGGAAAAGGAGCTGCCGGTTACCAGCAGCATGCTCCTAACCCCAGCACTTCGCGCTCACGGGGTTAACCAGGTGTACCTAATGACGTCAGAGCACTGAGCTCTCCGCGCTCTCAGCTCCGCTTACCAGCTGCTGAGAACGGAGTAATCAGATGCAGTGCTGGGCAGCCACGACCCCGGCTACTTAGGAGCCCCCTCGGCTAGCTTAGCAGCGCCCCGCCTCAAAATAAAAAAAAATTGAAAGAGGTGTGTGTGGGAGGCAGGCGGCTGGAGAGATGACTCAGTGGTGCAGAGTGCTTGTGTCGCAATCATGAAAACTAGAGTTTGGGTTTTTTTTTGTTTGTTTTTGTTTTTAAGACAGGGTTTCTCCGTGTAGCCTTGGCTGTCCTGGACTCACTTTGTAGATCAGGCTGGCCTCAAACTCACAGAGAGACCACCTCTGCCTCTGCCTCCCTGAGTGCTGGGCCCACCATGCCAGGCTTGCCCCTCTTCTCTTCACAGCTCCGTTGCCTCGGGGTCCACTGTGGAGGTCACTGCGAGGCGGAGAGTGAGGCTGTCCAAGTGCTTGGCTTCCCTCAGCCAGCTGCATGATGCTTGATTTGCGAGTTAATTAAAATAAAGTGATTTTATTCCAGGAAAAATTATGACTTTTTTTTTTTAATAAAGGGAGGTATGGGGTGCAGCTCAATGAGGGAGTCTCCTGTATATGAGGCCCTGAATTTAATCTTCATTATCACGGTGGAAAGGAAGAGGGGAAGCACAACTTGTTTGTTCATCAACAGTGAATGGAGAAATCAAAACCGAGGATCAAAACCTAATGGAACAGCACTCAACCATATGAGAAAAAAAAACCAAGACAAAGCGTACTGTTTTCAGTAAGACATGTAGAGCGGGAGACCATGTTGAAATAAGCCCAAACATAAGCAGGCGCCAACCAGAGCCTCTCCCTGATGGAAGCTGACAAAGCTGACGCCGTCAGCTGCGAGAATGGTGGTTCTGAGAGAGGCAGAGGCACAGGGGTAGAGGGTTACTGTGGCATTCGAAGTTACAGTTAGATAGGAGCAGACTCTCTGAGGTACTATTGCGCAGTGAAACCTCCCAGTCCTGGACCTGTGACACCTCCCAGTCCTGGACCTGTGACAGCCATGGTCACTTAAGAGGCAGAGCTGTGGAGACCAGGTACTGCTGAAAACCAGGGACAAGGAAGGGGCTTGTTCCAGTTCTGCTTCAGACACACTTGTGGGCCAAGGGGATGGCTTTCCTCTGGTGTGGGAAGGCCCTGGGGCTATGCAAGCAGTGGAATTTATCTACTGACCCCGTGATTTCCTGAACACCGCAAGGTTTCCTAATGTGCAGTTTGTTGCTGAGCCATGCCGACATGCCCATGGACTGTTCCTGGAGATGGTCATCAGATACCAGAGTCCCAGAAGATGAGGTATAGTGCATGGTATTTATGTCAAGTGCTTTGCTTCCTGAGCTTTTCTCTGTCTGGCCTAGACAAATTTTCAGCTTTATGAGGGCAGAGAAAATTTCTAGAGGGGTTCCAAGGGAGGGAGACAGAGGGTCCTGGCACATAAAAATTACTTCACATTGTTCATCAACAGTTCAGTTCAAATTAGTAATGTTGACAGGTATAATTAATGACATTCATAAATATTTAAAATGATAGTCCTATATTCATTTCTTGGAGATAGGATCTAAATGTGTAGCACTGTCTGGCCAGACACTCACAAAGATCCTCCTGCCTCTGAGCACTGGGATTAAAGGGGTGTGCTACCAGCAACATCTTTTTAAGATGTTTCCTTTCTCCCTTTCTCTTCCTTGAAGGCTAAATTATTTTTCTCTACATTTATTTTTATTTATTTATTTATTTTTTGCTGGGCGGTAGCGGCCCACACCTTTAGTCCCAACACTCAGGAGACAGAGGCAGGGGGATCTCTGAGTCCCAGGCTAGCGTGGTCTACAGAGTAAGTTCCAGGCCAGCCAGGGCTATGTTGGGGAATGCTGTCTCAAAATTCAATATGTGTCTCTGTGTCTGTGTGTGCCCTTAGAGGCCAGAAGAGGACATGAGGTCCTCTGAAACTGAAGTTAGAGGAGGTTGCGAGCCGCCTGATGAGGGTGATGGAAACTGAACTCAAGTCCTCTGGAAGAGCAGCTAGTGGCCTTAGCCGCTGAGTCCTCTCTCCAGGCCTCTTTCCTCTACCTGTTGAGGTCTCTATAATCTGATCACTGGAAGTTATCTTAGGCTGGTCTTATTCTGTTGTCCCTGCGTGGTAGTTAGTCATCGAGCGGCATCACAGGTAGATCCCACCCTCGTGATCAGCAACTTGTGAGAGCAGAGTTGAAGCACTGGAACTGGACTCTGCCCTCTGGGCCTTCGTGGAGGTGAGGCTTTTGAAACTGCCTGCAAGCTCCTAACGCTAGGATGGGAGGCAGCTCAGAGGGTGAAAGCGTTTGCTAGGCAGGAGCAAACCTGAGTTTGATCCTGGAACCTGCGTGAAAACAGAAAGCCAGTGCAATGGCTCCAGTCTTTAATCTCAGCACTTGTAGGTAAGATGCCAGGCAGAGCTAGAAGACTCAGCAGGAAGTTTAATGACAGAACGAAAAGTGAGACCTTGCCTCAAAGCAAGCTGGGTGGACAGAACCAATTCCTGTTCCTCCTACCTTCATATTCATTATCCTGTACACACATGTATACACACACACACACACACACACATAGATGGATAGATAAGAAAAAGATCATAACATTATCATCTAGCCAGTGGCTTCCTGTGAAAAAACAAATTATTTATTTTATAGATTTATTTATTATAGTTACAATGTTTTTGTCTGTTTTGTGTCTCTAGCCCCTACTCCTCTCCCCTTAAGAGTTATTCCGAGTGGGTCTGTCAATCAACCCCTGTCCAAGGACTTTCAGAAATAGAGTTGGGGACTGGAGAGATGGCTCAGAGGTTAAGAGCATTGGCTGCTCTTCCAAAGGTTCTGAGTTCAATTCCCAGCAACCACATGGTGGCTCAGAACCATCTATAATGAGATCTGGTGCCCTCTTCTGGCAAGCAGGTGTACATGCAGGCACAACACTGTATACATAATAAACCTTTAAAATAATAATAATAATATTCCTAGCACTAGGGAGGCAGAGGCAGACTGATCTCTGTGAGTTCTAGGCCAACTGGTCTGAGTGAGTTCAAGGGTCTGAGTGAGTTCAAGGCTACACTGAGAAACCCTCAAAAAAACAAAACAAAAAAAAAGGAAGGAAGGAAGGAAAGAAAGAGAGTTGGGCCAGGCAACCAGGAGGCAGTTGATCTCTGTGAGTTCGAGGCCAGCTTGGTCTACAGCATGAGTTCCAGGACAACCAAAACTACACAGATAAACCCTTTCTCAAACACACACACACACACAAAACACAACAAAAAAACCAATGAGCAAACAAATAATAAAATGAAATAAACCCTCCCTAAAGATGCCTACCATCAGTGGCAGTGGTACGCCCCTTCAATCCCAGCACTCAGGGAGGGAGAGGCAAGGTGGACCACTATGAGTTCGGAGGTCTGCCGGGAGTCCAAGACGGCCAAGGCCACACAGAGAAACCCTGTCTCAAAAAACAAAAACAAATAGACAAATAAAACAAGACGTCTATCAGCACAGTGATCTCTCTGGCATTGCCCATTTCCCCCTCTTTAGAGTGTTCAAGTCTACTTCTCGAGAGTGTCTCCTTTTCTGACATGAACTCTGCCTTCTGTAGGCCACAGCACATCATCTGAATTCTTTTCATGGAGATCGCATGGATCATGGATCGAGTAGGAGGTCCCAGGAAAATTCTTGTTTGACTCAAATACGACAGATGTAGTGGCAGAGCTTGAATTTGGTGCCCATCATACTATATGACAAAGTGCAGAACGTCATGATGGCGAGAATGAGCATCTCGCACTAAAAGGTACCAGGAGATCAGCCTGCTGGCTGAAAGCTCATAAGCCAGCATAGCCTGGACTACACATACAGTGGTGAGTGACAAGAAAGACCTTGTGTAGGATTAAGGTAGAAGATGAGAAAGATACCCAAGATTGTCCTCATGCACACATACACACACACACGTGCCCAAACACACATTAAAAATAAAAAAGTCAGCATCAGCCACATATGAGGTCTGAGGCAGTCTGGGACATACAAGCCCCTTCAGATTTTTAAAGAAAAGAAAGGCATTCCTTGTTCCTGTCTCATAAAACAATATTATATAGCTTTTCCAGATGACACAGTGTTCAGAAGAGTGAGTGATCACTCACTGATTAAGATCAGTGACACATTCTGCAAAGAGAAAACGAGATACAACAATATGCACTAAGGTCTGGAGAGATGGCTCAGGGGTTAGGAACACTGTCTGCTCTTCCAGACATCCTGAGTTCAATTCCGAGCAGCCACATGGTGGCTCACAACCATCTATGATGAGATCTGGTGTCTTTCTGACATGCAGGTGTACATGCAGATAGAGAACTCACATAAGGTAAACAAGTCTTTTTAAAAACAATATGCACTAAAAAAAAAAAAAAAAAAAGGAGGTTTCTGGGATTATGATGAACGGATTCTCCCTTAAAGAGAATCTGGCTTGTACTGTGATTTTTCCAGATTTAATACTTTTCAGCAATGGTCTGTGGAAAGCAGATGGTAGGAGTTGGGCTGGCTTATTGAAACAAACAAACAAACAAACAAACCCAATTTAGATAAATTACACCTTAAGAACCTAAATATTTGCTGGGCTGTGGTGGAACACACCTTTCATCTCAGCAGAGGCAGGCAGATGTCTGAGTTCAAGGCCAGCCTGAGGCACAGGGTGAGTTCTAGGACAGCCAGGGCTACACAGAGAGACCCTGTCTCAAAATCGAAAGCAAATCTAAATGTCGGATAGAGGAATAAGGTGAGGATCGGCAGAGTGGAGACGGTGTCATATTGAGATTTATTTGTGGATCAGTTTTTTCTAGATTTTCTTTCAGATTCAAGGTTCCTGGGTGTCTGTTTTATAGGCTGTCAGGTCCACATCCCCCACTCCAAATCATTGCTGATGCTACTGACCTAAACAGAAGGATCCTGGCTGGATCCTTAGGATGGTCACTGGGTAAACAAGCTTAAAGGAAGGGTTTTGCTTACTAGAAAAGCAGATCTCTTAAGGGGTCCCTGTTTGCTAGGAGCCACCCTTAATCATCCAAAGGAAGCTCTGGGCAGCCTATATCGGCTCAGATCCCCAGCCTTCTGACTTAGAAGATCTGCTTGCCTTATGACCACTTTGCTCTTCTCTGCGCCCCCAGCTTGATCCCCCCCAAAATCTTTCTTTCTGCCCACAGAGTGGTCGAGTTTGGTAGTCTCTCCCTTCGGCATTGTTTCTGCGTGTGCATTGTCCTTATGTGAATGGGTGGGGTATCATTTCTATAAAAATGTTTTACTACATTCTAACTTTTTTTTTTTTTCTGTTTTCAAGACAGGGTTTCTTGGCTGTCCTGGATTCGCTTTGTAGACCAGGCTGGCCTGGAACTCATAGAGACCTCTGCTTCTGCCTCCCTGAGTGCTGGGATTACAGGCCAGCCACCACACCCGGCTTGTTTGATTGCAGTTTAATTAATGTGTGTGTGTGTGTGTGTGCATGCCCGTGCGCACATGCAGGCCGTAGCACACAGGTGGAGATCAGAAGGCAACCTCGGGGTCAGTTTTCTCCTTCTACTGTGGATTCTGGGGATGAAACTCAGGCTTTCAGGCTTGGCTACACAAAACAAAACAAGCTGGGTGTGGTAGGTTAGGGCTATCATCCCAACACGTGACAGGTAGAGGTGGCAAGGGTCGGGAACTCGAAGCTAGCCTTACCTAGTGAGTCTGAGGCCAGCCCGGCTACACAAAACCCTGTCTCAGAAGACAAAACAAACAAAACAAAATCCTCAAATCCCAAACCAGACCTAGACCTCATGGTCATCTGGTCCTGCCTCTGTTTTGTAGCTCTAGAGACAGCTCCAGGTAGCATAGGTGACCTGCTTCAGGGCTGGGAATATGATGCAATAAGAGTACTTGTTGCTTAAGCAGGAGGACGTGAGTTCAAATCCCTAGAAGTCACATGAAAACCCAGGCACGGCCAGTAACCCCTTCGCTGTGGCAGGCAGAAACAGGAGTATTTATGTGCCTGGCTTCCTGTCTTAATAAAAAAATAAGGCAGAGGGCAGGGTCCTAGCATCTGCCCTTAGCCTGCGCACACACAGGTAAGTATATCCACAC
>CM053757.1:44487552-44563948 GCA_028658305.1 Pachyuromys duprasi
GCTGTCCTTTAAGGGTTTCTGGCAGCTAGGTGTGGTTGTGCACATCTGCAATCCCAGCTACTTTGGATGCTGAAGCAGGAAGGACACATGTTCACAGTCATCCTGGACAACTTGGCAAAACCTTGTTTCAGAATCAAATTAAACCAGGATTGGGGGTGGGTGTGAGGGGAGGAAAACGGGTGTAGCTTGATGGCAGAGCACAAGCCTAGCACCTGGAAGGTCCTGGGTTCTAGTCCTTGTACAATTAAAAAAGCAAATGGCCCTTGCACACCTGTTGTGTTTACAGCGGTATCAAAGCACCGAACACAGACTTGGCCTGCAGCCCACACTCAGGAAGCACCTGATGAATAAAGAAACGCAGAGCCCAAAATCAGGAAAGCTTTTTGTTTTGTTTTGTTTTGTTTTTGTTCTTCCCAGAACGTGCCCAGAGCTTGTGGCTGAGCACTTCCCTGTCTTTCCTTCCGGCTAGTGACTTGCTTGGTAAAGGCAGAAGCAGACCCTCCCCGCATTTATCTTTATCAAACTGACTTGCTCGCTCTGCCCCAGCCAGAAACATCTGTTGGGAATCACCAGCAAAACTGACAGCAGTATCCTGTGTTACTCCGCTTAAGTGCCACAGGGCTCTAGGGCCCCCCTGCCAACCGCATCTCCGTACTACCCAGTTAGCTTTGGTGGAGTTCTTCTAGGACTGCTGGACACACTGATGGCCCAACCTGAAGCCACTGTACTGAAGGCACTTTGCCCTGGCTGCCCAGCTCACAGCCCACAGATCCTTCCAGAGACTTAGGAGTGTGGCCGATTGTGCCGGTCCTTTTAGGAGGAGGGTTGCCCTCCCAGGAGTCTCTTCCAGTTTCATTTCCCTTTTGGGAACTGTTCCCCCATGGGCTTTAGAAGTACACCCAGTTCATTAGAACCATGTCAGTTTTGAGGAAAGCAACGTTATGGAGGAGACAAAAGGTGCAGACGCCCGGCAGGTGGTGCTGACTCCTTGAAGTAAGGGTAGGAGGGACCGGCCCAGGCAGGATTCACCTGAGGAGGAGGGGAGAGGCCAGGCTGATGGCAGGGGTCCACTTGGATGTATCCTAGCCCCTCCCAACAGTTCCCTGCTTACCTCCGCAGAGGGCGGTTCCCAAGCGTCCCGGTCCCGAGTTACAGGTGCAGCCTACAGGGCTTCAGGGTTTTGTGGCAGCTGCGTAACTGTCCCTCTGCAGGCTAACCTTGTAGTCACCCGGCTTGGCTTGGGTGGGTCAGGAGGCTGGCCCTGGCGATCGCATTACATGGCTGCCGACTGGCTCTGGCCAGGCACGTGATGAGAAAAAGTTTAGGTCTGCGTGGGCTGGAAACAGGATGCCTTTCTTTTGGAAGGACACGTCCTTAATGAGAGAGCACAGCTCAAGAGCTCGGAAACAGGCCACGGACCCAAATTCTGCTCCACTCAAACTTGCTTTTCCCCTTCATCTTCTCCAAATTTAGGAAATGTTAACACACAGGGGACAGGCTGAGGAAAAGCTGTGGGTAGTAGGCAATGGCATACAGTCCAAGCTGATAAAAGGCCTAGAGGACCGACTGATTCACTTCACCTCCAATCCTTCGCTCCCTTCTCCCTCCCTCTTTTAAAAATATACAGTGCATGTATTTCCATTTTTGAAATTTCTTATTTAAGGTTCTCTCTGTGTAGTCCTGGCTGTCCTGGAACTCAGAGACCCCACTGCCTTATGCCTCCAGAGTGCACCGCCACACCCCCCTCTGATTTCTTCTTTCAATTTGGCTGTGTATGTGGGTATCTGCTGGTCTGTATGTGCACCACTTGACTGCAGGTACCCCAGGAGGCCAGATTCTGACTGTCTGATTCCCAGAAATTTACAGGTTCTTGTGAGCTGCCCCATGTGGATGTTGGGGCTTGAATTCGGTTGTCTACAAGGGCAGCAAGTGCTTGGGACCTCTGAGATTTCTCCAGCCCTATTTTTCTATCTTTTGAAGACAGAGCCTTATGTAGCCCAGACTGGCCTCAAACTTACAGAGGAGTCAGAACTGACCTTGAACTCCTGACCCTCCTGACCCTACCTCAGCTGGCTGAGAACTTTGGAATCACAGGCATATGCTATAATGCCAGGCTACAGATTACTTGAGAGACAACTGTTAAATGACAGACCCTGCCACCAGGGTCACTCTTTAAAGAGCCAGATCCCAAAGCCTGAAGGGATCTGCTCCACAGCTCTCAACTTATGATGCCTGGCTTCTTTCATGCTCTTGGTCACATACTCCATGTTGAAGCAAATGCTGTGTTGTGGGACTTTCCATAAGTCCCCACAAACTGGAGGAAGTGCTTTGAAGGCTACTTTCTGAAGAGGCTTCTCTGGCCTCCCTCTCCCATTCATTTCATGTAGCCTTAGCCACACACACACACACACACACACACACACACACGGATCGGGCAGCCATGGACCTCTCATCCAGGAACTTGCTAGGTAGATCAGGCTGGCTGCCTCTGCTTCTTAAGGGCTGGGGTTTAAGGTTTGTGCTATAATACCAGGACATTTTATTTTGAGAACTCTGTGTGTCTCTTTCCCTTTCTTTCTCTGTGTGCATATGCATGTATGCCACATGCTCTGGAGCTCAGAAGAGGCTGTTGGATTCCCTGGAGCTAATGACAGCTGAGCCACTCCACGTAGGTGCTAGGAACCAAACTCTGGTCCTCTGGAAGGGCAGCAGGCATTCTGAGCCATCTCTCTGGCCTCATTCCTCAATTTCTGAACTAGGTCCTCATGTAGCCCAGGTTGGGCTCTGACTCACTGTGTATCAGTGATGACAACATTGAGTTCCTGATTCTCACCACCAACAGTGGTGAGACTAGAGGCAAGCGGCTACAGCTGCTTCTTTGGAGGTGGGGTGGAACATGGTCTCATGTGTGCTGGAGTCTACAAACTCCTTCAGAAGCAGAGCACATTTTACCCACCCTTTGTTATTTTTTAATACTGTTTTAAAAAATATTTTTACTATGTGTATATGTGTGTATCTGTTTGTGGGGATGTACATGTGTGGGTCCAGGGGCATGTGGAGATCTGGAGTTACAGGTGATTATAAGCTGCCTGATTAGGGGTGTTGGGAACTGAAGTTGGCAAGACCAGAAAAAGTTGAGCCACGTCTTCAGCCTCTACTTACTTATTGAGACAGGTTCTCAGTTAACACTGACAGGCTTGGAACTCCATCTATGGAGGATGACCTTGACCCTAGTCTTCTTGCCTCTTCCCTCCCTAGTGCTGGAACTACACCTTGAGTTCTTAACATTTGAATGTGTAGTTTTCCCAACAGTACCCTGAAGAGATGCTGTGTTTGTTGGGTGCTCGTTTGTAGGCCCAGCATTCAGGAGAGAGAAGACTGAGCACTGGAGGGCAGTCAGGGTCACCCCAATGAGACTGTCTCCAAGAGCTACTGTACAGATGTATCACACTCTATTTGGCTAATAAAAGACCATGTCTTGGTCACATTTTTCTTGGACCAATGTGTTGCATTAAATCAGGGCTCAGTAAAACATTCAATACTTGCTTAAAAATTAACTTTCTGATTGGGTACAGCTTGTTCAGGGTTTTTCCTCATTTTTGAGAGACACCAATGTACTTTCCTCCATTTTTGAGATGTCTCCATGATGACCTTATTTTGTGCACTGATCAGGTGATGTCCAGGGTCCTGATGCTGACAGTGTAGTTCAGTCCACCCACCATGCCAGAGGCCCTGAGTTCCAGCACACCTAAACTTACTCTGGGTCCTCTCCCGATTAGCTACCCACTTCCCCACATGTCAAGTGTCACTGCTGTGAGCAAATTTCCACTGTTCACTTACAGAGATGTACAGGGACTTTGTTTACTCTCGGCTCTGCTTGTACAGTCCCTCCCACTCAGGACGTTTCTTCTGTTCTCACTAACTCTTCTGCCTCTAGCTCGTTCTGTGGTTGGAAACTTCTGCAGAGTCTGAAGCCTTTGGAGTCCCACTGCTACTAAACCATCAGAGACTCAATTTGATAAAATTTTATTAAGCCTTGTGTTGCAAGCATACAATATTTGCCATGACTGTTCTAAGTTGTTAGTGCCCTTATTAATACAGTAAACATCCTTTAAAAGCAACATCAGAACACAGGCTGTACTTACACTGTGTCTATATTACAACCTGAAACAGCTCATTATGAGGGTCATGGCCAAGGGAGAGTGTGAAAATCATCTTGGGGGCAGAATCCATTATCAGCTGCTGAGCTTCACACACACACACACAGACACACAGACACAGACACACAGACACACAGACACAGACACACACACAGACACACACACACACAGACACACACACACACACGGATCAGGCAGCCATGGACCTCTCATCCAGGAAACAATGTGTTAGTGAGCATCCATCCAGGGAGTACAAAGCAGCAAAGGTAATTTCAAAAAATTGGTATTTTGTCCAATTATTGTGACATTTATCTTTTCATTGTTTACGAGTCAAATTGTTGTAATAGTTTTCTAAAAAAAAAATCAAGTAATGTTTAAAATTAAGGCTTTGACCACTACAAAGACTTAAGCCATTAACATTACTGTATAGATCACCTTGGATAAAGTTATATAAACCTTTATGCTAAGTCATTCTAAATAGATTTTTGGTGTGTATTAATATCATTAGTGGTCAAATATTTATTTTCATAATTGGTCAATGCCTTAAATACATTAGCTGCATTTGGGCAAAGAAAGGTTCTTTTTTTTGTTTTTGTTTGTTGTTTTGTTTTGTTTTTTGAGACAGGGTTTCTCTATGTAGCCTTGGTTGTCCTGGACTCACTTTGTAGACCAGGCTGGCCTCGAACTCACAGAGATCTGCCTGCCTCTGCCTCCTAGAGTGCTGGGATTACAGGTGTGTGCCACTATACTCCGCCAAAGAAAGGTTTTTTGTTTGTTTGTTTTTAAGGTTTATTTATTTTATGTATATGAGTACTCTATTTGCACATACACCTGCCCACCAGAAGACACCAGATCTCATTATAGATGGTTGTGAGCTACCATGTGGTTGCTAAGAATTGAACATGTGGTTGCTGAGAATTGAACTCAGGACCTCTGGAAGAGCTGCCAGTGTTCTTAACCACTGAGCCATCTCTCCAACCCCCAAAGAAAGGTTCTTAATGCTGCTCACTTAAAAGTTAAGTCAGGAGCTGGGTTCTTAACCCTGACTGAAGAACCCATACTGTTCTTCCACAGGCCTCAGCACCTGTGTCTAGCAGCTCACAACCCTCTGAAACTCTAGCTATAGGAGATTCAATACCTCTGGCCTCTGTAGCTCCCTGCATTCACAGAGACACACACACAAATACACACAACTAAAAAAAAAAAACTTTTAAAAATACAAGGTTGGGGGTTAGAGATCTGGCTCAGTGGTTAAAAGCACTGTCTGCTTTTTCAAAGGACCTAGGTTCAAATCCCAGCTCAAATGGCAGCTCACAACTGTCTGTAACTCCAGTTCTAAGAGATCTGACACCTTCACACTAATGCACATAAAATAACATTAAATAAATTATTAAAAATATGAGGCTGTTTTTTGCTTTTAGATTTGATTACAATATTGGAGCCTGGGTTTGCTGTGTACACAGAGGGCAAGGACAGTTTCAGAGATGACAAGAGGTCAGTGGGTTTCCCTGTTAGCGGCTCTTTCCATGGCCTGTATTTCCATCTGTGTAGGCTGAGACCAACTTTCCTCTCTGTGCTGTGTTCTTTTAGCAGCGTGAACATTTCCACAGTGGCCTTAACTCTCAGTCAGTCATCTGCAAGGCATAGCTCAGCTATCACCTTCTGGGAGAAACCAGCTACCTCTTTAGATCAAATTTAGTAGAATTCAAATTATTTGTCTTTATAGCTGTAGAAATCAATGTAGAAAAAAAAAAAGCTGGCTGTGGTGTTGTATACCTGTAACCCCAGCACAGAGGCAGGAGGATCAGGAGCTCAGTTTTGAAGCTAGCCTGTGCTGTGAGAGACCAGGGTTTCCCAGTGCACTGGAACAGTCTCTCAGGCCTGCCTCTCCTTGCCCTGCACCACTACAGCCTCCTGGCTTACCTCTCTGCAGCTGTCTGGCCATTCGTTGCCTCCTTAGCCTCTGCTTGTACTGTCCAACTTCTCATTCCGCTCCTTTCTGTTTAGATTTCACCTCCTCGGGAACACATTCTGACCTGTCTGTGAGACTCCCCACTCTCACCCCAGGCTAGTCTTTCATGATAGCTATTATAATTAATCATGCTTTTACAAATTTTTTGAAACAAAGTCTCATGTAGCCCAGCTTGGCCTTGAACTTCAGTGCACCACCACACTAGCTGATATTTCTTTCTCTTCTTTTGAGTCAGGCTCTCACTCACTATGTAGCTCTAGCTGGCCTAGGACTTGCTATGTAGACCAGGCTGGCTGCAAACTCACAGAGATCCTTCTGCCTCTGTCTCCCAAGTGTTGATATTAAAGGTGTGTGCCACACTGCCATTTTGTACTTGAATGCTTGTTTTCTTGCATTCAAGTTCATCAGTTATCTGTTCTGTTCAACAGTGTCAACATTATTCCATGATCATAGCAACGGTTCCATAAGCCTCCTGGATGAGTCCTTGGGTCAGAAGTCTTTTTTTTTTTTTTTTTGGTTTTTTTGAGACATGGTTTCTCTGTGTAGCATTGGCTGTCTTGGACTCAATTAGACCAGGCTCACCTGGAACTCATATCAATATGCCTGCCTCTGCTTCCCTGAGTGCTGGGACTACAGGCATATGCTACCACCCTGCTTGCTTTATCATCCTGTTCTTAAAAAGATCCATGCTATAACCATCGTTTTTTCTGTATTTTCAAAACTATGCTTTTTCAGTTGAAGAAATTTGTTCAAACTTTACTTTCTCTTGTTGCAATTTGAAAGCCATTGTTCATTTATTTGGTTTCCAAGATAGGGTTTCTCTCTTTTTTTCTTTTTAATTTTAATTTTTTAATAGTCTTGACTATCCTGGAACTCACTCTGTAGACCAGGCTGGCCTTGAACTCACAGAGATGGGTGTGTCGCCACCACCCATCGAAAGCTATTGTTTAATAAAGTGTAGACATTCTACTACCTCCAGAAATAGAACTGGGGTTCTGTAAAAAGCTCTAGGTGAAGGGTGTGGAGGGAACCAGATGTTTCCTGCTCAACTCCTTCCAAGCCCATTGGTGGCAAGAAAACAAAATTCCAAGAATTTCAACGGCTGCTCCTCACATGACTAGCACATGATAGGTCCACGTTCTGCTGAATCCAGTTACAAGTAGGTAGACAGCACGGACCCCCACTGAACCGACTTGAGGGAAGGCAGTGTTTAGCTAGCCTAGACCAGCGGAACACCTCAAGAAGGCAGTCGAACCGCAAATGTCATCAACATTGTTGCAGGGAGAATCCACGGCAGATACAATTACTAACTGCACCGCCTCTTTCTCCGTGGTGGTGGTTGCTCTCTCAAGGGTTTCATGCCCATCACAATCTTGAGACACAGTCTCTCTTTACAGATCTGGAGAGGAGAAGCAAAGGCTCGGGTTCAGAAACTGCCTTTGAAATTTCACCCCAGAGGCTGGCTGTGGGACTTTTCATTTCTCCGGAGAATAGTTTGAAAAGCCAGCTTTTGTTTAGCCAGGAAGTCCTAGCTTGAATTTTTTTTTTTTTTCCGAGACAGAGTTTTACTGTGTAGTGCTGGGATTAAAGGCGTGTCCCACCACGCCCCGGTGGTTTGGAATCTCTTAAGGAATAAAAGTTTGAAATGAAAAGGGCACAGTGACTGGGAGATGGGATGTCAGGAGGTGGGGACACCTGCTGTTTGCTTACCTACAGCCGGTAGGAGAGGACGCACCAGGGGTGGAGGCTGGAGCCTCACTGGGCTCCTCACTTCCTCCTGGGGAGGGGGAGGAGCTCCTGCGAGGCCTTAGTCTTCGGGGTCTCGGGGAAGAACACGAGGTGACAGTGCATCCCAGCACGGCCTCGCTGCCAGCAGAGCCCTGTTCCCAGCGGGACACTGGGTGGAGGGTTCTGATTGTCTCTCTGACTCGACCTCAGTATTACGAGCCGAGCCGGGGCTCAGGTCGGGGAGCAGCGCTGCCTAAGGCCATCTGGTTGCCACGGCAACGCTCCGTCCAGGTCCTGGGAGGTTGTGCTCACTCACGTGAGCTGACCTCATTCAAGACCTGGTTTGGCCATGCTTCCCCACCCCCCAGCCAGTGGTCACCCGGAAGGGGTTCCGTGGGAAGATGAGAGGGTCCAGGTAGCGGCAATCGAGGCCACCCCTTGTGCGTTGCACCATCACCTGCAACCAAGAGTCGTAATGCGCCCTAACGTTGGGAAGGGCGTCTTGACTGGAGACTCGGCTAGAGGGGCCACGCCCGCGGGGCTAGCTCTAGACTTCGTCTTTCCCCGAGGCGCGACTCAGGACACTCCAGAATCCAGCTGGGGTTCGTAAGGGACACAGGTGCCAACCGGGCCTGTGACATCTCGTGCGGTCCGAGGCCACAAGTAGCACCTCGTTTTGCGCACGCGCCCTCCGAGCTCAGCGTCCTAGATCTGCGCCTGCGCAGGGAGGCGGAACCTAGTCACCTGAGCGCGCACTGGGGGCGGAGCCGGGGCGGACGGGCCCGCGCCCGCCTGGAGTGACGCGAGAGAGTAGGCGAGTCGGGAGCGCCGAAGGGTAGAGCGGCGCAGCCCTCTGGTTTGGTGCACATCGTAGGCCGCTCTGGGCGCCGGGGTTCGTGTCTCACTGGCTCGCTGGGTTCCTGGAGCGGATCCGGAGCAAGAGGGAGGAGAGCTCCGGGTCAAGGGCCGCTGCCGCCCGGACTCGGCCGCCAGCCCGCGCTCAGCGGGGCCGCCAGCCAGGGTAAGCGGGCTGCATTGCCCAGGGTAGGAGCATGAGGCGGAAGTGCCTCCGTGGCGACCCATCCTACGCACGGGAACACTGAGGCACAGAGGCCGTGGCTCTCGCGGTCCCCCGAGCCCGGCCTGGAGGCCTTAAGGTGGGGGAGGCAGGAAGCCGCCGGGCTTGGATTTTGGGGTGCTGCAGCTTTGCGTGGCAGGGACCCGTCGGGGTAGCCAGCAAGCTGGATGGGGCGCCGCCTGAGTTCAGGCCTGTGCCTGAAACGCTCTGGAGGGGACCTGTTGCCATTTCTTCTAACGGGCCGCTGCTTCCTCTTGCGCCCGACTTGCACGGCAAAGCCTTTGTTTAGTGTTCAGGAACAGGGAAGTGAAGCTTATTGTTTCTCAGACGCTCTGGCGAAAACAAAACCAGACCAGCAGGAGACACTCAGCTGTCTGCACGGCTGGTAAGGAGAGCGTGTTTCTGGCTTTCGAACTACGTGCTCTTCAGAGCTCACCTGGGTGCACGGGGACCTGTTCTCCGAAGTTTGGATAATCAAGAGCGGTCTGAACAGATTGCTCTGCAGCCTACACAGGGCCCTGTGTGTGTCTGTGAACACCATTTCCTTTTTCGGTTTCAAATATAGTTGGTGTGGGTATCAAGTTTTAAAGCGGAGCCTGTGAGGCAAACATTGCATAGAATCAACATTTTCCTTTAAGGGGTTGGAGAGATCACTCAGCTGTTAAAAGCGCATTCTCATGCAGAGGACAGGGTTGGTACCCAGTACCTAATTCTAGCTTCTGAAGCCTCTGCTAGCCCTGCACTCACATGCACATAATAACCTTTCACACACTCATAAATAAAAGGAATAAAAATAAAGAAAAATGTGGCTTCAACCTCTGAACCTTCCTAAAGAATTTTGAAGAATAATTTTAGATATTTTTATTAAGGTAGTAAGTAATTTATAATTAATGTCACATGTGTCCAAAGTAGGCCAGCGAAGAGGTGTCAACATTCTTTGGAGCTGGAGTTACAGGCATTTGTGAACCAACCCACATGACTGCTGGAAGCTTACCTCTGCAAGTGCTCTTATTTGTTTATTTAGTTATTTTATTTTATTTTTTCCGAGACAGGGTTTCTCTGTGCAACCTTGGCTGTCCTGGAACTTCCTCTGTAGACCAGGCTGGCATCGAATTTGCAGAGATCCGTCTGCCTCTGCCTCCAGAGTGCTAGCATTCAAGGCGAGGGCCACCACCAACTGGCCTCAGCAAGTGGTCTTAACTGCTAAGCCACCACTCCAGACCTCATTCTTCTTGAAGCTGCTTTTATTATTATTGCGTGTACACATGTGCCACGTTGTTCATATGGAAGTCATGATAACTCGGGGGCTAGGTTCTTCTAGCAAGTGAGTCTGGAGCTCAAACTTAAGTCTGTTTTGTTTTCTTTTAAAAACAGGGTCTCAGCTGGTTATGGTGGCACATACATGTCTTTAACCCCAGTGCTTGGAGTTGAAGGCCAGCTTGGTCCACATAGCGAGTACTGGCACAGCCAGAATAAATAGAAAGACCTGAGTCAAAAGACAAAACAGAACAATAAAATAAAAGTAGGGTCTCTGACTGTAGTCCTGGCTGGCCTCAAATTTCTGGTAATCCTCCTTCCTCAGCCTTCTGACTGTGGGATCACTCTCTTATTTCTGAGTATATCTAACTGAGTATGTCCAATTTTCTTTGAATTGTGAAAATCATAATTGTTCTTCTGGTTTTAACTTTAATAGTGAGGTTACTTTAGGGACTATGTTATATTAATTATTGCACTTGTGAACACAGACTCATTCTGCTCTGTGAGGTGTGGGGGAGAGGCTGAAAAAGAGAAGTCTGTGCTGCTTCTTGGAGCCTGGATTCCTGGGTGGAAAGTGAAGTCTCTTGCCTGTGTTGGGTTACTGTTTTGTTTCTCCCCTGTGACCAGCATGCCCAGCAAATTCATTTGCTCATTAACTGTGCATGTCTAGGAAGGATCCTTTGTCGCCTTTGTCGATCTGTCTGTGAATGACAGGGTCCAGAGCCAAGGATGGTCTGGAACTTAAGTCTTAACACAGGCTGGTCTCCTAAGGCATGAGACAACACTCTCTTGGTTCTGTCAGTTCTAAAAGCGGAAAACAAGGATTTCCCGTGCTTTGGTCTCTGGAAACCCTCAGGTTACTGTTACTGAAACTCTTTGCCCACGTGCACTGGAGGCCGCTGTTACATGTTGTGTTGAGGATCCATACAGTGGGTTTGCTTTATAAGGAAGGAAGCCCGTATTCCCTTATGGACCCCTCCCCTCAGGGTTTCCCTGTATTGTTACAGTGGCCTCTAACTTGTGTTTGCTGTCCTAATACCAGAACTCCTTGTGGCGCCTACCTGCCTGTATGTGTATACACTCGTGTGCACGCGAGTGTGCATGGTGTCCAGGATCAAGCCTGAGGTTGTTAAGCATGAGCTCTACCAGAAGCCTTTTCTGTTCTAATAATGGAGCCTTTTGTGTTGGTTTGTGTAGTGGCAGTGTTATTCTGAGCTTGGATGGGTTGGCTTTGACCCAGCTGAGCACGTCCTCCTGAGGTATATACCATCAGCCGATCTGTTCCTGCTTGACTTATTTTTACTGGCCAGCTTCTGTTCGTCTTCCTTTCAGTTATTGTACTTCATGAACATGAGTCTTTTGCCTGCAGAATGTCTGTACTGTGTGTCTGTCTGGTGCTGTGGAGGCCAGGAGAGGGCGTCAGACCCGGAACTGGAATTCTGGGTAGATGTAATCCACCATTTACGGACTAGGAACTGAGCCTGGGTCCCCTCAGAGCAACCAGAGCTCTTCACTGCTGTCTGCTCTTCACTTACCTTCTTTATAGCAGAGACGGCTCAGCAGTCGAGCACTTTCTGCTCTTGCAGAAAATCCAGGTTTGGCTCCCAGTACCCATCTGTTAGTTCACAACCATCTTTAAGTGCAGCTTGAGGGACTCAGATGCCTTCTGGTTTTTGTGTGCTGCAAAAATAAACCTAAAAAGTACAGATACTAATACCCTAGCCACCTCCTTTTTTTTTTTTTTTTTTGGTTTTTGATACAGGGTTTCTCTGTGAAGCCCTGGCTGTCCAGAAACTTGCTCTGTGACAACCTGGCCTCAGAGATCCTCTTGCCTGTTGAGTGCTGGGGTTAAAGTTGTGCACTAACCCGTCCAGCCTAACTTACGATTTTTAATGTCATTTTTAAGGGTTCAGATAGGTCAGCAGGTAGGGTTTTTCTTTGTATTGAGAGAAAACAAAATTGACAAAGGCAAGTGTAAACACACCATAGGTGGTGACTGCTGAATGCACTGACTGAGTTAATGAAATTATGGTAAAACCCTGGTTTGTGTGTTTGTTTTGAGACAGGGTCTTGCTGTGTAGCTGAGGTTGGCCTTGAATGGACTCATTATGTAGTCCAGGCTGGTGTCGTAAACGCTTTATCCTTTTGCTTTGGCTTCCTGAATGTTTAAATCATGTCTGAGTAACTGTATCTGGTTAAAATACAATTTTGATATGTTTGTTTTTTGTTGACATATCGAAGTATAAACTTAATGTGATTTCAAAATGTCTTCAGATCTAGATTGGACCCAGTGTGGACCATCAAATCAAACAGGAGGAGGCTTGTTCTCTCATAGTTAACTCACAGTGGCTCCTCAGGTGCCTTCAGGATGCCTGCGGCACTTGTGGAAAACAGTCAGGTCATCTGTGAGGTATGGGCCAGCAATCTTGAGGAAGAGATGCGGAAGATCCGAGAGATTGTCCTCAGCTACAGCTACATCGCCATGGTGAGTAGGCCCTTCCCACCACAGCCAGGGAAGGTAGACTGAAACCTGCATTACTTTTGTGAGCCAAGGTAGCCAGTGTCTCTGAGGAGGGCATAGCCTCTGATACAAGCTCTTGTAATGTTCCTCTGTTTGAAAGTCTTTTTTGTTTGTTTGTTTTGAGATGGGATTTCTCTGTGTAGCCCTAGCTGCCCCTGAACTCCTTTGTAGACCAGGCTGGCCTTGAACTCACATAGGTCCCCTTGCTTCTGCCTCCCTGTGTGCTGGGATTAAAGGTGTAAGCCACCATGCCAGGCTAGTCTTTTATGTTTTTATTTTATTTTATTTTATTTTATTTTATTTTATTTTTATTTTTGTTTATTTAGGTAGGATCTGGATATGAAAGCCCTGGCTAGGCCCAGCACTTGCGAGGTAGCCCAGGCAGACCTTCTGCTGATTCTCTTTTTTCTGTCTTCTTAGTGCTGAGGTTATAGGGTGCACCATTGAGCCCAGAGTGTATGGTGCTGGGCAAGTGCTCTAGCATCTGACCCGCCTCAGCCCCATAGGTGTCTCTTCACAAATGTGAATTTGAGCATGAAATATATATTTTATATATATATATATATATTTATATTTGGAGTCATGGTTTCATGTAACACAGGCTCATGTTGAACTTGCTATGAATCAAGAGGATGACTTGACTTTGTGATCCTTCTGTCACCATCTCTTAAGTGCTGAGATTGTAGGCATGTACCAACAAGCCTGACGTCTGTTTTTAAAATATTCAAACATTTTGATGCTAGCACTCAAAAGGCAGGCGATGTCTGTTTCCAGATCTGGCACCTCTGGGGAAAGTGGGAGCCATACTATGTGGCTCCCTTTCCTGCCTGACCTCAGGTAAGGTGAGGCTTGTCTTGGACCAGCCCCTGAGCAAGCAGGTGCTCTGTTCCACTGTAGGCTTGCTGCTCACCACTGTCTCTCTTCAAACCATGCTTTCACAGCTCTGCAGGAGACACTAGCCTCACAAGCTCTCCCAGAAGGCTAAGCTCCTGTGGAGTGGAGATCAGGAGTTTAATACCTGTGAGGTCAGGCCAGTCTGGGCTTCACAGGGGTAAAAAAAAATCTTATGTACACATGTCAGCGAGATAGTCACTCAAAGGAAAGAAAGCTGCATTTGTCCTTAGTGGACCAAGATGAGAGTTCTGAACAACAGGCCATCAGCCATGCTGCTATCGCTGTGCGCAGGTGCAAGGGTGTAGACTCAGGTAGACCTGAGTGTAAATGTAATGAGTTGTTGTGGGAGCTATACAGGAGCCCCATGACCCAGCCCTCCCATTTCAGGAGGTTCTTGGAGAAGAATGCCTGTGTGGGCCTGTATGGGGCCACAATAAAATTTGCATGATCAAAACAAAACAAAACAAAAAAAGTTTCTTCCTAGGGACTGGAGAGATGGCTCAGTGGTTATAAGTACTGGCTGCTCTTCCAGAGGACCTGGGTTTCAATTCCTAGCACCCACATGACAGCTCACAACTGTCTGTAACTGTCTGTAACTTCACTGTGACACCATCACAGACATACATGCAGGCAAAACACAAATGCACATGAAATAAAAATAAATAAGTTAAAAGAAGAAAAGAAGTTCCTACCTGATGTACCCAGTCACCTGTGTGTGTCCTGTTGTGTTCCAGACCTTGGGAGCTTATCTTGGGGCTTCTGTAAGAAGAGCTTTGCTCATGAGTTGCTAGTCTAGCACCCACTGTTTGGGAGACTTAATGGTGGGAGGCTTTTGTTTCTAGGACACAGAGTTTCCAGGTGTTGTGGTACGACCAATTGGTGAATTTCGAAGCTCCATAGATTACCAGTATCAGCTTTTGCGGTGCAATGTTGACCTTCTAAAAATCATCCAGCTGGGCCTTACATTCACAAATGAGAAGGGGGAGTACCCTTCTGGGATCAACACGTGGCAGTTCAACTTCAAGTTCAACCTGACGTAAGTGTCTTAGTGACCTTCAGTGTTATTCTTAGATGGCTACATTTGAGTGGACCAATTGCCATAGGTTTTACTAATCCTGGTTCTTTTTCTGGGGGCAGGGGTGGTGGGAAAGATGTGGCGCTTTTATGTATGTAGCTCTAGCTGTCCTGTAACTTGCTATTTAGATCAGGCTGGCCTTAAACTTAGAGGTCCACCAGCCTCTGCCTTTCTAAAGTGTTGGGATTAAAGGTGTGTGCCACCATGCCCAGCTAATTATATTTTCATTTCTTTGAACAAAGCTAAGTATTGGATAGAATGGTCAGGAAGGGGTTTTTTTTTTTTTTTCTTTCTTTTTTTTTTTTTAAGCTAGGATCTTTATTCAGCCCTGGCTTGCCTGGAACTGCTATGTAGACCAGGCTGGTCTCGCAGAGATCTGCCAGTCTCTACCTCCAGAGTTTTGGGACTGCAGTATGTACTACTACTATACTTGGCAAGCTTTATTTTCCTTGAAGAACTCTTGCAATTTAGCCTAAACAACAATCCAGGCTGCCATGTAGCTCAGTGAAATAACACTCAACACATTGTAATAATTCCCAGTATTACAGAAGAAAGGGAGACAACCCAGTTAAAAATGGGCAAAAGATAGGGTGTCCTGGTGCACAGCTGTAGTCCCAGCACTCCGCGTAGAGGCAGGTAGATCTCGTGGGTTTGAGGCCAGAATTTACTTACTATGTAGTAAGTTCTAGGACAGCCAGAGCTATCTAGATGGAACTAGTATCAAATTCCCCACCTAAAACAAAACAAGAAACTGGCAAAAGATCTGAGTAGATACTTTTCTTTATTAAGGTTTTAAAATTGTATTTTATGTATACGCATGTTTTGCTTGCATTTATGACTGTCAGGTGTGTGTCTGGTGTCCAGAAGCTCCCTGGGACTCTGTAACAGTGCCTGTGAGCCTGTGCTGGGTCATCCGCAAGGGCAGTGAGAGCTTAGTGCTGAGCCTCTTCCAGCCGCTCCTTTGTAGTATTTTTAGAAATAAACTTTTGAGTTTTAGTTCTGTTTCAAGTTTGTTTTGTTTAATTCCAGTTGAAATGGTACAAAGAAGTAAATGTGAATGATTAAAAATTTAAAAATGCTGGGCGTGGTGGTGCATGCCTTTAATCCCAGTACTCAGGAGGCAGAGGCAGGCTGATCTCTGGGAGTTCGAGGTCAGCCTGGTCTACAAAGAGAGTTTCAGGACGGCTAAGACTGTTACAGAGAGAAACTGTTTACAAAAACAAAGGGCTGGGTAGATGATGGCTCAGTGGTTAAGAGCACCGCTGTTCTTCCAAAGGTCCAGAGTTCAGTTCCCAGCACTAGCATGGCTGCTAATTGTCTATAATGGGATCTGAGTGCCCCCTTCTGGTGTACAGACATCCATCATCCATGCAGCCAAACACTCATATACATAAATAATTTTTTAAAAAGATAAAAAAACAATAAAAAGTGGGCTGGATGGGTAGTCCGGTGGTTAAGGCATTGGGTACTCTTCCAGAAAACCTGGGCTCAATTTTCAGCATTCAAATGGTGCCTCACAACTTTGTCTCATTCACTTTTAAAAAAGAGAGAGAGAGAGAGAGAGAATATAGATTTTCTGTAATTAGGAGATACAGATCTGATGGTTTGTGGAGTGTTTCAGGGCAGCTGTGTTTCCAGATTCTAAGCTAAGGGTAATATTTCTCCTGTTCTGTCTACTACCACTGGCTCATGGTGACTCCTTGTTTTTCAGAGAGGATATGTACTCCCAGGATTCCATAGACCTCCTTGCAAACTCGGGGCTGCAGTTCCAGAAGCATGAGGAGGAAGGGATCGACACACTGCACTTCGCAGAGCTGCTCATGACGTCAGGAGTGGTTCTGTGTGACAATGTCAAGTGGCTCTCATTTCATAGGTCAGTCCCTGGGAACTGTGGCCTGTCCCCTTCCTCACAGCTTAAGGTTCAAGGTTGGCCTGACGCTGCTTTCTGACACCTGCTTCCTTCTTCCCTTAGTGGTTATGATTTTGGCTACATGGTAAAGTTGCTTACAGATTCTCGGCTGCCAGAAGAAGAACATGAGTTTTTTCACATCCTGAATCTTTTCTTCCCATCCATTTATGATGTGAAATACCTGATGAAGAGCTGCAAAAATCTTAAGGTAACAGACAGCTTTCCTTTTAATTCTAGCAATAAAACAAGCAAACCCCCAGTGTAGACTAGTTTTGCTTTAATGTTGTATTCAGCATGCTCTCTTTGAGGTCTGCCAGCTGCCAGACTTCTCTAGAGTGTTAATGGGCTGAGTGGTACAGGGCTTGCTCTGTAGCTGTCTTTGTTGGTGACTTGGACATCAAAAAAGCCCTATTTTTTGCATCCTGAGGCTGGCTGCCTTTCTCTTAGGCCTGAGAACCCCACAAAGTAGCTGGTGACATGAAGCAATGTGTCGTATGGCAGTCCTGCACTGTCCCACATTCTTGGAGGGGTTCCTAACTCTTAAAAAGTTCTCATTGGGCCTTTGAGATGGCTCAGCTGGTGAAGGTGCCTGTTGCCAAACCTGATGGACCTGACTTTTTTGTAACCCGTGGTAGGAGAAAACCGACATGTGAGAGTTGGCTTCTCATGTCAGCATGCACACAGGGCATGCGACAATGCATTGTTTGGAAAGAGTAAGAATGAAGGTCTGAGAGATGGCCACTGAGGTCTGTTAGATGAATGCCCTGTCCCACTGCTAAATGAACTCACTTAGTAGACTTAGCTGAGTCCAGGAGAATAGTGTTGGTATGACATCCCTGTTTTCTATCCCTAGGGAGGCCTTCAGGAGGTGGCTGATCAGTTGGATTTGCAGAGGATTGGAAGGCAGCATCAAGCAGGCTCAGACTCTCTGCTGACAGGGATGGCTTTCTTCAGGATGAAGGAGGTGATGCTCCAGTACAGGGGTCTCTTGACAAAGAGGCCTCTGGGCCTCAGTGTGCTGCCCAGTCCTCCCCTGTATTTCCTTCTGCTTTTTAAAGAAGCAATCTGTTTGTTAGTCTACCCATCTAGGCTGAATTCTGTTAATTACTGAATATTATTTCTCTAGGGAAGGGTGAATTTCTTTTTTAGTTTATTTACCTGCTCTTTAAATTTTAAAATAGTCATGTGGTGGTGGCGCATGCCTATAATCCCAGCACTCAGGGAGGCAGAGTCAGGTGGATCTCTTGTTAGTTTGAGGCCAGCCTAGTCTAGAGAGTGATTTCTGTGACAGCCAAGGCTACACAGAGAAACCCTGTCTCACAAAACCAAACCAAACCAAAGGTTTTAAAATATATTTGAAGAGGAAGAATATGCTTTGAAAAATTGTAATGAAAGCTGGGCATGTTGGCACATGCCTTTAATCCCAGCACTCTGGGAGGCAGAGCCAGATGGGTTGCTATGAGTTGAGGCCAATTTGGTCTACAAAGCAAGTCCAGGATAGCTAAAGCTACAAAGAAAAACCCTGTCTTGAAAAAGCAAAAACACAAAACAAAAAACAACAAAACCAATTTTGTTGACATATATTTTTAAATTTTTATTTCTTTGTTTGGTTTGGTTTTTCAAGACAGGGTTTCTCTGTCCAGTGTTGGCTGTCCTGGAACTCTCTTTGTAGACCAGGCTGGCCTCCTCAAACTCAAGAGATCCACCTGCATCTGCCTCCCGAGTGCTGCGACCAAAGGCATGTGCACCACTATCTGGAAGATTATGTTGACATTTTGAGGAACGAATTGGATTAACATGTAGACTCACTTTAGAGTGGAGAAAGTGGGAAGGACAGTGTATTTCATTTTTTAGACATGGTCTCACTGTGTAGCCCTGGCCGGCGTTAAACTCACATGAAGATCTGCCTGCTCTCCTCCTCTGCCTCTTGAGTACTGAGATTAAAGGCTGTGGCTGTCTTTGAACCCATGGCTCTCCCCTTGCCTCAGCCTGAGGGCTAGGATTACAGCTGTGAGCTGCCATGCTTGGTTCGTAATTCTTTTTTGCTACTTTTAACCACTGTTATGAATTCAGGTATTTGTTGAAATAGTTTTCTGAGGCCATGACAAAATACCATCAATTTCAAAGGACCAGTTTATTTTGGTTGAGAGATTTTAGCCAGTGGTTGGCTGCCTCTGTTCTGGTAGGCCAGAGCATCAGAATGCTAGTGCCTGGCAGAGGAGGTCTGTGGTCCTCTGGTGGCTTGGACACAGGAAGAGGCTGAATACAACTTCCTCAGGGTTGTACTAGAGTCCTAGTAACTCTACAGTTGGTGTCAAGTCTTCAACACAAGGACTTCTAGGGCCATTTTAGATGTAAATAGTCACAGGTGTAGTAGGTCAGCATTTGCCAACGGGCACATTAGCTGATGCCTTGGAGATGTTTCTTGTTCTGCTTAGCAGTGGTGGTGCTTCTGGCCAGGGCTGTGCTCAACATCTGCAGTGACTGGATTCGACAGCTTCTGCCCAGTGATATCAAGGCTGAGTGGCCTACTGAGCGCTCAGTGTCCATGATCTCATAATGGCCACTTTCTGCTGTAGCTTCTCAGGTGTTAGGATTACATGTGTGTGCTACCACATGTGGTTTACATGACTTCATGAATAAAGAACTGTGATGGAGTGGAGTTGAAGTGACTTGGCAAGCCTGAGTTCTTGATCAGTGTCTTGCTTGGCAGGATAGTCACTCTACAGCAGCAGCCCAGGGTTTCCAGCGGTGACAAGTCACAGGAATGCCAAGTCCATTAGGAAGCAAGGCCCATATGTAGGGAAGAGAACAGGAAAAGCTTGCGGGGTAGGTGTTTGGTATCTTTGCTGAGTTAGTGTCCACTGTGCTGAGTGTCAGGGCTTAAGAACCTGGGAGGGGACATGATTCCTGACGCCATTCTCAGCTGGTTCTGTCCTATTCTGCAGCTATTCTTTGAGGACAGTATTGATGATGCCAAGTACTGTGGGCGCCTCTATGGTCTGGGAACGGGAGTGGCCCAGAAGCAGAATGAAGATGTAGACTCTGCCCAGGAGAAGATGAGCATCTTGGCCATGATCAACAACATGCAGCAATGACAGTGCGTGCACCAGGCCGCCCGCGCCGCCCGCCCCAGCCATCACCCTGCGTCTGCTCCAAGCAGAGACTTTGGGTTTTGTTTAAAGATGCCTTTATTTTAGGTCCAGAAGGAGGGGGTTTACTCTGAATTTGTAAACAAGTCTTCCTTGTCCTCATGCCCACGCCCCTCTGCTGCCTCCTGCCACCAGCATCCATGGCTCCATGGACACCTTTTTAAAAAATCTCCAGGATGTCTGAAACAAACCAGTAAAATGTATATGACTCTTACGTGTTGTCATTTTTCTTCTTTGGCTTTGCTGCCCTGATGAAGATGCTCACATGAGTTGAGGTTGCTAGGAAACAAGGTGTGTGTTCTTGGGAAGCAGGTCTGCATCAGCGGGCTGTGCCCAGCCTTTTCTCTGCTTCTGTAGGACAGTAGTCCTGAGGTCACAGCAGACAGTGGCTCTTGCTGAAATCTGGAGACATTTCTGAATCTGTCTCCTTCGGTGAGGTTAAGCTGGCAGCTAGCTTCACCTTGTCACCTTAGTTTTCAGATGATGAACTGCCCTAAACTGGATCATGCTCCAAGTCCATCTTGTTCTCAGCAGGGTGGTCTCAATCAGCTGTGTTCTCGTAGCCTCTGTTCCCCTGCTTTTATTTAGTAAGCCTGACATGTCAAGATGGTGAAGCTGAGCTCTGGAACTGCAGTCTTAGCCACAGGAGTCAAGTGTGAGCAGGGTGGCGTGGGCATTCACCTCAGACCTTGTCAGCCATCCCCACAGCTGTGCTCAGAACCCAGTGACTAAGGTTAGGCATTTATGAAGCACAGTTTTTTAAATGACTCCAGAAAGACGGCAGCAGTTCACTTAAGGAGTGGTCTTACATTTTAAAAGCTTGTGGGAAATTGAATTTGAAATGATTACAAAATGTCAAGTATTAAAGCTGGTATTTAAAATGCTTGTAAATATTATTTATGTTTTTAATTTTGTAAAATAAAGATTGCTTTTTAACCATTGGCATGAGGTGTGGTCTTTGGTCGCTAGGAAATGCCTGTGACAGGGTGGGCTCATCTCAGGACCAATCTGAGCCATGGAATGGAAGGTTTCATTGAGGGAGTGCACACATATGGGATTGCCTGGGCTGGCTGCTGGGCCTTACCAGGTCAGTAGAGTAGCTACTCATAGTACAATTCAGTAGGACACACTGAACTTAAGGCTTCCTGATTAAGGGTGTTTTTTGTTTTTTTCCTTTCTGTTGGCACAAAAATGTAAGTCAAGTATTGGGGCCATTCTAGAGTTTGAGTCAGGGTCTTGTTACCTAGGCTGGCCCTAACCTCCTGGCCATCTCCTGAATAGCAGTGTATGTCTGCAGTACTATAACATCTATAGAATTTTGGCTGGCAGGTGAGATTCCTTGGGGTTTGTGGTGAAGGCAGCACACCGGCTCTCAGTAAAGGTGCCCTGGTATGCTGCTGGGTTTTCTCAGCGGCCAGATCAAGGTCTGAAGTACTGAGATGGAGAGGGACTGGAAGCATTACAGTGAGCTAGAGGAAGGCACAGTTCTGAGAGCAGGCACGGCCTTCACGGAAATGCATGGCCTCGGCAGGTGCAGGTGTCCTCTGATGGAGATGGTGCTAGGGGAGAATGAAGAGAACAGCCTTCGTGAGCAGGCAGCCCTGTGTGCTGCTGACCTTGGACTCCAGTTCTGTTTGCAAGGCTGGGTATCAACCTTAAGCCTCTCGTCAGCAATGCTGCCAGATGTGAGAGCCTGTTTCCAAATTAGTGTCCTAGTTTATTCAGCCAATGAGCTTTCATTAAGTACCCACTTGCCACTCTTGTCGGTGTCGGGATGGACAGGAGAGAGGGCATAGTCCTCCTCACTGCTGGTAGGAACCTACCTTACGGGACAGTAAATGGTTTCCACAATTAGTCAAAACAGTACAGTATAAAGTCACCAAGATTAAGATTTAGGGATGGGGAGTTATTTTATGCTGAGGTTAAGGGGTGAGTAAGCAAGGCCATAATCGATGCAGGGCAAGGTTCTCACAGTGCAGACCAGGAAGGGGAGTCATTGCTGGAGGAGTGGGAGCTACTAAGAGCAGAACCAGAGCATGCCGCAGCCAGTAAGAGGAGGGGGCAGGTGCGGGGCTGTGTGGTGGTGCAGACCTTCTATCCCAGTGCTCAGGTGGCAGACTGGTGGATCACGAGGCCAGCAAGGCTACACAGAGAAACTCTGACTCGGGGGTTGGGGTTGAGATGTGGGAAGAGGTAACAACCGGGTAGTCTAGACACCTCCCTCGAAGAGTAATAATACCTGCTTTCTGCTGGAACCTTTAATGGATGCCTTTGCCTCTGGTTCTTTGTGATTTCCGTCATTAGAGATTCAGAAATGATAATATTCAGGTGAGAGGAACGTGGCAGACATCACTGAGAAGGGCAATTTAAGAAGCAACATTCGTTTTTAATTTTCCTATTGGGTAGTTTTACTTTAGGGTTTTGTTTGTTTTCTGTGTATGCATATGTACTTACTATGTGTATGCCTAGTGACTGGAAGTTAGAAGGTGTTGGATCCCCTGGAACTGGAGTTATAGGTATATGTAAGCCATCATGTGTGATTGAAATTGAACCCAAGTCCTGTGGAAGAACAGCCAATGCCCTTAACCCAAGCCATTTCTCTAGCCTATTGGATTTTTGATACTATTTTTAAGACAAACTCGCCTCAAAGCCCAGGCTGGACTTGAATTCAAATGTCTCCTGCCTCTGGGTCCTCCCCAGCAGTGGCCAGCACGTGTGCAGGACTGCTCCCAACAAACGTGTTTCAGCAAATCACAAAGGTGAATTTGTAGTTTACCAACTTTTTTATTTAAGTGGAGGGAACCAACTTTCCCCACCTCTGTAGATGAAGCTGCTTGGAATTGTCCTGCAGTCATGCCCACTCATATCTTTGTCAAGATTTCTGCTCTAAGACTAAAGCATCTTCTTTGAGTTCACATAAAGGTACAGTGTCTCCTTTTTGGGAGTTTAGCGTCTTTTTTTTTTTTTTTTTAGACCCCAAAGCTAGGCACACACAAATATCTTAAGATGTGTGTTCCAAGGATTTCCAGCTGGGCCTATTTCTTGCTGCCCAAAGATGAAACCTTCACAATGGACCTCAGTGGAGAAACAGAGGGAAGGTGTACTTTTCCCACCTGGCCTGAGCTCATCTACTTTTCTTGTGCTAGAAACCGGTGACAACAGAGGCATCAGTCTTGACCCAGCTTGCTGTGTTAGTAGCTTTGGCAGCAGGCCCTGGGCTGGTGAATCAATAGTACTTAGTGGGAGTCTAATGACCAGGGAGGCACATGTAAAATGAGGAATATGCATTGCTCTCCAGGCTGTGTTGCAGTCAATTCTTAAGGGTTTTATGACCCCAAATGACTAAGAACCACTAAAAGTGATTTTTTTTCCCCCTGAGCTGTCTGACCAGTCATGTCACAACCTGGAGGGCAACTGATGGCCTCAGTAGCTCTGTTCTCAGAAAGCTTTAGCTATTTGTTCATGTAACCAAACTCCATAAAAAATAAAATCACCTAATGTTCTGAATCAACACGATAGGCAAAGCTAATTCCTTTAGTCTTTGAGAGGTGGGCAAGCCCAGCTAACAGTATAATTAAGAACCCCAAGCCCCAACAGTGACAGGCGCGTGTCAAGTGTCCCTCCCACAGAATGAGACGCTTCTGATGGAGAGGATTTATAAAGGCAGCTGCATCTGGGGCAGACAGACTTTGGGTAAATACAAAGGCTTCTCTCTGGGGAACCCATGTAAGGCGAGAGCCAACTGTCTTGGCTAGTTCTGAGTGGCCCTGCTGGCTTTTCCCTCCATTCCAGGAAGCCACTTGGGAGGCACCAGGCAGGATCCATTGTGTGAGTGGATTCAAGTGTCAGTCACCCTCATCTGTCTGTTGGATCACAGCATCTTTCCACTGAAGGCCTGGTGAGCTGTGACTGAGGGAAAGCTGCCTGGTGAGTTGTGGAGCACAGCTTTCTGGCCTCTGGAAGTTCATGTGTGCAGCGTCTGGCAGTGTCTTCTGTAAGTTCTAGTGTGGCCATACTTCTGAAGGAGCTTCTGGGCCTGTTGCTGCATCTCAGGGTGCACAGTGCCAGGACATTGGGACCCGATGTGAAGCAAGACGAGGCAGCACTCCAACACATCTGGGAAGGGCCAGGCCTAAAAAGCACAAGACAGACAAGGAAGTATCTGCAGAGCCACACACTGACAACTGCATGCAGATATGAATGGAAGCGGCACGTCTGGTGGCATGTCCTTATGCGTGAGTCTTCTCGTGCCCCAGATCAGCTCTCACATGCCATAGCTCCTCCGTCAGTGCTGGGCACAGCTGCCATCTAACACCTGCGTTCAGTGTTTTCCTCTCAACCAAATGTAACTCATTTGGTTTCTTCCAAGACCGAGCTGTAAGCCTACTGTGTGCTTAGTACTGCTACTTTTACAAATCACTTCAGGTAAGCAGAGATAACTGCTTTTTTTTCTTTTTGAGACAGGGATACTCTGCGCAGCCTTGGCTGGCCTCAAACTCATAGAGATCCGCCTGTCTTTGGCTCCCAAGTGCTGGGATTAAAGTGTGTACCAACACCCCAGCTCTCGTATCGTGAGAGTTTAGCAATACAGTGACAATAGATGTCCTGGGTTTGTACTGAAGCATCTCCAGATGCCCTTACCTTTATACTCTCCGGAAACTCAGCTATTCTCTCATTCGCCTCTGTGAGCCTTCTGGTTAATTCAGGGAGAGAGACTGGCGCATTTTTTTCTTCTCTGCTAGTAAGAATAACAATAAACTGAAGTCACATAATGGTCACCTAATTTTTTATCCCAAATGTTTCAATTAAAAAATCTTTTTCTGGGTATGGTGGTGGTGCATGCCTTTAATCCCAGCACTCTGGGAGGCAGAGTTAGGCGGACCGGCTGGTCTATAAAGCAAGTCCAGGACAGCTAAGGCTCCACAGAAAAACCCTGTATTGAAAAACCAAAAAAGAAAAGAAACTTTATTGAACGTCTATTTGTGTACGTGTGATTGTACCTGCACACCACAATGTGTTTATGCGGAGGCCAAAAGACAACTTTGAGGAAATGGCTCACTCCCTCCATAAATAGGCCTGGTGGCAAAGCCTTTACCCACTGAGCAACCTGCCCCCACTGCGGTTTTTATTGTGGTAAAACTACAGTTAAAACCATGTCAACCACCTAAAAACATCCACTCGTGCTATGCGACTGTCACTACCACCCAGGACCGGAACTGCCGAGTCAGTGTCTCACTGCGTGACCCTGGCTGGCCTGGAACTTGATTTGTATACCTGGTTAGCCTCTGACTGGAGTTAAAGGCATTCACTACCACACCTGCGCTAGGACCAGAGCTCTGTGAGGCTGGACCTTACCCTTCCACGACAATGCTTCATCTCTGCTCCCCCTGCTTCTTGGCAGCACACACTTCTGCCTTGAAGGAATCATTATGGCTTTTACCTTGTTGTATGTGCCCCAATTTCCTCCCTTTGAAACACAGAGCAGTAATTCATTTCTGCTAGTTTAGTCGCCTGTCCTTGGACACTGGGCTGCCTCCCCGTCTCAATGCTATCACACACAGTGCTGCAGACGAGCACCAAGAGCGGGATTTCAATTATTTCCTTATCCCTGCACTTATTTATTTAGACAGGATCTTCCTGTGTAGCTTAGACTGGCTTCAAGCTTGGGGTCCTGAGTGCTGGGATTATAGGCATGCAGAACATGCCAGGCCGCCCTGCTTTCAATTCTTTTGACACAGAAGTAGAATAGCTAGATCTGACAGACAGCCCCACTTTCTGATTCCCACGGAACTGACATGGTGTTCTCACCAAGGACAAAGGTCCAAGCTGTGCTGTGCCATCTTGGCAGCAGCCACAGCACAGTGGGAATGAAGTGGTATATCACTGTAGCTTCATTTTGTTTTTTCTTTTACAGGCAGGGTCTTAAGTAGCTGACCTTGCACTTCACTATGTAACTGAGGATGACTGAACTCTCGATCCTCCTGCTTCTACCCCACCAGAGCTGGAATTATAGGCATGCACCACTGTCAGTGTGAGGCTAGTGAAGGGGTCCAGGGCTTCCTGCATGGGGGGCACAAGATGTTCTTTATTCAGCTATACCCAGCCTTTCACTGTGTCTTAGCTTATGTGTTCCCAGTGACCGAGTGACAGTGACTGTCTTCCTGGGCTCACTGGTCATTTGTCCGTTCTTTTCATATCCTCTGTGCTTTCTTGAATCCAGCCACTTCTTCTGCCTGAGTAACTTCAGCTCATAAACACAGAGATCAAGAGAACGGGATGAGAAACATAGGGAAATGTAGTTTGTCATTTTTCTACTACTTGTGACACAGACTATAAGGGCTTTAGAGGCCAGACAGCAGACAAGTGTGAAAGATTAGGGTCCCCAGGCAGTGAGAGGTAGCCTGGAACGGTGTCCAGGTCCTCACAGGGATCCTGTAAGCAAAGGTCAAAGCCAACCTGAGGGTGTTACATCATTCTGCTTCTAAGAGCAAAGCTGGCTTGGGCATGGTGGCTCACATCTGTAGTCCCTGGCCCTGGGAGGGTGAAGCAGGGATGCCGCAGGGAAAGATCATGTCCTTCACACAGATGAAAAGCAAACCCCAACTGTCTACAGCAGTAGCCAGGATCATTTAAGTTACAATAGACCATTTCCTAATTCTCTTGGAGACAGTACCACATTTCCTAGGTGGCCACAAATTCAATGTGTCCTTGAACTACGTACGTCTGTACCCGATGCCTCCGGCTGCAGAGCGCAGCAATGATAGGCGTGCGTTTTCAATTTTCCTAAGACTCATTACTTCTGTGTGCGCATGTGTCTGAGTAGGTATGTGCACACCACTGCACGTGCCATGGACATCAGAACAGAGCGTTGCATTTTCTGGAGCTAAAGTAAGCCCCATGTGGGTGCTAGGAACTGAACTCAGGTCATCTAAAAGAGCAGGTGCCCTTAACTATAATCTGTCTCTTTAGACCCATAATTTTTTTGAAGTTAATATAACCTCTGTGGATTTATGGAATTTACTGGTATTTTCTAGGTTCTAGCCTGGGGAATGTAATCAAGATAAAAGGCACAATGGCACACACTCACAGTCTCGGAGGTGAGCGCTCCTGTGGGTGGATCTGCAAAGCGCTGAGCGGCTTCAAAGGGCTGGAATTAGCTGTCTGACCCAGAGGCATAGTCAGTGGCGTCACACACTGACCTGGACAACATGGCGAGTATGGTCCCAGACCTGAACTCACCTTGGGCTCTGAGGTCGGGAAGGGGCCTGCTCTACATCCTGGCTGGCTTCATCTTTGTTGGGGCCATTGGCCGTGGCCTTGCAGAGCTGACTCTTTTGGTGCTGGCGGATCATTTCTGCCAGCGTCTCCTGGACTTCAGCAACAGTCCTCTGGGAGGTCTGTAGGCTGGCATGCCTTTCTGAGAAGAGCTGCTTGCAGGCACTCAGCAAACACTCACTCTCTGCGCTGAGTTTCAGGCCTGGGCCTGGAGCCTCACTTGACAGTGGCTGAGCAGTAGGCCCAGGTTCCGTGTCTTCAGCACTGGCGCTATCCTTGGGCTTGCTCTGCTCATCAGAGACTGTGCTTTTAGCTGACCACACCCAGATGTTTGTTTCAGGGTCAGGGCCGCAGAGCGACCACCAGACTTCATATAGTTGCCCATAAATAAAAAAGGCCTCTAAACTTTTGAAAGCTGCCATGGCAGGAGATGGGTCACCCAGCTTGTCTCGTAGGTGGTCACAGCCTAGAAGAAAAGGATCTTGGAATATTACTCACATTTCTCTATCTGTGAGAAACCTGGCTTCTCACTCTTCTTCTGTTCTATCAAGAAGACAGACCCCAGGAAAAGGGACAGCAACGTGACTGACTCTTGGGATGATAGTCTTCTACCCAAAGCCAATAGAATTAAATTTCCTTTCCTGCCTTGGGACAAGGCCATCATTGCCTTACTCAGAGCATAACAGAAAAGTGTTAGTTCACTAAAAGCTTCAGGGCCACACTGATGGGGACGCGGGTAGCGAATGAGGGTGCGAGCCACACTGAGCTCTGAAAGCTGAGATTGATTGCAGGGACTAATCACGCAATTAAGGGATGTCCAGTGCCCTTCTCCCTCTTTTGTGGTGGTGCTGGGTTCCACAGGGTCTCGCATAGCCCAGCTTAAACTTACCATGTAGCCAAAGCTTACCCTGATCTACTGACTTTACCCTCTCACTCCACCTGCCCAGTGCTGGAATAACAGGATGCCTGCACTCCATGTCAGCTCTACCTCTGCACCTGAGCTCTGAGGGAGTGAGCAGGGCCAGGCAAAAAAGCCAGTGCAGACACTTTGTCTTTGTCTCACTTGGTAACCTTGGGTAACACAAAAACACCCACGCAGCTCAGAATCTGTGGCGAACCCTGCCAGGGCATCATTGCCTTTTAGTGACTTTTACTTGCTACTTCCAGTACAGTACCATTTGAGGTGGTTATGCTGTGCTACAATGGGAGGACCCTAGGCAGAGGGGTGTGTGTATGTGTGTGTGTGTGAGAGAGAGAGGTGTCACTTACCGCCCGGAAGAAAGGCTGAGTAGATTTCCTGCATGAGGGTGAAGTTCCCTGAGGTGTAGCTCTGAACCACAGCCTGCAGCAAGGCTGGCACAGCCTCCTCCCAGCAGGCAGCCTGCTGGCTCAGCAGTGCCAGGGTCAGGTCATGGCAGACATGAAGCAGCAGCTGGAAAAAAGCCAGAGTCTCATTTCCCTGCTAATGCCCTCCTGTGGCAGAGACTTGACAGGCCTGGTCCCATGGCCAGAAACTGCACTACAAGCCAATCACACAGAACACCAATATCTGGAGAGCCGTTAACTCCCACCCACCAGCCTCTGTCTGCCTGTGAAGTCTAGGCATGCTGAGGAGACGCACTGACAGAAGGATCGTGAGATCAAAGGCATCTTGGGGTATACAAGAGCCTGTCTTTGGATTGTAAGCAAAACCAAAGTAAGTTTCTGGATCTATAATTAGAGATTAGCGCACCTGGCAGAGCACCTGCTCAGCATGCGCGAGGCCCTGGACTCCAGTCCCGGCACCACACACACATGGTATGGAGACTCACACCTGTAAGCTTAGTACTGGGCAGGGGGGCAGGACAACCAGGACCTCAGGGTCATGCTAGCTAAATAAGAAGTTTGGGGCCGCCTTGGCCTATATGAGACCCTATCTCAAAAGGAAACCAAACCAAGTAAGAGAAATAGCGATAACACAGTTGATAGCACAGCATGTGGAGGGCAGAGGTGCAGCGCTGGGTGTCTTTCCAGGCCCTCTCTTTCTTATCTTTGTTTGTTTGTTTTGAGACAGGGTTTCTGTTTGTAGCTCTGGCTGTCCTGGAACTCACTCTGTAGACCATGCCTTTGCCTCCCGAGTGCTGGAATTAAAGGCGTGTCTGCCCTGCCTGGTCCAATTTTATCTTTTGAGACAGGGTTTTCACTGAACCCGAAGCGCACCAATTTGGCTACACTGGCTTGATGGCAAGCCCTTGGGGTCTAGCTGCTCCTGCCTCTCCAATGCTGGGAGGACGGGAGTAAGCTATCCTGCTGGGGATTACACAAGGGCCTCAGTCAAGGCAGTTTACACTTGGCCACACTGTCTCTCCAGCCTTTAGGTCTGAAGCTTTCTGACAAATTTACAGCTACCACCAAAATGAAGGCACAGAACACCAGTCAAAGCGGTCATCCGGCAGCACCCTCCTAGTCACTCTCCCAGCAGCTACTGTTCTTGCTATTTTTTCCTGGAATTCATGTAAATGGCGTCAGAGTTTCACAGTCTAATGGAGCATGTTTCTGGAGTTTGCTGATCTGTGCACCAGAAGTCTGTTCTTCCTTCATGTGGCTGTTTAGTTTGGCAGTTGTGGACCAAACATCTGTGAATATTTGATGCAGGACTTTAAGTGGCTCCTGATTTCATTACTTGTCACGAACCACCCAGTCACTGCACAGGAGTATGTTATCTTTGTAAGAAACTGCTTTCCATTTTGTATACCATTACTCATTACCATTTGTCCCCTTACTGAAAAGTACAATGTCTTTTCATTTAAAAATTAAAAGGTACACAAACGGAGGGCCGTCCCTAAGATGAACAGTTACGGCGCACCAACCTGACATGTTTGCATCAGCAAACATCAGAGAGAACTGTGGAGGCAGGTGCTCTCTGGTGAGCTAGGGGTGTGGGTGTGTGTGGGGAAACAGCAGCTGAGAGAACAAGTGGACTTCAACTTTATTATATGTAGTATTTTGCCTGTAAGCATGTCTGTGCATGATGTGTGTACCTTATGCCCTCAAAGCTAGAAGAGGATGCTGGATGCCCTGAGAATGTCATCACAGAGACATTGTGATGTTGTTAGTTGTGTGTGCGTGCTGATAACCCCCACACAACCCACCTGGACCCTCTGCAAGAGCAACCAGCGCCCTTAACCACTAGCCTTACTCTAGCCCCAAACTTTCTTCTATTTCACAATTAAACAAACGAGAGGCCCCAGCAAGCACACACAGCCTGAGGCTTTCATCTGCTGGGTCTTCAAGGCCAGGACTGCTTTGTCTTTTTTTTTGAGGTAGAAACTGTTCTACTATTTTTCTGAGGGATGAAGACCATGCACCCTACATAGCTGCTGTGGCCGGGGACGTGGCGCACCTGTCTGAAGGGAGTGTTACTTGTTGCAGATGGGTACTTGACATCCTGCAACTTCCGCAAGGCGGCCCGACACTGCTCCGGGGTGTCCACATTGAAGCTGCTGCGCCACACGCCAGTCACTCTCTGCACCAAGGTTCCCTGTGAGCCTGTGGCCCACTGGTGGTAAATGGAGGAGGAGCTTCTGACCTCTGGAGGCTGCTTTTCCTCCAGGTGCCGGCATAGAAGCTCAAGGAGGCAGAAGACTAGTCTTTGGCCCTGGGATCCAGCAACAAAGAGGTGTGACACAGGAAAACGTAGATGACACAGCTTGTAAGTAAGAGTTCTACACAACATACCTGTTTGAGCCCATAGTACCCACGCCTCCTTGCAGGCCCATGCTCCACTGAGGAGGAAATGCAGGAAACTGTTTACAGCACAGGGTCCTAATGACAGCCACACCCTCTATCCTGGAAGCCATATCTAGGTCCAGCCCCGAGCCCTACAGCATCAGGCTCTGTCCACCCTGACAGTGCCGTGATGCTGGAACAGACAAGCTTGGCACACCCAGGATCTGGGCTGGCACAGAGGTCTGACAGGGAATACACCAAGAACAAAATATCAAGGAAAGCTCCAGGAAATCAATACTTGCTGGATTTCTCATTGCCATGAGATGCCCAGTGGACCCTCGGACAGCCTCAGTTAAGCCTAGACAGGCATGATGACTCTCACCTGAATATGGACTGAAAGGCTACAGAGATGTTTTATTTTTTTTGCTTTGTCAAGGATGCTACTTTGGGGAGAAAATGAATGCAAAAGAGCTATTGGGAAAGCATTTTCTTAGCTGTCGGCAAATGACTACCTAGATTTGGTCATTTCATAACTAATATAGCCCCATGGTGCTACCTTTCCAGTGCTATGGAAGCTAACCACTGTACTTTCCTTTGCTCCAAACACTCAGCCCAGCACCGCTTTCAGGCCTCATTTGTGCGAGGGAAAGAGGAGCTTAAACAGTCCATGTCAGAAGTAGCATGGTTGTTCATGCCTGGACAGCCAACTCCACAGAGACTGAGGCACCACGACTGTGAGTTCGAGGCCGTCCTGGGCTGTGTGGTACACTTATGGTAAGCCCGGACTACAGTCTAGCCCTCTGCTCTCAGGTTTGGTACTTGTTAAACTGCCCTTATTATATGAAGTGCTGGGAAAGGAACCTGGGCTTTTCCCAGGCCAGGGAAATGAGCTACCACCAAGGTACATCCCCTCCCGTGAGTCATTTCTAGCCTCACAGGAACAAAGCTTTTCAGAAACCAGACATCCAGCTACCACCATAATCATCCTGTTAGAGGCCAAGCACTCGTCCCATAGGGAGACAATGCTAATGCAGGAACTCTGGGCACTGCCCTGGTGCTGGGCACAACAGCAGCTGTTCGGATGGTTGCACAAAATTGTTAAGCAGCAGGAATCACTTTGAATAGCAGTCTATCTCTTACCCCAAACATGGTAATGAGCAAGCTGTAGTATTTCAGTGAGGTAGGACACCCACTATGGCTCTAGGACGTTTCCTGGACTGAGATTTGTCTACTGGGGGTTAGTCTGACCAGAGACTGACCTGCAGGCTTTCATGCAGCCCCAAGGCTTCCTGTGCGCCCACCCAGTTCTTCACCGCAAGTAGCTCTTGGGCACATCTGAGAGCCAGCGAAGCAGCCAGCTCACTCTCTCCTGCGATGGCAGCCAGCTCTGCAGCCGTTCTGAGAGAGGCTGCATCTCCTTTTCTGGCCAGGACTTTGGCTGCATCATAGGCGGAAGTGGCTCCTAAGTAGCTGTGGCAAGAGCGAAACCCAGTCACTAGCCGCGATGCTCCCATGTCCCCTGTGCCCTTTGGTGGCACTGCTCTGCCTGTCTCTGTGATACCTGTCTCAGCATGGCCGCATGCTGTTGACTTGTGCACTGTAAACCTCTACAGGTGTCGACTGACCCGAACAGAAGACTCACCTCACAGTGTGCTGATCTGACCAACAGAAACAGGTGTGGCCTTCAAGTCTGCCACTGAGGGTGCTGACTACCTGTGGCAGTTCCTGTAACTGTGGGGCACGAAGCAAGGCGGAATTTTCCCTTTTCACACTTCCAGCCACTGGACCCATGCCTACACTCAGTTCTTTCTTTCTGTCGTGCTCCGGGCAGGTACTAAGTTGGCCTTGGCCTCTCTCTGCTTACCACTTGGCTGCGATCGCGTAGTGGCCATCTCTCTCCAGGATGGACCCCCAGCTGAGGTACAGTTCCTTCAGGACGGGGTCCTCAGGGCGCAGCCGAGCCTTGGCAACCACAATAGCTTCCCTAAAGGCAAAAAAACAGGCACTTTAGCCAATCTTCAAGTGTTCCTCCACATGACGCATATAGCGTTCTAACTACCAATAAAAATGGTGAGTGCCCTGGTGAGGTAGGCAAATGATTAATTCGGCAAATTCCCGTTATCAGCATTTTAAACCCTCACAATGACAAAATGGCAAGATTTATTTTTTCTGGCATCATTCCAAACTACATCAGTCATCTCTAGGGATTTTTTTTTAAAGAGTGAACTAAGCTGAGGTCACAGAGGATGCTGGCTGTCTTCTATCCCTCTTCACCTTACTCTGTGTGCACACTTTAGACAGTGTGTGGAGGTCAGATGACCTGCAGGGGTGGGTTCTGTCAGGTTCCCACAGCATGAGTCCACAGGCTGGCAGCAAGAGCCCTACTTGCTGTGCTACCTCACTTCTTTTAAGTCAGGGTCTGTCACCGAACTGGCTAGGCTGGCTGGTCAGTGAGCTCCTGGGATCCTTTCATTCCCACCTGCTGGCACTGGGGCACAGGCAGCCACACCCAGCTTTTCACTGGGTGCTGGGATCCAAACACAGGTCTCCTGCCTGCAGGGCAAACATTCTTACTGACCTTGCCCACTGTCTCTCCAGCCCCAGGCTAGCTGCTTTCTTCATGAAAACTCATTTCTTAAAAAGCACTGCTAGGCTTATAGCCACTCACCTTTAGTTCCAGCACACAGAATTTGAGGCTAGCCTGGTCTATATAGTGAGTTCCAGCATAGCTGAGCTAAAGTGAAACCCTGTCTCCAGAAACAAATAAAACTAACAGATAAACTATTTAGCTTTGGGTATTTTACAGATATTTTCTCGAGTCAACAAAGCCAAGCACATCACTTTATGATGCCAGTGACAAAGTTTACACATTTTTGGAAGTGAGATTTTCAGAAAGCCTGTGACTGTCACTGGGGACTCAAAAACATTCCAAAGTTGAAAATGTTTCCAATTAAAGTGATCCAAAAGTAAAGAGTGGCATTTTGACTCTTTTAACAGAGCATCTCAGGGTGTCGAGACCTGTATCACTTGGCAAACATGCAGTGCAGTTCCACTTGAGCTGCAGTCATCTTAAGGCTGCAGGAGGGACGAAACTGATCCAAGAGCAACATTTAAAGGTACTTGGGGCTTTTACATCTAGGCATAATCCTTTAAACCAGAGACCTGCAGCACCAGAGGAGAGAGCTGTTCACAGAGGTGGCCAAGCTCTGCTTGTGACTCTGGCTGCGTCTGTGTCCATGTTGGAAACCCTGAAAGGCCGAACAAAGAACCATGGAGCTGGGAGCTGAACAATACCCAGAGCATGCTGTGAGAAACTTGCTCACTTAACAAGGCCCACGGCAGAGATATCAGAAGGTCGGAGGCCCACACCAGCCTACAGGATGGATGTCTCTAAATCTGCTCTTCCAAAATACGGGGAGGGCATGTAATCCCAGCACTCTAGAGGTAGACAACATGGCCACAAATTTGAAGCTGGCACCATCAGACCTTGTTCTCAGTCTCCAAAAAGATCAAGGTGAGCCACAACAAAGCTTAGCCTTCTCTAAAGGACGACAGCAAAACCCAGACAAGATAAACAAAAGGACCATCTCACACCTTCACAGCACTGAACAGTCAGTGACAGTCCAAGACCCAACTAGAGAAAACTCCATTGTTCTCATGCAGTACAGATGAAAACACAGCTGGCATGCAGTGCACACCTGTACTTTAAACACCTGGAAAACTAAGGCAGGAGCTTCAAGGACAAACTGGGTTACATAAATAAAAAAGAGAAGTCAAAGACAGTAGAAAGAAAATCTGCAGCATAGGATCCTGTAGGTTCTTGTTCAAGATGCTAGAATTACAGGTGTGCACCACCACATCCGCCATTCTTCCTGTAGGTGTGAGCCACCACATCTAGAAACAATCTAGAGTTCTAAACTTGGAAAAGTTCTCTTAAGATGAAGGTGAGGGTCTAGGGAGATGGCTTGGTGGCTAAGAGCACTGGCTATTTTTCCAAGAACCCCGGTTCAATTCTTAGCACCCACATGGTGGATCACAGCTGTTCTAAGGTATCTGACCCCCTCATACCAATTTACATGTAGACAAAACACGAATGCATGTGAAATTAAAATAAGTAAGTTTAAAAAAAGGTGAAAGTGAAATTACAGGCTTTCATACACAAAAATGTTTTGTGAATTATCAGTAGAATATATGATGTAGAAAAAATAAAAAGATCAGGAGAAAAGGCTTTTCCAGAGGATCTGGGTTCAATTCCAAGCACCCACACAGTGGCTCACAACCGTCTGTAACTCCAGCTCCCGGAGACCCAGTATACTCTTGTGGTCTCTTCAAGCCCCAGGCATGCATGGTGCACAAATATATGGACAAAACATCTGTATCTCTTGAAGTAAACAAGTGAATTTCAGAGGACGGAGCTAGGAAGTCAGTACTGGTACTAGACCAAAACAGTCCATCCAAAAGAAAACAGAAAAATGATGCACCTGACAAACGGGACAGAAGCACCACAGTGTACAGACTTACACCAGTCACAGCACACTAATACTCAGACATCCCATTTAATGGCGAGCATGGCGACAGAGGACTAAGGGTCTAGTGTATGCTGTCTAGACGGCGGACACTCACACCAGTGTTACACTGAAAGGAGACACCAGTCACCCCGAAACAGAACAGGAGTCCTTTCATCTGAACTGTGCTGGTTGGTTCTGTCAACTTGACATCTGAATTGAGAAAACACCTCCAGAAGAATGGCCTGAAGGCAAGCCTGTGGGGACTGTCTTAAATTTTTTTTATAAGCACTTAAAAAAATTTTTTTTATTTACCTTTATTTTATGTGCACTGATGTTTTGCCTGCATGCATGTCTATATGAGGGTGTCAGCTCTTGGAGTTAGAGACAGTTGTGTGTTGCCATGTGGGTGCTGGGAATGAACCCAGGTCCTCTGGAAAAGCAGTCAGTGCCCTTAACTGTTTTGCCACCTTGGCAGCCTAGGACTGTCTTAATTGTTGATTGACATGGAAGAGCCCGCCCATTGAGGGTAGTGCCACCCCTGGGCAGGGGGTCCTGGGCTCTATAAGAAATCAAACCGAAGAAGCCAAAGGGAACAAGGAAGTAAGCAGTGCTCTTCATGGCTTGGGCTTCAGGTCCTCCCTCCAGGATCCTGTTCTGCCTTCCTTCAGTGATTGAGACTTTTGAGTTGTAAGCTGAAATAAGCCATTTCTCTACCCAAGTTGTTTTCAGTCACGGTGTTTATCATAGCAATAGAAACTAAGACAGGAATGTTGAATCTTCCTTTTTTCTCTTTCTCTCTCTTTTCTGTCCTGCACTTGCTTTGTAGATCAGGCTGGCTTCAAACTCATAGAGATCTGCCAGTCTCTGCCTCCCAAGTGTTGGGATCAAAGGCGTGCGGCACCACAGCCGGCTTGTTGAATTTTTCTTTAAAAATAAAAGTAAAAAATAAAAAAAAAAAAATAAAAGAGAAAGAAAGAAAAAAAAGAGGTTGGGGAGAGGACCAGAGAAACTGCTCAGCAGCCAGGAGCACTGACTGCTCTCCTGTGGCAGGCCCGCTGTTGGTTAGCTCCCCCATGGCAGGAAGCTAGCTCATAACCTGTAATTTCAGCTCCAGGGGGATCCACTGGTTCTGGCCCCCAAGGGCACCTTTGGTCATGTGCACATGCCCACACACATACACACGAAGAAAATCTTTAAGGGATTGACCTTTGTGAGGCATCAAGACCCCAACTAGTTTTACGCTGTGTTCTCTGTTCCCATTGCTTCATCAAGAAATTTATATCAGCACGCTGGATGCTGCCAGAGACCCAAACTGCACAGACCTGTAGAAATGGTTTGACTTGAGAAGTTCCACAGCTTCGTATACTTTGTGGATAGACAGCAGGTAGGAGGCAGCCTTGACGTACTGATCCTGGAAACACAGCTGCTTGGCAAAGGCCTCCACGGCCCATAGCCACACACTGTAGCCAGCTAAAAAGAAAAAAAAAGGGGGAGAGGGGAGGGCGCATAAAAGGAGGCACACGAGTTAAAAATGCCATGTTTTTAAACGTCACTCCAGTGTGCAGATCCATCAACAGGGTAGGACTTCAAATGCCATGTAGTCTTTTGCTTCACTTCCCTCCCCACACCCATATTCTGAAACAGGAATTGTGTCTTTGACTATCATACAAGAGATTCAGGGAACACTTTTGGGTAGGAGCAGACAGTGACAGTGGCCACACACATCTTCTCTGAGGATGCTGATCAAAGAGAACGTCTGGCTGGGCTGATGAGACCCACACACAGTGCTTTATGTGTGGCCCAGTGAGATGCTCACCACAGCATCGACAGTCGCCTCACAGCCATAGAGATGTGTACTCAAGTCATGGTGCTCCTACCCTAAGGGATGCATTCACAAGACGGATCTTGTCAGTTTGTTTCGTAAATTCACCCTCCTCTTCCCCCTCCTTCCTGGGCAAGGCTGGCAGGACCCCCGGAGCCAGCAAACTTCCTCTGTCCACTTCATCTTTGCAGCCTTGGTGATACATGGTTGGTTTTTGCTGTCACATCTCACCAGTTGTTTGTTCTTTTGAGACAGGGTCTCACGATGTAGTCCTGGCTGGCTTATGGCTCACAAGGATCCACCTGCCTCTGCCTCCCAAGAGCTGGGACTAGTTTGAAACTCCATGTCCAGCTGGCCACCCAACTTTTTTGCCACATCTCCCATGGAGATCCCAGTGTTTGAGGGGAGGAATGGTGATCTTTCAAGGGCATTAGGGGGCCCTTTTCTCCTTGCTTCCTTGAGCTAGGTCATAATTCTTCTCCTAAGCACAGTGCACTTTACCTGCCCCCATCATTTCACCAAACTTATTTCAGATTTCTCTGTACCTGACCTTGACTTTCACCTCTCATATCACTTAATAGAAAATTGTAAAATCAGCCTGGCATGGTGTCACTGGCCTGTAATTCTAGCATTCAGGGAGGCAGAGGTAGGCAGATTACTGTGAGTTAGAGGTCAGCCTGGTCTATAAAACAAGTTCAGGACAGCCAAAGCTACCCAGAGAAACTGTCTTGAAAAACCAAAAAAAAAAAAAAAATTGGGGGCTGGAGAGATGGCTCAGAGGTTAAGAGTACTGGCTACTTTTCCCAAGGTCCTGAGTTCAATTCCCAGCAACCACATGGTGGCTCACAACCATCTATAATGCAATCTGGTGCCCATTTCTGGTGTGCAGGCAGAACACTGTATACATAGTAAGTCAAAAAAATTTCTAAATTGACCAGGATGTCGAGTTTTCTTATGTTCTTCTCTGCATATCTTCATAAAGAAGGCATAACAGACACCTTGCCCTTTCTTTGAGGTCACCTTTAGCAGTCCTGACTGAAAGGTTCATAGCGTTGCACAGGGCCCAGCATGGCTCAGTGCTCCCAGGCTCACACTAGCTGCCTCCACAAGGGCCACCTTGAATGCCCTCGCATCCGCTGTAGCTCACTCATGCTGAGAGTGTGAAAGGCTGCTTCAGGGTCTGGTACTATCTCTAAGAGTTCTACTCTAGCTACATGATTTGAGAGGTCACTTCCTTAAGGACATGTAGGTCCTTACGGTCTTGTGATGTTAATGGGTATGACTTGAATGTAGTTTATTTTCTATCATTAGAACTGCTGGGCCAAAGGGTTTAAGCATTTTCAAATTTGTCACATATGGTCTAAATTGTCCTTCAATGTGTGGTTTCTCCATCAATGGCTTATGTGGTAGAGGCATCCCTAGATGCCTGGTGGACAGAAAGGGCAGTGTTCCTGGGTAGACTGATGACTGCTGATTTGTGGAGTCAACAAATTCCCACGAGCTGTTAGCACAACTTGCCTCACCCACAAAGCCAGCCTGTCCTGCCCCTGATCTCAGGTGCTTGTCTTATCAAATGGTCTCTTACATCCCTGCACTGTAATGCTGCTGACCTTGCCACCACTGAGCGCTGCTGGCCCTGGGTGGCTAGCCCTAGGAACCAGGAACAAACGAAGCTCCTATTTTAGAGCACGGGCTGCAGCTATTCTGTCTGGACAGCACAAAATAGGCAGCGTCCACAGCCTTTGCCTTGCTGCAGAGTCAGCTTCTGTAAAGCCATCCATTTGTGAGTGGCTAAGCTCGAGGCAAGCACTGACAAATCATCTTTTCTTTTTTTGGCCCTGAATTGGTGATTCCTCTGCCCTAGTCTTCCAAGTTCTTGCACTGCAGCCGTGTGCCACCATGACACCACATGAGTGTTGAGGCATCTTTAATGGGCACATCCTGGAGGTGACACACTTTCCCAAGAAGCACATACCTACTGGTGCCACGGCCACAAGACTGTCCGTCAGCTCGCCTCTCTCTGCTGCGGCCTGGAGAACACCTTTCAGATCTCCCTTCCAGAGCATGAGCTGGTGAAAAAGCTCAGGGTGGCCACTTTCCAGGTGACCTTTTCCTGTTTAGAAGAGACAATGTTTGAAAGCTGTTTTGGCCTTTATGAAACAGAAATCACATTGGAAGAGAAGTATACGGTCACTGACTGATCAGCTAGTCGCCCACTAACAGGATTTAAGATTTTTTAAGTCTTTCCTTTCACTTTGCTTCAGAAGCAGGTTTCTGTTCCTGCATCAAGACAACTGCTTCCAGCTCACCCTCCTGCTTCTGTCCCCAGTTTTGTAGGAGTGCTAGGATTACAGTGTAAGCTATGTGTGCTCTGAGGACTGAACTCAGGGCAGGAGTGTGCTTTTACCTGCTGAGCCATCACTCTGCTCCCTGGCTTTCTTTCTTTAGAGACAGGGTCTCACCATGTAGCCCTGGCTGTCCTTGAACTCACAGAGATCCACCTCCCAAGTGGATCCGCCTCCCAAGTGCTGGGAGTAAAGGATTAAAGCGTCACCACTGCCTTTTTTTTTTTTTTTTTTTCCTGACAGGGTTTCTCTGTGTAGCCCTGGCTATCCTGAATTCGTTTTGTAGACCAGGCTGGTCTCAAACTCACAGAGATCCACCTGCCCTTGCCTCCCCGAGTGCTGGGATTAAAGGTACCCGCCACTAAGGACAAAGTCTCCTCATAGCTCAGGGTGCTCCAGAACTCACCGAAGAGACATACAGGCTGGCCTCAACCTTGTGATGCTCCTGCTTTAGCCTCCAGTGTGCTAGCCTCCTTCTCCATTACAGGAACGAGCCATTGACCAAACCCAATACAATGAATGGGACTGGAGCCCAGCTGAGCACCGTCACCAATGGCCTTCATGTGCATCACACCAGTTAGCAGCTACGGTTTGGGGTCTGATGACCACATAGAGGACATAGGGGTATAGCCAAGATGGCAACATGCTTATAAACAGCTCAAGTGGCATGGCATGACAATGCAAGGGCCGGCAGCCACACAAGAGGGACATGGCAAAGTCAGGGTGAGGACTGACAGGCTATATGGACTGAGGAGGCCTCACCTTCTGTTTCAATCATCCTGTACAGAGTTGCCCTGTCAGTGAAAAGGCCCAGGTGGAATCGTTCCTCAAGATCAGCAGATACATCTTCAGTTAGCTCTGCTAATTTAAAATGGAAAGTAAAAAGAGAAAGTGATGACACACTCCCGATTTCTGGATACATGTCCCAACACCTACTTCAGAGATCAAAAACAAAAGAAAAATTAAAACAAAACAAAACACCTCCCCCAACCATCACATTTCAAGTCCTCATTTATTCTACCCAAGAACCCTGTTAGTTTCAGAAACAGTTTGGAGCCTTTAAAGCTCAGCTCGGTGTAGGGATGAGGCTGGAGATGGCTCAGTCAGTGCTCTTTGGTGCTTTTCCAATGGAGCCAGGCTCAATTCCCAGCACCCACATGGCAGCTCACAACTGTCTGTAATGCCAATTCCAAGGAATCTGACACCTTCATACTAATGCACATAAAATAAATTATTTAAAAAAACTGAGCTTTGGCAAAATCCAATGAGACAATACCATTTTTCTATATGTGCTGATAAAGGCTTGAGAGGAAAATATTAAAAGATAATTCCAAATTCAACACATCTTAAAAAATACTGTTAAAATGAATCCAAATTAGCCAGAGTATCCCAAGAATTCTTTAGAAGCCAGGCATGCTAGCACACACCTTTAACCCCAGCACTTTAGGAGGCAGAGGCAGGAGGATCTCTTAAAATATAATTCCTTGAAATCTATCACAAAAGGATTTAATACTTATTCTCTGTCCTTTAAAAATAGTCCATTATGTCTGTGTGTGGCTCAGTGACGAGCATGTGAAGGACTTGGGTTCCGTCCAGAGTACTCTCCACTTGAGAATGTAAAAAACAAAACAAGACAAAACAAAATAACAACAACAAAAAACCCTAATATCCAACAGGTTTAACTATTGTAACCAAGGGAGCTTTAGGCTGCTTCAAAACTCCCCCCCCCCAAAAAAACAAAACACCACCTATCCAGAAGCTCAGGAGAAAACAGCACTGGGCAGTGGAACGGGCAGGGGACCCACTGTCTTCAGATGCTGTGGGTTGCATTTTCTTGTGCTGCTCTTCCCAACACATCGAATTCAAAACAGAAACACTAAGTTGCTCAAATACCAAAATAATGAGTTGTGACAAACAAAACAAAGAAATCATTTAAAAATAACACCTCCATCAAATACTTTGAAGTAACCGCCACACGATGGGCCATCTCTAGTGAGAAAATACTTTTTTTTTTTTTTTTTAACCTAATGATAGTAGCAGAGAAGAGCAGAAAGCAGATTTACACCAAGATACGTAGGTGTAGGTGCCCGGCTGAATGTGGCACAAAGACAGCTGGGACAGCTGGGACACTGGGAACAGGACGGCAGGACAGGGGCTGGCAGGGGGCAGGGAGGCTGAGGACGAGGAGAGTGGGGAAAGGTGCAGGCAGTGCTAATCTTAGACACAGGCTCCTTTACTTAACACACAGCGCCACTGTCAGCTGAGCACGGGCAAGCGCAAGGGCAGCGCTCAGTACCTTTGGCGTGTGTTGCAGCTGCCAACACCAAACAGTCTCGGTGGAGCTCCTCTTTGGACCTGTGGTCTAAGCTGGTGCTCAGAGGGAGCATGGAGCGAGCCTTTCTCTTCTTGAGCAAAGCTTCTGAAAATGCAATAACCACACATGGTATCAGAACAACAGATCAGGGACAGAACTGAAGGGCCACAAATATGCGCAGTGAAGGTGCGGCCTGCACCAGGGCAGCGCCGAGCAAGCTTCACTACCAGACAGCAGCTTTTACACCACATTGGCTGGTGCATGTTCACAAAACATGCAAAGTGCCCTTGCTAACATTTACAAGTGGTATCAACAAGTGTAAGACATTTTCAAGTGCTCAGCAAAGAAAGAGAGCAGACAAAAAAACCAAAATGATCACCAACAGCCTCCTCAGAGCACCCCACACTTATTCAAAAGGCTCTTGGGCACAGCAGGCTCAGTAAAAGGTGCTGACAGGACACACTGACCTGGCTTCTCCTTAGGTGGCTCCTTTTTCAGCGAGGCGGCTTTGTTACTAACAGTGACTTTTAACTTCTCAAAGCCCAAGGAAAGGGCAGTGCAGGAAGCAGGTTCTCCACAAACTACAGCAGGGGAAAAGAAACAGAAAAGCTTTGAGATGAGAATATAAAAAGGTGGTAGGCATGAGGACTCCCACCTGTTACCTCAGCATTCTGGATACTGAGACAGGATGACTAAGGTTGAAGCCAGCCTGGGCTACTATGAGCCCCAGGACAACCAATTGTGGTTAGAATGAGACTCTGCTTCCAAACACACTGTAGAGTCTAGTTGTTGTTTTAAGACAACAATTAACTCAGCAGTGCAATTCTAGCAACTGTGCTTTATCCGCTTCATAGACTAACTGATTCAGGAGTGTCTAAGCCTGTCACTCAGAATGCTGGTGTTTGATTTGGAAACTCTCATGGCAAGTTACCTGTCAGATAACTTAGCTTCTATGCACAGACAGGAAAAAGCTTCTTTAATAGAGAACAGCAAGTAAACATGTCAGTTATAATCCTAAGCACACAAACTGTTTTCTGACCTACACAGGCAAAGGACAGACATTTTGTGTGGCCCTCATATGAGACAATTTACAGTTACTACTGTCACTGTGTGTGCTCTGTTGTCTGTGGAGGTCAGGACAGTACACAGCAGAGCACACACAATGACAATAGTAACTGTAAAGGCCTTTGCACCATATAAGACTCTTTGGAGTCAGGCTTCTCCTCCCACCTTTCATGGGTTCTCGGGACTGTGTGGCAGGCACTGGGCCAGCTCACCATCCCCCAAGATAAGGGCATGGTAAGTTCTTAGGAATTTATCTACCCAAATCCACAATCTAGGATGGAGGGTTAAAGATACCTCTGTTTTGGCTATTTTAATCCTGGTACATGGAAATATCAGAGTTCGGCAACAACCAGTTTATACTCTCTGGTTTTTAATTATTCATTTTAACAGATGTAAACAGAGACTTAAGGTAGGAAGAGAATGAAAGTGCTATTTTATCTATACACGGCCATTTCCCTTCAAACATGCACAAGATTACAATGAGAGCTAGTGACATATGCATTCCATGAGAATCTGACAAATGACACAGCTGAACTGATGGAAAGGACTGACCCTTTGTGATGGTTTGAATAAGGACAGCCCCACAGGCGCATATAGGTGTGGCCTTGTTGAAGGAGGTGTCATTGGGGGTGGGCTTTGAAGTTTCAAAGGCCAAGCCAGGCCCAATCTCCTCCTCTCTTTGCCTTCGGATCAGGATGTAGCTCTCAGCTACTGCTCCAGAGCCATGAGGGCTGCCACGCTCCCAGCCATGATGGTAATGGACTGGGCCTCTGCAACTATAAGCAAGTTCCCAATTAAATGCTTTCTTTTATAAAGCTTGCCTTGGTCATGATTCCTCATCATGGCAATAGAACAGTGACTAAGACACCCTTAGCTTTTCTCTAGTAAGAGAAAGCCAAGCATGGTCTTAAGCTGAACAAAGGGAACTTGCTCGCTCCCATTAAGCAGGAACACTTAAGTTCATCTGTTTAAGGGACAGTGTTTTCTTTTGTTGTAGGATATCTAGTCACATTATGAGACTGTATACTAAAAAAACGTTTTCTAGTTGTAATGTGGTTCAGCCCTGGAATGCACCTTTAATCCAAGAACTTTCTGTAAACAGGATTAAATAAAATCAACCATAGGTTAGGAGGTAGAATAAGTAACCAGTTGACAGGAGTGAACATAGGAAAAAAAACAGAGAATAAGTAAGTCTGGAGGATGAATAGAGCGACCCAGAATAAAGGAGGGACATTCAGTTTGAAGGTTATTAAGAGAATATGGAGGAGAAGGGGCTTTTCCTTCTGGGATGCTGTTGGGTAGGAAGGTCAGCTGGCGCTTTCTCTGCCTCTGAGCTAAATATCTGGCCCTTGAGTCATTATTGGTAAAACCAGTTTGGGATTTTGTTTAAAAACAACATTCTTTCACAATTCACACCTCTGCTTACACACTGGCCTTCCTCACTGTGCCCCATAAAAGCTGAAGCTGTTCTGTGCAGTGGAAAGTTCTGAGTCTTTAAAAACTCAGGTATGTAAACATGTTTTTGTTTTAAACCCAGGTGTAGATACGGGGCTGATTCAGACTGTCCACAGCAGCAAATTATTTGCCTCGTGCTAGCTCTGAGAGGGGCTCTTTGCCAGCTGCAGAGTTTAATTCTGAGGACTCTAGAGAGGGAGTAAAGCCCAGAGAGAAAAGGGGGGCTCCAAGAAAGCTGAATGCTGCTGCTCCTGATTGCTATTGATGCAGTCTGATGAGAAGTTGATATCCTGACCATGAAGATTAGACTTGCCCCAAGGAACCAAGGACCCCAACCAGCAGGGACTAGCTAGAGAGAACTGTGCCACCCTCCCCACTAACCTCCGTTCTCTCCTGCCCAGTACTGGGTGTTAGAAGGGATTGGGACAGAATAAGAAGAAAGAGGCATGAGAAATGTAAATGAAGTATATTCTGAATAAACGCCCACAGTATTACTGTATCACTCCAATCATCTACCACATGTCCTAGAACACTTCAAAGAGGCAGTTAGAGATTTAACATTTTAAAGAGATGGAGTGATGGCTCAGGGTTAACAGCACTGGCTGCTCTACACAGGACCTAGGTTCAGTTCCTAGCACCTAGATGGTAGCTCACAACTGTCTGTAATTCCAGTTCCTGGGGACCTGATGCTCTCTTCTGGTCCCCATGGGTACTGCACTCTTGTGGTACACAGGCATAGATGCAGGCAAAACAGTCATGCACATGAAACAAAACTAAATCTTAAAAACTAAAACAAAACACAGCCCTTTAACCAGTGTTAACAGTTTGCAAAGGCTCACTTGAGACAGAAGCTACACACTGAGGAAAGACCCACTCTACCAAGACACCAGTGAGCCGGTGTTGCAGGAGCACCTACCGACTGGAGAGGGTGGCAGCTCTGGCTCCGGGGCTTCCTCCTCACCATCCTGGTCTGACACGCCATTCTCAACAGGTCCTGAGTTCTCCCTTACAGTCTCATCTTCAGTGCCAATGGATGAATCTTGCTTTACAGGTGGTCTCGGGTTAGGTTTTTTCTTCTTTTTAAGCTTTGGCTTAGGTTGAGAGAGCCGTTTTTTCTCTAGTTCAATACTTTTTTTCCCTACAAACACCACAATAAAAGTAAGAATAGATGCCGGGCACAGTGATACACATTCAGGGAGGCAGAGGCAGGTGGATCTCTGAGAATTCAAGGCCAGCCTGGTCTACAGAGTCCAGGATAGCAAAGGCCACATGGAGAAAATATAGCTGGCCAAAGTGCCTGGTGAAATCTTGTGGAACCACACGCCACTCTCTGACAGCCCCATACACTGCCTTCCCTAAGACTTCCTGCCTATATCCTCCATCCGAGGCCAAATTCTCTTGGGGCTCATTAATTCCACTCATGTCTGCCCACTTTTCAAGGGATGCAGACTACATTTTCAATTGGCCACAGGCAAGACCGATCCTCTGGACAGTACATGCTTTTTATCTGTCCTTTTGGTCATTTTAATCACGTGATAAGAGGGTGTCTTAACAATGTCTGCTGTTCATTACCACACTTCTGGACTCCCTAGTTCCAGCACCAGCTTCTTGACTGGAGCTGTCACTAACTCACAAAGTTGGCACCTGTGACTTCCCTGGTTGGAACGCACTGGTGGACAGAACTGGTTCTCAGGGCTGGCCTATTAGCCCCACAAACACTGGCGTTTCCGGTGATTCTGGAACCTGAGGAGTCCCCTTCCCATACACCCAGTACTACTCTTTCTTCCTTAAAGGCTTTATCGCTTGCAGACATTTTTTTTTTTTTAAATCACCTTTTCACATTTCAACTGCTTTTGAATCAGAGTATCATAACCAGCACTTCCACCACAGACCAGATGTAAAACATCTGCCCCTTGACCTGAGCGAGACTCCCACTGCCTTGTAGGCGACCTGGCTCTCTGGCTCCCGCTGATCTGTCGCCAGTTTGAGTGTCACGGTTCTAGGTTTTCATAGGAACAGTAAGAACCCTGTGCAGTCAGCGCGGTTTGTCGAAACTCACCAATTTTGCCGCATTTGCCAGAAGCTGCTCTTTGTCTCTGTTCTGCGATGAACCAGGGCTTGTATACATGGCATGCTCTGTACTGAACTGCATCTCCAGCCTACATCTTTCTTATGGCTATGCATACTTCCTCTGGAAGGACACGCTCACAAGCTTATTAGCATCGGAGCTGTGTCCAGTTTCTGACCACAGACAAAGCTAATCTAAGTATTCTTCTACAAGGCTGTGAGAGGATAGGAAATGCCATCATTTGACAGAAACAGTAGATTTTTCCATCTACTGTTTCTAGCTGTTTATGGTAGGAGATATGTCAGGCATCAGTTAATCTTTGGCTGTTGCAAAATATAATTTCCCTGTTTATTTTCTTTATATTAAAATATATATTTAAATTTATAACATTTACTTTTATAAATTTGTGAAATTTGTATGTAAATTATAAACACTACATTTATATGATTGTGTGTCTAGCAGAGAGAGAGAGAGAGAGAGAGAGAGAGAGAGAAATTTATCCATCAAGAGACCAGCTTGTAGGACTTGGTTCTTTCCTTCCACTATGTGGGTCCTAGGGATCAAACCCTAGTCAGGCTTAGCAGCAAATACTTTTATACCCATGTTGTATAAGTTTCCTCTGAGATTGAAACCTTCCATCCTGCAAGAAAGTTCTTCAAACAGGAAGGTAAACAACTCAAAAAAGCTTCAGGAAGTCTCTGAAACTGGCAGATGTCAATAGGACCCTCCCTGCCAAAGCAGACAAGAAAAGCTGAGGGCCCCTCAAAGGAAGAGACGCTATGCTGCAAAGACCCTGGGACTTAGATCAGCTGTCTGGAGAAAGTAGAAACTTGTCACACTGCCTGGAAGAGGTTCAGAACAGTCACTTGTTGAGCTCCCTGCAGGCTTTCAGTGAGCTCCAGGTTCCCATCTTTTGTAAGCTGTCACCCATGCTGGGGTGGGCTTTGGTGCAGCTGTCTTTGAGTTACTCTATTTCTGTAAGGTACCCCAAGAAAACTCATAGGATCACTGTATGGATAACACTGGTGTTATCTGTACGTCAGTTTGCTGTGAGCTCCGTATCTATACAGTTAGTATACTTATTTATATATTACATATTAATAATAAACAATATATAGGTATTAACTAATGTGAGTTTGAGTACTCATGATCAACCAGGCATTCCTATGAAAGTCACAGGACACTTCTGGAGCCAGTTCCCTCTTTCCACCTTTATGTGGGCTCTAGTGACTAAGCTCAGACTAACAGGGTTTGCACGGCAAGTTCCTTTACCCAGTGACAGCCAGTCTTGGTTGACAACCTGCCTATATCTGCAATCAACTAAAACCCAAGAAGTGGGGGCACACCTGTGAGCAACTGTCCCTATCATCTTTTAACTGTTTTGAGACAGGACTGTCCTGGAGCCTGCTGTGTAGACCAGGCTGGCCCTGAAGGCACAAAGATCCTTGCCTCTGCCTCCCAGGTCTTGATTAAAGGAGTGTACTACTATACTGAGTCTTGTGAGGAGTTTCTTGACTGGATCTGAGGTCAGAAGACCCATCATGATCTGGGCCACACCTCTGGGCCTATATAAAAGGATATGCAGAAAGAAAGCCCTTGCTTTTTGCCTGCTTGTGCTCACTCTTGTCAGTGTTGGAACCTTCTTCTTTAGGATATTAACACAGGCTTCAGACAAGCAGCTCTCTAGGAGTCTTTCTAGACTCCAGCACCAGATTTGGAACTGTTGAGCAGTCTTGTGGAATGAACAAGTACTGGATTTTTGGCCTTTCCATCAGGGGACAGCCATTCTTAGACTACCCAGACCACAGCCTGTAAGCCACTCTAGTAAATCTCGTGTGTTTCATTCTATTAGTTCTGTTCCTTTGGAGAATCCTGACTGATCCCATCAGCCTCAGACATCTTGCTGCCCCTACTGTCACCTGTCCCCCTTGTTTAACAAGGGTCCCTTCAACTACTCCCTGTACTTTGATGTGTCTCAGTTCTTTGAGTATACTCTTTCTTTCTGGCATAAGATGTTGTAGGTTCTTTCCTTTCCAAATGCCCTCCTAATGAAGATGAGGCCTAATAGCCACACTTGTTACAATTTGGCAGTGCTATCCTTGGCCCTGAAGGCTGCAGACACACTCTACTGATACCTGGTGGGGTCAGAGAAACATTTACTAAGGCAGAGAGAAAGGGAATCAGAAAAACTGTGTGGGGCCCCTAACCTCTTCCTGACCAACCTTGAGGAGGCCGGGAATGGTCCTGCATGGAGGTCAGCCACCTGTATACACAGAAGTCATCTGCACCCGAGTAGATGCATTCTGGGTCCACTGGGGACCAGGCCACACACAGCAGCCGGCCTCGATGTCCTCGGAAATTGAACAAAGGCTCTTCCCGGAGGGCGTCCCACACCTACAACAGGAGTGGGACAGAAATAACAATTGCTGGTTATTCTATTGTTCTGGGACATAAATTGCTCAATTAAAATAAACTCATGGTGGGCTTTTATTTTTCATGTGATTTGCAATGTATCTAAGGCATCCTTGTGACAACACTGTCTCATGGAGGAGCATGTGGGAGAGGCATTCCTGTGGAGATGATCCACTCATCTCTATGGACCACACTGTCCAAACCAGAACTGTGTTAACATTTGCCCTTGGGGAGCTGGCGCGGCGGCCCACCAGTACAATTTAGCCTAGAAGGCCGAGGCGAGAGGATTAAAGCTTTGAGGACAGCTTGGTGAGCTGGTGAGCCAGCTCAGTGGAAAAGGCACTTGCTGTCAAGTCTGATAACCTGAGTTCAACCCCCAGGACCTACAGGATAGGAAGAGAACATCTACTCCTGCAAGTTTTCCTTGCCATGCATGCATGCACACACGCAAACAAAATAAACGCAATTTAAAAAACCAAACCAGCTGGGTGGTGGTGGCACACAGCTCTGATCCAAGCACTCAGGAGGCAGAAGCAGGCAGATCTCTGAATTTGAGGCTAGCCTGGCTTACAGAGTAAGTTCCAGGATAGCCAGGGATGCATAGTGAAACCCTGTCTCAAAAACAAAACAAAACAATACAAAATACAAAGAGTTGGACAGTCTTGGAGAGCAAGACACTGCAGCAAAAGCCCAAAGAAAAAGTGTCTACAATTAGCTAAAATCTTTGTGGTGGTTTACTTTTAGGGCCGCTTAGGTCCACCACACGGCTCTAAGTCAAAATGACCTGCTAAAGGCTATGATGAAACTACGTCTTCTAGCTCTTACAGTCTTTCTGTAGATGACAGAAGGGGAATGAAAACAACCTAATACAGAGAGGGCAGAGGAGAAAGTTTCTGTTACAGTATGTCAGCCTACACAGTGAAGGGCCCCTGGCACAAGGACACACAGTACCTGAGCTGTGCCATCGTAGCAGGCAGAGACCAGCCTTCCGTCATGATGTGGGCTCCATGCCAGACTGGTAACCTTGGCTGTGTGCCCCGACAGGGTCCGGTAGGGCTCTGTGATGGTTACTGGAGACTCAGAATTGCTCTCTAAAGGACAAGGGGAAGAAGTCACAACAACAGCCACAGAAAGGATGCACAGGAAGATAGGACATGGCGAGAAGCAAGGCGCTGCGAGAACCCGGTGATCAAGAATGCAGCTCACTAGACGGTAACAACCACAGCATCAGGGAATTTGCTGTGAGTTTGCGTCCCCTCTAAACAATATGGCTGTCCAAATATGACTTGAACAAAGATGCCACAAGACTGGTTAATGCAGAAGGGAGAAGGCTTGAATGTACGAGGGGAAAAGGCTCACGAGGCCAACTTTAGACAAAGAACTAAGAAATATTGAGAAACAAAGAGTCTTCCCCAGGGAAGAACACATATTAATTGGTTATCCAACACAAAACTGTCAGCTCTTAAAACATACTAGCAACGTTGGATTAAGCAGGTTACATATATATATTTAGGAATATATATGTACAACAATTACAGAAAAAAAAAGAGCCCAAGATTTTGAGGGGGCGGGTACATGGAAGGGTTTAGGGGGAGGAAAGAAGGAAGGAATCATGTAAAATTCTTCGTCAAGAAGTGTAGCTGGCGAGGTCTGACAGGCTTCCACAGGAAGTGTGTTAGGTAAAGGCCACTAACGTACCTGCTCTTGCACAGTATTCTAGGTAGTGACAGATCATCTGAAGCTACTAAAGAGGAAATACCAGACAAAACCAAACTGTAGGAACAGTGACTAATAACTGCTGAGTTTCTAGTCACTAGCCATTCTTTTACCTGAGGAAATCCAACATTGTTTGGTAATAATGGTCTGTTCTGCTAGTGATGAATTTCCTCATCTTATAAAAAACAAAACAAAAAACAATTTGTGAAGTCTCTAACCCCACCTACATTTTAAAGAATCTTCCTGTAGGCACAGGATCCCAGATTACAGTTGGACAGGGAAGTGCAAGGTGTAACCCAGCATTCAGACAGCACAGGCGGGAGGACAGTGTTCAAAGTCATCCTTGGCTACATGAGGCTAGCCTGGGCTATATGAGACCCTGCCTCAAAAATCCACTATCACCCCAGACAGAAGCTGGCGTTACCTAGGACAGCCCTCAGGTTGTGCACGTAGATGACTGCGTTGTTGGAACCAGAAGCCAGGAGGCAGCTCAGCTCTGGACGGCTGCCGTGCTCGTGGTGCCACACCGCGGCGTTCACAAGCTTGTGGTGCTGCTGGATGGTGCAGAGCAGTCTCAAGTTGGGGACTTGGAAGATTTCTATGGATCTGGGACAAGACACAGCAGGATGAGATCCATGGCTGACTGAGGTACAATTTGTGCTAATAGCCCTCCCTTTATCTCTCAGTCCAAGGCAGGTGAGATAGAAAGCGCTCTATCCCTGGCAGAGGTCCTTCTGAAAGACCTCTGGTCCTCAGAACCAGAACTAGCTGAGGGTGGAGGTGTGGGCGAGAGAATTAGGAACTATGTCTGAAAAAGGACTATGACCACAGTGAACAATGGATAAAAGACAGTGAGACTCCAAGAGCCAACAGCATAATCAGACACTATGGCTCAGTTGTGAAGAATCAAGTAATTCTGTCTTCTCAAAGACGGAGAGTCCAGCTCAGCTGAGGATATCCACAGTGAGTCCTAATGCAGAGCACATGAGGCTACCAGTGGGTACTGCAGAAAGCCTTGGACAGCCACGGAGTGCTGCAACCACAGAGCTTTCAGCACAGGACGCACTCACCCATCTTCATTGCCGATAGCCATGACTCTGCCATCTCCTTTCCAGCTGATCTCTGTGTGAACAGGCAGCTTGTACTAGAGAAATCAAAACAGGCCAGGCACAGGAATGAGCATTTCCTGTTCATCTCACAACTCAATGACACAATGAGGAAAAGGAAAATCCTTGGAGGCTAAACCATGTTCTAATTATTAAGAGCAGTTTTAAGATCAGTACCACAACCAGCCAGAGGTACTGAGGACAAGCACTCCAACTACAGCTTCTTAAATGGAACAGAGAGGCCAGTAATTAATTACTGTGCACCCTTTGACCTTACAGAGCAAAGTTAAACAAAAGGATTCCGTCTACACTGACAGTCTCCTTAGCAAAGGGTGCACTCCCCAGCCTCTTCCCATGCCTCCACTGCTCACAAGCAGACCGGCTATTCTCAGGGTCCTGCCAGGACCTTGCCCACTTACTTGCTTTTTCTTAAAATTATATATATTATGTTGGGGTATGTGTGTAGAAGCCTGAGGACAATTTTGGGAGTAGATTCTCTCCTACTTTTATGTAGGTTCCTGGACAGAACTCAGGTGGTCAAGTGTGGTGGCAAGCCCTTTTACCTGCCGAGCCACTTTATTGCCCCATGACCCTGTTTTCTTTTGTCTATTCCATACATGCCCACAGCTTCTTCAAAACCATTTTTGTAAAGAGATTCTAAATTTTTATTTCCTCTGTAGGATCCTCACTTGAACTCTGATGCAGAAGTTCAGCTACCATTCAACTAAAATCTTGCCAGGACAGGAATTTTGTTTATTACCAGATGTTAATGTACAAACAACACTGAAGAAAATGAAAGAATACAGTCAACTACAATTTACGATTGTGTTACCTGTGATAACCATACAAAAAAATGAAACCAGGAGCTGCAATTAAAACTGCTCATTTGCAAGGGAAGAGAAATCTTAATACTTATGATCTGACTTTCAAGTAAGGACAGCTGTAGAAGCTAGGCATTGTGGTGCACACCTGAGCGGTAGAGGCAGGAACCAAGCTTGAGGCCAGCCTAAGCTATTAAATCCTGTCTCAAAAAAAAAAAAAAGGCCGAGTCATATAAATGCAGCAGCCTTCGAGGCCCAGGCGAAGGACCCAAGAGAACTTTCTGAGTTGTGCACATGTGACTGAGTGCATGCACATCTTGACATCCCAGCACTCGGGAGGCTGAGGGAGGAGCAGCCTGGGCTAATGGGAAGCCACCCTATCAAAAGAAAAGAGCTGAGGAGGCCTGTGCAAGCACATACAGTCACTGTCAGCAGGAGCTCTAAAAGGACGCGCATCTTTACTCCCAGCACCTGGGAAGCAACGGCAAGTGGAGCTCTATGAATCTGAGGCCGGCTGGTCTCCACAGTGAGTTCCAGTCCACCCAAGACTACACATGGTGAACCCTGTCTCAAAGAGAAACATTCAAAAACCAAACAAAAACGATGCTTTACAGTGACTCGATGAAAAAAAATTATCATCACCACTGCAATTAAGACTCCCAACCCCCACTTAGTGTTTTACTTTACTCAATGATAAAGACCTCCAAGGTACAGCAGGGAACCCAAAAATTCACCAGTAGCTTCAGCTACATGAGAAATCTGGCTGAGCACATCTTTACAGATGGCCTTGAGTAGGAGAGAGCAAAGGAAGCGAGTAGACTTCAGGACGCTGTGACTTACTCTGATGGAATTGGTGTCCCTCACAAGCTTGTTGATGTCGAAGGCCTCTCCACTGAGCTTCCAGGGGTTATGCTGCAGTACAATGCCTTCCCCTCCACAGCTGTACAAGGTGAGGGAGGGCCTGTCTCCTTCCCCTCCTGCCATAGAAAAGCCCGTGAGTTTCTAATTTCACCAGCAGAGCAGCTCCCAAAGCTACATCATTAGCAAAGCGCATCTCACTGTCAACATGACGAAGGGCTTTGTGTGGGAAGTGATCTAGCATGTTGGGATAAAGCCACCCTCCTAGCAGTGTGGACAGTTGTGGTCAGAAGAAAAGGTGTTGTTAACTTCTGAGATACTGTGTTCACTGTGAAGGCTTTCAGGTGTTCAAGAGTCTGATACTACAGATGTGATCAGAGAAAACTTTATGTTTGAAAATAAAAGCTTCTGACAATGTTTTTCTTCCGAAATGAGATTCTTGCTGTTTGTGCAAACACAGGACTTCCCTCAACCAAGGCAGGGTCTCAGGGCACAGCTCTTAGTTGTACAACTATGTTCCTGTTTGCAAGGCAACTCTCTACTCTCTGCATAAAGCTGGTGCTACGGAATCCAGACACTTCAGCACAGGAAGAAAGCAAAAAACAATAAAACGCTTCTAGTTCATTTTAAAAGATATTAAAAAGGACATATTACTTTAAGGAGAGAAGCAGCGCATGCATGCCTGCATGCACTACAGCGACTGTACCTGAACACCTATGACCTCAGCTTTCAGACCCTAGAATTAAAGTAGAATACATTCTTGTGTGTTAACTTATACACTAAGACACTTACCAAGTGACATGGGGGGCACTGGTGGCCCCCAAGCCAACCTGTACACAGTCTTCTTATGATATGTGCTTGAAATCTGTGGAGGTCTGTGGATGGGAAAACAGGATGATCGGAAGAAAGAGGCCCACCAGAAAACACAATCTTTCTCTGAAAGGTCCTTCCTATACATTTGGTTGTTGGAATTAGAGAAAAACAATTTAATTTTGGCCCAAATAGTTGGTCATTGAAAACAATTGTTTAACTTACCACGTAATAATACCCACTACCAAAACAAGCCCCGAGGTATGTACTGCCCACACAGCAGGCCAGCTAGGATCATTTTTCTCTTCTGTCTCTCTAATAAGCCCATAGTAAATTTTCTATAGCTATGAAGGGGTACTGAGGCTGTGAGAACCACAGTCACCCAACCTCAGGCTGAAGATGTGAGGCTACCTCCCCGCCACCCTCTGCCATTAGCCCGCTCCCTCTTTCTGAGACAGGGTCTCACTGCGTAGATGTGGCTGCCCTGGAACTCAGAGATCCATCTGCCTCTGTCTCCTGAAAGCTGGGATTAGAGGTATGCACTAGCAAGCCAAACTAGCCAGCATCACATTCTTAGACTACACCAAAGCTTGAAGGCGGGCAGATAACTGAGGGTGTCAAGGCGGATTGACTTCCTGGAAAGGGAGCACTGGTCCGACTTTGGTGTCATAGTCTGGGTATGGATTTAGAACTCCAGAACCTGGGACTGAAGGAGTCATGCTGCTGACTGAAGTATCAGACACACTTAGAGCACTCTGAGAGACAGTACTAATCTCTTTGGCTCAAAGCAACAAAATAAAGCATCTTGACCACCTAATAGTGACATCTTACTCCAACCACACAGCTTAACTGCCAATAGGAAGACTACTCAGCTTATGGGGTGATTTGGTGCTACTTAAATCAAGAAAGTTTTGTTTAGTTAAGAAATAGCATTTAAGCAAGATTGGAGAAATAGTCAAGCAGAAGTACGCTGTACACAAATACTCAAAGCACTGTGCATTGAGCTGAGGAGTCGCCTTGATGATTAGCATTCATAAAGCCTTATGGTGGTCTGAATACTCATTCAGACCATAGTCCCCACAGTCTACTAAGTTTGAATTCCTGGTCCTATTTGTATGGAACTGTTGCAGAAGGTGTCACCGGGGCAGGCTCTGAGGTTTCAAAAGTCAGCACTACTCTCATTAGCTCTCTGACTCACACTTGTGGATGAAGACCTGAGCTCTTAGCTACTGCTCCAGTGACATGCCTGCCTCCTGCCGCCACACTGGTCACGAACTCACCCTCTGCAACTGTAAAATTAAACTCTTCTTTTTGAAAGTTGCCTTGGTCATAGTGTCTTATCACAGCAGGAGGAAAGTAACTAAGAGAGACCCCTAGCACAGCAGAGAAGAGACAGACAGAGGTAAGGTGGAGGGAGGGAAGACACGCAGAGAGGGGGCTCCGCAGCAGAAATGGCTCTTGCGTTCTTTTTCATGAAGGGGGCAGGTCAGGCTTTGTAGTGGCATGGTCTCCCAATCACTACTGTTAACTATCTTCCTAGTCCTGCAAAACGGATTCACACGAGACATCAAGAAACACAGATAAAACAGAAAAGGCAGGTGTTTCTACACTAGTCTTTCAGCTTCGTGTGTATCTGGAAACTTCTGTACAAAAAAAAAAAAAAAGTCACTGGTTTACTTTGGTGCTTCTTAAAATACCTGACAGGCTACAATGTAATCACCTGAAAAATAATTCAGTCTTTCTTCTTTCTTTCTTCCTTCCTTCTTCCTGAGACATGACCTCTTGTATAGACAAGGCTACGCTATAACTCCAGATCTTTTTGCCTTTACCTCCTAAATGCTGAAATCCCAGGCGTGCACCCCATCTCCCAGTTTATGAGGTCTTGGATAGTAAACCCAGGACTCTGCATATTAGTCAAGGTCTCCACCACTGAGCTATATCCTCAAACCCTCAAGAAAAGTTTTCCAAGAAATTTCCTAGTTCTGAACCTCAGTATCAGAGCCAAGATTCTACTCTAACAGATTTACTGTGTGCCAGGTCAACGAACTGCCAAGTTCAATCTTGCACCAAGGATGTGGTCATCATGCTGAAGGAGTCACACTTACTTGTTGGAGCAGGTGTCATACAATCCCACTTTTCCGTCATCAGTTCCGAAGGCCAGGCAGCCTTCCTTGTTTGGATGCCAGCACAGCTACAAGAGAAGGTTCCGGATGAGAGGGAGCCGAGCACTCAGAAAGGAGTTTGCATGTGGCCCCGGGGAACTTTCTAGCTCATTTAATTCTCAATGTTTAATAAGAAATAGAGGGCTAAAACAAGATTAAGGGCCAGTACTGGCCGAGCAGGTAAAAGCACTTGTCTCCAAGCCTTCACCACCTGAGTTCAACCTCCTAAGACCCACACTAAGGAAGGAAGAACTGACTGCAAATCACTACATTCTCACTGTTCAACACAGGCCAGGGCTAATGCACAACCTCAAACATTTAAGCGATGCGCATAGCACTCTGTGAATTGAAGAAAAAGTCTAGAACAATGAGAAGTTCATGCTTCATCATGTTTAACCATTCTTTGATTTCTAACAGAATTCACACAAATGAGCACTCTACAAAGAATTTGAAATAAAAAATCTCCAAGAAGCCCCCTTACCGCTGTAACCTTGGACTTGACTCCTTGCCAGAAGTTTTTCACATCATAGTTGTTCTTTATAGAGAGTGTATTCCAGACCCGGATCATGCCGTCCCCAACACCTATGGCCAGGCAGCCCACATCCACTGGAGAAAAGGCCAGGCTGTAGGCAAAACCTCCAAGAGAAGGCAATGTCCAGCAGCACTCCAGGGTGGCCATGTCCCAACATTTAACCTAAGAAGAGGAAAGGTTAGAAAAACAAAAATATGCGGTTAGGCATCAAATATTTATTTTTTCTTCCTTCCTGCCTGACTTCCTTCCTTCCTTTTCCAAGACAAGGTTTCTCTATGTAGCCCTGGCTTTCCTGGAACTTGCTTTGTAGACCAGGCTGGCCTTGAACTCTGAGATTCAACTGCTTCTCCCTCCCAAGAGCTGGGATTACAGGCTCAATACCACTGCCCACCTTGAATTAAATATTTCAAATGGAATTTAATTCTTCTGCAGGAAACTGGAAGAGGGTTCTCTTATGGGGAAAAAAAATTTGCACTGTATCACAAAGCTCAAAGCACTCTGGGAGCACATTCATTCACTCCCAGGGATGTTTAGTGATTTCAGCATCCTGCTATCCAATCAGCAGTAGAGAGTGCAGGCTTGCCATCTCCGCAGGTCACAGCACTGCTGACCAACCCTCTCACAACCCTGGAAGGAGGTGAATGGCTGCCACAAGGAATATCAAGAGCTGCTGCCTGACAAGCCATGCACTTCACACTCAGGGGTTGGGGGTAGGGGGTGTGCAGAAAAAAAAAAAAAAGAAAGAAAGAAGCCTAAATCAGGGGTTAGGGCCACAGCTGAGCTGGTAGAGCACCTGCTTAGCCTGAAGCTGTGGCTTCAATCCCCTGGTATGGTGGCTCACATCTGGAACTTTAGCACTTGGAAGATGAAGGCAAAAGGGTCAGAAGTTCAAGGTCATGGGGAGTCAAAAGCAGACTAGGCTGGAGACCTGACTCTGAAAGTGTCTCTTAAGCAGCTCCTCACAGCCCTGTGGCTGCCTTGCCCAGCGCACTTGCTGGCAGGGTCTCTGAACTGCCCATGAGGACTGACACCATCAAGCCCCACCCTGTGACACGCTACTTCTCTGGACAAGGCAGAGGCCCGTTCTTACATCTCTGTCCATAGACGTGGATAGTAGAAGTTGCTTGCCATCCTCAGTCTTCAGAGGACACAAGTTGAAGACGATTCTGGAATGATTCTGCCCTTCTGCTGAGGTGCTGAAGAGAGTGTACTTCCGTCTCCAGGATTGGGTAAGGTCCCACAGCAGCAGCTCACCTCTGAGAGGACAAGAGCACACCCCTTAGTAGTTAGGCAGACTGTGGCTGTGTAGCCGGGTCTGGAACCCTCAGCCATACAGAATGTGTTAAATGCTCCCTTGGTAACTTAAAAATCTAAAGGATTAGTAGGTCAAGAGGGAAACCAAACTCTCTTTTCAGCTCTAGGGGCTTACTGACAGGAAGCAGAATGTTACATTGCTCTCTCAAGGAGAATAGAATCTGCCTTGGAGATTACTCTTCCAGATCCTAACAGTGGGATGATCAGTTTCTGACAGAACTTACAATCAGCTTAGACCGTCAGTCCCAACCTTTGGGCCTGCAGCATGTCCCCTTCCTTGGTGGACACATTTTCTGTTTTACAAACTATGGTGTGCCCAAATAGAAGATTTTTTGGGTTGTCTTTTGTTTTTGCCAGGTGGTAGTGGTACATGACTTTAATCCAAGCTAATCCCAGAACTCAGGAGGCAGAAGCAGGCAGATCTTTATGAATTCTAGGCCAGCCTGATCTACAGAGTGAGTTCCAGGACAGCCAGGGATACTCAGGGAGACCCTGTCTAGAAAATCCAAACAACTTTTCTGAGCTAGGTATGGCGGTGTGTACCTTTCTGAACTCAGTTACCGGGAAGGCTGAGGCAGGAGGATCACAAAATCAAGGGCAGCTCTACTATAAAGTAGCCCCCACCTACCCCAACTGGATTAGCTGGGATAAAAGGCATGTGCCGCTACCATCTGGACATTTAAAAAAAAAAAAAAAAAAGGAAGAGGGAATGCTGCAGTCACTTACATCCTTGATACAAGCACTTGGGAGGTGGATCTCTGAGTTTGAGGCCATCCTGATCTATACAGACCTCCAGAACAGCCACAGGTACACAGTGAGACCCTTTTCCAACAAACAAACAGCACCAACAAAAAACAAGCAAAGGAGCTGGTGATGCGGCTCAGGGAGAAAGTATTGCCTCCATGGCTGACCTGAGCCCTCTCTCTGGAATCCACATGATGGAAAGATAAAACCAACCCCTCAGAGTTGTTCCCTCAATTCCACACACATGGTGTGGTGTGCAAACACATACAATAAACAAACAAATAGGTGTAACATGGCCTGGTGCTTTGTGTTTGATTGTTAAGTATTTTGCTCCCCTAGGTCTGCTTGCTGTCTCTTATGAGCAAGCTATCATGTACCCCAAATGTTGCTTTTGTAACCTTGCCTCCAAAATTATACCTGATCAGCTAAATAAAAGGCCTACACACCTGGGCAGAGCGTAAGTGAGAGGCAGAACTAAGGCTCTCAGACTTTTGAAGACAGAAAGATCACAGGAGCGGGGAGACAGGCAGAGGGAAGGACGCAGAGTCACCATGGGATGAGTAAGGAACCTTGTGGGTCCTGGGAAGAGGATCAACATGGAGAGAAGCGACCCAGATGCAAAGCACATGCGAGTATTTATGGCAATATTGGATGGGAAATAGCACAGAAGGAATGATTAAAGCAAACAACATGGGATATGGGGCTGAGAGGTACCATGGTAAAACAGGGGTAATATCTGGTGAAACAGGCTTATTTAAATACAACAGGTATCTGACTTTTATTGATATGATTGACTGTGGGCTTTTAATAATGCACATTATTAGCGGTTTATATTTTCTATAACAAATAAGTCTTTGAATTTTTTTGAAACAAAGCAAAGAAACTGCAATGCACACCACCTTTCCTTTTATCTACAGGAAGGGAGAGGAAGTGCACCTCTGGAAGACAGCAGAGGGAAGGAAAGTGTGCTTTTATTCTCGAAACTTCAATGTACAGGACTAACCTTTTAAAAATGTTTTTTTGAGGGGCTGGAGCAATGGTTCAATGATTATGAACACTGGTTGCTCTTCCAGAGGACCGGGGTTCAATTCCCAGTGCCCACATTGCAGCTCCCAACTCTAGTTCCAGGAGAATCTGGCCCATTTACAAAGGCCAAACACCAATGCATGCCAATGTGCATAAAATAAAATTAAAAAAAAAAAACAAAAAAACCACCACCAACAACAAGAAAACCAAAACAAACCTAGAGATACAGGCCATTGTGAACTGTCCAACATGAGCAAACCAGAGTAGCAAGTGCTCTTAAATCTTCTAGCCATCTCCCCAGCCCCTTAGCTTTGAACAACTGACTAAATGAAAAAGAAAAACAAAACAAGCAAACAAACAAAAACACCAATGTGTAAAAATAAGTAAATCTTAAAAAAAAAAAAAAAAGTTTTTTGAGATAAGTCTTGCTATATAAATCCCATACTGGCCTGGAACTCACTATGTAGCCTGGGCTAGCGTTAAGATCCTCCTGCCTCAGTCTCTGGAGGGTTGGTTATTTAAGGCATGGGCTACCATGTCTTTTAGAGACATTTCTCTTCACATTTAGCTTTAATTTATAGAACCATAACTTGCAGAGTTCAAGATTTATCTTATTTGAGTACTAGGCCAATCTGCGACATAAGTGAGACTCTATCTTAAAACACAATGGTAACATAAACCTTGCTTGTTTCTCCACTTTCTGGATGGACAATAAGCCTAGAAATCTCTGAATCTAAACAGGAAAATAGTATTTATTAGAAAGCATGACCCCAACACTTACCCAAAACAACTGGATACCAGCTGTGTTGGTTGGTTCTTGGGCCAATGAAGTGTCAACCAAAGACGTTCTTTAACTGTTGGGTCCACGCCCCCTCCTCTTCTCTTCAGAAACGGCAATTTCAAAATCATTACACCTGTAGATTGGTTAGAAGAGTCAATGTGAGACAGTAACCGGGACCTCCCAGAAATCCTCTATTCTGTGTTGTTTACTTAAGCAACAGGAAAACCTCGGGGCTGGAGTGATTGGTGTCTGCCATGCAAGCATGAAGCCCTCAGCTCAGGCTCCCAGCACCCTTTATAAAAATGGAAGCCTGGTGTAGTGAGATGCACCTATTGCTCCTGTGGGCACAGGCACAGGCTGAGCTTGTGAGCTGCCAGTCTAGCCTCATCACTGACTTGCAGTTTCACTGTCTCAAAACAAGGTTGAGGAAAACAAAACCCAAACAAACAAACAAGAACTGAGGCAGACAGCCAACATCACCTCCATATACGCACAAGAAAGAACACCTCCTTTTATTCCGGAGACATTACTAAGATAGAGGTCCACACCAGTCTAGTCACTTAAGCTAAACAAGCGTTTATAGGTTATCATGGAAACTTGAAAAATTTTATCTTTGCCTAGGAAGGCTGGGGAGACAGCCCAGTTCATAAAGTGCTTGCCTTGCATGCATTAGGATTTGAGCTTGATCCCCAGGCCCCATATGAAAAACCAGGCATGATAGCATATGCGAGTCCAAGTGCCAGGAGCAGAAACAGGGCTTCCTGGCTAAGCATACAGCCTAGCTGACTTGTCAAGTTCCAAGTGAGTGAGAAGTCCTGTCTTTAAAGGGCGCCTGAGTAATGACACTGAAGGCTTTCCTCTGACCTGCAGATATATGTGCACACAGTACCTTTGTGTGGAAAACTGAGTTCTTAATGAGAACTAGAACCTGACCTGAGATTTCAACAACTGCAGGACAGTGGAATTCTCCTAGTCAATTCCTTCTCCTAGTTCAGTGGTTCTCAATCTTCCTAGTGCTACAGCCCTTTAATACAGTTCTTTGCTGCTACTTTGTAACTGTACTTTTGCTGTTACATATTGAATGTAAATATCTGATATGACACCCCTGTGAAAGGGTCTTTCAACCCTCAATGGGAAACCTTCACCAGGACTGACCCAGACTTCTGGAGTGTTCATTAGAACCACAAGCACAGCTTAAACACCTGCATGCCAGCTGGGCTTGGTGGTGCCTGCCTTTAATACCAGCATTTGGGGAGGCAGAGGCAGGCTGATCTCTGAGTTCAGAGATCCAGGGGAGCTAGGGCTACGTAGTGAAACCCATCTCAAAATAAAATAAAATACAAACCAGGGTCCAAGTTCAGAGATTTGATTAAGGAGATTTCAAGAGGAGTCCAGAAACCTGTACTTTTTCAGGACTCTCCCCCAGGTCTGCTGTACAAGGGGAATCCAAGGCCACTGTGGATAGCCATCACGTTCAGGGATTCTCACACAGGCCTCCCGGGGGTAGGAGGACATTTAGCCTAATCTGAACAGAGTGACGGTCCCAGCAAGATGGCTCAGTGGGCCAAGCGCTTACCACGATGTCTTGAGGTCTTACAGGTGGTAGGAGAGAACCCACACCAGGCTGCCTCTGACCCTCACATGCCCTTGACCCCACAACAATAATAACAATTTGGAGACAATGTGAGCATAGTAAGCTTGTTCATGTGCTCAGTATGCATGCTCTGCATTTGTCTGTAGGAGCTACAACTCAAGAGTTTCCATTCTTAAGAGTCAAGGAAGCCCATTATTCCTGCTCTTACAGTGATGATCTTGTTCTCAGGTGGATGTCTGTGAGTCTGAGGCCAGCTTAGTCTTCACAGGTTCTAGGATAGTCCTACTCTGGAAGACATGCAAGGCTCCTTCCGCAAAGCAGGAGTCCTTGCCTTCTAGAAGGCACCAGAAAGCAGATACAAAGGCCTGATGTCCAGAACCAAGAGGTCTAATTAGGCTACAAGGGACAGCAACTTACCCCGACCTCGGGAACAGCTCCAGATTCGAATGGTCTGGTCCTTGCTTCCCGTGGCTAAGTAGCAGCCTTTTGTGATAGGGGTTTCTGCTATAAGCTTCCCATTGGGAATGTCAGGTTCTTCTAAGAAAGAGATGAAGATTTTATTTTTAATTCACACTGATTATGCACTTGTGATTAAAAAGTTACTCTCAAACTCTGCACTCCCTTTCCTGGTCTAATCTGTGGGGCTCATGTTCTAAGTATAATTCAGAAGTTGCAATTCTATACTTTGTTCTTTAGGTCTAAAAGGAACAGAGCTCTCCTCTGATCATCTTACCTGTGTTTTCCTCTTGGTTTATGGATAAACAGTCTTCCCCAGAGAGAGGACACCAGGCTATGGAGTGGATCTCATCGTCATGGCCCCGAAGCCTATGAATAACTTCTCCCTTTTTACTGATGTCAATGACAACCACTACGCCATCTTTGTAGCTGAAAAATAAGTTAGAAATACTTCAGAGGCCTACAGATTCTCACTGCAAAAACTCTCACCTTCCTGATTCCAACCCAAGCAGCATAACTTTCCCTTCTCTTCCTTTCTGTCTTTTCAGATACCAGCTCAAATCCTATGTATGCTTGCCCTGAGACTCTAGACTATGTACTCTTTCTCCAAGGACTCCCTTCTCACTATGCCCTACCTCCTTTTACTGCTGTTTACAGACCTCCAGGACTGACCCTATCTCAAAAGACACGATTTTCCTTCTGTTCTCTACCTTCTTCTTCCAGTACCTGCTGAATTTGCAGTTGCTGCTACCCTGGAAGGGGAACAACTTTAGAAACAAAGACAGCTAGCTAATAAATGTTTTTTTTTTTTCTTTTCTTTTTTTGGGACAGCTTCATGCATTGCAGACTGGTTACAAATCCACTTTGTACCAAGGATGACCATGAACCTCTGATCTTCCTGCATTCACCTCCTCAAATATTGAAACCACAGGCATGAACCAACACATTTGCTTTACCTAGCATTGGGGACTGAACCAGGGAGTTCGCACATGTTAGACAAGCACTCTGCCAGAGGAGCTACATTCTCCAAGAGTGATGCTACTTTCCAGGTACAAACTTAACAAGAGTGGTTACACTGTACCCCAGAACTGTATCTGTCCTAAGTGTCAACCTATGAATTCAACAGAAACTGGGAACATCTAATTTGCCTTTTAAATAGTGATTTTGGACACGTTAAAAAGTATCTATTGGGGGCTAGAGAGATAGCTCAACAGTTGAAAGTACTGGCTGCTCTCCCATAGGCTTTAAAGTCCCAGCAGCCACAAGGCCGCTCACATCCATCTGTCACTCCAGTCCCAGAGGATCTGATGCCCCCCTTCTGGTCTCCCAGGGTACTGTAAACACATGATATACAAATACATTCACAGGCAAAAAACTCCACCATAAAAAGACAAACAAGCGAACCAACCCCAATGAACCAAAACCAAAAACAAAACAAAACAAAAACAAAAACCTTAAACTTTAAGTCTCAAAGTATCTACTACTTTGCTTAAAAAAAAAAAATAATAACCACCAGAACAGCTTATACCTACTCTTATCAATTTTCTAATTTGCTCTCCTAGAGGTAGCCAATGTTTCAGATTTATAATTTAACACCCCTAGCCGTTTTTTTATAAATGTTTCCAAGTAAGACACAAACTTATTTTATACACCCAAAGGCTCCATAAACGGCATCATGAAGCTCGTCTTCTTCGTCCTGTTTGTGAGGTACATGTTAGGACACACGGGTCACAGTTCAGGTATGGGGAACAGAGTCACACGAAACTCTGGAGTTAATGCTACATCCAAGGATATGCTGTAAGCCCTGAGAGAAAGAAGCCATCTCTAACATTTGGAGGGTGGCTGGCCAAATTAGACAGAAGGAGGGAAGAAATCATAATATCATGGAAAGAGGAAGAATAGAAAAAAGTCTAGATGTAGAGATCACAAGAACACACGACACCAAGGGCTGCTGTCTTCCTCTGAGGACTGAGGCATACAAGGCAAGAGAAATGAAAAGCAGGACCATAAGCTAAGGCCAACCACCAGCGGGTGGCACGGTATTTGGTACTCACCCAATGGCTACTAAATCTTCGTGATGAGGTGAACAAGTAAGACAGAAAATGGTTCTGGGCTCCGGGAAGAGGTGCTGGCTGTCACTTCTGTTAAGCCAGTAACAGAAAATAACTCCTTTTTCATCCCCAGAGACTATTAAGTCCTTAACTGTCGGAGACCAATGCAGTGCTGATATTGTGTGCTTCAAACAAAGCAAAGCCGGATGAGTCTCACTTGTCAATGTCATACAATAAACCAGCCTAATGCTAGGCACATTACAGGCACTTAAGAAATATGCTGTAACTACATGCAGAGCAATTTATTAAATCTAAAGCTACAACTTTTCATGTGGTTTTGAGACACAGTTTCACTTGGTAGTCCAGGCTGGCCTGGAACTCTAGGCGATCCTCCTGCCTCTGCCTCCTGAGTACTAGAACTGCAGCCATATACCACCATGCCAGGTGAAACAGACACGAACACACACACACTCTTTATATATGCTTACTTTTACTTATGTGTGTGTGTGTACATGGAGGCTAGAAGAGGGCACTGAATTCTCTGGAGCTGGAGTTGGTTATAGGACAACCTACAACGGTAATAGGAACCCAACTTTGGGTCCTTTGGGACCCAACTTTGGGTCCTTTGAGACAGGAGTTAGCATTCTATACCAATGAATCATCTCTCCAGCCCCTACATTTTTTATTTGTTGTGTGTCCATGGCATATCAGAGCGTGCAGTACTTTTATGTGGGTCCTAGAGACTAAACTCCTCAGGGCTGGAGAGATGGCTCAGTGGTTAACAGCACTTGCTCTTGCAGAGCTTTGGTACCCAGCCCCTACATGGAGACCAGCAGGTAACCATCAGGAACTTCAGTTTTCACCTCTCGCCTTCTCACTACCATAGACAGCAGGCACACAGGCAAAACACTCACTCAGGTCAGCAAACTTCCATGGTGAGTGCTTGGACCTGGAAAGCCATCTTATCTGCCCGGGCATTTATTTTTTATGAACATATTGATTCTGTTAAGACCTTGTAGGCCATGCTATCATTCACTGTTCCTCAGCTCTGTTATTATATCATGAAAGTAACCACAGATAAGAGTTAGTGATTAGAGAGATGGTTCAGGAGCTAAAGACACAGGTTGCTGTTCCAGAGGTCCTGGGTTTGATTCCCAGAGTTCACACAGTGGCTCTTAACTATCTATATTGGGATCTGAATGTCCTCTTCTGGTATGCAGACAAATAAAAGACTTAGTGACTAAATGTAGCCATACTTTAACTTGTGGTTTCTCTCTTTCCTTCTCTCCCTCTACAGGATCTCCTGTAGCCCAGGCTGGCCTTGAACTTCCAATCTTTCTGCCTCCATTTCCCAAGTACTACCATCATAAGGTGTGCACCACTGTGCCCATTTATGCAATACTGGGGACTGAGCCCAGGGCTTTGAGTATACTAGGCAGGCAAGCATTCTACTGATTGAGTTACCACACCTACCCAAACCTCTGCTTTCTACACAAAACATGCATCCTTAAAAAAAGGGGTGGGAGGGATGAGAGACCTTCCAACATATCTTAACTTATGAACACAAATTATTAACATTCCTTCACATGGATGAGACATATCAAAACATTCTGAGAACCCAGGACCCACTGTTACCTGATGGAGTGTGTGCTCAGTCACCACGGCCTTGGTCTCTACATCCCAGATTTTCACAGTCCCATCATCTGAGCTGGTGGCACAGAGGTTGTATTGTCCAGGGTGATGAGAAAACGTGAAGCCAGATACTCGTTCAGTGTGTCCCACCAACTCTCCTACAACTGCAAGTACATCCAGACTTGGTTAACTGCACCACTATTCGATCAGACAGCATGCTGCTGGATGAGCAACGCGCAGCCGAATGGGAGTCACTTAACACACGTGGAACCAAAACATACACAGACTCATGCCAGGTGCCAGTGATATCCCTACTCAGGTTCATTTTCTCTCTACTTCAGCATTCTCATCTATAAAGCAATGTTCGTCCTTTGTTGAACCGAGTTTGCAGGCTGAGGACCAGTCCTGGTCTAACGGTGAACGTGAAAGCCATTATTTAGTTAATCTCGCCATAGGTCACAAGGAATAGAATAAAGTTGGTATTTCGTAATGCCAGGCATAATCAAATCTTGGTTTTTTGTTTGTTTCATTCTCTTTTGAATCAGGACCTTGTTACGGAGCCCTGGTTGGCCTGGAACTCACTTATGGAGTCGTAGTGTGGCTTCGAACGCGCGGCAAATCTCCAGCCCCAGCCCTCCCGGTAGCTGGGATCACGGAAAAGCATCATCGCATCTGGCGCAAATTCAGACTCACACATTCATCTCACAGAAACCAGGATCCTGTAATGGCCCAGCGGGAGCAGGGAACCTAGAACAGCCCCCACCCCACAGGTAGGTAGGCCAGGAGGGCGGTAAACGCCGGGTCTAGGCTGGGCCAGCCCCTCCGAGCGTAGGAGCCCACGTGCGCTCGCGGCCCGAGCCGCGACCTACAGACCCCAGAGAGAACCGCGGGAATGACCGCGCCGGCCCGTGGGGGGCTCACCTCGAAACGGGGGCGCCCCTGGGCTCGCGCCCGCGCCCGGGCCCACGCGGACGAGGAAGACGGAGGTCCGCGCAGCGAAGCCAAAGACGCCTCCGGGTGCTGCGTCGCTGCAGCGCGCGCAGTACCAGTTGGGGGATGGCGGCAGCGTCCGCGGCTCTGGTTTCATCTCCGCGGCCGCCGAAGCCCAGCCGATCAGCTCCGCTAGGGTGGTTCGCAACCGCGGCGTGTAGCGGGAGGGGGCGGGACTAAGATGAACCCCGCCCCTGAAGGCGGGCGTTACGGAGCGCGCCGAGGCCCAAGCCGCGCCGCTCGCTTGGGCGCTCTGCCTGGGACTGAATTCCAGGCCCCAAGGTTAAGCCTTTTCCTTAATTAAGAGATTAGACTGGTGGAACCCGCCAACCAGCCACTGTTGCTTAATCTTCAGGGCATTTCAATATTCCAATCCTTTAAACAACAACAACAACAAAACGATATGTAGCGGTGTACTTTGCCAGGGACGTGTTTTAAAGACAGTTGCCAAGAACGTATTTAACTAAATATTAAAAGAATGAATCGGAGCTCTGGCGTAAATCCCAGCATTTGGGAAGCTGAAGTGGGAGGATTGCCGTGAGCTCCAGGCCAGGCAGCCTGGGCTATAGTGTGAGAGCCTGTCAAAATAACTAATACAACAAATCAAGATTCAGAAAGGGCAGGAAGAGTTTCTGCAGTTGGGTGGGAATTCTGATTCCTGGTTCTTGATATTCAAAGATTAAAATTTGCCGCGCCTCCTCCTGCTGAGGGAGTACCAATGCTGTGAAGAGAGCGTGGTTAGTGACATGGAGGAAAAAGAATGGGCGTCTCTTACAACTCAAACCTGAGTAACTTGCCCAGATTCTGTTGTACTTCTGTCCTGCCAGTTGCCCTCCCTGAATGTGGCTTATGAAAACTTGCGATGTCTAACATTAGTAGAGAGCCCGACACAGGCCAGCATAGCCCAAGGGCCTTCAGTCGCCTGGCCCCACACTGATCACTAGTTTTGCCAGTATCTCTGGTCAGATCTGTCTCTGCCACCATGCAGGACAATTTGGTTTTTGAAGGAGTTTTCTCAGCGATGTCCACAAACTTGTGTAACTAGAGTGATCTTTCCTCTCCATGCTTCTTTTTTTTCTTTTGAGTGGGATCTCACTGTGTAGTTCTGGGTGACCTGTAATTTGCAGCCCCAGGTGGCTTCGAACTTGTGATCTTCCTGCTTCAGCCTATGCTTGGACTGCACACATGAGCCTCTATGCCAGGCTTCTTTACTTCTGAGACATCACAGTGTGCTTTTGCCCTCATGATTCCTTAACCCCAGTCTCTTGTGTGTTGATATTAGCCATTTCTAACAGGAAACCTGAGACCCTCTGCGGATGCAGTTCGATGAACCAGCCTGCCTCCATCATAGGCATAAAGGCCATCTTATAGTAAAGACAAACCAGGTTTATTCCTGTTTGATTAAACCCCTGTTTCTCAAAGACTGGGCTATGCCCCACCTGAAACTATAACTACAAACGGTTCTGTAGTGCCTGTTCCGGGAAATAGCAGCCAAGTCTTTGTTTCTTTGTTAGGGCCACTTTGCAAACATGCCTTTGTTTCAGGAGATCATTCCTACCAACTTATTACGCTTATATTCTGCTCCTGTATAACCCCACTTATTTTGCCTGCCAAATCCCTCATTTGGAGACCCCCTGCCCCTGAGCTATAAAAACCTTGCCTTCCTTGTGTCCATTGCTGCCTTCTCAAACGCCTCTTTAGGAGGAGGCAGCTCGTATATACGAATAAAAAAGCTTGCTTTAATCAATTGCTTGTTTTAATTAATTTGGCCATGATGATTTGGGTCGGTGTTCTTATGTCTTTGGTCTCAACTCTTTAAGGATTAACAGGTTCCCCTGCTCTTTTCAGGTTGTTTATGCGGTGCGATCACAATTTTTCTGAATCCAGGTGAATTTCCGGAAACCCACTGATTCTCTGTCTTTATGAGGTCATTCACTCCAAAGAAAGGCTGGTCTGACCAGACTTTACGCAAAAACCACGCACGCATTCTTGGTTTCCGTGACAACAAATCAGAATTTCCGGGTCGGGGAGGCGGGCTTCGGACTGCGCATGCGTGCAGTCAACCAGCGTCTGAACTCCGGGACTTCCGTAGGGCCAAACATGGCGGCAGCCGTTCTCCGGGAGTTGGGTAAATCGTAAGGCTGTCTTAGAATTTGGGGAGGGAAGACTGTGAGAATCGAACTTGACATCTCGGATTCATTTTTGTAGGTTCGCTGTGGGTACCTAACCTGAGGATCTGGGCAACGCAGACGCTGCGGTAAGTCCCCTACCGCGGAGATTAGCGGGGTGCGTGTGGCCTTCATCCCTCACAGGACGCTTGTGTGCCAGGCTGTGTTTTAGGCCTCGGGTGGAGGGCCGCACTGCCCGAGGCTGCTCTGTAACCTGGCGAGGCCTGTCACCGCCGAGGGCTTGTGTCAGCGTTTTCTGAACAGCCTCTCCCTATCCTCTGGCCACTATTTGGCTCTTCCACGAACACAAATTTTCCTAGTTACTGGTTCCCTAGTTTCTCTGATTACTTACGTGGCTAAGGAGTGCGCCTCAGGCAACCGGGGTTTTGAACCTTTTGCTCTGCAGAGAGTTCTGGAGCCTTTCGAGAAAGCTTTTGGTTTCTTGTTTGAGTCGCTCTGCGTAGGTCAGGCTGGCCACCGCTTCCCAGTCATAGGCAGGGTTCCCAACGTCATGCCAGGTGACACGCGTTCTTGTATAGAAGTTAAGGAATGGAGCTGAGTTATCACTTGCACGTTGCCATAGGACACTTAGAAAGTTTTGGTTACATATATAGTACTTGTAGATTAATTGCTTCATTTGGAGTAATAACTTAATTATGGTAGTTTAAGACTTGAGAATGATGTACGTATTCATAAAACTTTGTCATTATTAATTCACGGCATACTTAATTTCCTAAGCATTATATTTAATTTGCCAAATCTGTATTGAGGATCTGAGAAACGCAAGGGACTGATGCATAAGGGCATTTCAGATGGCATGTACCCCACAGTGAAGAAATCCTGTTTAGTAGTTTATATAGTGGCTTCTTAAAAGCATTGAAGGCAGCGCTGATTAGTTCATGGTTCTGTCATCCTCTTGTGAGTGATGATATAAAATAATTTAGGACATAGGCCCATTCCTCTTACCCATATGAAAACCAAGGCCCAAAGAAGTGACAACGTACCCTCTGGTTTTTAAGTATATAGAAATGTAAACAACCATCATTTAAACTGGAAAGTTTGAAATTGGGTACTGTAAGGTCTAGAGATCACAGGCATATTGGAGGGGTGACAGGGATAGACACCTGTTCAGTGGGCCTCATGGTCAATGACACTCCATCAGTGCTATGAAGGGTGTGACATGTTAATTTGTCATCCAACAACAACAGAATGAAGTTCGTTTCACTCTCATACTACCTGTAATTATAGCTGAAATTTACTGAGAGTTCTGTCAGGTTAAGCATTTTACTAGCAGGATCCTATTTGTTCTTTTTCAGTATGGTTTTAAATATTTTTGATAGGTGTCAACCTCCTGAAGCTATTACCTTTACTAATGCCTGGGTTGTCCCATTTTTTTGGCCTGTGGGGTTGTCTACAGGTGGCTTCTAAGTCCTTTTCATGTGCTTCTGTGGTCTGTGCTAGTTTGCTTGGTTTGTGGTCTGGAAGGCTGTTTGTTGCTTGTCTTGTATACTTTCTGCTTATGAACGTGTGACCAGCCATTTCCTCTAGAAATGGTTCTTTTCAGTAGGAAGTATTTTAAGAACATAGTCTGGGGACCAGGATGCTCATTGCTTCCAGATGAGCCACTGTTTCCAGGCTTCATTTAGGACATTTCAGTCCTCTTCTTACGCAGGGATCATTCTGGCTTCCACACCAAGACTCTCAGTTATCAGTGACACTGAGGAAGAGATAGAATTATAGATAAAAGATAAAAAGATATAATCATGGAGAGATGGCTCAGAGGCTGCATCATTGGTTGCTCTTCCAGAGAACCTGGAATCCAATTCCCCAAACCACAAGTTGGCTAACAACTATATGTAACTCCAGTTCCAGGGTATTTAATGCTGTCTTCTGGCTTCCAAGGTTCATGCATGTCCATGGTGCAGACATACAGATAAAGTACCCATACATATACAATGAAAATAAGTCTTTATAATATATAAATAATAAACTGGGCTTGGTGGCACACATCTTTAATACCAGCACTTGGGATGCAGCACTTGGGATGGGGGTGTCTATGAGTTTGATGCCAGCCTAGTTTATAGAGAGCTCCAGGACAGCCAGGACTACATAGAGAGACCCTGTCTCAAGCCACAGTCACAAAATTAAAAAATATAAATAATAAAATAGTTACCCATTTCTCCTACCTCCACAAAGAATTTTAAGCTGAAGGGACACATGAGCATCCTTGTTTCGGAAGGGGTTCCTTGCTGTGCTCAGGCACAGAGAACTTGGTGAGGGGATGGAAGAGCAATGATCGAAGAGGCTACTGTTGTAGTTGTAGAAGACAGCAGTCCTAATCTAGGGTGGTGTTAATAGGAAGGAGATGAGGCCGAGCAGTTGAGAGACAGTACTTGGTAGTATCAGTAAGACTTGGTGACTGCTGCCCTGGTTCTGTTCTTCCCCACCAGGCATCCAGGCGCGTTGCTCACTGGGCTGGACTGGAGGGAGTAAAGCTTAGCCAGGGCAGGCGGGATGTGAATGCAGGAAAAACAGCCTTCTCCACAGACAGTTTTCAGTGAAGGGGCCCAACAAGGGCTGTATAAACTTTGAGGAGTGGGTAGGGGTTTTTAGGGTGAGTGTACATCACTGGCTGGGGCTGAGGTGCTGAGAATGCTTCATTTGCATGAGGAGAAATTCCAGGTGCTTGCTGGACATGTCCTTATGAGAGAGGAAGTTTAACCTGTAACATGGCCACCAAGCTACAAGACTACTTCAAGGGTGGCAGAGAGGGTGGAGGGGGGCCGGGTGGCCAGGTATGTGCACTGGGACACGCAGCCCCAGACTAGGAGGAGGAGCCCTCGTCCTGCCCATCTCAGGACAAGATTTTCATCTCAGGGTTAGGGTTAGACTTCACTCTTGCTCAGGATCTGGCTTCCCCGTCGCACGTCTGTTAGGCCCCACAGGTGACTGGCTCTGACAGGGAAGTAAAATGCACTCTAGGGCACTGCTATCCAAGAAGGGCTTATTTAGTGATGCTGCTCCTGGGGAAGCAGGAGGAAAAATGGACATTTGAAGTGTGGAGGTCATAGAATAGTGAATTTAAGGTTTCCATTGCCAAGTTTCAGTCTGTTAATCATCATTAACAGAAGTCCTTTCCATCCCAACTTTTACCTCTCTGATAGTTTCAATACTTGACAGTCACTGATTACACCAGAACTCTCCTGTTCTCAGTTCTGTTGCTTTCACAGGTGATAAAGGTTTGGCATCTCTGGACTGCGTGTCTTCATCCTCTGCTAGGAGAACCTTATTTAAGATGTGGTGGTCCACATTTTTAATCCCAGCACTTGGGAGGCAGTGGCAGGCAGATCTCTGTAAGTTTGAGGCCAGCCTGGTCTGCATAGATATAGTGAATTTCAGGATAGCCAGACTTACATAGTAAGACCCTGTCTCAAGTCCACCCCCATTCCCCCTTAAAAAGTTACTTGGAGCTACTCTGAAGTTCTCTGCTGTCTTTCCTGTACTTTAGTTTTATATTGTCTTCTAGTTGTCTTATTTGTTTTTCGTATTAGCAAAGTTGGGTAACTGCACAGGTCAGATAAGGAGTAAGTCTATTGCATCTTCTTTCAATCTTTTCTAGGACTAAATTGATTTACCATAGAAAGTCAGCGTTCCCCAGTCAGTCAGGGCAGAGTGGGTTAATACTCACCATTTGGCTAGCATGTACTCTGAGCCTCCAGTAAACTTGCTCTATAGTGTCTCCATGAAGCATTCTCTAATGAACTTTTAGTTGAGAGCCTGAGGTTGTCGAGATGGTGGCGATGTGGTTCCTGGAGCTGCAGGAAAGGTCTGCGTTTGTATTTATTGTCTGACGGCTTTTCCTTTCAGAGTTTTACCCCAATCATGTATCCACACAAGCGCTTCTCTTGACATTTCTCGAAGATGGGAGAAGAAGAATAAGATTGTTTACCCACCTCAACTGCCTGGAGAACCTCGGAGACCGGCAGTAAGTTTATAGGTAGAAGTAATATCTTAATTTTTTTTTCTTTTGAGTCATGTCTTATGCAATATAGGCTGGTATTGAATTCAACACTTAGCTCAGGGTGGCTTTGAACTCAAAGAAATCTTCCTGTCTCTGACTCCCAAGTGCTGAGATTGAAGGTGTGCACCACCATGCCCTGCCTGACCAGTACTCCTGTTTTTATGTGTCCTACAATGGGTTTTTTGTTCCATGTTAAGGGAAATTATGCAGTAATTTACATTTCTAATTAACTGACCTAACTGTACCAGATTGCCTGTATATCTTAGATTACCTGTGCCGTTGCCTATTTGTTTGCCTATTTGTTTGTTTGTCAGCCTTCTGAACTAACCCTAAGGGCTTGAGAAGGATGATTTTTTGACTTGTTGGTGACATTTCTGTTATTATTATTATTATTGTTATTAAGCTTTTAATATGATACAGGAGCTAAGTAATCCTGCTTGTTCTCACTATATAGATATATAGACCAGGCTAGTCTAAAACTCATAGATCTGCCTGCCTCTGCATCCTGAGTGCTGGGATTAAGGTTACGCCACCACACCCAGCTGATGAGTTATTGATAGTGAAGCATAATGAATTGGTAAGAATTGCTGTAAGCGTTGTGTATTTGAATTTAGGCCCAGTTATAGTTGGGGAGGTGGTGTTTTGTTTTGTTTTGTAATATACAAACCTTTAAACCTCAGGTTTGTATTGAATTGTTGGATGCCTGCCAAAGATATATCTTATTTTTAGCTGCTTAGTAATAAAATCATTATTTTACATACTTCAAACTGTCAGAAATTATTCTAGTCTGGGATGTAAGGCAACCTCTAGCTTGAAGTGAATTTGCAGCAGCATACACATCTGCTAAAAAGTTTAGGAATTATACATGAGCACTACCACATTCATGTATGCGGTGCTGGGGCTCAGACCCAGGGCCTGGCAAACATCCCAACAACTGAGCCATAACTCCAATCGTCTAATTTAAACAATCTGATACCGCCTTCTGACCTCCAAGGGCACCAGTCACGCACCTGATGCACATGCACGCATCCGGGCCAAACATTCATACGCATAAAATAAAGTAGATAAATTTAAAGATTAAAGTTTCTGTTTCTTCCTTACTAATCTTTTAACATAATGAGACCTTGAAAAACAACAGTTTTTTGCTGTGACAGCAGTCTTGTTATTGGGCATAGAGTATGGGAACTAACAGCTATGTTACTGTCGATTTGATAAACCTGCTATAACATGTTTTTTCTTTTTTTCTGCTTGCAAGGAAATTTACCATTGTCGGAGACAAATAAAATATAGCAAGGACAAGATGTGGTATCTGGCAAAATTGGTAAGCTGACATGACTACTCCCACTTGGTAACCCAGGAAATGAAACTGTGGGTTCCTCCTGAAGACTTGAATATGAATGATTGCTTTCCCAAATTTTCCAAAGAGTAGCGAGTGTCCTTGTATGTTCAGGGACCAGCAGGACATCGAGAGAGACACTCAGAGTGAAAATGTTTGCTTGAAGCAAGGGCAGCAGCCGGAGGGCTCAGGCCATTTGCTTGCTCACCTGTAGTAGTTTTAATATTGTGACACAGTAGGTTCTTTTTTCTTTTTTTTTTTTTTAATTGCTTTTTTGAGACAGGTCCCCTCTGTGTAGCACTTGGCTGTCCTAGACTCACTTTGTAGACTAGGCTGGCCCCAAACTCACAGCGATCCGTCTGCCTCCCGAGTACTGGGATCAAAGGTGTGTGCCACGACTTACAGTAGGTTCTTAAGTTTCTGTCTTGGTGGAGAAGAGAGGGAGAACTCCATGCACCTGCTTGCTCACCTGTCCAGAGGCTGAAGCTCGGGACACTGTGGCTCTGTGTGTCTCCCTGGTGAGGAGGAGAGCGGTGCAGCAGCGGCAGAGCCCTGTCCCCTGTGAGGAGAGGGAGGAGTGCTGTCGGCATCACGTGTCTCTCAGGCATGTCTGCCTTAGTGCTTCTGAAGCTGTTGTACATAAACTATGGCTTTTATGCTTACAGCCGTTGATCCTAACTAAAAAATAGGATCCCTTTCAAACCTCTCTTTTCGTATTTTGCTTGGGTTTAACGCACAGTTGCTAGAATTCTACTGGATGTGTAAGGCTCTTACTGTCATTGAAAGAGAACATTGCTTTTGAGGAGTTTGTTCATCTTTTCCCCTTTAGATACGAGGTATGTCCATCGATCAGGCTTTGGCTCAGTTGGAGTTCAGTGATAAAAAGGGAGCTCAAATAATTAAAGAGGTGAGACTTGGTGGTGGGGAGGGGTGGGCATCCATCTTTAAGCCTGAACCCTGGAGCCCTGGAATTTGTGTGTTTTAAAATGAGATGCAGATTCAGTGCTCCCAGTTTATCAGGGCCTTTGAGCCCCTCATTCCTGAGAGGTGGTGCTTGTCACATGTTTTTCCTTAGTTTACATGCACTAGACTTTTTTTCTTTTCATGGAATGATTTTAAAACATGACTTGGACCTTATTTTGGGGGTGGTGCTGAAGGTTAAACTCAAGGCCTAGAGTACATCAAGGAAGGGCTGTACCACTAAGCTACGCGTCCAGCCCAGACTTGGTATGTTTTGTTTTTTTTTTTAAATTTATTTATTTTTATATCAATCACAGGTTAGGTACTTTGCATCCCAGGCATAACCTCCTCCCTCATTCCCTCCCACCCTCCCACTCCCTCCGTCATCTCCCTCCTCCCCACCCCTTCCAAGTCCACCAACAGGGGAGGACCTCCTCCCCTTCCATCCAACCCCAGCTCATCCTGTCTCCTCAGGGCTGGCTGCAATGTCCTCCCCTGGGATCTAGCCAGTCTGTCACTCCCCAGCTTGTATGGGGGAGGGTCAAAGGGTCAGCCATCAAGTTCATGACTGAAACAGTCCCTGTTTCCCTCACTAGGGTC
>CM053757.1:44564448-44586960 GCA_028658305.1 Pachyuromys duprasi
CCCCTTCCAAGTCCACCAACAGGGGAGGACCTCCTCCCCTTCCATCCAACCCCAGCTCATCCTGTCTCCTCAGGGCTGGCTGCAATGTCCTCCCCTGGGATCTAGCCAGTCTGTCACTCCCCAGCTTGTATGGGGGAGGGTCAAAGGGTCAGCCATCAAGTTCATGACTGAAACAGTCCCTGTTTCCCTCACTAGGGTCTTCAGTCCGACAAGGAGCTATCATGGGCCCCATCTGTGCAGGGGTTCCAGGCCATATCCACACACGGTCCTTGATTGTAGAAACCGTCTCATACAAGACCCCTGTGCCCTGCTCAGTTTGGTCTTTGTGCAGCTCTTGTTCTCCCCAAGTTTCAACAACCTCCCCCAGATCTATCATTACTTCTTGCCCTCTGCCAAAGTCTTGATCGCGAGTCTTAATATCTGCTCTGATACCTCGCTACATTAACCCCCCCAGAGGTCCTCCTTTGCATTCTCCTGTCCTGTTGTTTGTTTTCTCCTCCATGTTTTTTGTTTTTAAAAAGAGTCTTTTTTTTTTTTAAACAACATCACTGTCTCTTATTTAATATGTATTTATTTATTTTATGTGTCTGAATGCTGTCTTCATGCATACCAGAAGAGGGAATCACATCCCATTATAGATGGTTGTGAGCCACCATGTGTTGCTGGGAATTGAACTCAGGTCCTCTGGAAGAGCAGCCAGTGCTCTTAACCTCTGAGCCATCTCACCAGCTCCACAAGAGCCCTTTTTGAGGGGTGGGTAGCCAACTTCCACAATGAGAGCTTATGATTTTATGAGAGCTTATGATTTTATGTAAATAATTAAGTGGAAGAACCCATGGCGTGGCACCCAGGAGACTTGGAAGCATGTTGTCTCGGATAATTCTTTTGTGGTCATGGGTTTGTATTTGTAGATAGGGTTGCCAACACATCATGGGGTATGATACTAATGTGCTAGGCACATGGCTGTTTCCTTTTAGAATACTGGAGTCCCTAACTCAGATTCAATGTTCCTTGCTAATGGCACAGCCTCAGGGTGTGGGTTTGCTCTTCCCCTACAGAGCCTCCAAGGCTCAGCAGGATGGATGGTGGGCCCTATGTTAGGTCTGAGGAAGGGATGCTCACTGAACCCTTTTCCTTAGTACAACTAGCATTTGAAGTTCACTGTGGCTGGGTCTGATTACACACGCCTTTAATCTCAGAACTCTTGGGAGACAGAGGCAGGCCAATCTCTGTGAGTTCCAAGACTGACAGCTACAAAGTGAGATCTTATCTCAAAAAACTGAACAAAAGTCACCAATAAATAAATACATAGGTAGACAAATGTTCATTGTGAATTGTAGGTTTGATCAGGTACACTTTAGATAACAAAAGAGGAAATATATAGTTATACTTTAGTTCAACATCAGTTGTGTGAGCAAACCTTTCTCCTTGTTTAAGGTTCTCTTAGAAGCACAAGACATGGCAGTGAGAGACCACAATGTGGAATTCAGATCCAACTTGTACGTGGGTAAGACCTTTTCCATCCCCAGCACTGCTATCTTTCACCTGATGCCTGGTTTCGTGAAAGTGGTCTTTGGTGTCTGAACACTCAGGCCAGTCACCTGTTCTGGCAAGGACGTTCTTTAGCCCTTAGCACTTCAGGGTTAGTCTGTCATGAGTGGTAGATTTGCTGGTGTCTCACTGTGTTATGAGTGTGGACTGGCTTGTGAATTCTCTCACCACTAGTTATTACACAAGGGTTTTAGGACTGGCTCATGCTGCTACCCTTTAGTCACAACAAAACCGAGAATGACCAAGAGATGGTTAATTTTCAGTCATGGTGCACACACCGAGGCGGCAGAGGCTGGCGCCTCTCCATGAGTTCAAGGCCAGCCTGGTCTGCATAGCAAGTACCAGGATGGCCAGAGCTACATAGACTATGAGTTGTAGGGTAAAAAAGATAGATGAATTGTCAAGTGGAAGAAGCTCAATACGGGATCACATGTAAACCTCAAGGGCCATTTTCTGGTGTGCCACACTAGTGCCTCTGCGTGAGAGCGACTGAAATGGAGCCTCGAGTGATCAGGCTGAGAGATCCGCTGACCCATAAAAGAGAGGAACACAGACAAACCAGACCCGCTGAGTCATCCAGTCAGTGGGCGGGCAAATGAATTACACGATTCTTAAGAGGAAAATATAAAATACATGAAACAAAAAGGTTCAGCATCCTCAGCTAGGTTGGGTAGTGGAAGCTTTAACCACCACCCCTGGTTGGAGATGGAAACTAGTGCAGCCGCTACGGAAATCAACATAAAGAGCCCCCTAAAACTAAAAGCAGACTGACCGCCTGGTGTGGCTGCACCCCTCCTGAGCACACACTCAAAGGACCCTGAGTCAGCATTCCATGAGCCTGCACACCCATGTTCCTGGGGCACTGTTCAGAATAGCCAGGATAGTACACATGGACAGGCCACAGGGCCTATGGGTCAGAAGACGGTTCTGCAGTCACATCTCTTTGCACATTTATGTGGATTCCAATGGCAAACTCATGTTGTCAGGCTAACATGGCAAGTGTTTCCAGTCCCGTTCCTGCCTTTCCTACCTCTGTGTTGGGGATGGAATTTTCCCTCAACTGCAGGACCATGTATAATCGGTCTCCTCGTGCTCACCTCTCGTTTCTACTTGTGTGCCACTTAAACATGCTTAGTGTCAGTGTGCTCATGGTCTTCCTAAACAAGCTGAGTGTGCTTGCATCAGAGCGCACGTACTGCCCTCTGACAGGAGCAGCATGGAGGGTGACTCAGCTCTCAGGTCAAGTTTCCCTTCCTCAGGGGCGACTCTCTTGTTTTCATGTCTGAGATTCAGTCTCATGTCGCTGGGACTAGCCTCACACTTGCTGTGTAGTTAGGGATGACCTTGGGATGCTGATCCCCTGCCTCCGCTTCCTGGATCACAGGCACCGGCACCATGCCTAGTTTCAGGGAGGTGTCCTGGCATCTCCACCATCCCGTGAGTCTATGTCACGTTATTCAGCTTGGTTTAATTCATGAAAGTTGCCATTAATTGAAATTACTATTGTGCTTGCTGTCTTTGTCTCCAATATGAGCTATGTGGCAGGGTCCGTGCTTCACTCCTAGAGCAGGGCATGGTTCCTAGGTAGTGCCCAGGAGATGTGTGTTTGGGATGTATGAGTCCCAGCCAAGCAGCAAGCTCCTGCACTCCCAGGATCTAGGGAAGGGTGGATGAGGACCTGCTCAGTGGGTGCAGATGCAGTCCTGCGGAGAGCGGGTGCTTGTTATGACTCTCTTTTCGTCCATAGCGGAGTCTACCTCAGGTCGAGGCCAGTGCCTGAAGCGCATCCGTTACCATGCCCGAGGTTACCATGGCATCATGGAAAAGGTGTATTGCCACTATTTTGTGAAGCTGGTGGAAGGGTCCCCACCCCCACCTGAAGTCCCCAAGACAGTGGTCGACCACGCCAAGGAGTATATTCAGCAGCTTCGCAGCCGGACCATCATTCATGCTCTGTGACAGCTTTTCTGGCTCCTCAAGTGTATATAGTTCACATTTATTTTAAAAAGTAAAAACAAGTCATTTTTATGCTTTCTCATGGAATTATTGAAATGCAGTGTATAACTTCAAGGTTTTGTGTGTGTGTGTGTTACATAGCCCCTTGTCCATGTGCAGGAGTCAGAGGATGTTTTGGTTCATTTTTCAAGATGATGAGGATGGGAACCTTAGCATTGCATTCTAAAACTACACAGTAGGTGGCGCTCTCCTCATGGCTGAAATCAGTTATCAAAGTACTACTCCCTCTGTCCCTCCTTCGCTCCCTTCCCCGCCCAACCATCTGTGAAGAATGGCATTGGCATTTTGATGTGCATTTCTTGACTCTGTATGTTACTCATTTTTAGTAGGAACACTTTAACCCAAATGTTTGAAACAGGGTTTCTCTGTGTAGCTCTGGCTGTCCTGGAACTTGCTACACTTTCTAATCCAAAAACAATTCAACTAGCTGTGGGCCAAGTATTGTTAATATATGAGCCTATTGGGCCATTCCTACTCACACTACCACAGTTTCTTTTTTTTTTTAATTTAACTTTATTACTTTATGTGTATGGACATTTTGCCTGTATGTGTGTCCGTGCACCATGTGTGTGCAGTGCCTGCAGAGGTCAGAAGACGCCTTTAGGTCCCTGGAACTGAAGTTACAGGTGGTGGTGAGCTGCCATGTGGGTGCTTGGAATTGAACCCAGGTCTTCTGGAAGGAGGAGCCCAGTACTCTTAACTGCTATGCTGTCTCTCTAGCCTACACACATATTCTTGACAAAGGTACCAGAAACAGAAATGACAGGTGAGGTGTGGTGCTAGGGAAACTGAGTGTGCACACACAGAACAATAAAATATCTGTTAGCCTGTGCAAAAAGCAACTCAGAGTGGATCAGAGACCCATGTGCAGCCAGAAACGGGGAGTAAGACACGGGTAAAGAAGAGTCCACACACAGCCTGTCAGACTAAGAGTATCGAAACAGCAGAGGGCCACTGGATGAGCAGAATCTCCAGTGAGAAGAGGCCCCACATCCACAGAGGACTGAAAGGAATCCTATTTTAGCGAGCGTGTTGAGGTGTCGAATGCCTTTAATGCCAGCACTCAGGCGGCAGAGACAAGTGGGTCTCTGTGAGTTTGAGGTCAGCCTGGTCTACCTATTTTCTAGGTTAACCAGGGCTACACAGTGAGACCCTGTCTCAAAAACAAAACAAAACAGAAAACCCAGTGTTTAAAATAGGCAGATGATCCGAATATCCCTTTGTGAAAATGGAAATACCATAGCCCAAAGAAAAAGAGAACCAGTGCCATTAGGACTGCTCTGGGCCCAGCCCTGTCACTCCTGGGGAGACACCCGAAGGTGGCTGAACTCGATTAACTTGGCTGTTAACACCTGCAGTCAAGAGATAACAGCTTTTCACGTAGGAAACAAAGTGGATGGAAGCAGAAAGAAGAGCCTGTGCTTAGGGATGAGAGACTGACAAAGTGTGCTCACCGAGGAAACTAAATGAACTGAACGTGGTCACACTTTCACACTGGGAAGGCCAGGCAGGGTGCGCTGGCCAGCACACACGCAGTTAGTAAATGTCATATTTACATTTACTAAATGTAAATGTGGAAATGTCATATTGAACGCTTGGCAAATGAAGACATAAGGGCAGAGGGGCCAAACATAATTCAGTAGATTACATACATGCAATGTCATTAAACCACGTGTATAATTAGAATTTGCTAACGCGCGCAACAGAAAAAATGTACAGTTGATACATCAATAAAATGAAAAATAAACATTCTTTTTAAAAGGTCTCGATTACATTCCATGATAAAGTAAAAAGTGCAGGGCTGTGGGTCTGCAGGGTAGCAGGTGCTGGGTGCCGAGCTGTTGAGGGTAGGGGTGCCTGGCCACAGAGCTCAGAGCCTGGGGGTCCCTCCTAGTCCTTCCTCAAGACTCCTTTCCCAAAGCTGAGTTTTAGATGATGCATTCTCTGGATTAGCAGGGGTTTTGGTCAGGCAGAGGTGACTGCTTTAGGAATTTCACACAGGATTGCCATAATGGTGATGGAATAAACAAGGAGGCAAAAGGGAACCAGGAGGTATCTACAAATTAGAAAGTCAGGAAACTGCTGCTGCTTCTAAGATAAGATATGAAAAGAAAGACCTGCCAGAGCTGAGGGCTTGGTGCTTCCTGCCAAAAGCTAGAGCCAGGAAGAACCTTTCTGTGGTGCTGGGGCTCTGGGACTCCAGGGTGGGCTGGCCGTTCTTGAGAGCACTCAGGGACACCACCCAGCTTTGTGTGACGTCTGCAGCTTCCATGGCAAAAAGGGTTTTCATAATTTCAATGCTGTTTTTGAAAAGTTTGACCATTTCGTCTCCAAGTTTGCCACATATGTCTGTGTGAGCTATTTCCTTCTGTGTTTGCTGTAGTCAGATAATGCAGCATGCCCCACCCCCAAAGACACCCATATCCTCATCCCCCCCCCCCCAACACAGAATGTGCTAGGAATATGCTAGGTTACAAACGAAATCCAAACCTACTGATAAAATTAAAGTGTGTGATGTGTGCATGTTAGGAGAGTTTTCCTGTTTTTCTAGTGATCACAGAGTTTTAAAACTGGAAGGAGACAGAAGGGAAAATTGGAGGGAGGGAGGTGTGGCCAGAGAAAATGCAGTTTTGCTGGCTTTGAAGAGGGCCAAGGAATCTGAGAAGCGTCTAGAACTAGCAAAACAGAAACATTCTTCTATGTCTCTGGAAAATAATACAAGAGACGTCTGTCTGTCTGTGTTTGTGTTTTGTTTTTTCTTAATTTTTCTTTCTGTATTCCTTCCTAGACTTACCCTATGTGTTCTCTTTGCAATAAAACTGAAGTTGTAAATCTGGTACTCTCTGAGTGCCGAGAGCCATTCTAGCAAATTGCCAAGCCCTAGTAAACGTTTAGTTTTCTCTTTCTATGTGGGAACTCCAGGTTTGCTGGGAGTCCATAGTGAGTTAATGAGGAATCCCAGAGATTCAGAAAGTCTACGCCAGGACAGGGAGTATAACATAAACACTTTGTTTTGTTTTTAATTATCCCTATAGAGGCTAGTTGTGCCGAAGGGGGAGTGAGGCCGTGAGTGGATTTGTAGGGTCTGGGTTCTGAGCTCTGTGACGGCATGAATGCAAACCTGGGGTCTAGATGAAAAACATCTGTCCTCAGTCAGTGCACCCACCTTTGCTTACCATGCCAAAGGCACGAAGACCCAGCCCTGCGGCCCGGCCCAGGTGGCTTTCGGTTTCTGTGCCTAGAAACTGCTATGTTATGAGAAGTTTACTTTCATTTTCATGTTCCTGGGAGTTCCTGTTTGCACTGTTGGGATAGACTGTGCTGGCTAGACTTCTGTCTAAGAGGGCAGCGCAGCGGCTAGGGAAAGGCCTCAAAGCTCCTCAGACACAGCTCAGCCTCCTCTGCAGTAGTAAACAAGCACCGCACACTTGGATTTCCAAGTGAAGCCTGATCTGTGCAGGTGTGTGTGCACTTGCTGCGCCTGGTGCAGTGGGAAGCTCTTCTTCACTGGGCCCATTCTGGTGGAAGGATTAGGAGCTCAAATCTCTTTTTCTCAAAGGACCCGGTGAGTGAGACAACCGCATGCATGCTTGATGCAGTTGGGGTACCATAGGCTTGAAGGGCAGGATGGGCGGAGGGGACAGCTAAAAGCCATCCAGAGAACTTTGTTGTTGTTGTTCGAGACAGGAGATCACCGGACACCAGACATCCCCTACCTAATATCTAACCACCTTTTGCTTGGAAGACAAGGAACACTATCTAGCTACAAACTCGAGAGTTCATATGCTCTCCTGAGTTCTGGTTCCTCCACCAGACTGTGGGCTGGGCCTTGGCCCCTGCAGAGAACCCTGTGCTCAGAGGGACGAACTTCAACTTTGAACCCCAGCTCTGATCTTAGGGAGCAGCAGGATCCCTCCTGCATGAGTTTCAACTCCTCAGGTTTTTTGACCCTTAATTTTATGATGGAGGGGCCTAGGAGTGCAGCTCAGTGGTAGGGTACTTGCCTAGGATGCACAAGGCCATGGGTTCAATCCTTAGCACCCTACAAAAAAAGTGCTTAATTTGAAGGTGAAAGTCATTATAACACTGTGTTTACTGGGTTGTTGGAATGAAGTAAAACTGTGTGTTGGGGCTCATGGTATACATTCCCTTCCATTTTGTCCTGGCCTCTTCCTCAGTGGATAGATGCACTCCAAAGGGTTAGAAGAAAAGGTTCTGTGCCGGGACTTGCTCATTCTAAGACTTAGCACCTCTTCTCAGAGTTGCTGCAGAGTCACATTCGGGGTACCTAAGAATTCTTGGTCTAAGGGGTGTGTGTGTGTTCATGCAGGAGTATGTGTGTGGGTAGTGATGCTGGACAGTAACAGATACAGTGGCTGACAGCTCTCTCACCTACCCAGTGACAAGCCAGACGTCTCTAGTTCTGTCAAGGAGAATTCTTGCCATCTCTGGCCATATACACAGCAAACCAGATCTTGTATACCGGCTCAGATGAATTCATTCTTAAACTACCCTCAGCCCTTCTAGTCTTCCCGTAACAGGTGGCTGCCAGGGAGGCCCCAGTGAAAATGCCTGCTCCTTCACTGTAGCCAGAAAGTTTTCTTCAGCCTGCCTTCTGTCCCAACATCTACCCTGACTGGTGGCGGCCTGGTTTCCCGATCTAGCAAATTTACCCTTTCTCTGTGAGGTCCAGTATAGAGGGTTTGCATTTCATCTACTATGTTCAGTCATGGATGTGTGACTTCTCCTTGTGTCCTGTGACCTGAGAGGTCATATCAGTTCCAAAGTGACAGAGGGATCTTCTTGGCATGGCTGACATGCCCTCTTCCACCCCCCGTCCCCTTGTATCATTCACACTACCTCTTCTGTCTGTGACACATTCTGCAGGGGTCAGTCCCGTAGGTGACTTCCCTGGGTGTGTTTGGACTCTTCATACCCAAGATGGAACAGGGTGAGGAGTTGGGTCTCAGCTCAGGTGGACAAACTCTTAGAAAATCCCACTGAGGGACAAGATGACTCAGTAGGTAAAGGCGATGGACACTAAGCCTGATGACCTGAATCCAATCTCCAGGCCCTATGTGGTGGAGGGTGGTGGAAGGAGAGAACCAGCTTTCATCTGTCTCCCTCCCACCCCCACCCCAAGACAGGGTTTCTCTGCTTAGCCCTGGTCGTCTTGGAACTCACTTCGTAGACCAGGCTGGCCTCAAACTCTGAGACCCTCCTGCCTCTGCCTTCCAAGTACTGGGGTTAAAGGTATGTGCCACTACACCCAGCAAGATTTTACTTTGCAGTAAAAGTTTTAGTTCCACAAAGAAGACAAAAGGAAGGTAGTGGCTTCATGCGTGGTCTTGGCCATCGCTGGCATCCCCTATCAGAATGGTGAACTGTCACTGACACATTGTGGCCAAAGTCCAGAGGCTTTATGTGAGCATTGCCTGGAGGTCATATACATCCAAAATGCATCTCAGCACACACTCAGTTATGGTGTATTTTCATTGCCTCCAATCCTGCATGTTGCCTTGTCACTCAGGGTCCCCACAACGCATGGCAACCACTGACTTGATTTTTTTCCTCCGGAACTTTGCTGTCTGTATCTGGAAGGTCACTCAGTATGTGTGATGTGCTGTCAGACTCAGGTAGCCTTTGCAAGTGGCTTCTTTTACTTAGTCTTTCCACAGTTTAGCAGTTCAGCTCTCATGCTTCTGACCAGTCATGGTCTTCTTGGGGCCTCCACATCTTACTAGTTCATTCAACGACCAGAGGGCACAGTGGCTACTTGCAAGCTTTGTAACTATGATTAACCCTTTAGAAACATCCACGGGCAGGTTTTTGTGGGAGCAAACACGCAAATGTCAAAGAGCACGTATGTTGACGCTGTTTAATTTAGTGCTAAAGAAACTATTGCCATGCTGTCTTCCAAATTGAGCATTCCATTTTATTTTATTTTTATTTTATTGTAGTTTTTTTTTTTTTTTTTTTGAGACAGGGTTTCTCTGTGTAGCCTTGGCTGTCCTGGAACTCACTCTGTAGACCTTGAACTCAGAGATCCACCTGCCTCTGCCTCTCAAGTGCTGGGATTAAAGGTGTGTGCCACCATTGGCCGGTGCTATTGTTGTTTCAAGAGTTACTCATACATTTTTTGGGTTGAAGTCTTTTATCGGATGTGACTTTTTAAAATAATTTACTTAATTTTATTTTATGTGCTGCCAAGGCCTGCCAGAAGAGTCTAACAGTTCTTGAGTCGGGAGTGAGGCTTAATATTAATAAACTAACACACAACACATGGGACCTTCCGAGAGGCTCTGACAGTCAGGACTAACTAGTCAGCCAGCCACCACCAGCCAGCAGCCTTGCTTTATTTAAGACTCCTTTTAAGTCAGAGTCAAAACAGCTCAGCACAATGAGTGAAAGCACTGTTAGCATTCTCATAAGCCAATTGTTTTACTAATAATAATCCAGACTTTTCATCACTTATAAGTCTGTTTGCTGCTTCCATTAATCTTGCCACAAAATCTTGAAATAACTCATCAGGTCTCTGAGAGATTTTAGACAAATTCTCCACCTGTCTACCTGCTTGTGGAAGTTTATTCCAGACCCTTTGGGCAGCAGCATTTACCTGAGAATAAACGGCCACATCAAAATCCAATTGTTGTCCTATTTCCCTGTAGACCCCTTCTCCAGCAAGCATGTCATAAGTTATAGGAATTCCCTGAGCTCGATTAAGTTCAGCTGTAGCTTGATAGTAGTCTTCAAAGTCTGTCTTCCATAATAAATGATCTCCTGCTGATAAGCATGCTCTTCTCAATTGTTTCCAGTCCCCTGGGCAGAGGGCCTCAGTAGACAAGGATTCCAACAGAACTTGAGTGAAAGGCGCTGTAGGACTATATTGAGAGCATGCAGCTTTTAATTTTTTTAATTGTTTAAAAGGTATAGGAGCATGGACTCTCGCCTTATTACCTTGTCCATCAGGCTGCTCTAGATCTGGAAAACGGTAAAACTCAGTTATATCCTCTCCATTTTGCCTAGCTTCTTGTAAAGAAGCTTATAAGGAAGACACAGTTGTCCGTACAGTAGACAATGTGCGTTAGTGTGAAGGTGTCAGATCCCTTGGAATTGGCATTACAGACAGTTGTGAGCTGCCATGTGGGTGCTGGGAACTGAAGCTGGGTCCTTTGGAAGAGCAGACAGTGCTCTTAACCATTGAACCATCTCTCCAGCCCCCTGGGTTCAAATATTTTTTCCCAATCTGTGATTCTCTTGTCAGAGGTACTACATTTTTTTAGAGAAGTAGTGGGGTTTATTTCCAATATTTATTTTATTTTTATTTATGTATATGTGTGTTTGTCTTCACAACACCTGTGAGTGCAGATGCTCTCAGAGTCCAGAAAAGAACGTCAGGTCCCCTGGAACTGTAGTTACGGGTATTTCTGAGCCATCCAGTATGGGTACCAGGGATTGAACTTGGTTCCACGGACAAGCAGCAAGCACTCTTAACTGCTGAGTCATCTTTCCAGCTGGACTCTGGCTTACATTGTTCTGTTTGTTTGCTTTTTCAGTAACCCCACACTATCTTACTGTCTTATAACTTTATGGCAAGCCATGATTGTTGTGTGTATGTGGTAGTAGGGATTGAACCTAGGGCCCGGTACAAGCTAGGCAAACCATGTGCATCTGTGTTATACCCTAGCTCTCTGGGATGTCTCAAATAAAGGAAGCGTCACACCACAAATGGACTGCAGTGTGCTGGTATTTCCCCTTTGGCTTATTAGATGGTGCCATGTCCAAACTTTTTTTCTTTTCAAAATAATGAAAATAAAACAAGATGAAAAATTACTTAGCCTAGAAAGTTTGGCTTGAGAAATCAGATCTTGAAATTAATGAACAATCTCTTGAGGAAGCAAAAAGGCCAAGTCCTAGAAATATCAGTGCACTAAGCCGGCAAGTGTTGCCAGTCCTAGTGTGAGTTTGGAGAGCGGCTTTTGCTTTAGCTGCAGAGTTGAGCCCTTTGGCACCATGTTAACCTTTGACCTCCTTTCCCCCCTCTGCCTTCCCTCCAGTGTCCTCTGCTGCCCACAGCCATGGGACAGTCTTCTTCTAAAGCTGATGATGAAAAGGCCCACAATATGGCCTCCAGCTTTAATGCATTCTTCAAGACTTTCAAGATAGAAAGCAAAGTCATTTCTGAGGAGACCATCAATTCAATTCAGTTGCTTGTACTGCAAGGGGACATACAAAAGACAGTTTCTGCAATCAACGCTGCTTTGACAGACATTGCGAATGCCCCCCTGAGCATTGCAGTGACAGGGGAGACTGGGGCAGGAAAGTCCACCTTCATCAATGCCCTGCGGGGGATAGGGCACGAGGAGAGAGACTCAGCTAGGAATGGGGCAGTGGAGACAACCATGGAGAGAGAGAGATACACCCACCCCAAGTTCCCTAATGTGGCCATCTGGGATCTCCCTGGGGTCGGGACAAGTAAGTTCAAACCTGAAGAATACCTGAAGAAAATGAAGTTCCAGGAGTATGACTTTTTTCTTATCATCTCAGCAACTCGCTTTAGGGAGAATGATGCCCAGCTGGCCAAAGCTATTAGAAAGATGCAAAAGAGGTTCTACTTTGTTCGAACAAAAATTGACAGTGATTTGTATAATCAGAAAAGATGTACACCTAAGACCTACAATGAAGAAAAAATCCTGAGAGATATCCGGGAAGAGTGTAAGGAGAAGCTCCGGGATGCTAAGATAGACCCTGCCCGCATCTTCTTAGTCTCCAGCGTGGAGGTAGCACAGTTTGACTTTCCTCGGCTGGAGTCCACCCTTCTGGAAGAGCTGCCGGCGCACAAGCGTCACATCTTCATGCAGTGCCTCCCTAATGTTACCGAGACTGCTATTGACCGCAGGAAAGATGTCCTGAGACAGAAGATCTGGCTGGAGGCCCTGAAGCATGGTGCATCGGCCACCGTCCCTATGATGTCTTTCTTCAAGGATGACATCGAGGAGCTGGAGAAGACCCTGTTCCACTACAGGGCTTGTTTTGGGCTGGATGACACGTCCCTGGAAAACATGGCCAGGGAATGGTCCCTGCCTGTGGAGGAGCTCGTGTCCATCATTAAGTCACCCCATTTGTTGTCAGCCGAGATGGATGTGTCTGTGGGAGAAAAGCTGGTGAAATACATGGAGAAGGTTTTCTCTGTCACCGGGGGATTCATAGCCACTGGCCTTTTCTTTAGGAAGAGTTACTATATGCAAAATTACTTTCTTGACACAGTGGCTGATGATGCTAAAATTCTGCTTAAGAAAAAAGTCTTTTTGGAGGAGAGTGTGGGCTCTGAGTAAAGATGGGGAGACTGAGGCAGCTGGGCCTGCGACTTAGGTGGCACTAGTGTTTCCAGGGCTCTGGGGGAGGACTTACGTTGTTCCCAAAGCACCCTGACCAGGCTGTGATATCCTAGGATTTGTGACCCTTGGACAAACAGAGGCACCAGAGTTACGCTGTGGGCAGCTGTGCCACACCCAGCCTCGCGATGAGGTCACTATTCACTTGGGCACAAAGGCTTTCGAAGTTTGTTTGTTTGTTAGTTTTGTTTAGACAGGGTCTCACTATGTAGCCATGGCTCTCCTGGAACTCCTTCTGTAGACTCAGTTGGCCTTGAACTCACTCGGAAATCATCCTGCCTCTGCCTCTTGAGTGCTGGGATTACACGTGTGCACTCCCACACCTGGAAGAAATGATTTTTTAAAAAATACATGCATCCAAGGCATGACTTGGCTTTGTGCTTCTCTGCAGAAGCACCCCCAGGCTGACTGGTGTATCTGTTCCTTTTAAAGTTGTCCTGTGTGCAGCTCATGTAATAGAACTCAACAGAAACAAAAGGGACCATTGCCCGAGGGAAAGCGCTTGCTGCCGCACTACTTCAGAGATGCAGGGACACAAGGCAGGGCTGTGTTGTCTGGGGTTTGCACATCGGAATCCTCCCGTGTTAACAGAGAACTTGTTGTGCATGAATCTGTGAGGATAGGAAATAAGAGGAAAGACATTAGTGATCAAAGTGGAAGTCTGCCCAAAGCACAGCAGTCTCTTAGCCATGGGAGAAGATATTCACTCTCTCATCTAAAGGCGGAAATGTACATTAGAAGCCACGCCACTCTCAACTCTTGGGTTTGGAAAAATTGGGAAGTTGAGTTTCCTAGTGAGAATGTAGATGAACAATTTCTATGGTGCAGCGTTGGTGTCAGCACAGAAATCATGATGCAGCCTGTGATACGGGCAGTGATGCGGCCTCTGAGGAAGTTACACCCACAATTACTCTTTGACACTGAACATTGCAAAATGCTGGTTTAGTTCCCAGCATCCATATCAGGCAGCTCACAACCCCAGAGCCAGGAGATCTGACACTCTCTACTGGTCACCAAGGGCATCTGCACTCACAAGCATATACCCACATACAGACACACACACACACACACAAGTAAACATGAACAAAAATCCTTAAGAAAATGTTTCTTGATAGAAGGTGGGGCAGCCAGACTGTTGCTGCCAACTAGACAGAAGATGAGGAATAGTGCCTGTTCCCCTAGGTTATCCTTCCTAGATGTAATCACTCGAGGTAGACACAGTGCACACAGTGCCTCACTGCTGATCTGTGCAAATTCAAGACAAGAGCATATTTTCATATATCTCCTAAAGAATACAGTTCTGTTATTTTTAAGTAGAGGTATAGTGTTACCTCGAGGAGCAGGATGAATGCTAGATTTTACTGAATAGATGTGGTCATCTAGACAGGTGGTGGTGGCACACACCTGTAATCCCAGGAGGATCTCTGAGCTCCAGGCTAGCCAGAGCTACACCGAGAATCCTTGTCTTAAAAATAAAGACCAAAAAGAGATATGGTCATCTAAATAGCTACATACTTAAAACTTAAAGATGACATTTCTAGGCGTAGAATAAGAAATGAAACTAATTGTGCCTTTTGGCATGAGCAAAGATTACTTTAAATGAAAGATTGAAAAAATAGATTGTAAGAAAGTAAACTTCTTGTTGAATATAGCCCAAGGGTATAAATCAAACTAAGAAATCTTAAGGCTGGCAACAGCAGTCATGGCATCATTGCTTGACTGGCATCACATGACGAAGCCAATAATGTTAACATCACAGAGTAACATGGATTTCAGCAGAATAGGCATGAAGGGTGGCTGGAGAGATGGCTCAGCGGTTAGGAGTAATTGCCGCTTTTGCAGAGGATCCAGGTTTGTTCTGAGCGCTCTGATTAGATGGCCCACCACTACCTGCAACTCCAACTCCAAGGGATCTGGTGCCCTGTGACTTCCACAGGCTCTTACGTATACATAGCCACTTGCAGACACACACATATGTAACACAGTTAAAAAAATACCAACAAAGAAAGCCGAGTTCAAACTGTGTATTCAATAGACCCTTCAGCAGTGTCTGCACTCCCCAGTGGACATGCCCAGACCATGCTTGGGGGCTTAGAACTCTCTGCAGTGACTAGTTGGGCCAGAAGAGCAAGAAGAACATTAGTGTAACAGACGGAAAGGGGAAACTGCAGTGTATAGACCCCAGGAACTGTCAAAGCTGGGGCGGTGCCAGAGGAAGTGGAACTGGAGACTGCCTGTGTGGGAAACTGAAGCATGAGGGAAAACCAACTATGTCACGGTAAAACCAAGATTCAGCAGTTAACTCTGAAACACGCTAAGTAAACTATATAAAAAGGAAGAAATCAATGCTGTTTATTATCATGAAGGTGTTTAGCTTGCCTGTATAGATTGCACACTAATTTTTTTTTTCAAGACAGGGTCTCTGTGTAGCCCTGGCTGTCCTGGAACTCACTCTGTAGACAGGGCTGGCCTCGAACTCACAGAGATCTGCCTGCCTCTACCTCCTAGTGCTGGGATTAAAGGCCTGTGCTACCACCATATGTCAATTATGTCAATTATGCTTCAATAAAGTCTGAGAAAAAGGAAATGGGTCTAGACTGTGATTCTTTGCCTCTGTGTTAGCTTTCTGTTGCTGTGACGCAGTGTGTGTGTGTGGGCCTCAAGATGGAGTCCTTGGTAATACGGGTTCCCAGAGTTGGGGTTTCTAGGCATGGGGTCACCATAAATGGACGTAAGTCCTCAGGGGTAAGGCCAAGAGGGACGGGGTCACTAGGGGTAAGATTCTCGGGGGTGGAGCACTCAGGAGTGGGGTTCCTTGGGGTTGGAATTCATCAGGGCTGAGAATCCTTACAGGTGGGGGTCACCAGGGTGAGGTCACCAGGGTGGGGGTTCTCAGACATGGAGTACTCAGGGGTGAGGTCCTCTGGGCTAGGGTTCATCAGGGGTGGGAATCAGTATTTGCTCTGTGATTAGCTATGATAAACACACAGAGGCATGCATGGGGCAGTCCACAGTACACACTGCGTGGTTCTCCATGTGAGGCCTTGTGAGCGCCCTGAACAATAGAACTATTCCTTTAACTTTATAGCAGAACGGCTGAGGGGACGACATAAACTCCATTCTGTCTCCATTTTAGGACCAGGCCTGACTTAAAGAAAAGTCATCAGTGCTAGGATTAGGCCATTGGTTAGTTACCAATTCCAGGTAACAATACCATAAAATCCCGTTACCCAAACACCAGCCTGGAGATAAACACAAGAATAGGAAAATATTTTGTCTCAGGATGGGGCATCTGTGCTGAGCAGCCTTATCTCATCCTGTAGTCAAACAGTTCTCGGCACAGGAATTCTGCCCACCGACCACCAGGAAACAAGCCAATCAGGAATCGACACTTGTAACTTCCCTGGCACCCACCAATGAGGTTTTAGATTACCTAACCCTTGCTAGAATGTCCCTAGAGATTTTCCTCTAGGAAAGCGTGCACGCCTGTGTCTGGGGTCTCCATTTTGTAAAATGGGTTGACTGCTGCTTGCAGGTTTTCGCCAAGTAAAACACTCTTGCCAATTGCATGTGTGAGTGGTGGTCTCTGCGCAGTGATTTCGGACTTAACAAAGAGCAAACACCTGCAGACCCAGGCTCTGTGGAAAGATGGCGGCCTGGAGGCCTGGCAGAGCTGCCCTCAGAGCTCCCAGCACAAAGTGGCACCCTCTGTCTGTAGGTCCAAAGGGTTTTCTTTTCAATTTTTAAAAATTTTTGATTACATTTTATTCATTTATTTGCTCTCCATGTGGGGAGCACAGGTGTTCCACCATGCACATATCAGAGAACAACTTTGTGAAACTGTTTTGTGGGTTTTTTTCCCCCTCCATGTAGGACCCAGGAATTGAACTCGGGCCGCCAGGCTTAGCAGCTTTTACCCTGAGCCTTCTCTCTGGCCCTCAAAAGGTTTTCTTGCTGGTCATATCTAGAAAGAAAAACAAAACAAAAATCTCCGGCACCAACTAGATCCAAAATTTAAAATTTTCACTTCAACAGTGGAAAATGCCTCTTGAAGCAGGCCCCGGCAGCACAGGGCTCTACAAACACCCCACAGATATGTCCTTCCCGGATATAGTATACACTCCTGGGTCAGCCCAGAAGGCAGGGGAAGGGGAATAAACGAGGTCCCTGGAATGAGGCTGAAAGAGAGGCCTGGAACAGTCTCTGGCTTGTGTCCTTCTGTAACGAGGGAGTGTCCCTGTTGCTGAGACTTGTTAGGCCCAGCAGGAGCCTAATTACCTGAAGGAATGAAGAGAAGTCGGGACACCGGTCTCATCGATGTAATATCGCAAGAGGTGTATTTTTACCATTGCGCAATGGGGTCACCCCTGCTGGGTAGCAAAGAGTGGCACTGGGAGACAGAGGCCTTGGGTTTTTAAAGGACAAAGCACGGGAATCTTCAGGGGGTGCAGTCTTGGCAATCCAGGATTGGATGAAGTATTTAACTTTTAAAATTATTGGTTGGTTCTGGGCACCGTTAGGTCCTGTCAGCCCTGTCGTAAATATCTAGGAGATAACTGATCTTCAAGTCAGTTTGGAATTCCCTGCCATATGAGATATAGCCTCAGTTAAAGGTGGGAGAGTAATTAACTCATCCTGTGTCTGTTCTGAGGAGTCGGGGCTGCAGGCTTTTGGTCAAAGGTCCGTAGCCATTTAGGAGAAAGATCGGGGCCATTTGGGCCAGTTCCCAAAACAAAGTTTATCTCACAGGCACCGGCCCGGTGATTTTCTCCTAGTAGAGACCTCTGCTTGTTTTCTTCCTTATCTATGCTCTCGAAGATGGCCAATGTCAGGAACTTTTACATTCCTCTCTTCTCTGGAGAAGCACTAAGAGGCTTTAATTAACATGGGCCTAAAACTTGAAAATATAAGTTATAAGGCAATTAAAGGAAACATAGGTTACAAAGTTAGTCTGATTCTTTCAGACTCACATACACAAACATCAAAAACGAAACCAACCAGGCAAGCTTTAGTTTCCTGCCAGGCACCACAAACATTTCCAGGAAAAAGAAAACTCTTTTTGTGATTTGGGGACCCTGAGACGTGGAGGAGGTCCTGAACTTGGGACTCCTAAGAACCTAGACCTACCATAAAATGTACCTCAGTAATTTATAGTCACGAAGAATCAATAATGAACAGCTGCAAAATCCTTACGGGAAGATAAGGACCACCCAGAGCAACAAGAGGACATGGGAGGGACAAAGGTCGAAGGTGAAATGCTGATTACTGTATAGAGGGCTACAGATCCCCTCTTGATCTCTGAATATCAGAAGGCTGTAGGTAAATGCTTAGCAGTGCAGGGAGTGTGTTCCAAGAGAATGCACCTGTTGGTAGCTAGGCTTCTGTCCATCATCCCTGTGTTTACCCTTCCTGACCCACAGAGGGTGGACTGTTTACTGGGGATCAGGGGAGATGAAGAAATAACTGTCACAATTGCAGACTAGTTTGGGAGATACATTTTTTTTTCTTGTGAAATACTCACATAGTAGCAGCCTGAGGTCAATGTTACAAGAGAAGCCCTCCTCTCTGGGGAAAGTGAGTAATTGCCTCTTAATCTGGAAAACATGGCTCTATTTGTGTAGCAAGGACAAAGGGCGGGAGTCACAATGACTTAAGCTTCAATACACACTGGTGGAACAGGCTTGCGGAGGCAAACATAGGCATCAGATAGCTGAACACACCCGGAAGCCCTGTTTGTGGGTTGGTTTGTTGCTTTTCATGTTAAGAAGCTTGCATCATTGACTTCAATGGAGTCATTGTTTTACCTTGAATAGTTTTATTAGCAAACTGAATTGTCTATTTTCTTACTCAAATAACTTCATTTTTAATTATGTGTATACGTGTGTGTGTTAGGGGATGGAGTTTGTACCTGTGATTACATATACCTGTGATGGCGAGAACCATTGGATTCCTTGGAGCTGAAGTTATAGATGGTTGCAAACTACATGATGTGGGTGCTGGGACCAGAACGGGAGCCTTCCTGAAGAGTCACATTTACAGCCGAGCCATCTCTGTCCATGATCAAATTATTTTAGAAGGTTTAAAAATAGTGTCTCTAAATGACTTTTTTTGCATGTGTAAAGCAAGAAGTGAATGGAATGGATAGCACCGTGAGCAAATGATATACAAATGAGAAAAACATATTTCGTGTGTGTGTGTGTGTAAGCTTAAAAAAAAACAAATTAACTACATTTTATCCTAGCTGTATCCTAGCTGTAGCCCCCTCTCCCTCGATGGGGAGGTCCTCTTTCCCTTCTATCTGACCCTAGCCTATTAGGTCTCATCAGGGCTGGCTGCATCATCTTCCTCTGTGGCCTGGAAGGCTGCACCCCCCTTCCCCCAGGTGGAGGTGATCAACAAGCTGGCCACTGAGTTCCTGTCAGAGACAGCCCCTGTCCTCCTTACTTGGGAAACCCACTTTGGGCTTCCTCTTGAGCAGGGGTCTAAGTCTTCTTCATGCATGGTCCTTGGTTGGCATATCAGTCTCTGCAGGCCCCCTTGAGCCCAGGTTTTTTGGCTCTGTTGTTCACCTTGTGGAGTTCCTGTCCCCTCCAGGTCTTTCTGTCTCCCTCTTCTTCTATAAGATTACCTTCACTCTGCCCAAAGTTTGGCTATGAGTCTCAGTATCTGCTTCAATACCTGGATGGGTAGAGTCTTTCAGAGGCCCCCTGTGGAAGGCTCCTGTTCTGTTCCTTGTCTTCTACTTCTGATGTCTATCCTGTTTGCCTTTCTGAATGAGGATTAAGCCTCTTCCCTAGGGTCCTCCTTGTCCAGCTTCTTTAGGAGTGTAGATTTTAGTATGTTTATCCTATATTATATGGCTAATATCCACTTATAACTGAGTATATATCATAAATGTCTGAGAAAAATATATTTTGGAAGGTGGCAAACTTTATCAGCAAAAGGAACATGGTCTGTTGGTTTCTAAGAACTTTCTGGGTGTAAATTTAAATTTTTCTTATATAACATTAAGAGCCTGCCCCCAGCTGTAAATCTTCAAGACGCTCAAGAAAGGCAAAGGAGAATTTAAAGACACAGCTATGCCCAGAAAAGGTCAAGAGATTGAACCAAAAGAATATCACGAGGGCTGGAGAGATGCGCTTTCTGTACAAATTGGCAGAGCTGAGTCTGAAACTCCAGAACCCACATACGATCCAAACGCAATAGTGAGCACCTCTGTAACCCTAAAGTTCCTATTGAGAGATGAGAGGCAGAGATGGGAGAGACCGTGGAAAACCAAAGGCCAGCTAGCCCGGGGAACACAGAGGAAAAAAAATCAACAACAAAGGGATTCTGCTTCCAAACAAAGTGGAAGGTGAGCACTGACATCTATGTACACTCTGTGGAATGTGTGTACACCTGCACTCGCATACATGACCATGTATAAACAGATCACATACTCATATATTTATATGCAGATTTAAAAATTAGTAAAGACTATGAAGAACCACTGTCAGGTCCTTACACCCACCCAGCAAGGCTAAGAGTACTTACTGCTCTTACAGTGGGCTCCCAGCACCCACACAGTAGCTCACTGCTGCTTGTAATTCCAACTCCAGGGGATCTGACTCCTTTGGCTTCCTTGGGCACCTGTGTGCACATGGTGCACATAATCTCTCTCTCTCTCTCACACACACACACAAATAATAACAAAAGATTCACTCAGCAACAACTAATGGACAGGAAACAAACTGACACAAATACAGTGTGACTAAGGAAGAGAGACCATACTTAGACCCTAGCAAGAAGACTCTGCTACCCTTGAACAGAGCTCTATGGCTGGATCCAGTGATCCATTTTCTTCTTTCTTGTGCATTCTCTGTGAGGGTATCAGATGACCTAGAACTGGAGTTACAGACAGTCGTGAGCTGACTGGGAATCGAACCCAGGTCCTCTGGAAGAACAGTTAATGCTCTTAACTGCTGAGCCATTTCTCCAGTCCTGGGTCTTTTTCTTTTTCTAATGTAGTGGCATCCGCATTCAGGATTCTGCAGGACACTCAGGATGTGACCTCACACCATCATTCAGACCTATTGCAGCCAATCCTCCTTGACCAAGGAAGCTTCTCAGGCCGTGTGTGTGTGTGTGTGTGTGTGTGTGTGTGTGTGTGTGTGTGTGGCCTGAGTTGGCATAGACAGATCTGAGGTTATCACCCATAAGTGCCAACCAAGAAGACATGCTCCTTGGAAAAACAGCACAGCTCCTGCTTTTTCAGGTGAAATCCTCCCAGGCAGAGCTCTGCAGGGTCACTGTCCCCCAGTACAAAGCTGCCATCTAGGATAGGACCTGGACAGAATACAGCAGAGTGTAAAAATGGGCAGCCTGTACTATGGAGCACCCTTGGCAAAATTTTTCTGAAACTGGGTTTTTCTCTTTAGACTAATCTATCTTTTGGAGCTTGGGAAAGGATTTGAAAGTGAGCTCAAAAGAAAAAAAACTCCTCAAGGTCCAGCCAGTGGCTCAGCTTCTATTTGGGGTTTGTGGCCTTGTCACTCCCAACTTCTGGAAGAACCTCTCACCTCAGATAATGAGAGTTGATCACCAGTTAGTTACCTGAACCCCGGCAGTCCTTGAGGGCCTGACCAGGACGCTGCCTCTGGCAGGGCTTCAAGGTCAGCCGTTCAGAACAGGAGGGAGGAGACGAGACACAGGCACGGAATGGTCCAGAGCTCTCAGGTTGGACTATGACCACCTGGCTTCAGGCTCAACTTGTTTAGAAAACCCTCCTAACAGTTACCTTATTGGGGTAACCTTACTGAATTATTGGGGTCCTTTTTGAACCTTTAAAGCTCGCTAATGTCTTTGGTTGGGTGTATGTGTTGGGTAATAGCCTCAGGTCATGAAGAATCGAGTCAGGCTGTACTGGGCAATAGCTCCTAGCCACAAAAAATGCCTTAGCCCCGGCTTGACCATTCTGCTCTGTAAGGCTGCGGCTGAGGCAACCTGCCACCCCAAGCCCACTGCATCGGACGCCCCAGGCTGAGGCAGTTCCAAACCTGGGCTGTCCCAACCCGCCCCAAGCCATCCTGATGCCCCACAAGCTGTGGTGACCCACCGCCGCCTCTCCCGCCTTGCGTTGGCGGGTAATCCAAAAGGCCCACCGCACCCCCAAGGCCAAGAAAACACACCGGTGCAAGCGGCTCCTGCCAGGGCCCCTTCCCGCCTCAGGGCAGTCAGCGCCCCCTTCCCGCCCTGGGGCTGTGGAGGGAGACAAAATGGCGGCAGGTCCTCACAGGAGCCGTCTGTAGTGACTCCTCCTGCCCCAGCCTATTGCTAAGGGAACCGACACCTTTCCTGCCTCAGAACGCCTGTTGCCACCACCGTGGGAGCTGTCCGTGAGGACAACCTTTCCCGCCTCAGCCTGCTGCCTTCGCAGTGAACTCTAAATAATGGACGCTTTGTAGACTGTAACCTCAAGGCAGAGAAGCCGCCAGACCTCCGCCCGAGGAAGCTCCAGCGGCCCAGCCCCTCCCCAGACCTCTGCAGCTGTCATCCCCAGCCCCTCAGCAGG
>CM053757.1:44587060-44597614 GCA_028658305.1 Pachyuromys duprasi
GGGGCAGAGGCACCTTCCCACCTGCTCAGGAAGGCAGGCCAGGCATTAACATTTGGTCCCGTGACTCAGACTCTCGGCCTCGGAGCTGTGGATTTCCGACAAAAATGACCGCATGCTCCAACTGCAGAAACAACATGCCTGAGTCTCACAAACAACGCACCAGGCTCGCAGTCAAATCACACGCAAACGGTAATTACTGACTTCCTGGTGGCTCCCTATGTGTAAGCACGTGTCCCCCAGTCCCTCCAAATGGACCCTCGCTGCGTGCGCAGTAAGGCAGTCTCGGCCTGGAGAGATCCAGTCTGCCTGCTTCTCTGCCCCATTTTCAATTTAACCATCTGGACAAACCTCTGAAAATGCAAATTCCCTTTCAGCAAGCCACGCTGGCACACATGAAGATCACGCAGGGGAGCAGAGAATCCCTGGGCTTTAAGGGAAGGGACAACTCAGACGGAAGCTGAATCCGTGTCCTCTAACCTACCCCACGTCACTTCCAGCTTCTTCGAGTCAACTGATCACCACTTAGTTAAATGGAGATCTTTTTTGTTGTTGTTGTTTGTTTTCTTCCAAGACTGGATTTCTCTGTGGGTAGCCCTGGCTGTCCTGGAACTCACTTTGTAGACCAGGCTAGCCTTGAACTCACAGAGATCCTCTGGACTCTGCCTCCCAAATGCTGGGATTAAAGGCCCACGCCACCAGGCCTGAAGAGAGCTATTACTTTCAAAAACAGTAACAGAAAGTTTCTTTTTGCCTAAACCACACCCCAAATTATTGGGAACAGGGCTGGCTCCTCCAAGGTGCTATCAGGACGTAGAAACACGCTCCCCCGTTTTGCAGCACGGATGTCTGGGGTCATTATCTAACCCGAGGGTGGGGCAGGAGGAGGTGAGCTTGTCTTTGGACCCCACCACAAACTTTTCCCTTATCTTGAACTGGGGAACAGCTGGCTGTATCGCTGGGGCCCTGACTCTGCTTTGTGAGGTGAGGCCTGCAGAGAGGTCAAGAACCACCTTTGCCTCAGTACAACAGGAGTCCAGGAAGTCAATGCCCTCAGAGCCACAGAGAGCTTCCATGTCACAGTGAGACAAGCGAGGTATGAGTTGGGGTCACGAGTGGGAACCATGACAATGAGACACCTAATCTACATCTGGAGCTAACATCCCCCGCCCACCCCCCACCCCCAATCTCTGAGAGAGACACCAGGATCCTTTCTTTAGTTTCAAAGCAAATGACAGGTGACTTCATCAGTATGGACCTCCAGGAAGGGAAGGCTCTATGTGTGCCTGCACATAGGCTCATGTGTGAGTGTATACACATGTTGTGTGTTTTCGTATGTGACACATCACCCAGAGCATGTAGATTCATGCAAACGCCTGGGAGTGAGTTACAGCACCCACATCCCTGAGAAGTGTCAGTGATGTTCTGTGAAGGACAGCACGGCACACAGCAGGACTGACAAGCCAGACTTTTCAGTGTGTTACACGGGGATTCACACCCGAGCCTTTTCACACGTTGCTGAGTGGAGGCAGCAAGGGAGGCCTGAAGGATTTTGAAGTGGCTAGCTCCCATACTCCTTCCTTGGGGAGATGGTCCCCAAACACAGCTTCTATGTGGGTAACCATGTGCAGGAGGTACACAGCCCCGGTCCTAGGATGAAACCCTAACTCCAGACTGTCCCAGGGGGAATGAGATTTCTGGACAAATGGCTCCCTCAGGAACAGGCTGCGTGTGCCCTGCATATCTTGTGACCACACATTGTGTCTCTCTGCCGAGTTCCTTTGCCTTGATCTTTTATCTGGTGCCCAGTCTGTAAATACACCCTGCCACACCAGCCAGGGTCCTTCCCAGAGAGCACTTGTTATGCTCATTCTTGGGAGAAATGCTTGAGTCTGAGCTGGAATGCTGGGGTCCCTGAAATGTAAGAATCCAAAACATTCTCCCTGAACTTGGGGACCCACTCTACTTGGCGTCTGTACCAGACTACATTTAGAACAGGACATGGAAACTGTTGGTGCCAGGGACTGAGTGTCTATTTATGGCAGCCTTGGGTTTCCTGTGGGGGAGGGGGACTGGCTTCCTCTGCAGAGGAGGGAGGGCCTTTAGCTGTTTCTAAAAATAAAAATAAATAAATAAATAAATAAATATCACTATATACAAGAGATGTGAAAGCGGGCCACAGTTGTTCTCTCTCTGTCTCTCTCTCTGTGCCTCTCTCTCTCTGTCTCTCTCTCAGTTCTTTGAGACCTGGTTTCTCTGGCTGTCCTAGAACTCACTCTGTAGACCAGGCTGGCCTGGACCTCAGAGATTCACATGCCTCTGCTTCCTGAGTGCTGGGATTAGTGGGTGCCACCACGCCAAGCTAGTTTAGACTCTTATGAAGCTGAAATCTCTCTGTGGCCCAGAAGGGACAGGAGTCTGCTTTTGTTCTTGCTCTGGTAACAGTGGGGAAGCAGAGGCTAGCTACAGAAGCAAAGGGCAGAAAAAGACACAGGTGGGTAGTGGCGATCCTGATGTATCAAATGTTCCTCACATGGGAGAGATCATGGGGAAGTTCCCATGCACAACAGTACCTCCTGGATCTCAGGGATAGAGGCAGGTACCTAGGGATCTGTTATACCTTCTCTGTAAGTCATCACGTGTATGCGAGCGCATGTGGAGGCTACCGGACAACTTGGCTGCGTTTCCTCAGATGTTGTTCACCTTGTTCATTGAGGCAATGTCTCTCACCGTAACTGGGGCCTACCAAGTAGGCTAGGCTGGCCGGCCATCAGCCTGTTTCCATCCAGTACTGGAATTACTAGCACACCCCACCACACCTTGCATTTGATGTGGGTTCTGGAGGACTGAACTCAGGTCCCGCGCTTGCACGGCAGGCACCTTTCTGACGTCAGCTCCCCTACCTGTCTGTCATCTGTTGAGGGAGTTCATCAGCCAGGAGCGCAACCATGCAGTGTGCTGCCTGCTGTCATTTTCTGAGTGAGAGAAGAGGGTGGCAGAGACACTTAAGAAAATTCTCTGTCACATCTCCCTCTGTCACTCAATGATGACAGAGCCCTTGCTATAAGACCCCTCCTTTTCCTGACCCCGGGGAAGTTTCCCCACAGATTCCCAAAGCAGAGCAAGGCTCCGAAGGACTGGAGAGATGGCTTAGTGGTTGGGAGCACTTGCTCTTGCAGAGGACTTGGGTTTAATTCACGGCACCCATATCGTGGCTCACGACTGTGTGGCAGGATATCTGATCCTACTGTGAACCCCGAGATTGTGAACTGTAAAAACGCGTGTTTTGTTTGGTGTGGTTCAGCCCTAGCGCACACCTTTTGTCCAAGAGCTTTCTGTACACAAGATTTAATAAAGTTAACCCTAGGTCAAGAGACAGAGCAAGAAACCATCTGACAGGGATTAACAGAAAGGAGGGACTTTGAGTTGAAGGGTATTTAAGACAGCCTGGAGAAGAAGTTGCTCTTTAGCTCTTTGGCTCTTTGGCTCTTTTTTTTATGGGACTTGAGCAGAGAAAGAAGGTCAACTGGGTGCTTTCTCTGCCCCTCTGAATTGGCAAGTTTTCACCCCAGCATCTGGCTCCTGAATCTTTATTGTTAAAATCGAACTATTGGGGTTTTGATTTTTAAAAACAACGCAACTGCCATAACCCCAGTTCTGGGGAATCCAGCACCCTCTTCCAACCTCTGTGGGCACCAGGCGCACACATGGTACACAGATGTGCATGCAAGCAAAACATTTATAGACATAAAATAAGGAAATCTTCTAAAGTGCTGTGTAAACATACGTTACTATGTTTAAGAAGAATGAGGCTGTGACGTACATGGACAGGCATCAGCGGTGTCCACTCTGGGCACTCAAGCAGGGTGTGGGTGGCTGGAAACTTGTCCCATGAAGGGGACGGGAAGGACAGAAACTCAACAAGCAAGCTGGGTGCAGGGAGGCTTTGCCACACCTTGCACTATTGGGCCTGTGCGAATGTGTAGTAGCCTGAGAGGCCCTGCTCCTCTTTAGGGGAGTACCCAATGGGAGGGAGAGAGCAAGGGCAGGTGTGAGCAGGGACAGCAGCCTCAAGGAGCAGCATTGGGAGGGGCTGTAGTTCTCCGAGGGCCAGGCTGACTGAGTCTCTTCGCGGTGCCATTTATCTGAGCAAGAATGGGCTTAGAGAAGCAGCAGGGTCAGGTGGCTCCAACTGCAGTTTGGATGGCATGGTTCCCAGGCAGACTTCTGACTGACCTCCAAGCCGGCCATCAGGCAGAGCTCCTCCCCTCTCAGAAGAAGAATACAAAGTCTGTGCAGCTGAATCCCGAAAACCAGTCATTTACAGGAAATGAAACTGAAAGCTGTTCTGACAGCAGGCCCCTCCCCTCTGGGGAAGGCGGGCAGGGCTCATACCTAGAAATTAAGGAGTTGGATAAAGGGCCAGGGTAGAGCAGAGCCTGAGAGGAAACCCAGGAGCTCAGGCTGCCCTTCAGCTGCTGCCCTCTCTCCTCCTCTCTCTCCCCAGGAGGACCTCTGGACCCACACACCTCCATTCTCTCCCTCCTGACCATGCTGGGCCTGGCTTGCAGTTTTATAAGGCTTCTGAGCAGGTAGGTGAGGGGCTCCTAAGAGCAGATTGACCCATAAACCTGCTTGGGGCAGGAGTCTGGGGTCAGGTGTCCTGTTGGGGACCGTGGGCAGCAGCACCCTCCCTGACTGTCTTCAGGACCACAGAGTGCCTGGTGTTTTGGCTGCATCAAGTCCTTCCAACCCACCATTGCAGAGAGGCAATGCTCCCTGGGCATCCCTGTCTTTGTGGGTCTTCTGATGGGGCCTGGTTTGGAGAAAGTGGGTGGGATTTTACTCAGTCTCTCAGCTACTGGCCAGAGCCCAGGATCAGAACTTCCCACAGGCAATAGCGGGGTGTCTGGGATTCCGTAAGTGCATCTGTTCTTCACGTGGAACACGCAGGGTCTCGGACTCCTGGCATGGAAGGCTTGGTTCTTAAGTGAGCTTTTTATCTCAGTCCAGTACTTTAAAAAAAAAAATCTGCATTGGAGAAGCTGGCTCTTCATCAGGGTGCCAGCATTCATCTTTAATCTTTTGGAAGAGAATACAAGAATACATGACTTGACGGCACACAGTAATATAGAGCAGACCAAAGGGCAGCCACGTAAACTGTGCATAGGACCCTTTTATGCAGGTGTGAGACTGTGTTTCATGTGTGTGCATGTGAGAGTGGGTGTGTGCACACATGAGTCTGCTTGCTAGTGCCTGTGTGTTTGTGTATGTAATCCAGAGGCTGATGTCAAGATGTGTCTTCCTTTGCCATTCTCAACTTTATTTATTTATGTTTTGAAATAGACTCTCTCAATGAACCTTGTGGCTAGACTGTTTGGCTAGCAACCCCCCTGGGATCCTCCTATCCGCATCCCCTACGGGGGTTGTTTTAGGCATGAGCTATTGAATCAGGCTTTTAAGTGGGTGCAGGGGGATTCACACACGTCTTCCTGATCCCTCACGAGGCAAGCACTTTCCCCATTGAGCTATCTTTCTTATCCCCTTCCCCCAGGATATTTAAAGAGATCTGGACCCATATGGAGGATTGTAGTGGGCATTAGAACAAACAGAAGAATGATCAGGAACTGCTTTGTGTAATTCAAGACCTCCCTCCCTCTCTCTTTCTCTCTCTCTCTCACACAGTCCATGGAGTCCTTTTATTTATGTGTTTTATATCTCTAGAAAAAGAATCCTAAGATTTTTCTCTCCTGTGTGTGTTACTGAATATTTATTATACTCTAGAGGGATTTTCTATGACCTGGCCAGCCCCCAATAATTGAGATAGAGACATATTGGTTTATTTAAACAAGTCTTATGCACAGTAACTAGGCAGGTATGATTTAAACTAATTTTCTAAGCTAGTCTGGCTACCTTCCAGCTGCATTCCCCAGGTTACTTGCCAATATGTCTTCCTGTGCAGTCTGGATCAGCTCCGTCAGGCCATGTCCTGTCTTTCCACCTTCTTCCTTCTCTCCTCCCTCTCTTCTCTTCCTGCTTCCTTTCTCTGCCTCACAGTTCCTACCTGAGAGCCCCAGTGGACTGAAGCTCTGCCCATTTCTATTCTGCTGTCAGCATCATTATCAACCAATCAGAGATTACTGGGGAGCAAAGTTTACACGCCATCACTTGGTGTATGTGAGAATGTGCTCCGTCTGGACTGCAACCAGATCTTGGGGCCCGCCATTTAGCATTGGAATACGCAGCAGCTTCAGACCAACCCCCAAACCCTCCTGTGCATTTTTGTCTTGCTTCTTCATGGTCCGTGATGACAGGTGAGGTTGTCAGCGCAATGAGGCCGAACTGATGTGCTGGGAGCAGATTGCGCTGCCATTTTCCTAGGTCTTTGAGTTGCATGCCAAATCTAGGGCTGATCGCTCCATGCTTGTTCAGCCTGCCTGTGAGGTTCACAGTGATTTTCCAAGCTCTGTGATCATCAATGATTTAAATGCACCAAAGTAACCACGCTTCATTATCATAGCTAGGAACCAAATGATGACTTTGCAGCGTGGCCTGATGAAGACCTGGCATTTGCCTCTCTCCTCAGCATCGTTGATGCTCTCGAGAGCACCTGCCAGGACACTTATGCGCACCACGGTGACTCAGAAAGATGGCAGAAAGAGCTCCTTATTTATTTCTAACAGCATATTTCTCTACCTGCAATCAGGTGTTGTACTGTCGTTTTTCTAGTAGGTTCTGGAGAAGATCACAAGGCTTATAAGAGACCCTCAAGGCCCAGGCCCTCAGACATAGACCTTCATACTTCGTAACGTGGAAAGGGGAAGGAAGAGCCAGAGGGGCACCAGCTCAGGGATCTGAGTTGAGACTACCGAACCGCCAGCCAGTCAGCAGAGAGCATTGTAGAGAGCATCCCATGGACTCAGTCATGATGTTAGCACACATGGTCTGGAAGGTGGGTAGCATGGTTTGCCCAATGCACCCTCAGGAAACTGAGGCTTCACAAACTTGTCTGGCTTACAAAGAGTTGGGTGGGTCTGCACACACAAGTGGGGGCTCTTGGCTGATCCCCTTTGTGTGGAGGTCATGTTCAGGCCCAGCGAAAGTGTAAGTAGCAGCAGGCAGTGTTTGGGGAGCAGAGCTGGACCTGTCTCAGGAGCGGAAAAAAGGGAGGGAGCATCCCAGCAGAGGCCTGAGGGGAAAGACCACCCCAGGAGACAACTGGGTGGGCCCCCTACAGGAAACTTACCAACACCTAGAAGTTGTACCCTGGAAATGGTCCTACAGGTGGAACAGTGGGCCTTACAGGGCAGGCACCTTGGCACTTCAGGGTAAGGACAGGACAAGTGTCCAGTTGGTTCCAGGGAACCCAAGAGGTGGGGCTGCCTGGGCACTCTTCATGGACCCGGTATACACTGTGTGACTCAAAGAGATGGTCTTGAGTTTTGAAGTTTTGGTGTATTTATTTGCTTGTTTGTCTTTTTGTTTTTGAGACAGGGTTTCTCTGTGTAGCCCTGGCTGTCCCGAAGCTCTGTAGAGCAGGCTGGCCTCAAACACATAGATTTGCCTGCCTGTGCTGGGATGCATTTAACCACTGCATCTGGCTGAGTTTTGAAGTTTTAAATGTTGGTGGCGATTCACACAGAAAGGGTTAGTTTTTGGGGTCTGATGTAGTCCAGGCTAGCTTCAGACTTACTGTGTAGTTGAGGATGCCTTTCATTTTCCTATCCTCCCGCATCCAACTCCCAAGTTCTGGCCCAGTTTTCTGTGGTGCTAGGGTTTGAGCCTAGGGCTTCAGGCATGCTAGGCAAGCATGCTTATCAACCGAGTTACACCCCAGCCTCTGGTTTTATTTTTTAAAACATTGGTGATGATGCAGGAAGAAGAGCTTTGATTTCCAAGGAACCCCTTCTCCCCACCTTTTTATTTTTTATATGTATTTATTTATTTATTTTTTATTCTGGAGCCATTTTGAGTTACCAGGGCTCAAGAATAGAGAGTTAGGCTACCCCATACACATGTTCTGACATGGAAGCTTCATGAAGTTTTTATAGTTTTACAGAACAACAATGACAACAACAAAAGCCATAAATCAAGGTAAATTTAAAATACATTAGTGGATACATCAAAGAGGCAATATGGGGAAGCTTCTCTATGGGCCCAAGATGCCATCCGATCATTTTAATAGATAGAAGATTTCTTACTTTCTGTCTTTCTTTCCTTCCTTCCTTTTTTTTCTTTTTAAGGAAATAAGAGATAGTTTGTTTCAGAGCCATTTTGATCATGGCCTTGGAAGACAGATTTAGGTCTCCCGAAACTCCACGTTCCAATAATCCCAGTTAATGGTGGTGTTGTGAAGAAGACCTGTCACCTAGCAACAGCACAAGAGTCACGATCTTCCGTACAACCCAGTCGGTCACCCGGTTCTCATTTACAGCCCTGGTTCACAGACACTTTGATCTCATAGTAAGGATTCAGCCGACCCCTGCTTGCAGAATAGTTTGAATCCTTGCATTCGTACCAGATGTTAACAAATAGGGACACAGTGCTTAGTGCTTATTAAGGATCAGTAGTCAGAGGCTGGAGCCATGGCTCTTGCAGAAGATCCCGGGTTCTGTTCCCAGCACCCACGTTATGACTCAAAACTGTCTATTAATGTCTGGCTCAGAAGATCTGATGCCCCCTTCCAGTTTCTGAGAGCACAGGGCATACGTGCAGGCAAAATACACATACATACAAAGAAATCTAAAAAACAAAAACAAAAAAACCAACCTGAATCATTAGGTTATTTGTGAAGTTTGATTTGATGGGTCACAGATATTTCCCATGCAGGTAGTTACTGGTGAAGAGCATTCCAATCTCCATAGTGTGATTATAAACAGTTAATTTACCCAGGCTGGGGAGATGATTCAGTCAAGAGAGTACATGAGGACCTGAGTTCAATCCCCAGAACCCACATGCAAAAAGCGGGTGTGGGGGCCCATGTCTTTAATCCTAGCTCTTGAGAGGCAGGGGCAGGTGAATCTCTATGAGTCTAAGAACAGCCTGATTTATACAGTGAGTTTAAAAACAGCCTGGTTTATATAGTGAGTTTCAGGATAGTCAGAGCTATGTAGTGAGACCCCGACTAGAAACAAAATAAAACAAAACAACAATACGAAAAGCTGGGTGTGGCAAAATGGGCTTGTACTCTCAGGACTGGGGAGGTGGAGACAGTCAAATGACTGGAACTCCCTGACCAATCAGTCTAACCTCATCAGTGAAGCCCAGGTTCCAGCAGAGAGACTGTACCCTAATGAACAAGTGCTGCAGAGATGGCTCAGCAGTAAAGAGCACTGGCTGCCCTTTCAGAGGACCCGGGTTCAATTCCTGGTGTCTGTGTGGTGACTCACAACCATCCAATCCCAGGAGAGCCCAAACCCTTTTTTTTCTGTCCTCCAAAAGTGTCAGGCGCACACATGGTACACGAATGTACACACAGGCAAAATACCCATATACATAAAAATAAGATAAAAATAAATGAAAAACAAATAGGATGAGTTGCTCCTGAGGAACAACACCCAAGGTTTACCCTTGGCCTATACATGGGGACAAACAGGCACATTCATGTACACACACACACACATACACTCACATGCACAAGCACACACACACTCACAGATGTGCACATGTAGGCACATACTGATATATAAAATTAATATTTGTGTTTTGGAGACAGGGTCTCCCTCTGTAGTCCTGGAATTCAATGTGTAGGCTAGACTGGCTTTGAGCTCCCAGAGATCTGCCTGCTTCTGCCTCCTGAATACTGGGATTAAAGAAGGTTGGCGCCATACCTGCCCGTTTGGCTGTGAAGGGGAACCACAGTGGGCTGGGTGTTGACAGTGATTGCAGTGGTCAGACCTGCCCGCCCCTGACCCCACTGAAGGACCCCGCTGATGTTCTGCAGCTCAGGTCCAAGCATTTTCAGTCCTGCGGTAGGGTGTGCACCGTGAAGGACTGAGCAGCTGCAGAACCAGCCCATCCTAGAGCAGGTGCCAGGCTCCGTTCAGGTGAGGTGCCCTGGCTGTCTCTGGTGGCAGGTCCGGAAGCCATGGCTCTAGTGTGTGACTGCTGTTTGTGGATTCCCACGGTCACGCTGAGTCTGGCTCTCTGGCCCTTCTCTTCTGCAGGCTTTCACATCTTTCATAAAAAAGGCAAAATCCAACACCGATGGCCAGTCCTACAGCAGCCAGATCGATTTCTCCAGAGAAGCTCAGGGCATTAATAAGGCTGTGGCAGAGGGGAAGTTACTGGACGTGATATATATAGTCAGAGACGTAATGCAGAGAATGTCAAGATACTCAGTAAAAATCGCTGTAACCGGGGACTCTGGCAATGGCATGTCATCCTTCATCAATGCCATTAGAGGCATTGGACATGAGGAGGTGGATTCAGCTCCCACCGGGGTGGTGAGGACCACCCAGATACCGGCCTCTTACTCCTCCTCCGGCTTTCCAAACGTGGAGCTGTGGGACCTGCCCGGCACAGGGACCACATCCCAGAGCATGGAGGACTACATGA
>CM053757.1:44597714-44628101 GCA_028658305.1 Pachyuromys duprasi
ACAACAACATCAGCAGTAAGGAGTTGATGCTGAGGGGTCAGATGTCCACCACACACCTGGAGGTGGCTTTTAGCCCCGTGTATGACCTCGAGGAGGCTCTTGAAACCTACCAGAAGCAATTTGGTGTGGATGATGAGTCACTTCAGCAGGTGGTCCAGAGTACGGGGACATGGACCATGAGGAGCCAGGACTTGCTCAAGATGGACATGAGACTGGGACTGATGACGTCTCTTTTCGTGGTCATGGTCCTCAGGTTTCTTGCGTGCCCGTGGTGGTTTGGCTTGTGGAACTTTGTCATCCGTGGCTTCAGACACCAGAGACACAAGCTCATTCTTGGAGTAGTTGCTGAGAACACCAAGACCTGCCTGAGGAGAGTGCTCAGGGATTACATCCTCCCTTCTGACTCTTCTGAGAAGGGTCTGGCTTACCCTCAAGTGAAATTCAGGCTGCCTCAGGGTTTTCTCTTTTCTTAGGGCTCTAGCTGTCCGCTAGAAAGCAGGAAGTGTAGCGACGCTTTGTAATAATGCCTAATATTTTTAGAGGAGGTAGGGAAATCGCTCACTTCCTATGTTCAACTCAAACACCTTGTTTTTTCAAAGCGCAGGTATCTGCCGAGGTAATCAGCCAAGTTCTCCTAGTTCATGGGTTTTTATGCTTTCAGTTTTCATTGTAACACTTGTTTAAATTAAACAATTTCCATCCTAAACCATTAAAGTTGCCTTCATTAGTACTTTTTTTTAATTTGTATCATTATATTTTTCTAGATACCCTTGGTGCTGACCCAACTGGCACAGAATGGCACTTAGAAATTTGGAGGGAGGAGAGAGCGGCGACAGCTGTCCCTTAAAATGTGCTGCTTCTTGGGCTGTGTGTATGCATGCAAGAGTGCATGTGTGTGGTTGCATGCATGCCACAGCACGTGGAGTGAGTGTCCTTTCACCAAACACAAGTCATCAGGCTTGGCTGTAAGTGCCTTTACACCCTGAGCCATGATGATGGCCTGCTAAAAATGTCTTTGGCATTTAAGGAGATCACCAAGGGTGTGGAGCCCTGGGCTAGCACGTGGAAGAGTGGCTTCCTCAAGGCCTAGACATCAAAGTCTTAGTATATTTTCTGATGCTCCAACAAAACCACTGGGTTTTGATAACATAAAAGCAACTGGGTTTTTAACTCACAGTTCTGGAGCCTGGGAGTTCCCCATGGGTTACCCATCAAGTTAGCCTCTGGTGACGCCATCGCAATGGCAGGAACTTATGGAAGAGACTGGAAGCATGAAAGATCCAACAGCCAGCCTCCTCTTTTCTTACAAAGACTTATTCTTTTGGGGGGAGGGGAAGTAGGGGGAAGAGTTTACTCCAGCTTACAACTGCACATCACAGTCCATCACTGAGGGGAGTCAGGGCAGGAACTCACTCACAGCAGAAACCTGGAGGCAGGAGCTGATGCAGAGGCCACAGAGGAACGCTGCTTAGGGGCCTACTCCTCCTAGCTTGCTCCTCCTGCTCTTTCATGCCACCCAGAGCCCGCAGTCCCAGATGTTGTACCACTCACAGTAAGCTGAGCTAACTCACGCCAATCATTAATCAAAACAACCCGCAGACCAACCTACAGGCCAATCTTGTGGAGAAATTTTTCTCAAATTAAGATTCTGTCTTTCCTGCCAGGTGGTGATGGCCCACACCTTTAATCCCAGCACTTGGGGGGCACAATTGGATGACCTGGTCTATAGGGCAAGAGCCAGGACAGCCAGGGCTGCACAGAGATCCTGTCTGGAAAAACAAAAGGTTTCTTCTTGCCCGTTGCCTCTATTTCTTTGTGTGGCGTTGACATGAGACTGGCCAGCACAGACACATATAGAACTCCCTCACTGCCACACATATCATCAGATATGCTATATGCACCTTGCTTTTTCCACATAAATGATCCCTGTCCCTGTGTTTGGATGTACATGTGGAACCCAGAAGACAACAAGGTGATGCTCCCTTAGAGTGTGCTGTCTTGTTTTATTGCTGTTTTTTGACATGGGTTCTCTCACTGGCCTTGGGATCCTCAAGTAGGCTAGGCTGTCTGTCTGTCAAAACTCAGGGATGCACCCGTCTTTATCGCCTCATAGTCCTAGTTATGACCCTTGGGATGAGCAACTCAACTAATAAACTTTGTGTGCAAATCTGTGTGGAGGTGTTGGGGCCTCTCCTGGTTCTGCATCCTCTGCAGCCATGATGGGCCAAGTGGGCAGTTGGGTTTCCTGTCCTACACTCCCCATAAGCAGGGCTGGCCGCCCTTATTCCATTTTGCTTTGGGTCCTCTTGGCTGCTTCCATACCCATTTTCCAGGAGGCCTCTGGAATCCGTGTTTCTGGACCTTGAAGTAAAGCTGCTATGGCCTTCGCTCCACTTCAAGACAAGTTCTTCCAAGCCCCAGCAGACCCATTCCAGAACCAGCACCCTCCTGGTCACCCAGTGAGGCAAAATCCTCCTCATTCTCCCCACTCTTCCCAGGTTCTTTGTTTTCTTTCGGCCACCAGAAGCTCCTTCTGGTTTCTTCACAGCTCAGTTCTGTCTCCTCTAGGCATCCCTGGGCCTCAGACCTGGCTCTCTGGTGGGTGGGCTCTGACTTTTCCTAATGAAAACATCCTTCCCTTCGTGGCAACCTCCACCCCTTCCTCCAAAGGTCCTCTGAAATGGACCTCTCAAAGATCCAAAGGGAGCAGGACCCCCCACTTTTGCACTCTTATTCTTGGGATGGAGGCTACTCTCTAATTTTCATAGCCTGTCCTGGGGCTTGGAAGCTGCAGGCCTGGGAATACTGAGAAACTGAGGGTCCAGGGACCTTACGGATTGGGGTTCTGGGAATTTGGAGGCCAGGTACCTGCCAGGGATCTTAGTGCTTTGGGGTCTGGGTAACTGCGGTTCAGAGACCTTCGGACTTGGGGATCTGGGGAGCTTGGGACCAGGGACTTTAAGAGTCTGGGGGCCAGACCCCTTAAAGGAGGACAATCATGCCCAAAGCCCAGCCCTACACCTCTTCAGCACTCTCCACTTCGACCTAGGCCCTTCACTTCAGACACATGGGAAGGATCTGAGAGGGCTGGCCCTGCCAACACCGGGGCCAGAAGGTGTGACGAAAGTACGTACTGCACAGCGCACACCGACTGGCAACTTCCGCTGGACAGAGCCAGCGTAGCCCTCTCCAGGACACCGTGGTGACGGCAGCAAGCTTCCACTCCGTGACTCCGAACATCCCCACAAAGACCAATTCTTAAGGGAAGCCACTGAGTCCTGGAGAACATGATTAGTCTCTTCTTAAAGCCATGACACTATGACCTAATTATCTCCCACTAGGCCATACCTCGTGTGTGTGTGTGTGTGTGTGTGTGTGTGTGTGTGTGTGTATCTGTGACTGTCTCTCTGTCTCGGTCTGTCTGTAAAGGTATGTACCACCCCATCCTGCCCCTATTTGAGGATGTGCATGGTGGCCTTGGAGGAGGTTCCACTCTGACCTCAGGAGGGGCTGGGTTAGGAAACACCTCAGTCCCACAGCCCAGGACCTCATCTGCAACCTGTCAACTGAAATCTCTCACATTCTCCTGTTGCTGATGGATGCCTGGAGCTGACTCTCAATTCAAGGAAACACAGTCAGCGCGCATGCTCATTTCCCTTTCATCAACTTCCTGAGAGTTTCTGTTGTGTGTTTAATTCTGAAGATGATGCTTGCTATGAGCTGTGTGCACAGGCAGGTACCCACAGAGGCCAGAAGAACGTGCTGGACCTGCTAGAGCTACAGTTACATACAGTTGGGAGCAGCCTGATGTGGGTGCTGAACTCTACAGTCTTCTGGAAGGGCGGCAAGCAACATTAATCATTGAGCCATGGCTCTAGCCAGCTTTTGATTTTCCCAATTTTTGGTGTCTTTGAGTCATAAACAATGAGGCTTGATCCAGTGAGATTACTGGAGAGTCTAGTCTAGTGTGTCCCTCGAAAAGGCAGGGACGCTTATGTACGCCATGACCTTGACCATCACTGAGTGTCTATAACCTCACACAGAGCACCACGGGTGGTGCATACAGCTGTGCCCTCTGGTTCAGGGACAGGCCCAGCCCGGCCTCCAGTCTAGCCTGTCTCGCTGGTTGTGAAGAGAGGCGCAGGGCAGTCTTGTTGGGCTGAGGTGGGCTTCCTCAGGAGGATTCATGTCCATCCCTCACTGTTGCCTAAAACCAAAGCACATTTGGCAGCCTGGGCTGATTTTGTCCTTTCCTAGCTTTGTCCCTCTACTGTTTGCTCACACAGGCGCACAGGCTTTCATAACTCTTATTGGTACCCACAGTTTCTCCTCAAAGCAGCCGAAAGTAACCCCATTATGTGTCACCCCCTTATGTTTCTGTTTTGCTTAGTTTGTGTCACCCTGACATTTTTCTGCCCTTTCTCCTGGCTACTAATGACCTACATAGATTTTTTTTTTAAAAAAGAAGAATTACTTCATTGATGCATACGTGTCTATGTGTGCCATGTGTGTATGGGTGCCTTCAGAGGCCATCTGCGTAGTTACAGGCGGCTGTGAGCTGCCTGTCATGACTGCTGAGAACTGAACTTGGGTTCTCCGGAAGAGCAAGTAGTTGCTGTTACAGATGAGGCATTTCTCCAGCCACCCCCAACCTCAGGTAGAAGGGTGTGGATGTGTGTGTACATATAGGCTTTCTTATCCCAGGCTGGCTTCCAGCTGACTAGTCATATGGCCTCGAATTCCTGGTCCTTCTGCCTCTACCTCCTTCTGTGTGCCGAGATGAGAAGCATGCAGCACCCTCCCTGGTGAATTTTTGTTGTTATTTTGAGACATGGTCTTTGCATGTAGCTTTTGCTGTGTAGACCGGGCTGTCTTGAAACTCACAGAGACTAATTGCCTCTGCCTCCAGAGTGCTGGGACTAAAGGCGTGTACCCAGGTTTATGCGGTGCTAGAGATGGAACCCGTGGCCTGTGCACGCTAGCTAGGTTCTTTGCCACCTGGGGCATAGCCCAGCTCTAATTATTAACATATATTCATTACATAGATTAATGAGATTCACTGTAAAGTATTCCCAAGTACATGGTCATGCCCATCGGTAGCTCCTAGGTTAAAATGAAGAAGTGAGATCTGTGGACAGGTTAAAGAGCTCTGCAGGACCTCACAGGCAGTAGTAATCACTGCAGAGTCAGGCAGTAGTAATCACTGCTGAGTCTCACGACTCTGCTTTTAATATTTTCTGGTGACTCAGGTGATCTACTTTGGGTTCAAGGCACGTGTGTAGAGGTGAACTACTTGGGTAGGTGTGAGGTAGGAGACGCTGACCCGAGTCGGCATGATGACCACAGACCCTGCTGGGCTGGGCTGGGCTGGGTGCTCCCGAGGCTGTACACAGGAAGCAGCAGAGGACTTGTTAACAGGGTCTCAGGACAGGGTGGCTGCCTCATGGCTGAGAGCTGCAGGGGAGGGTGACGTGTGTGCGGCTGTGAGGAGCGCTTCTCCATCTGTTGGAAGAGCAAGTCAGGGGCTTGGAGGAGCTCAGAGCCACCCACAGACTAAGACTGAGGGGACCGGAAGCCAGGGGTGGAGAGAAGGTAAGTCATGCCACGTGTGGGCCACAGGATACCCTCTGGATCTGGCATTTGTCATTTACCAGCCTTGCCCTGAAAACCCCAGACCTGTTCTGGCTGTCCTGTGAACTACTGGCCCAGAAAATTATTATTATTACTTTTTTTTTTTTTTTTCTGAAGAAAGACATTGCCTAGTACCGGGGCAATTTATCATGTGATAAGGGCAAGGGTGAGCCAGGTACCTTATCTCCTGAACTCAAAGGGATCGGAGGCAAGAAGACACAGAGCTGGAGACCCCAGATTCTGGAGGTAGCTTAGACTAGAGGGGTTCCCTGGTGGAGGGAGTCACATACTGAGCTGAGGTGGTGAGAGGGAGAGAGTGAACAAGCAAGTAGGGGCAGCAGCCGCCTGGAACATTCTCCCCTAGGGCTGCAGCTCTCTCAGTGCTGGGGCACCCTGGGGTGGAGGTGGGCATTTGCCAGGGTTAGATGCCATCATCTGAGCAAGAAAGGGCTCAGGGAGGCAGCAGGGTCAGACCAGGCGACTGCAGTTTGGATGGCGCAGTTCCTAAGTGGACTTCTGACCTCCAAGCAGGCCATCAAGCGGAGCTCCTCCCCTCTCCAAAGGAGAATGTGAAGTCTGCAGCTGAATCCCGAACCCCCCCCCCACCATTTCCAGGAAGTGAAACTGAAAGCTGTTCTGACAGCAGGCCCCTCCCCTTGGGGGAAGGCAGGCAGGGTCTAGCGCCAGGGTAGAGCAGAGCCTGAGAGGAAACCCAGGAGCTCAGGCTGCCCTTCAGCTGCTGCCCTCTCTCCTTCTCTCTCTCCCCAGGAGGACCTCTGGACCCACACACCTCCATTCTCTCCCTCCTGACCAGCCGGGCCTGGCTTGCAGTTTTATAAGGCTTCTGAGCAGGTAGGTGAGGGGCTCCTAAGAGCAGATTGACCCATAAACCTGCTTGGGGCAGGAGTCTGGGGTCAGGTGTCCTGTTGGGGACCGTGGGCAGCAGCACCCTCCCTGACTGTCTTCAGGGCCACAGAGTGCCTGGTGTTTTGGCTGCATCAAGTCCTTCCAACCCACCAGCAGAGAGGCAATGCTTCCTGGGCATCCCTGTCTTTGTGGGTCTTCTGAGCCCAGGGAGGCTGGCACTTGAAAGACTGAGTTCCTAGGGAAACTTTTGTATAACTCAGTTCGGTTATTTAAAAAAACATTATTTATTGAGTGTGTCCGTGTGCCTGCGTGTATGTGAAAGTCAGAGTATGACTCGCAGAGCTGATTCTCTCCTCCCACAACCGAACTCACGGGTCAGCCTTGGTGGTTAGAATGTTTACTTACTTGTTAGGCTATCTCATGGGCCCGTTTAAAACAACCCAACCAGAACCAAAAACCAACCAACCAAACCAAACCAAACCAAACCAAACCAACCAACCAACTAACCAAACAAACACCAAAAAATAAACCAAAGCAAGACAAGACAACAACAGTTCAACTCTTTCGTCTGCATCAGAGACTCTGGCACACCACAGTACCCAGCTCAGTCTTTCACAGATCATTACGGTGTGTGTGTGTGTGTACGCGTGCGCGAGCACGGTGGTTACTCTGAACACCTAGAGCATGCATGCTGAGTCCAAGGCTGTTTCCACCTACCATGGAATCAACTGCACTAGAAAGTCCCAGTGTCCCTGCCTAATGGTGAGGAGACTGAAGAGTAAAGTAGGGCTGAGGGCCCAGTGGCTCTGTGTTCACGAAAGTCCTTGACAGCTCCGATCTATAACTAGTCTAGGCTGGTTCCCACATCTCTGGAAGCCCCTTTCACGGAGGCTCTGCGTCCCCGAGAGAGGAATGAACTACACGGAGTCCTGTATAGGCAATCTCTTCATAAGTGTGTTTCCCCCCTAATATTTGTATAATCTAGCTGGGTGACGTGGCTCACACATGTGAGCCTAGCACTTGGGAAGTCGGGCCAGAAGATTCAGTTCAAGGTGACAGATTTAGACTAGCACGGGCTATATTAAACTGTGATTTACATTTTTAAGATGTGTGCTTTTTATTAGGCTATAATAGTTATATAAAATAGTGGGTTGTGGGCCATTGAGCTCCCTTAGTGGGTAGAAGTGATTATCCCCAAGGCTGACAACAACCCGAGTCTGATCCCAAGGACCCACAAAGTAGAAGGAGAGAACCGACTTCCACAGTTGTCCTCTGACTTCTACAAGTGCACCTGGCATGCTTGGCACACCTCCAACACATATGAATAAATAAATGTAATAACAAAATTTATTTATTTATGTATTTGAGTGCTCTATTTGTATGTATGCCTGTATGACAGAAGGCATCACATCCCATTATAGATGGTTGTGAGCCACCACGTGGTTGCTGGGGCTTGAACTCAGGACCTCTGGAAGAGCAACCAGTGCTAGCTAAGCTCTCTCTCCAGCCTGAATACACACACACACACACACACACTCACACACACACACACACACATAAATAACAGATTGCATTATGGCATTTTCACATGTGGATAAGGTCAGTCTTCATTACCCTTCTCTTTGCGGTGGCAAAATTCCGTTCAGGAAGCAACTTAAGGGAAGAAGGGATTATTTTGGCTCCTGGTTAGCAAGGGTACAGTCCACCGTAGTGAAGGAGGTGTGGCGGAAGAGGCATGAGTCAGTTTATAGCGGGCATCTGTATTCTGGCCAGAGAGGGGCTGATGCTGGTACTCAACTTTATTTCTTTGTCTTTTTAATCCAGTTCCGGACTCCAACCCAGGAGGTGGTGATGCCTTTGTGCAGGGTGAGTCTTGCCCCGTCAGGTGATTCTCTCGGGAAGTATCCTCATATACATGCTTAACCGTGTGCCTCACTACTGCCCTATCTGTCCTTTAATCCAATCGGGCTGACAACTGGAGTTGACCTTCGAAGGTGCCTAGATGGCGTCACTCCCCCAATCACCCATGTTTTTGTTTCACTTAAGTCATGAAATCAGTGGGGCATGGTGGTACAGGCCTTTAGTCCCAGTGCTTGGGGAGGCAGAGGCAAGAGGATCCCTGTGAGTTGGAGTTCAAGGCTACACAGAGAAACAACAAAGTTACATGGGCTGGAGAGATGGCTCAGGGGTTTAAGAGCACTGGCTGCTCTTCCAGAAGACCCAGGCTCAATTCCCAGCACCCAACTAACAACTGTGTGAAACTCCAGTTCCAGAGGATCAGACACCCTCACACAGACACATAACAGGCAAAACACCAATGCACATAAAATAAAAATAAATAAAAAATTTAAAAAAAAATCATGAATCTTGGTGGGTTATTAGGAACATTCTAGTAAAGTTATGGGATTGGAATAAATATAATAAAACACAAGTCTCTGGATGTGGTGACACACGCCTTTAGTCCCAGCACTCAGGAGGCAGAGGGATCTCTGAGTTCGAGGCCAGCCTGGTCTACGTAGTAAGTTCCAAAACAGCCAGGGCTATGTAGAGAAACACCAAAAACCAAAATAAATAAAACAAAATGCAAGTCAACTGAACATGTAGCTTAAGTGAACCATATGATGCAACTTCTCATTCACTTTGTGTGTGTGTGTGTGTGTGTGTGTGTGTGAACAGGAGCATTCATGTATGCATGTATGAGTATGCCTTGGTTTCTATGAAGTACACCTCTATCTGTAAGTAAATTAGGAGAAGATTTTTTTTTTTTTGGTTTTTCAAGACAGGGTTTCTCTGTGCAGCCTGTCCTGGACTCACTCTGTAGACCAGGCTGGCTGAGAACTCACAGAGATCTGCCTGCCTCTGCCTCCTGAGTGCCCCACCACAGCCTTGCATGTTAGATTCTTGAGTCTTCACTTTCAGGGTCTGGCTCTCCTCCCAGGCCTGACTGTCCCTCTCCTGTGAATTTCCTTGTTAGGCTCCCTTCAGAAGCCAGGAAGGTCTGTTCCTCATACTCATGGATATCTGATCCATATGCCAAGGGTAACCCAGAGGCGCCCAGGTATAAATAGAACAGGGTCCTTGAATAGGGAAGCATAGGGCCACTTGAACTCCAGGCGGAACAATGATGCGCTCACAGGGCCTAGTCAGTGTCTGCACCACAGTCCCCGAGGCTGTCCACACAAGCACCTCTACAGGAATGTGAAAAACTTCAGAAAAGTCAGGACTTGGGAAGTTGCCCACAGTTCACAGAGACACAGGAGGAGGTGTCCCACGCCTTCCATGAGAAGAGTGAAGCCAGGCCTTCAGGATCGATGAGCAGAGGAGCATGCACAACAGTGCTGTGTCACAGGCAGGACAGCCCCTCCCAGAAGATGGGCAAGGGAGGCAGAGGATGCGCCTACTGGGAACATGGAGGGCAAAAACCTGCACCAAAAGACTCAAGGATGCCTCAGAAGCACCTTCCACAGATAAGAGCCCTAGATTTCTAGGGTGGATACCTGGGAAATCTAGTCATTTCATGGGACTCCATGACTATATCTGGCAGGGAGCCCCTTATCTATCCGTCTGTCTGTCTATCTATCTATTTGGCAGGGAGCCCCCCTTTTAATTAATTAATTAAATCTATTTATCTATTTGGTTTTTCATGACAGGGTTTCTCTGTGTAGCCCCAGCTGTCCCAGAACTCACCCTGTAGACTATGCTGGCCTCGAACTCAGAGATCCATCTGCCTCTGCCTCCCAACTGCTGAGATCAAAGGCATGTGCCACCACTGCCCAGCTCGCAGGGAGCTCCTTGAAGGACAGAGGAGCTATGTGAGACCCACAGGAAATTTCTCGAATATATGGTGTTGCATTTTAAATGCTTGTGGTCTTTCATACACACAAATAAAATGTCAAGTGAAAGGGGCACAGCAACCACTCACAACTGGCATTGTACATGCCTGTCCCACATAGGGCTTTCATCTAAGAATATCAGGATAACGCATATGCTGCTATCTTGCATCTCAAGATTTGGTGTGATCCTGTGAAATGGTTGGAGTCTTGTCCCCTCACTTCCCTCCAGAAGGCCAACACTCTAGGCTGTGGAAGGTGTTTTTTGCTTACCTGTAAGTGTCTTGTATAGGGTTTCTACATTCCACGTCCTCCATCTTTTAAAAAGTATTTAAATTTCTTTTCTTTTTTTTTTTTTGAGAAATCTCACTATTCAGGCATCATTGTCTGGCCTGGAACCCATAGACATACTCTTGCCTCTGCCTCTCAGTACTGGGACTAAAGGCATGCACTACCATGCCCAGCTTTTTATTGTTTTTAATTATGTGTCTGTGTGGAGTAGATGCACATTTGTGCAGTACCTCAGGAGACCAGAAGACGGTGTCAGATCCTCTGGAAATGGAGTTACAGGAGGTTTTCAGCCACCTGATAGGGTGCTGGGAATCCAGCTCACATCTTATGGAAGAGCAGAAAGTGCTCTTCACCCCTGAGCCATCTCTTCAACCCCTCCATCCTCCATCCTTGGTGTTGATAAATTGTCTTTCCCAATCCTGCCCCCACGAAATACATTCAATCTCATGACAAAGATTTAGAACGGAAACATGATTGAATGCCCCATTATAAGCAGGACGTCTATATCTCTATGTCATCCTGTCCATGGCTTGAGGAATAACTTAGAAGAAGAGATGGGAAGCATGTAAAAACTGCAGGAAGCATGTGTGTGTGTGTCTGAAATGCTGACTTCTGGATATGACATGGCTGTTGCCATTTTGAATTTCTTGCACCTGCCGTTACTTGTGCCTGGTCACCACATGACTGGGCCTGTTGGCATCTTGTCATGTCCAGGTGAGAGTATGGTGAGCTCATACTCCTCCCTGAGGATTTCTGCACAGTTAATTAATGGATGGTGAAGGAAGGAGGGACATTTTCTTCAGGCCTGTAGACAGACACTGATATGCTACACATGCTGCTGTAGACCACTTCTCACCTATGGTTTAGTAAACAGTCAAATGAAACTCACTGGAACACAGAACAACAATAACAAAACCAAAAAAAAAAATAATATAAAAACAAACCATGAAAGTACAAGTGGGACAGGTTGGGAAGAAAAAAGAGATCATTGGAAAGAGGAGTTCTAGGGAGAAGATAGTAAAAATGCCATAATAAAACCCAGTGTTATGGATCATTAATTTATACTAAAAATGCTGAGTGTGGAGGCGTACACTTTTAATCCCAGTATTCGGGAGTCGGAGGCAGGTGAATCTCTGAGTTCAAGGCTAGCCTGGTACAGAGCGAGTTCCAGAACAGCCAGGGATACACAGAGAAACACTGACTCAAAACAAACAAATATATACTAATAAAACACTAAAAAAGAAACATGGCTGGGAGGTGGGAGTGCATGACTTTAATCCCAGCACTTGGGAGGCAGAGGCAGGCAGATTTCTGTGAGTTTGAGGCAGGCCTGGTCTATAGATCAAGTTCTAGGATTGCCAGGGCAACACAGAAAAAAAGAATTTCAATCTGTATGTTAATAAGAATAGCAGCAGCGGTAACAGACAACCCACATGCTAACTTAAAACTGATGGAATTATTATATTTTTTAATATTTATTTTATGTGTATGTGTCTGTATGTGCCCTTTCGGAGTCCAGAAGAGGGCTTTGGAATCCCTGGAACTGGAGTTACAAGTGGTTGTGAGCCAGCCTGTAGGTACTGGGAACCAAGCCTAGGTTCTCTGCAAGAACAGCCAGTGCTCTTAACCACCAAGCCATCTCTCCAGCCCCTGATGAGATTATGTGGAAACCATGTGGCTTTGCTGTTGAAGCGTAGTAATGTATTCCTTGGGCCGTTACTAATGAGTGTCACTGGGGAAAGGAAAAACACTTTTTAGCATGCAACTAGAACAAACAGCCACTGATGTAGGATAAGTGAAATGAGGACTTGTGGGGCCTCTAGACGAGGAGCTGGCACAGGCTGTTCCCTGCTCTGCATACGCTTCCTCTGGGTAGTCCTGACAACCGGGAGGGAGGTTAGTATGGACATTTGTACCCAGTAAGAGACCTGCCTGACATTCCAGTGCTCAACTTCGGGGTCTAGTGTTACAGTAACAGCTGCAGAGCTGTAACCTTGCTCTCCAAGAATGTGTTCATGTACAGGAGGGCTCAGCTAGCTCCATGGGTAATCAGCAGGCCTTGGTGTAGGCTCGGCCATGGATCTGAAAGCCTGGGCAAGGAACAGTGCTTCCTGTGGGTGCCTGTGTTCACAGCTGTCCTAACTTCCTTCCTACTGTATCTGCAGGTTGTTCCATTGCCCCCCAACATGGAAGAGGCAGATGGGACCCCCAAGGATAAACAATTGTCATGCTTCTCTGATGCTATATACATTGAGAAAGGTAGCAATATTTTATCTGTAGAAGTCATCAAGAGTATTAAGGCTGCCCTGGCAGAAGGGAAATGGATGGAAGTAGCCTCTGTGGTCAAGCAGATTGTACAGAAGACATCAAGAACCACAATGAAAGTCGCTGTGACTGGGGACTCTGGCAATGGCATGTCATCCTTCATCAATGCCATTAGAGGCATTGGACATGAGGAGGTGGATTCAGCTCCCACCGGGGTGGTGAGGACCACCCAGATACCGGCCTCTTACTCCTCCTCCAGCTTTCCAAACGTGGAGCTGTGGGACCTGCCCGGCACAGGGACCACATCCCAGAGCATGGAGGACTACATGAAGGAGATGCAGTTTGACACCTACGACCTTTTCATCATCGTCGCGTCTGAGCAGTTCAGCTCGAATCATGTGAAGCTGGCCAAAGCTGTGCAGAAGATGAGGAAGAGGTTCTATATTGTCTGGACCAAGCTGGACAGGGACCTCAGCACAAGTGCCCTCGCTGAAGCCCAGCTACTGCAGAGCATCCGAGGGAATATCCAGGAGAATCTCCAGAAGGAGGAGGTGAAGGAGCAGCCCATATTCCTGCTCTCCAGCTGTAAACCTTCATCACATGACTTCCCAAAGCTTAGGGAGACACTACAAAAAGACCTCTTCAACATCAGGAAGGATGGTCTCTTAGAAATCCTTCTCCAAACCGGTAAGGAGACTATTAACGAGAAAGTGGAGTCCATTAGAAGGAGCGTAGATGCAGACAATCTGTGCAAGGATTTCGGAATCTCCGATCCAGATAACCTGATAGAGACTCAGAAAGTCTTCGAGAAAAGCTTTGGAGTGCACGATGAATCTCTTGCCATGCAGTCCCAGCGTCAACAAGGTGGCTGGTCATTCACTTGTCTGCTTTCCTCTGGAATGTTCACAAAATGCACTGACCCCTCTTACAGGCAAAGGAGACAGAAACAAGTGCTTGATGAGGTTGCTCAGAAAACTGAGAACATTCTGAGGAAAATTCTGAAAGACTCCATTGACTGTCCTCTGGAAGGTCCAGACAACTGAGTCCTCTCCCCAGCTCTATTTACCCTAAGTGTCCCTCCAGATGAGCTAAACCATCTTACAGGTTTCAAGTTCCTTGAGATTTATAGGTCAACTTTTTAAATGGGTACCTTGCTCAGGAAACACTAGAATGAATCTTACTTTGTACCATTTGTTTATTTACTGAACTGTCTGGAATTCCAATATAAGAAAAATTTCCTTTTGACACATAGTCACCTTAGCACCTATGATTAATATAGTTTCTCTTGGGGTTCTCATCCCCTCCCCTTCCCTGTCTCGGGAGAAGGAGCATTCCTTAAGGAAGAGAGCTGGGTGGTGGTCGCACACACCTTTAATCCCAGTGCTTGGGAGGCAGAGGCAGGCAGATCTCTGTGAGTTCGAGACCAGCCTGGTTTACAGAGCAAGTCCAAGGCAGACAGGACTGTTAAACAGAAACCCTGTCTCAAAAAACCATTAAAAAAAAAAAGTGGTTTTTTTGGCTATTGTCTGAAAACCATAGCTAGTAGGGGCCTGTTCTCTGACCTCTCCTCTGGTTGTGTAGAGAGAGGGGAATTAACCCTGATCACCGGTAATGGGATTCACAAAGTGCTGAATGGAAGAATTCTGAGTACCCAACACTGTCTTCATTGGCATCAGCGGTGCCATGTCTAGTTGTGGCCCCTTACACTCTGTGCTTCCACAGTCTCATATTGGACTTGAACTTCTTCAGCCACCCCTAACTCTGCAGGCTGCACCCCCCACCCCCGACCCTTCTCTCTTTCACATAAAGCTTTCCCATTTCACTCTGTGTGTTTGTGTTTATTTAAGACACTGTTTCATGTTCTGCCATATATGTCCCTTTGTTTCAGTCCTACTCTTGGTAGATGCCACAATGTTGCCAGCCCACCCTCTTTGACTGTCTCAGACCTATGCCCTTTCTTTCTTTCCTTTGACCTTGACAGAACACTAAATATCCACCCCCACTTCCAGCCATTACCAGGGTCACACTCCAGCATGTCTGCTTTCATGTCATTTCCTCCAGGAAGTGTAGAAGAATTTTAATTAAGACCATGGTTGTTCTGGCAAGAGATCACATCCAAAGACATTCTAGGTCTGTGTGAAATGGCTGAAATACAGACACACCTTTAACCCCAGGAGACAGAGGCAAGCAGATACCTGAGCTCAAGGCCAACTTGGTATAGAGCAAGTTTCAGGTGAAGAAAAGCTTAGATCCAGGTGTGGTGGCACATGCCTTTAATCCTAAAGAATGAAGGTAAAGTTAGTTTGTAAAAGGATGCACCCATGTTTGAAATTTAATTTAGTGGCAAAAAAAGGTGAATCAGAGAAAGATTTGACAGAATAGGATATGCCCAACTCTCCTGAGAAGAGAGGAAAGGGACGCTAATTAAGGGGCAATAGAGAGAGGAGAAGAGGCAGTTTTACTGGGACAGTAATAGAGACAGGTTGCAGAGAGAGAATTCGAGTAAAGATAGGATGAGTCAGAGAATGGGGAGCCAGAAATTAGAGCAGATTGCTTCAGTTAGTTTGAGGCTAAACAGAGGAATTCAGGGGCCAAGGAAAGAGCCAGACTGAGAAAGTTAGCTATGAAAGGAGTTTGAAACAGAATGGCTGAGCTGAGCCAGCCATTCCAAAGCTCAGTAAAAACAAGAGAGGGTGAGCTTATTCAGCAGTACCTATCAGAGCTGAAAACATTCTAGGCCTACGTTAGATTTTATGGAGGCTAGAAGCTTCCAGGATTAGATTTAGGTTATCAGAAGGAGGCAGTAACTATCACAGGAGAACAAAAGTTCCTTTTACAAGGAAGTGTTTACTTTTGGCTCACGGTTTGACAGTACAACCCATCAGAAGGTCATCATGACAGGTGCACAGGGAAGCTGGTCACACTGTGTTCACAGTCAGGAAGCAGAGAGAGATGGATGTAGCTCCTTGGCACACCTCCACTTTACTCAGCCCGAGACTCTAGCCCATAGAATGATACATCTACCTTCAGAGTGGGTCTTCCGACTTCAATTATCCAAGTCTAGAAACTCCTTCATAGACATGCCCATAGACTACGGAGACAGTGATTCTAGATCCCGTCAAATTGACAATGTTAACCACACAGGTATTGTGATAATAGAGGGGTAGGTTGGAGTTTTATTGATTAATAGTGGGAAGAAGATTGGGTGTGGCTCAGTAGTAAAATGTTTGCCACGGGAGGCTATGGTTTTGGTACCCAGAAAGAAATAAAATCTGTTTTGAGACAGAAAGAAAATGCCAGTTGTGTTTGTTAAGAAAAATGCACCAACTCTACAGTCTTGCTGGCACAAGTACTTTACAAAAAAGCATCACTTAAATGTGAAATGTAGGTTTACTTTATATGCCTGGACAAGGACGGCATGGCCTAGAGCCTCAGTGGTGGTAGGACTGGGGGTGAACAGAGCTCTACCAAGCCTCCCCTTCTACCTGCTCATTCTTTTGTTACCACAGTTCCCTAGACTCACAGAGAAGGTCTGAGAGAAATCGCCGAAGTTTTGTTTGTCATCCTTACGATGCTCAGGAGTAATTCTTTTGTTGTTGTTGTCTTTTGAGACAGGGTTTCTCTTGTGTAGCCTTGGCTGTCCTGGCCTTGGCTTGTAGACCAGGCTGGCCTGGAACTCACAGTGATTCACTTGCCTCTGCCTCTGAAGTGCTGGAACTAAAGGTGTGCGCCGCCATGACCAGCTTCTCTGTTTAGGGCACAGATTCTGCTCCAGTATGTTGACTGTGAGAAAGCGAGCTTGCTTTTTTAATGTCACGTGGATGTGACTGCTGCGGTTTGTCCCAGGGAATGGAACCTGGCCCCATAACTGAGGAAACTGACATGCAGTCTGTGATGTCACTGTTAGCTTGGCTGGAGAAGCAGTGTGCAAATCCTCTTGGTCTTAGAACATAGACATAGACTTTCTCTGTGTTGGCTGTATGTACATACCTATCTATGTACAGATACAGAAATATACGTACACCTATGTTATATGTTCATAACACACACATGTATTATATTGTATATAACATACAGGTAATGTCAATCTCTGTGATAGAATAACCACAGAGTATATTACGTAAATATACATATTGTTTTTGTTCTTATTTTTTGATAACTTCATACTAGTGCTATATTTACGTCACCTCCACCTCTCCCTTCCCCAACAAACTCCTCTTTTGTTCCCCCAAGTGTTATTTTTAGAAAGGTATGGCAGTGGCCAAGCCTCTTCTGGAAAGGTTCACGAGTGTAATGCAGACGGCTCTCCTGTGGCAAGGCCTGAGGAGTGGGTCCCCACATGGCAAGGACCTGTGGGGGTATTCGTAGAGAATCCTGTCCTTTCCTGAGGGTACTCTTGGCTAGCTTTTGCCTTGTGTTTTTGCGCTTTTGGCTTTGCTATTGGAAGTTTTTGTTTTCACTTTGTCTATCACAGACGTTACCCCAGAATCAGATAAAGAAAGCACAGACTTTCTTTGTCTGTGTGTAGTTCACTCTTATTTGTCTTTTAGGATTGTGGGAATGGTGAACTCAGAGGCCAGCTCTTTCATAACCTCTCCCTGGGAGGTGCAGCCTTGCCAGGCCACAGAGGAAGATGATGCAGCCAGCCCTGATGAGACCTGTTAGGCTAGGGTCAGACAGAAGGGGAGGAGGACTTCCCCTAGCAGTGGACTAGGGGAGGGGCATAGAGGGAGCTGAGGAAGGGTGAGTGGGACTGGGAGGAGACGAGGGAGGGGCCACAGCTGGGATACAAAGTGAATAAATTGTAATAATAAATAAATAAACAAATAATAATAATAATAATAATAATAATAAAAAGGATTGTGGGAATGGAACAGATCACTACTCCTCTGTTAATAATGATGATTTGGTTGAGTCAACACAGGGCCTGATCTGGGTACATCAGCTAACATCTGGATGTTCTCTCCTGATGGGAACTTGGTTCTGACAACAATTTGCCCACAGACCTGTTCCAAACAACAGGTAGATGATTATCAAAAGGTTAGGAAGGTCCTGCTGAATCCAAGACTTAATAGGAACACTCAGAGGTGAGCCAAGTAAGGATGAGGAATTGATTCAGGTTACCTATTTGCTGAGAGTCCTGGGCACTAGAGAAATTAGACCTCCTGACTAGGATGTTGGGGGGATGCTAGATGCCAATAATTAAATCAGAATTTCCTGGGCATGTAGTGTGTCACTTCTCTCTACTACTGTATCCGTCATTGCTGCCAACCTCGGTCACTTGGTTCTGTCCCAGTGTGCTGTGTTAGATATTAACTGCTTGCGGAAGCTGTTTCCTTCTTGATGTAGTTCATGGGTTAGCAAGAAACTGCGGGGACTAAGGAGAAGGAAGGGAAAAGCACCAGTGTGCACATTATTGTTAAATGTTGGAAGTTCTTAAAACAAACTGTACATGGGAAAATGAGAAAATGAATGTAAAACCTTTTCAGCTGTGAAAAAGTAGATGTATAAATAAAGGTGGCCTGAGCTGTCTCAGTGCCAGAGTGTGTGATGGGCACCTCCTGGTCCAAGTGTTCTTTCGTGGATTCCACACATTCTCCCTCGGGTTCTGACCTATCCTCCTACTCCTACCCCCCGCCGGGGCTGGGCTCCGGCAAAGATATATTTTACTTTTAATTGTGTGTTTGAGCACATATAGGTAGGGAAGCCCAGGGAGGTCAAAAGCACTCCCTTCAGCTGGAGTCAGAGGTAGGTGTGATCCATCTGACACAGGCGCTGGGAACAGAGCTTGTGTCCTCCGGAAGAGCCGAGTACACTCTCAACATCTGAGATCTTGCTCCAGTCCTTCATAATGGGCTTCTAAGAATAAAGTTAAAGTTTCAGGGGTTTGGGAGAGATGGCTTCAAAGGGTCAAATACCACTGTACAAGCAAGAGGACCTGAGTTTGAGTCTCTAGCGTAAAAATCCAGGTGTGACAAGAAAAAAAAAAGCAACCTACAGTAAGAAGGTGCATGGGTGGAGATGGAGAGAAGAGGATTCTGGGAGGGGCCTGGAGAAATGGCTCAGTAGTTGGAAGCTCTGTCTGCTCTTCCCAAGGTCCTGAGTTCAATTCCCAGCACCCACATGGTAGCTCACAGCTACCTCTCCAATGCCCTCTTCTGTCCATGCAGTCAGAGCACTCATGTACATAAATAGATAAATTTAAAAAGAAGATGATGATTCCGGGAGCCTGCTGGTCAGCTAGTCTAGCCAAAATGACAACATCCAGGTTCAGTGAGAGAGTTTGTCTCTAAGTAAGGTGGGGAGTAATTGAGGAAAACACATAACTTTGACCTTTGGGCTCTACACACATGCACAGGCAAGCACCCTGGTACACAGACATGCATGCCTGTGCACACACACCACCCCACACACTTTTTTTGATGTAATATCAGATATGTCAAAACCTGTTTCCACAGCCATGGCGGCCCTCCCAAACAGCAGATTTCCCTCCTCACATGGAATCCTAGGCTCCCCCTCTATCTGTACTTACCAGGGAAGAACTGACACAGAGAAACAAGTGCTAGTCCAGTGTGTAAATCTTTGCGTCCAGCCTCAGGCAGTACACCTCCAGAAAAGACGCCTATGCTTTAGCCTGAACAGCAGCTGCTTTCAGTATATTGCTCCAAGTAGGCCAGAAAGAGCTATAGAGAGGCAGTGTAAGGGAGTTCTGATTGCCTGGGAGCCAGACTACTGAGTGACAGCTGCTGTCGCTTGGGAGCTTGGGAAGGTGCTTCTTCTACTCACACAGTGACTGTGGAGTAGTTATTTCCACAGGACTGAGAGATCTCCTCCCAGGATGTTCACTGGCTCAAGAAGTAGCCAGCAGCAGGGCAGTAGAGATGGCTCAATGGTTAAGAACACTGGCTGCTCTTGCAAAGGACCTAGGTTCAATTCCCAGCACTCACATGTCAGTTGATAACTGTCTGAAACTCCAAGATCTGGCAACTTCATACAGATATACATGTAGGCAATGTAAAATAAATATGAAAATAATGTTAATCATTAAAAAACAATTTAAAAAAGTAAACAGCATTCACAAGGTCCCTCCTCACAAGCTTATAAGCACTATAACCCCAATCAATGGAGCCTCCAGGCAACTCCAGGAGTACAGCTTTCATGAGCTCTGATTCATGCTGGGGTGGGTTTTTCAGTGATCTAAGCCTCTGAGGAACACTATTTCTTTGCAAGTCACCCTTCATCTATGTCCCAATAAACCCAGTGGCTCAGTGAACTGGACTTGGGTGGAATTACTTCTGTGGGCTGCTGGTAGTGCCATGTCTGGGATGAATAGACGTTTGTTCAGGTCTCCCCAGGAACGGTCACACAACACCTGTTCTCACTCCGCGTAATGAGCATGGTGTTTGTTTACCAGGGCAAGGATGCTTACGAGAGCAATTTGAAGCATAGCTAACTATGCTAAGTGTCTGACTGTCCTGTTGGAACAGTGCTGCTGCTCTCTTCTCGAAGACACTGACAGGTGCCATGCTATGATGCTGTGAGTCTCTTGCTAAGACTCCCAGGTGCCAGAGTGTCTCACCTGACGGAGTGAGTTGACATCAAACCTCACATCCTGCTCCCCACCCCACCATTCCCTGCCTTCTGCCTGAGAATCAAAAATCCCGGCTGCATTCTTGTGCTGGGTCAAGGCCGCTTTTGGCGGCTGCTTTGATATTCAAGTCTCAGGCTTTGATATTCAAGACAGGCTTCTACCAGACTTTCCCCTGGAGTCAGGGAAGAATTTGCAAGTCCATCCGCCTTTTGTTTTGTGACAGCAGGTGGGAGAGCTTGTAAAATCACAGCTCCTGCCTCACCTCCTTGTGAAGTTAACCCATTGTGTAAACTGTGTTGTATAATGAAGCAAGGCTACCTGGCCGCTCCGCTTTTTGGGTGCAGAGCGCATGGCACTAAGAGCAGACTGCCAAAAGCCTCTGGGAACATAATATGTGTTGTGTATTTTATTAATTTCAATCCTCACTCCCGACTCAGGAACCCGTTCTGCTCTGCTGGCGGGCTCCGGCAGCTGTGAAACCCACCCCATCCTCAGAAAGGGGTGAGAGACTCCCCACTTCTGCCACATAGGCCCTGAATTCCTTTCGTCAGCTGTCCATGGAGTTAATAACTCTTCTAACAAACTCCTTACCCTCAACAGTTCCTCTCGGTCAGTGTCTCTCTTGAGTCCTGAGAACATTCACTAACAGGACACAATGTGCTCTCACTGCAAGCCAGTTCTTGGCAGCCGCCTTCACTCTCTGAGCAACGGATATGCTTGAGGCACTGACTGGAAGAAAGCTGGTCTGAACCACCGTGGAAACCCAGCAGCCATAAAGCATTAATGTAGCATACACTCTGGTTAAGAGAAAGGCGTTTAGGGGTGATGGCAGTTTTGCGATGGAGACGGGCTGTCTCGACCCACCCTCATTATGTGGTTCATGACCGACAAAATGCTCTACGCTAAGAAGTCTTGAAAGAAGAGCTCTGAAGCCCTTGTGTCTCCTCCAGGCGGTTAACCTGGTACCCAGTGGCCTTCACTGAAAGGAGTTTATGGAGTATGTCTCTGCCAACTACAACTCATGAATGCCACTTTTCCAACCACACGCACTATGGCTCGCATTAGACCTGAATGTGCTGGGGTTGCTCTGGAGCTACTATGTATTTAAATGTTCCCCATCAAGTCGCTTGTTCCCCAAGCTCTTTACTGCCCCATGAGTAAATTCTCACATATTCAAAATGACTTTGTACAAACCTTTGAGAGGTTCAAAAACTTGGAGTTAATTCTTGGGACTGGGGCAAAGTCACCAGATCACAGTCCTTTCAGAACAGGGGTCCAGCAGCAGTCCCCCACCCAGATTAACCTTAGGGTGTGACTAGAGTCACTAGCCCCTAAGAAAGCCCATGGAATGTGTTAACTCCCCCTGCCCCTTGCTACAGCAGTACCTTGCTGGGGGTGTGTGTGTCAGGTGTCCCCAGGTAACCAGACCTGATCATTTGCAGTTTTGGGGCCTGATAACAAACCAATCATTTTAAAGGTCAGCTCCCCTAGAGACCCTTTCACCCAATCCTGTACTGCCAAGATTTGCACTTCCCTACTTTTGCTTTTGCCTTCTTAAAAACCCTGTTCCCCCAGAGTTGGGGGTCGCTCACCTCTTTGTTCTTGTAAAGGGCAGCCACCCAGCTCGAGTTTGTAATAAAGGCCCTCGTGTGTTTTGCATCGGACTCAGAGCCTGTTGGTCATTTGGGGACTCTCGATCTGGGTATATCACCTTGCCCTCCCCTCCCCCCAAATCATCCCTGATGAGCTAATAAAGTTGCCTACAGCCTGAGCTGGGCAGAAAAGAGGTAGGCAGAGCTAAGATTTCTTGGCTTTGGGGTTGCAGAAGGACCATGAGGAGGGGGAGGAAAGAGGAAGAAGGAGAAGAGGTAGCCAGGGGTAATCAGGAGCATGCAGACAACAGCAGCTTGTTCTGAGGACTGGCCCGATGAAGAAGAAGCAGCCTATATGGAACACATGCAAGTATTTGGGATTTTGGATGGGAAGCAGACAAGATCACTTAGAGGGTTGATATCTACCCAATCCTAGTGTTTTAGGGCTCATTATAAATCTAACAAGTCTCTGTGTCTTTTATTTAGGAAATAGCTGTTTAAGGAACGACTGCCGCTGCATTAATAACTAGATTTAATTAATATTAATAGGATAATTAATTCCATTTACATAAATGCACTATGCTTAGACAGCTTATAAGAAAAATCTTGTGTCTGGATATGGTGACGGACACCCTGGAGGCAGAGGCAGGCAGATCTCTGTGAATTTAAGGCCACCCTGCTCCACAGAGCTAGCTTCAGGACAGCCAGGGTTACATAAAGAAACCCTGTTTCGGAAAAAAAAATCTTGTTTGATGACTAAAGAAACTTCATCTTATGCTAGGCATCAATCTTGGTACTCTCTAGGCATCTGTCTCTGAGTCCAGTCCCCTGAAGATAAGTTTCCAGTAATCCTGACTCAGTGGCCTCTACCCAAAAGTGTGCAGCTGTGACTATCTATTTGCTACGATATGACTAACTGCTTTTTGGTTTCTGTAACCTGCTTATGCAAACATGCAAGGGCTACTTTGAGATTGCCTTGGGTACCTAATCTTGGCTTGCTTGTGCAGATATTCAAGGTTTTCTCTCACCTTTAAAAATCCTTTCCCCACTCTGTTTTTCATGGCAACCTCAAGTCTGCCGCAAAGATTGCTGTCTTGCTAAATTCTTTGATCACCTTCCCCTGACGGGTGTGTGTGTGGTGTGCAGCCTTACCAGGCCACAAGGAAGACAATGCAGCCAGTTCTGATGAGACCTGATAGTCTAGGGTCAGATGGAAGGGGAGGAGGACTTCCCCTATCAGTGGACTTGGGGTTGGGAGGGGCCGAGGGAGGGGGCTACAGCTAGGATACAAAGTGAATAAACTTTAATAAAACAATAAATAAATTAAAAAAATAAAAAATAATAGTTTTGCCAATGTCTCTGTCTTGAGTCAGACAGGCCTTGTGACTCTGACAGGGAAAAGAATGTTTTTGTTCACCAGGACAGTCCAGGGGAAGATACTATGTGCTTTAAAACAGCTTTTAAAAGATAGACTGTTCCCAATATCAATTACTGTTGCTTATCTCATACTCCCGTTCTTGGTTTTATTTAATTCTTTAAAACTTTTGCTAAAATATAAACTTTCTATACCTTAAGATTTGTAAGCATATTAAATATGACTAAGAATCTATAAACAAAACAAAAACAACTTGATGCCAACAATTTTTTGAGTTCCCATAGATACCTAGTTTTTATAGCTTTCTAGGTTACAGATATTATTTGGCAACTTAATGACTTTGGAAAAAATACATATTAAGCTTTTTAGGTTGACTGCCTCCATCTGCAGACACATAAAAACTGAAATACAGTGAAACCCTGTGTCTAAAATTGCCCCATTAATAACTTCAGATAAGCCTGATTAAAATAGAGCTCGACTTGTTAAAAGTTAATATTCGACTTGTGCATGAAGTGAGTGGAGCCGGAGACAAAAGCAGAGGCCAAACTCTGACAAGATGACCGGACTGCCCCGCAGGATCATCAAGGAAATCCAGCGTTTGCTGGCAGAACCAGTTCCTGGCATTAAGGCAGAATCAGATGAAAGCAACGCCTGTTATTTTCATGTGGTCATTGCTGGGTCGCAGGACCCCCTCTTTGAGGGAGGGACTTTAAAACTTGAACTGTTCCTTCCAAAAGAATACCCCATGGCAGCACCTAATGTATGTTTCAGCACCAAAATTTCTCATCCTGATGTAGAGAAGTCGGGAAGAACATGCTTAGATATTTTGAAAGATAAGTGGTCTTCAGCACTGCAGATCCGCACGGTTCCAGGCTATCATTCCAGGCTTTGTTAAGTGCTCCTAATCCAGATGATCCACTAGCAAATGATGTAGCCGAGCAGTGGAAGACCGAAGAAGCACAAGCCATAGAAACAGCAAGAGCATGGACTAGGCTATATGCCATGAATAATATTTAATTCGATTAGATCATCAAGTATACATCCCTTTTCCTGTTCTATCAAGACTTCTTCCTTTTTCCCGTTTGCACTTAATGGGCACAGTCTTAGAACCATCACAGAACAAAAGCTCAGGCATCTTCATCTTTGGTGATTATTACATGCACATTAGTAAATCTATGTCTTGTCCCGATTCACTGTTGTAAAGAATGAGCAGAGGCTAAAAGTATCATCTGGGTTTTTGGGAGATATTGAAAAGCAGTGACTCCACTTTGATCATTTCCCTATCGTGGTTTAAGTACAAAGAACTGCGAATGAAGGTAGTTGTCAGGGTTAGCCGCCAGAGGTATGAGTGTTTTTATTTTATTTTTTAGGGGGAAAGTAGTTTAATTTTATGGCTGCCTTTCCCCTTCCCTGTCTTAAGGGATCTAATTGCAATGGTTAAATGCAGCTAAACAGTTTTTCAGAATATGATCTCTAGCCAAGTTTAACTTTAGATGTTGTAGGTGGACAAGCTTGATTGTCTGAACCAAAATGGGAACATTAAATAAAATCACATCCCTCACTAATAATATTGGCTTTGCTGTCAAGTGTAGATTTTCCAACCCTCAGCCCTCCGAAGAAGAAGAAGGTGAAGAAGAAGAAGAAGAAGAAGAAGAAGAAGAAGAAGAAGAAGAAGAAGAAGAAGAGAAGAAAGCTTGTGATCATTTTGTATGGCTTGTCTGGAAACTTCTGTAAATCTTATGTTTTAGTAAAATATTTTTGTTATTCTAAAAAAGTTAATATTCATTTATATATATATATATATACATACATACATAGTCATCAGACCAGTCACTCCTTTTAGCTTGTCATATGATTAATCTCTCAACTACAGATGCTGCCTTTCAGCCACGCTTACCCCTGTGCTCAAAACAGAACTAACTGAGATGGCTGGTGGGAGTGTGCACTTGTAGTTCCAGCACTTAGAAGATAGAGGCAGGTGGATCTCTAAGTTCAAGGCCAGTCTGGTCTACAGACGGAGTTCTAGGACAGCCAGGGCTACACAGAGAAACCCTTGAAACAACAACAACAATAAAAAGCAAAACAAAACAAAAACCAGACCCAAACTCAGACTGTACTAATAAAGGTTTTAAGGATTTCTAATACCGGTGAGTCACCGTGGCCTTCTGTTAATTCCAGGGCAGGCAGCTGCAGGATGCACCATCTTTCAGTTACTATGAACAGATTCTTCCTATTACATAAATAATAAGGTGTGGGCCATAATAGGGCAGAACTCACTGTGCTACCTGTGCTGGTTAGTTTTTGTCCATTGAGCATAAGCTAGAGTAGTTTGGGAAGAGGGAACCTTGAGAAGATGCCACTATCAGATGGGGCTGTAAACAAGCCTGTGAGGAATTTTCCTGACTGATGACTGAAGAGAATAAGCCCAGCTCAACTGTGGGTAGTGCCCTCCTTGGACAGGTGGTCCTGGGATGTATAAGAAAGCTGATTGAGAAAGCCAAGAGGAGCAAGCCAGTGAGCAGCCTTGCTTCACGACCTCTGCTTCAGTTCCTGCCTTGAGTTCCTGTCCTGACTTCCCTCAAGTGTTCTGAGATCACAACTGTGTGATGCTAAGGGGAAGGTATCCAATACCAGATTTCAAGTCATACCACAGAGCCATCACACTAAGAACAGCATGGCACAGACATAAAGGCAGGCACATAGACCAACGGCATAGAATAGAGGGCCCAGAAAAAACTATAATCTGTTCCAAACACACAAGGCAGAAGCAGTCTAACAAATGGGGCCAGGAGAGCTGTCTGTCCACCTGGCTGGAGACTAGAAGTGGATTTCTCCCTCTGCTCTGCACACAGGTCAATACAAAATGAGTCAAATGCAATTTTTTAAAAAGGAAAGCTTGAAAAGCCATTATGAAACTTATTCAACAATCTAAAAAGATAATAAAAACTTTAAAAATGAAAAGGTGAAACAAAAGCCAGGACACACACACTTGTCCTGGCTCTTTCTGCTGGACCATGTGTCTTTTTGTCCCTTTCTGGCTCTGTAGGTGCCTGGTTCTTCTGGCATGCTATCTCCTGAAGGAAATTTAATTCTGAAAGCTACAATTTCATCTTCCTCCTTTTGGTCACCTGTTCCTAAATCTATAGGGATTCGTGGCCTTGAACACTGAATTGGTGTGTAGACTCCATGAAGGGCACTTGTAGCTTACAGGCAAACAAATACAAAAAAAGCAGCCGTGGCTGGTGTCTGAAAACGGCAAGCAGACAGAAATGCGGAGGACGTGGGGAGGCATTTAACTGCTCCTCCTAGTGGAAGGATGGGCAACTTGCAGGAGAAACTCTGTGACCTTTCTGGGCTCTTCTGGGTTTCATTTGGGAAAGCCAATAGAAACAATTCCATTTTCAGCTGGAGAGTTTTCCACTCTTTTCTCTCCACAATTTTTCCCCCTAAAAGCATGGTCGATTAATCATGCTTTTCTCTGGTACCTTGTGGCAGGTGGCCCACTGAGCAGCAGGAGGCAAAGGCTGAATGGAGTCTCGTTAAAAAAACAAAACAAAAACAACAAGGAAGAACCCAGGGAAGATGCTCGATCTTCATTCAGAAGGACAAACGCGATAGACATTGGAAGCAGGAGAAGACAGGGAACAGGACAGGAGCCTACCACAGAGGCCTCTGAAAGACTCTCCTGATTGAGGTATTGAAGCCGAGGCTGAGACTCATAGCCAAACTTTGGGCAGAGTGCGGGGAATCTTATGAAAGAAGGGGGAGATAGAAAGACCTGGAGGGGACAGGAGCTCCACAAGGAGAGCAACAGAGCCAAAAAACAAAACAAAACAAAACAAAAACAACAAAAAAACGGATCCCTGAGGACCCTGCAGAGACTGATATTCCAACCAAGGACAGTGCATGGAGAGGACCTAAAACCCTGGCTCAGATTTAGCCCATAGACTCAGTCCCCAAGTGGGTTCCCTAATAATGGGAGCAGGGGCTGTCTCTGACATGAACTCAGTGGCCAGCTTTCTGATCACCTTCCCCCTGGGAGAGGCACGGGGGAGGGGGGGGGCGCAGCCTTGCCAGGCCACAGAGGAAGACAATGCAACCAGTCCTGATGAGACCTGGTAGGCTAGGGTCAGATGGAAGGGGAGGAGGACCTCCTCTATCAGTGGACTGGGGGAAGGGAATAGGGGGAGAAGAGGGAGGGAGGATGGGATTGGGAGGAGTTGAGGGAGGGGGCTGCCCCTGGGATACAAAGTGAATAAATTGTAATAAATGATAACAAATTAAAAAAAGAAGAAAAATGTGTAAATAAAAACAAAACAAAACAAAAAAACCTTTTTGGCCAAATTTGAACAACATTCAAAGACGTTTAGTAAGAGTGGCCCTTAGGTACAAAGGTAAAATGCCACAGCCCTGAAGACTTTGTGCAGAGATCCTAATAATGATTGCTTATCAATCAAAAGCATGGATGTGTTAATTGCCATGTCCTAAATGTGTGCTTTGTGAATGGCTTACTTTTTAGGTATTTATAAGTCAGTACACATCAAGGCTGGAGAGGTGGCTCAGGGGTCAACAGCACACACTGCCCTTTCTGAAGAACCACATCAAGTAGCTCATAAGCAGCATCAGGGCATTCAACATTCTCTCCCAGCCTCCACAGGCATGTGCCCACATGAAGGTGGATGAAAATAACCGATTCCACAAAGTTGTGTGCCTGACCTCTACACACTTGCTACCGCTTGCATACACGTAGATAAGGATTTATTTGTACAGCCAGTTTAATATGTGCCTTGCATTAAATCTTAATTTTATTTTGAGATGAAGGTGAATAAAGCAAGCTTGTGCATACAGGCATACAATGGAGAAGAGTGACAATGTGCCCAAGTACTTCTCCATTTGTATGGTTGGTGACCCCTAGAGTCCCCTGTGCCTTAAGTCTGCTTTTTAAGGATATGAAAGGCAGCCGGACATGGTGGTGCATGTTTTCAATCCCACACTTGCAAAGCTGCTATGGGAGGATCTCTGTGAGTTCCTAGTTAGCCTGGTCAACATAGCAAGTTCCAGGCCAGTCAGGGCTACATAGTGAGACCCTGACTACCAGGTGGGCAAGAAGGAGGAAGAGAAGGAAGAGAAGGAGGAGAAGGAGGGAGATAACATTACAGGCAATGACTGGGTTATGATGCTTGCTGCCATCCATACAACTTTCTGTTTGTCAACTTGACCCAACCTGGAATCACCTAGGAAGAGTCTAGAATGGAGTATTGTCTACATCAGGTTGGTCTATGGGCGTCTTATAGGGAATTTTTCTTAACTGGGTTATTGATGTAGGAAGAGCCATCCCACTGTGCCTAGCACCATTCCCTGGGTTTGAGCTCTGGACTGTGTAAAAGAAGAGAAAGTGGTTGAACACTGAGCATCCTAGCTACTTCAAGCACCTGCTGCTGTGACTTCTCACAGTGATGGACTGTCCCATGAAATGTGAGCTAAAATAAGCCCTTTCCTCCTTTAAGTTGCTTTTTGTCAGGATGCTTTATCTCAGCAACAGAAAGGAGGACACTGTTATTTCCTCCACTTAGCTACTGAAATAATATTGTAATAAACATCTACAAACAAGTATTTCTAGACCTTTAATTCTTTTTGATACATACCCACTAGTGAGATTACTGGAGCCTATGGCAATCTTGTTTCAAATACAGAATTTTAGTTCTAACTTCAGTTAATAGACTGGGAAAGGCGGCAGTTACAAGCACAGGCTATTCCTGCCACAGTGGGAATATGTCTTTGAACTCGTAAGAGAGGAATGAGAACGGGCTATTTAAAAACTCCTAGAAGACTGTTTCCAGGACCATCTCAATCTATGCATTTGGAACACTGTACTTGCAAATATGTGATGATATTCCCACCGTGATGGAGAAAGCTGGACAGTGAAAAACAGATCAACAATCGTCTTGATAAGAAATATTGATGCGGCATGGTGGAGCACACTTGTAATCCCAGCACTCTGGGAGACAGAGGCAGGAGGATCTCTCTGGGTTTGAGGCCAGCCTGGTCTACAGAGAGTTCTAGGACAGCCAGGGCTACACAGAGAAACCCTGTCTTGAGAAACCAAAAATAAAGAAATATTGAAAGCATCTAGGCTAGATTTCTTTTAAACAATTAAAGATATATGTGTGCATGTATGCGAGTGCACACACACATCTTTATATAGGTATCACACAGTGAGCGTTATTAACAATTAGAAAGATTTACCCTAAACCCCACATGATAGAAGTGTTGTCAATGCCGGTAGCTTGCTTTCCTAATGGGGCAGGAAGGTGTCCAGCAAACTCACAACTCAGAGGCCTGGGAAGGGATCCCAGCTCTGGGTGGGACAGTGTCCCAGGGTGTCCTGAGACACAGGAGCCCAGGAACCTCACAGTTCTGAGGAAGCCACCTCATCAGAGTTTGCAGCTCCCAGGAAGGGCTGCCCCAATCCTGATGAGCTGAGGAGCCTGAGCTCTGCCCCTTCACTTCCTTCTTCTCTTCTTCCTCTGAAGAGGAAGTGGGCCACAGCAGGCAATAAATCTCAAGAGATTCACTGGAAGGACAAATCCAGGAGCAGCTGTCTCTGCTCCAGGGTGAAGACAGCAGGGAACTGGAGCTGACTTCGTGGTCAGCTCTTTCTGGGACAGGGATTTCCAGAATGAGGATTGGTGGGATTTCAAGTCCTGAGCTTGGGGAGCTCAGGGATTGGTGGGCTTTCCTCTTCAGGGATTGGTGGGTTTTTGTCCAGTCCATAACCTGGGAGGAGTCCTGCTGAGGGGCTGGGGATGACAGCTGCAGAGGTCTGGGGAGGGGCTGGGCCGCTGGAGCTTCCTCGGGCGGAGGTCTGGCGGCTTCTCTGCCTTGAGGTTACAGTCTACAAAGCGTCCATTATTTAGAGTTCACTGCGAAGGCAGCAGGCTGAGG
>CM053757.1:44628601-44651637 GCA_028658305.1 Pachyuromys duprasi
TCTCTTTGCCTTCCAGGGCCCTCACACTTCCCAAGGGCATACCCACGTGCTTTGCTGAACCTTGCTCAATTTGAGTCTGCCTGCTCTTCCTCACGTCTTGGAATCCACCGCAGCCCACCACGGTGGGGAAGACAGATCGTGATAGCAATGTCTCGAGTGGTACTTGGGTTTGACTCAGGAGGCGTCTGCTCTTCTTGTGCTCTTCCCCATTTGTAACTGAAGAATCTTGCGAGGGGACAACTTTGCTCTACTTCCGTCCTTGCCTACACGTTTATAGGTGGTGCCTGAACAAGTGGACTTTCACGCCATCTTTACTTCTGCAGTGACTATGGGATTCTGTTGGGAGGAGGCTCTGTTCTCCATCCCGATTCCAGCAGATTTTCACTTCCCTGGAGGTACTTCCCTCTTGTGGCCATCACCCATGGCCTCCGCGTGGCAGATGTGGTCAGTGAAGAAGGGGTCATCAACTGCTGCTCTCGGCAGCTTATTGCCAGCAGATGGCATCTCTCCACGCCTCTGCTATCATTTCCCACCTCCATTTCCTTACTGAACCCCACAGTTTTTCTCTCACCATCTGCCTGTTTGTGATAAATGTAACAAAATGAAACAAGAGTGGTGTCTGGGCATGACTTGTGGAGTTGGTTTTGTCCTGTTACTAAGTAGCTTGGGCCATTTTCAGTGTATTTTTATTTTAATTGTGTGTGCCAGAGGGCAACCCCGAGTGTCATCCGTTCCTCAGGAGGTGTCTACCTTGTTTTTGGAGACAGGGTTTCTCAATGAGTATGTAATCTGGCAATTCAGCTGGGCTGGCTGGCCAGAGAGCCGTAGGGATCTGTCTGTGTCCCAGCCTGGCTTTGGTTTTTAATGTGGGTTCTGAGATCAAACTTAGGTTCTCAAACAGGCAGAACAAATGCTTCACCCACAGAACTATTTCCCCAGCCCCCGAATTTAGATAAACATAAATCTTATAAGCTTATACAGCTCCATCTACGGATGCAGCTTTCATTTTTGCTATTTGTCTTTTTTAGACATGATATTCAATTTGTTCTCTTAGGTTACTTAATGCACTCAATTTCTTCTTCTTTGTTTCTTTCATTCTTACAAATTTATTTTATTCTTTTGGAATATATTCTACCAGACTTTCTAACATCAAAAGGCTTCCTTATTTTGATGTGTTTGCCCCAAGTTCAGGATTGTATAAAGATGAATTTTAAATCAGTAGAGAAATGCATACAGATTCTAACAAATTTACTAATTACCCACTCAGAGGACAAAGTAGATGCTTACCCCAAGATATTTATAAAAATAGATTCCACGTGGATATATGTATATTAGGAAAGTATATTTTAAGTTTTATTTTATTTTTAGTTATGACTATATATGTGCCTGTACACATGTGTACAGTGCTTGCAGAGGTCATAAGAAGGCAGCAGATCTCCTGGGGCTGGAATTACTGGCATTTTTGAGCCTCCCTGAAGTCAGTGCTGGGTAAACTCAAGTGCTCTACCAGAGAAGAAAGTGCTCACAACTGCTCCTGCCTCATTAGGTATTACGGATTTTTATCAAGAAAACATGAGCTCTGCAACTCAGGCCCTCTTAATAAATGCACGGCAAATTATCTATGTGCCCAGGGTTTGGACAGCCTTGGGCAAACAGGGGATGGATAAAGTTAGGAAGCTTTTCATCACACTGCTAGGACATCTGTCTTAGAGCACAGACCATGCATACAATGGCAAAAAAACATTTCACTCTTCACTACTCTTACAAGTCTTTGGTTATTTATACCGAGACTCAAATACATACTAAAGCAAATCTTTTATTTGAATAAATTTAAATAAATAAGAATATAAAATACAGGTCTGCAAACATGTCGGTTTACTAACATAAATACCAACTTACAAGACGTGTAGGCATAAGAGAATACGATAGAAAAGAGAACTGTGATGAGGCCTGAGAGAGAATACAAAACCAAGTCATCGGTGATGGGCGTCAAAAGCGCCACAGACAAACCCCTGCAGGTGCTCCCGGTGACGTCACCACAGCCGGAAGAGGCCGGTCTCGGGCATCACGGGATGTGGTACTCCCGGAAGCACTTGGCATGGACGCCCTTCTGGCACTTCTCACAGCGGGTGTTGGTCTGTGAGTGGCAGAGGGCGCACCGGGTCCTCTTGTCCTGATGGACAATCCAGTGCCCGATCCTATCGAAGCGGCTCTCGGTCTCCAGCCGCCGGCTGCGCCTCGCCGGGGAGGCAGGGTCCGCGTTGCTCTCCAGGTACACGCGGGCCACGTACCTGCGGAAGGCCAGCAGGTCCGCCTGCGCGTCCCGGCTGCACACCCTGTGCAGCTGCCACGCGTTGTTGAGGGCTGCGTCGAGGACGTAGCCCAGGAAGCTCAGGTACCACTTGGTGCCCCGGATCTTCACCTTGTACTTGGCGATGTTCTGGTCCATTCGGTCAACCCCTCTGGCCTTTTCCCTGTAGAGCTTCAGCAGGGATGGCTGGTGGACCTGTGCCCGGGCTTTGGCGGCCCCCAGGCGGCGGCTGGTCGGCCTCCCGGGCTCTATGCCCGCCGCGTTGGAGCAGACGGTCAGCGAGCGGCTGCTGTACCAGTGGATGGTCTCCTGGCTCTCATCCAGCTTGTAGTCGAGAGAGCCCCTCTTCCTTCTCCTCGGCTCTTTGGGAGCCTTGAGGGGACAGCGCTCGCTTCTGTGCTCATAAACGGTTCCTGTGGCCTTCACCCCCTTCTCTCTCAAGACGGACATCAGCTTGACACTCGTGAAGACCCTGTCAAAGAGGATGTGGTATGGCAGGCAGCCACGCTCCCGAAGTGCGTCCACAAACCTGATCACCATGCTGCCCCCTACGTCCAAGCCTCGGGCTGGCTCGGTGAACGGAGTGCCCTGGGAAGGTTCGAACCACACCAGGTAGCCCCTGCTGGTCGTCCCACACCAGATCTTGTAGCCCAGCCGGACGGGCCTCGCTGAGCGCCGCTGCTTGGAGCCCCGGGGCCCAAAGTACTCGCAGATGGAGTTTCCGAAACTGTAGAACTCTTCCAGGGGCGCGTGCTTCCGGAAGTTACGGTTCATGCGGATAAGGAGGGGCCTGACCTTGGCAAACCTGTCGCCTTCGTCCAGCTCACCGTTATCCGCAAAGTGCAGGTATGAGAAGATCAGCTCAAATCTGTCCCTTCTAATAGCGTCAGCCACAAGGTGATGATGAGAGTCGGGGGCCGTCTCCCAAAACATCCGTCTCCTTGGGTAGGAGACGTACCCACTTAAAATCAAGACGCCCAGGACACACTTCAGTTCCTGGGCCGTGAGGTCTAGGGTGACGTTTTTCTGCCGTGCATAACGGTTGGTCTCATCCACAATGAAACTGATTGTCCCGCCATCAAAAAACAGTTCAAAGAGGCCCACAGGACTCAGCTCCTTGGTTTTCAGGTCCTCTATGTGAGGGTCTGAGGCAGGCCAGCTGCCGAAGTCTGGCTGGATGTCTCTCTTGGTCCAAACAGGGTGAGTGTCCACTGCTGCCTTCTGCTTTTTCTTGGCCGGCTGGAGCTCCGGCTTGTCTTCCTCCCCCTCCCTCTCCTCCCCCGCCTCCCCCTTCCCCCCCTCCTCCATAGGGTCTAAGTCCTCAGAGACCACTGAAGCATGCAGCACCCGGCCAGGCAGCTGGGCACCATTCCGGTCACTGTCTTCTTCCCCAGAGTCCTCATCAGTGAGGTCCCCGGAGGCGTTGTCAGGGGGCGCAATGAAAATCTCCCTGTTGCTGCCGAGCTCATCGTCCTGCAGAGTGCTCAGGACCTCCAGCAGCTTAGGAGACCTCACCTTTGGGCGCACTCCTCTGGCAGGGACAGCTCTGCAATGACAGAACGGTCAGACAGAGGGGCAGGAATGGTGGGGGTGGCCCTGGGGGAAACCGCTCGGCCCCTTCCTCGTGAAGGATGAGGGGAGTTAAGCCATGCTCACACATCAGGCACACCCTGGGCCAGTGCCCACTTTGTACCATCACCTCCTCTGCCGGCCTCATCTCTTCCCCGCCCTCTCCTCTCTCCGCTGCCTTCCTCCTTTATTCTTTCTGAACAAACTGCACAGTGAGGCCAGCGGGGGGGAAGGGATTAAAACGTCATTGACTAAGGCTTTCGAGCGTGGAATAAATGTTCCCATGAAGCATCTTGAGTCTCTTACCCTGAGTCTGAAGCCATGACAACCTGGGAAGATGAGGATGTTCTCATTCAGGGTCTGTAAGATCCTGTAAGACAACAGAAGTCAGTCTTTTAATAAAGCAACAGGCTCTTTATTCTTTAAAGGGACATTTCTTGCTTATGGCTCACCAACGAGAAGGAAAGGAATGGGACGCACACAGACGAAACAGTGTCAATTGACTCTTCCATCAGGAGCACAAACCAAAGTTACATTCTAAGTCAGTATGGCTCATTGATACAGCTGTGGACATTTGGTGCTAGATAAGTCTTGGCTGGTTGGGCGTAGGGTTTCTGCCCACTAGGTGACTGCAGAATTCCTCATCCTCCTTAACTGCTGATATAAAAAAATTTTACAGGGGCCGAAAAGAATGGCTCACTAGCTAAAGGCTTACACAAGGCTGGCAACTTGAGTGTGGTCCCTGGAATGCACGTGAAGGTAGAGGGAGAGAACTGACTCCGCAGAGTTGTTTTGACTGCCACATACTTGCAGTGGCACTTAGGTACCCCCCCACTCCCAGCACGATAACAGTGGAACAAAAATCTCCAGACACTCTGCTGTTCCCTGGGGTGGGGGCACAAAATCACCTCTGATTTTCAGGGAAGATGGAACTTTTCTGCCTCAGAACTACCCACATTGACAATCACAGGCCACAAGTGGCTACTGGGCACTTAGAACATGGCAAGACGCTGAAATTTTAATTTAAATAGCCACACAGGGTTAATGGACTAGACAAGGAAATTCTGAATATATCAAGAACTAATTGTGGGGCCTCGGTGGGGGAGGAGCACTTGCTGCTCTGGGACCTGAGCTTGGTCCCCAGATCCATGTCAGGCAGCTCACAGCTGCCTCTGACTTCCACTCCAGGGGATCTGATGCTCCTTTCTAGCTTTTGTAGCACATGCACATACATGACACACACATACACACACTTGTGCACACACATGCACACACACAGATACACACGCTCACACACACACTTTAAAAACTTTAAGAACTAATGATGAAAAAGCCAACATTTTAAATTTGGCTTTAATTTTAACAACTTTAATTTTAACATCTTTAATTTTAAGTATTTTATTTTTTGAGGCAAGGTCGTATTTGACCTCACTTTCTTGCTGAGAGGTGTCTTGAACTTCTGATGCCTCTACCTCCCAGTGCTGGATTATAAGTATGTGCCACCATGTTGTTTTATTTTTTTTTTAACTTTCTGTTTTGTTTTGTTTTGAGACAGTGTTTCTGGATGTCCTGGAACTCAACTCTGTAAACCAGGCTGGCCTTGAATTCACAGAAATATGCCTGCGTCTGCTTCCTAAGTGCTGGGATTAAAGGCATGCACCACCACTGCCCAACTAAAAAAGTTTAAACTTCCTTCTTTCCTTCCTTTCTTTTTTTGAGACATCTATATAAACCTGGAGCTCACTATGTAGACGAGGCTGGTCTGGAACTCACAGAGATCTGCTTTTCTCTGCTTCCTGAGTGCTGGGATTAAAGATACCACACCTGGAAAAAAAATTTAAACTTTTAAAGAATAAATGAAACCCAGTATAGGGAAGTTTTTTCCTTGAAAAGTATAAAGTTAAGAAAAAAAATTAAGCATCCTTAGCCTTCCTACAAGAGGGCCCCAGTGGTCCCCACCCTCCCGATATCTACGTAGGCCTCAGCTGTGCTCCTCTCCCTGTGAGACCCCATGATCTACTTCTGACAATCAGAACAGGGCCAGTATGGTGAGCTGTCACCTCTGAGAGGAGGCTACAGACACACTGGCCTTCTATACTGCCCCTGTCTCTACCACCTACGTTGAGGAGAACCAGCTACCATGGCTAAGCTGTCCCATAAAAGGCCTATGGGACAAGAACCTGAATCCTGTCCTTACCCAACAGCCAGAGATAACCCAGGCCCTCATTCTAACACCAAATAGGGGCCCAGCTCCCGAGGAAATCTGAAGAAAATGACTGGCAACTTCTATTATATTTACATTACGATATAGTTCTCAGAGGTGGAACGCTTGCTTTGTATGAAGGTCAAGTTTGTCCCTTGCACTGAAAAATAGTAATAATGCCAAATTTAAAAATAAAAACGTTCATTTTATCAGATGAAATCCACAAGTAGAAGTTATCTGCAGCAAGTATAAAGATTTGTATTTTGGTCGTATAAAGAATCTAAAACATACAGGAGTTTAAAAAAATCCCAGAAACTATCAAGAAAACAAACAATTGAACGATACATTAGGATAACGGACAAAGAGATTTAGGAGGACAAAAGACACATAAATGTGAAAACACATTTGATCTCTCCACTACTCAGTAAATAAAATTTAAAACCACAAGACATCATTTCACAGGCACAAAATCTGGAAAAAGAACTAGGAAAGGTAAAGGAAGGCATGACCGGGACTGGAAGAGGCAAGAGGCTGCAAGGCGGCTGGAGAGCGCCCGCCATGCCTGCAAGCTGAACGTCGACACCGGACGGACCGATTTGAGCCGAAATCCGTTCCACGCATTGAAGACAGGGGTTTCCAAGCTGGCTTAGGAGCTGGACAAGTTCTTTGTTTGTGTTGGGGGCGGGTCTCGCAGCTGTGGGAGCCAGGAAGCTGTCGTTCCCAGCACGTGCCACTAGATGGCACTATCACCCCCAATGAAAGCTGTACAGACCCAGAGGTTCCCCCTCCCGAGGCCCCCAGTCATGCCTCATCTGGAGAATCCACAACACACAACTGTAGTGTATCTTCAGAACTATTAGTGACTTGCGATTTCAGGTTCACAACTGACTTGAGTGTCTCTTGTTTCTGTTACATCTATTTTGTGAGCCATCTGGGCTGTATCTGGCTTCCTGTTATTGCCAGAAGCATTCCTGAGAATACAGCAGCAGTCCCTCTTTTGAAATGACATTTACTTATGGGGTAGGGAGGGGACACACACCCACTGTCCACACGTGGAGGCCAGGTCAGCTTTGATAACTCAGTTCTGTCCTGGGAATCAGGCTTGCTGGCAAGCGCTGGGGCTCACTGAGCCACCTCAACAGCACAGAAGTTCTGTCTCTGTTTCAGGACCTGTTCAACTGCTCCCGCTTCATATTCAGTTATGAACACTGGACACAAACAGGGCACAGCACAGGGGCCACCTATGAAGAAACACACTGAGTCTCTGCTGCCCAGTGGGAAGGGCATGTCAACCTCCTGAGAGATTTCACAAAGGTAGGAGATGGCGGCCATCTCCTAGGATGGCTATCCTCTGGATAGCAATCTCCTCAAAGTGCATGGGAAAGTGTGTGGCTGAGTTACTCAGAGCCCTACCCGGTGGCATCCTGACTCCACCCAGGCCTCCACCACGGCCTCTGCTTCATGTGACGTCACACTTTAGACTTCTGAAGAACCCATCGTATGACTAAAGCACTCATACAACTGCCCACTGGCCTCGGCTAACCTGAGTTTGTCTGTGGGGATCTGGCCCCTCTGTCTCCACTTTCCTAAGCAGGTGCCATGTCTGTAAGAAATGGATGCTGAGCCTGGCTTCACGGTACAGGTGATCACTTCCGATCCCAACCTCTTCCTTGCATTGACAGAAGTCAAATGTGCTCTGAAAGCCGAGTTTGCCACAAACTCTTTGGCATCGCATCCTGAGGTGGACCTAAGGCTCTTTACAATCTCAGATAGTAACACGTTTGCTTCGAAACACTGACGAAGAAGTGCTTTGGGATGAGTTTGGTAAAAGTTAGATATCTGACCTCCTCCCCACTTCTAGTCACATTTGGGACAAGGAGTGTGCCCCGCCTCCTATTCATTGGCTTGTGTCTTTTCCTTTGCTGTGCCCAAGGCAGAGCTCATTCACTTACTAGCACGCTGCTTGACAAGCCCCAACCAGCCATTCTGCCACATCCTGTCCCCGGCATCTGCCCAGGCTCCGGTGAGAGAGCCCGTGGGTCTGGGAGTGGCACCTGACCTGGCCTTACACAAGTGTTTGTTCTCAGGATTTTGGACAGAGCCACAAAACGTTGCCCCAGATGGGAGCCCAGAGTAAATGAGAAGACTAGAGAGGAAGGAGTCTTTAGAGACTAGTGGAGATGATGAAAGGGAGGGGTGTCGTCCTGCAAAGTGTACCTTAGCATGAAGGGCCGGAGAAGATGGGCCAGCAACAGGAAAGAACTGTTCCGGGACATGCCTAATTGTGGAGGCTTGAAACCTGGTGCTTCAAGGACGATTCTGCAGGGTGCTGGGGGAGAGGAAGTCAGCAACTGTGCTGTGTGATACAGAAACTTCTCCAAGGAGACGGGGCATCTTAGCGAAAGTAGACCCACAACAAGGAACCCTTAAGAGGAGCAGGGATCTAAACAAGGCCTGTGCAGGTCTGTTGCTCTGTTAAATAAGACGGTAATTTAGTGGAGGGTTTGAGTTATCTGGGTTAAAGAGAGATTTAAAAAAATACTAGCTTTGCAACTTTTTAAAGAAATTGTGAAAATAAGCCGGGCAGTGGTGGCTCACGCCTTTAATCGCAGCACTCGGGAGGCAGGGGCAGGTGCAGCTCTGAGTTTGTGACCAGCCTGGTCGAAAGAGCCAGTTTCAGGACAGCCAGGACTCCACAGAGAATCCCTGTCTTGAAAAGCCAAAAAAAGAAAAAAAGAAAAAAAACAACAACAAAAAACCTTCCCCCAGAGCCACGAAAACACACAACCTCCCCAAATTGTGAAAATAATTTGAAATAAGATATTACTTTAGGGCTGGGACTATAGATCAATTGGTAGAATGCTTGTCTATTATGTACAAAGCCCTGGGTTCCAAACCTAGTGCTGACTAAGCCAGACTTGGAGGCAAATATCTGTAATCCCAGAACTCAGGAGGTAGAAGTAGAGGGATCAGAAGTTCAGGGCCACCCTGAGCTCCTAATGAGTCTGAGGCCAGCCTGGGATCTAACAAACAGAACAATAACAAAAAATAATTTCAAAGTATTTTATACCATCAATTATATATTTTTCACTATCAATTACATTTTATACACACACACAAAGAAGGAACTGCAACTGACTTGAAACTAGAAAAACAGGTGTAAAACCCCAACAGACACACCAGGGCTTCACATGGCTGTTCCAACTGTTCAGAAGTTCGCTGAGGTATATAGACTTTAGAACTGGATTAGTGTCTAGTAAGTGGCCACCTTAATCTAGCTATGTGTTGTGTGTGTGTATGTGTGATTTTTATTTATAAAAGGGTATTTTATAATTACAAACGCCTCAACCCTAACCCATGGTCAAGAGGGCTCAAGAGAGCCAGCCAGGTTGACATAAGCACTCTCCTGTTAACATTTCTGCATCAAAGAAAACAGTGGGCTGGGTACAGAAGCACCAACCTCCCTCAGGAGGTTGAAGCAGAACTGAGAGTTCCAGGACAGCGTGGGCTAGCAGGTGAGGCCCTATCTCAAAACAATAACAACAACAAAAAAAGGGAGCAGGGAAATCGAAGACCCTCGACTACAGGAAAGCAAGTTCAAACCAAGCCTTGCCCTTAGGGGACCTAATGTAAGACCTGCTCTCCATCCATCATCCTGACCCAAGCTCCAGCCTCCCTTCATCAGACCCATCTCGCCCCGCCCACTTCATCCCGACCCCGCCCACCTGCCACATCCTTAACCAAGTCAGAATGCTCCTGGCCCCGCCCACAAACCAATGCGCCTCAGCCAGACTCCGCCCCCTGCCAGCCGTCCCCACCACACCTCAGCCCGCCACGCCCACACCACGCCCCATCTCCGCCGGGCCGCTCGGACTCAGCCGGCCCAGCCATTGACCTCGCCCACGTGGGTCGTTCACCTCAACCTGGCTCCACCCCTGCCTAGTCGGCCCCGCCCTCACGCCGGTCGCCGCAGCGACCCCTAGCGGCGCGCGGAGTTCAGCGTTCGCGGTCCTATTGTCTTGGTCCCGCAGTCCACCCACAGTCCACGCACAAGCAAAGACGCCGAACGACATGGGCGCTTCCGGGAAACGCATTAGGGACCGCTGCTGCCGCACCAAAGCCAGAATGGAGCGCCGAGCTTGCACGGGCGACGCCTACCTGGGCGGCTCAGAGGGCAGCCGCGACGGCCGCATCAAAGTCTGGGCCCACCTCCACGCCACGCCCCCGTCCAGGCCACGCCCCCAGGACAACCACGCCCCCTCGTCATCGTCGGTCACGGAGCGCGCAGGCCTCCCAGGCGCCTAGAGAGGACTGAAAGTGTGTCAGCCACGGGGCTACCTGCGCTGCTGGCCCCTAAGCTTCCTCTCCCCACCTCAGAGTCCAGAGACCTGTACCTCAGACAAGGATTCGCAGACGTAGACTAATACCGCCTGCAACATCACCTGGAAAAAAAATGGCGGAACTGCGGTTCTTGGACCTCGCTCACACTTCGGACCCGGAAGTGTCAGCAGTCTGAGCCGTGCAAGGCCTGGAGGTGATTGTGAAGAAAAAGAAAGCAGACTGCTATTGGCAGGTCGTTCAATCCCTATGCTCAACACGTTGGTGCTGGTGCATGGGTAATTATTCCCGAGGAGGAGCTGTTCTCCGTGTTATAGGTGGGGTTTCCAGATAAAATACAGTGAGATTTGGTTTTCAGACAGCTGTGAGTGCCCGTATTACATCAGGCAACCCTTTTGGAGTGTTTAAAGTATAGTGGAAAGTATGCAGAGCACCTCGGGATTCTGAGGATTACAGTTACAGTAATTAAAATGGTATCCATCCCTTGCAAATCAAAAGTCTAACCTCAGCCCCGGCTGCATGAGACTCGCTGCTCTGTTAAGGACTGTATCTCATCGAATCCTGCCACTCACCCATGAAGCGTACAGAAGCGAACTTCACGACTTTGTCTAAAGTTTTGGGCTAGACTCCAAACCAAAATCTAAAAAGAGGATCAACCTAGGTTAACCCTGAAAGAGAGGGCCAATGGTGAAGACTTAGTGTTTGCATAACGAGGGTTGTGCAAGGAAAGTATGAGTTCGGTGGTTCCAAAAGGTTAGACTTGGGCACTCGCCCTCATATACCAACTAAAGGCATGAGTAATGCTGAAAGGCAGAGGGAGGAGAACTCCTCAACAGAGCTTCACTGGGCAGAGGAACAGGCAGATATGGATCCAGTGGCCATAAGTACATTGGGGGGAGTGCTAAATGAACTTTTAGGATCTTGTTTTTAATTTTTTTTTAAAGCTTTGTGAAGGATTTGACGACAAAGCACAGGTAGCAAAAGCAAAAATAAAAAAGCAGCATTGATGAGATAGCTCAGAATTTGAAGACTTACTCTACACCCTGGGCTCAGATCACCAATACCAGAGGGGGAGAGACAGAGACAGAGAGAAGGCATGCAGGCACACACAGACACACACACAGACACACACACAGACACACACACACGACATGAACGCAAAAATAAAACTAGGATGACAATGGGAGGGATAGAGGTGAGAAAAGGTCTAGTGGGGATTCTGGGAAATATGCTCAACGTACAGTATATACTTGTATGAAAATCTAAAAAAGAAAAAACTCAAAAGGTAACAAATTTGGTGATGATATAAAGAAAAGAGAACCCTTACAGAGAGTTGGTGAGAATGAAGAGAGAAAGAAAAGGAACCTAACAGCGGTTGGTGAGGATGAGAATTAGTGATCATTGTGGAAATGAAATGGAGGTGCCCTAAAAAATTAAAACTATGACCGGGATATGGTCCACATAGGGTATGTGCAGCTGGGCACATACCCTAAGGAAGTGAAGTCTGTACGAGAGAACATCTGCACTACCATGCTCATTGCTGTGTTATTCTCAAAGCCAAGACATGGAGAGAGTCAGCATCCACCAACCAACAAATAGTCAAAGAAAATGTTCATGGGGGCTAGGACATGGTGCAGTCTTAAGTGTGCTTGCTCTACAGTCCTGCGGAGTGCGGTCCTCTCTGCAATACCTGTCACCTCAGCTCCTGGGGAGTGGAAGACTGGAGGTGTCGGGCCTTGTTGGCGTTCACCCTCGCCAAGATTGGAGCCCAGTCCAGGCCCTGCCTCATAGGAACAGGCAGAGAGGGATGGAAGAGGGTTCTGATGCTCTTTTCCAGCCTCCATATGGAAGCCACACACATACACACACACACATGTACACTTATACACGCTTTAAAAGAAGAGAAAAATGTGGTACACATACAGAGTGGAGCGTGACTCAGCCTGCTAAAGAATGGAATTGTCAGTTGCATCAAGATGGATGGCCCCATTATACCAAGAGAAGTGAACCAGGCACAGAAAGACAGACTTCAGGAAGAGTCTTCAAAAGGCTGAGCTCATAAACGTGGAGTCAGATGGCAGTTGCCAGGAATCCCCATTCAGTATGGAAGACTGAGGGGCTGAAGGCTTCAGACAGGATATGTGCATAGTGTACTTAAAGTTTGCTAGGATAAGCCGGGTGGTGGTGGCACACGCCTTGAATCCCAGCACTCAGGAAGCAGAGGCAGGCAGATCTCTGTGAGCTGGAGGCCAGCCTGGTCTACAGAGTGAATTCCAAGACAGTTAGGGCCACACAGTGAAACTCTGTCTAGAAAAAACAAAATTGCTAGGAGACTGTCTCCATCTGTTTTGTTTCTGTCCACGATACCACATGTCAGGTAAATGATGAAATTAGGTCTGTTAGGGCCCACAGTTGTAGCTGTAGGCCTGAGGGTGTCTCCTCTGGTGATGGCAGAACTAAAGCGTTCTGTGAGGAGAGACCGGGAACCCACAGGAGACGTAGCCAGACTGGCTCCGACGGCAGACACCTTCAGATTATCCATTTACTTATTAATCAGCTAATTGCACGAATGGATATTACTTAGGGCCAAACCCTAATTGCCTCTTAAGAGCTTGCTTTGCCCCCTTTAATATCCAGTAATGACGGTGAGATTTCAGTTTCTGGGGTGACTCATTCAAACCCAAGCGGAGGACAGAACTTAAATGTTCTTGCCGCAAAAACCTGATTCACGGAGTATGGTGATTGACTTGATGACGAGACCAAGTCAGGCTTACCTAGCCTGTGAACACAGTCCAACACAGAACCATAAACTGCTTAAAACACTGTGAGGTAAGCTTTTTTAGAAAATAAATTTGAAAATAACTCACTCGCATGATACTCAAGCATAATCAACCCTTGTAGATAAACGATCATGTTGCAATGTCAAAAGTTTAGACACTACACAGTTATTTCACAACGTAGCCATATATCCGACAGACACAGTATATGAAATCTTATTTGTCTCCAGACTGTAAAAAAGATTAATAGAAATTAAAAGTCAAATGTAGTTAGCTCCCCTAAGTAGGGATCTGTGACAGTTGATAGCTGGCAGGGAAGGGAGAGTGAGTATTCCTTAAGGGTGTGGTTCCACACCCAAGAGTTCTGGGCAGCACAAATAATTCTCCACGGTTATACAAAAAAGGGAAGAAAGGAAAAGGAAAAAAAGAAGACCCAAAGCTGAGGGTAGGAAGATGGAAATGGATGTGGGAAGAGTTAGGAGGAAATATAGGAAGTTAATATAAAAGTGCTTTGTATGAAATTCTCAGGGAATTAAAATATTCAGGTAGGCAATAGATGATCAAGAGGCAGGCAGGGAGGAGCCCTTTCATGACCTGGTTTATGCTCATGGCCTTTCAGCAGGTGAGGGACCATGTGGTGTGTGGCGACAGTCCAAGAGGTCTGAACTCACTAGACACGCAGGAACTCCGACTATGAGAAATTCTCTTTCCCTCACCTCTCCCTCTCTTCTTTTCTTTTTTAATTTTCCGATTGTTAGAAAAGATTATTTTTTTATTGTTATTTATGTGCATATGTCTGTTCACGGGTGTAGGTGCATGCAGAGGCCAGGAGAGTGTGTTTGACCCCTGGAGCTGGAGTTACAGGCAGCTGTGAGCTTCCTGATGTAGGTTCTGGGATCTGAACTCCAGTCCTCTGGAAAGCAACATGTGCTCTTAACTGCTGAGCTGTCTTTTCAGCCCTTCTGACTCTTTTTTTTTTAAATCAGGATTTCAGCAAACCCCCTGCCTCCTTCTCCTAAGAAGTATGGTTGAAACAAAACAAAACACTCTCACCGTGTGTGTGGCATGGGCATACTTTTCTATAAGTCAAAACTATTTTGAGGGGCTGGAGCAATTGCTCAGTGGGTCAGAGCAGCCCTGCACATCAACCATCAATCAAGAAAACATTTGTCCACAGACCAGTTCGGGACATTCTCTCAACTGAATTTCTCTCTCAAAATTACTGTAGGGGCTGTAGAGATGGCTCAGCTGTTCAGAGCACTTGTTCTTGCAGAGGCCTCAGGCTCTAGCCCCACCAGGCAGCCCTCAACCATCTGGAAGTTCAGTTCCAGAGGGAATCCTTTTTGACCTCTGCAGGCACCAGGCACAGATGTAGTACACAGACATACATCAGGCACAACGTTTATATACATAAAACAAGCAAAGAAAAATACCTTGATCAAGTTGGCATAAAACTAGCCAGTACAACGTGTATACACATAAATAAAATGTATCAAAAGCAAATTACACGTGTATACACCCACATTTATGTTTGCATTCAAATGCTAAATATGAGCTATAGAAGATTTATCAACCATCACATTACACCCCATGAAAGTTAATTAAAAACAAACAAGGATATAAGTCAATAGAGTTGTATGGCCATTAAACCACCCTCACACTACAGAGGTGTGCTTTCTTGAGACTGTCATGATTAGCTGCTGTTTAGAAAGTATATTCCTCTCATTGTAAGTTCCCTGTTGACTGTTGACTGCCTTCATTATGGTAGGATGTAAACACCAATTTAAAAAAGTTTCCCATATAACCTCCAGGGAGGATTCTGAGTGGCTTGGGTTAATGAGGTCTAGCTGAAGGGCTCCCTCGGCCCCTGCTTACACTCTCTGTTCCGAGAAAGCCAAGCTGAGCTCAACAGCCCCACCCATTAGCAAGAGCCAGCAAGTGGCAAAAGGCCAGAATGGGCTTGTGGGAAGTTGCACATTTTTTAACTGCATTAGCGCATTCCCCTTGACATGAAACTGGATCCTCTAACCCCTCATCCATCCCAGTGCCTAAGAGTGACCTTTCACATGGTGACTGTACTTTATATTCAGTACCTGAGTTGGGTATTATTTGAATTCAATGAAATAAAGCTTTTAGCAGAGCAGAAAGACCCCCCGAAGGAGCCCAGAAAGCAATGAGTCCCTTGCTGCTAAATCAGCAATCATTCTCACTTCTCAATGAAGCTAGATGTTAATTAACCCCGGAGGCAAGGACTCCCTCTGGGTGATCCTATTAAGACTGATCACAGGTGATAGTATTTCTATTAGTGAACACACATTCAAGCATCAGGCTTTGCCATAGCAATAGTGATAATTCAAGCATGCCTTCTGTTCACACATACCCTCTGTCTCTATGCTAATTTCAGGTAATCCTCCTGAAGAAACTGGAATAGCCTTGTCTTCATTGCTTTCCTACTTTGAAGATGAATTAACTTGGTACAAACTGGAATATTCTCATCCAGATCTTTGACAACCATTGGTGGCACAAAATTCCTAAGAGAGATGGTAGTCTGCAGCGTACACACAAACAGGCTTGCCTTGTGTGAGGAAGTCGAAGACTGTACCACAGGCCAGTTGCAATGGCTATGTGTGCCAACCCCCACTGCCATGTGCAGCAGGACTGAGGTGGGCTGTTGTGGATGGAAACATGTTTTTGTTCTGGTCCCAGGTGTGGGGTGTGGGACTCATTCAGATGGTCCACAGCAGCAGACTATTTGCCTCATGCAGGCTGTGAGAGGAGCTCTTTGCCAGCTGCAGATAGTTTAAATCTGAGGACTCTGGAGATAGAATAAATGCCAGAGCCCAGAGTGTTTAGAGCTCGGAGAAAGAACAAGTTGCTCTTGTTTCCCCCTTGCTGTTTCTCATTGCTGTTGTGAGACAAGAAGTTGGAGATCTCCTGAAAGGAGGACTGGACTGGCTCCAAGGAACCCAACGACCCTAACCAGCAGGAAGCAGTTTAGAGAACTGCGCTCTGTCTCCCACTAACCTTTTCTCTTTCCTACCTGGGGTTGGGGTGTTGGAAGGGGTTGGGCTGGAGTAGGGAGAAAAAGATATTAAGAAATGTGAATAAAAGAGGTTTTAAAACTGACACCTACAATGGACTCTTTTGCTTCCCTTTAAATTGAGTTGCCATTTTGTGGGGGAGCCAGAGTCTGGATGCTAAGGCTAGGAAGGGAGCTGGTTCCTGCTTTCTTTCTTTTCAAACATGTTAAGAATGAGCTGGGATGAAAGCAGAGGAAAGGTAGGAATATTGTCCCTCCAGGGGGGAAGGATTGGAAAGAACTGGCCTGCATTTTTAGTTCCAAGACTAATTTGAAGGGAGTTGCTGGACAAGACAGGGTTTGGGCTTGAAAATGATCATGGCTTTGTTTAGCAGCATTTTCCTCAACACTGAAGAATTCCACCTCAGAAAGGAGCGCCTTAAGAATAGGGGAGTTTTAAAGAGAGACCCACTGAGGCTTGAGAAGTGAACAACTCACAAGTCTCAGGAAATCCCTAAAGGTTGTGACATTTTTAAGTCTCTCTTTTCTCAGGAGGATTGCTGTAGAGTAGAGACTCTCCCGCATGTTGAGCTGCCTTCAGGTCCTGCAGAAAGCACCAGGATCCGGGAGCAGTCAGCCGTGCTGGGGAGTAGGGGGCTTTCAGTGATGCAACTGCCTTTGAGTCACCTAAACTCCTGTAAATAGCCCCGCACCCATACTCCTTGTTATTAACCCCAATAAACTCCCTGGCTCATCAAGTTGGCTGTTGGTGATATTGTTACTTTGATTTGTTGGAGTGAGTAAATGAATGCTCATTCACATCTCTCCAGGAATAGTGTCACAGAGCTCTCTGGCTGGAGATTGTATCTGTTTTGTACAGGTGGTGTAACCGTCGGACATGGAATTCAGTAGCTTAAAAGAAAGAGCCTTTAAAGCATTTGACAGTTCTGTCCCCCAGAGTCCACCAGTAGCCTGGGGTCAGACAGTGTCGGCAGGCTCTGTTCTTTCTGGAGACCCTAAGACGCTGCATGCTTCCTTGCCTTGCCAACTCAGCCACCCTCCTCCACCTGCGAAGCCAGCAGTGTGGGGCTGAGTCACTGTTACACCCCCATGCCAGCTGCCCTTCTGTTTCCTTCCATGTGTGAGGACTCTGTGATTATAGCTGGCTCAACCCGAGCCTGGGAACACCATGGTCTGTAAGTTCTGCTGATAAGCCACCTCGTTCTTTGAGTAACCCTTAATCCTCTTTAGCATGTTATGAAACACAGTCACGGGTTCTGGGGATTAGAGTGTGGACATGTTTGGGGAGCCATGATTCTATCCATCACAGGTACCCAAGTGTGTCATTGGCCTTGGGGCGACTTTGGATTTTTAGCCATGGATGTGAGCTCACTAACCCTTGGATACATTTTTAAAGGACTGCAGGAGCACGTGAAATGTGCTGAATTTCTCGAAACCGATGAAGATGGACATGCTGTGGCTGCCAAAATCCCAAGAAGCCAGAAGTCAATCTGCAGTCTCGGAGCCCGAATGAACATGGGTGGGGCACCCAGGATACTTACAAAGTCATTAGTGAGTAAGTGTGACTAAGGCCTATGATTACACTTAAATGATGTGGAGGAGGCTGTAGGCTACAAATACAAAGATGCAGACAGGCAGGGGGATAAACCGGGCCTTGTAATTACTGAAGCTTGTTCTGTGAATTTTTTTATAGGATAGTTTTTCAGTTATAAGCATAACACACATTCATTATAAAGAACATACACACCCATCTATATTTAATACACATGTATATATTATGCAACAACAAATATAGCTGTTTATACACATTTAAACATGTACATATGTATCAGAGGTCTAACAGATATGTGTAGACTGGACTCAGGTGGCAGTTAGGGTGAAGTAACCCATTATTTTAACGTACAATGACATCCTTAACAAACTCCTAATGGGTGAGTCTCATCTGTAATTTTTTCTAGGTTTCTTATATGAATATGATGCTTCTATGAATTTTATATATTCACCTTTGCAACATGACTATTTTCCCAAGAGAAATTTCTAGAAGTATAATTTCTGGGTAGTAGACAATGTGGGTGTTTGTATGTGAGGGTTGTGCCAAACTGCACCATCTGAAAATTCAGTAGTTAACAGAGCATTGTCCTTTTGCTTGTTCCATGTGGACACAATTATGTGTTGAACATGTTTTCTGACTATGTGCATTTTTCATCTAGACTTTGCTGTGAGAGGCACCATGCGGTGTTCGTCTTTAACCCGGCAATCTCCACTTACACCCTTTTCCCTACCACTGGCACAGTTTCATTCTTCTGTAAAGCTGAATAGACCATTGTGTGGTATGTGATGTTAGAAAAAGGGATCTATCTGTTGATAGACACCTACGTGTGTTCCATAACTAAGCTGCTGTGAGGGGTGTTGGGACAAACACATATGTGCAAGTGTCTCTGTGGTATACCCTGGAGTGGTGTAGCTGAATCACACAGTACTTCTATGTTTAGGATTTTTATTTTTTACTTTTTTGGAAGCTCCAAATTGATTTTTTTTTGAGTAATGGCACTAATGTACATTTCTACCAGCATAAGAATTCTTCCCTTCTCCTAAATACTTGTCTGTCTGTCTTTCCTTATCTTTCTCTCTGTCCCTTTTTAAAAAGATTTATTTAGCTAGACATGGTTGTACATGCCTTTAATCCCAGGGCTTAGTAGGCAGAGGCAGGCAGATCTTTGTGAGTTCAAGGGCAGCCTGTTCTACAATGTGAGTTCCAAATTTATTCATTTCTAGTTGATGGGTATGAGTGGTGTGTGTATGTGCGTGTGTGTGCCACATATGTGCAGTGCCTGAGAAGACTAGAGGTGTCAGATCCCCTGAAACTGGGGTCACAGATGGTTGTGAGGTGCTATGTAAGTGTTAAGAATAAAACTGGGATCCTCTGCAGAACAGCAAGTGCTCTTCGCCACTGAGCCCTCTCTCTAGCCCTTGTCAGTGTTTCTTGTCATCTGTTTCCCAATGATAGCCATTCTGATTGGCCTGAGATGGGTCCTGGCAGAGTTTTGATTTGCTTTTCTCATGTATCTATTGATCATTTGAGGAATGTTTTTTTAAGATTAAACATTCTGAGTCATTGGGAAAATGTAAATCAAAACTATACGGCACTATTTGAATTTCTTCCCTTTTCAACCTTGTGTTCAACTCATTCGTCCCTTCATTATTATGATTTGGAAGCTGGGTGTGGTGGTACATGCCTGCAATCCCAGCACTCAGGGAGAAATAGGATTTGCTTTCTTTGTTGTTTAATTTTTTTCTTTTTTATTATTATCATTTGTTACAATTTATTCACTTTGTATCCCAGCTGTAGCCTCCTCCCTCATCTCCTCCCAATCCCACCTTTCCTCCCTTTTCTCCCCCTGTGCCTTTCCCGTAGTCCATTGATAGGGGAGGTCCTCCTCCCCTTCCATCTGACCCTAGCCTATCAGGTCTCGTCAGGACTGGCTGCATTGTCTTCCTCTGTGGCCTGGTAAGGCTGCTCCCCACTACCCCCCTCAGGAGGAGATCAGAGAGTCAGCCACTGAGCTCATGCCAGAGAAAGTCCCTACTCTCCTTACTAGGGACCCCACTTGGAGACTGAGTCTACGGGCTACATCTGAGCAGGGGTTTTAGGTCCTCTGCATGCATTGTCCTTGGTTGGGGTATCATTTTCTTCAGGGCCCCTTGTTTAATTTTTGATACTGATGCCCTGTCAAGTCTGTAGTTTGCGATGATTTGCTCCCACTCTGAGGCTGCCTCTTGAGTGTGGTGATTGTCTCCTTTGCTATTCAGAAGCTTCTTAATTTTATGTGATCCTGTTGGCAATTCTTGGGATTGTCTTCTAAATTAATGGAGACCTTTTCAGAGTCTCTGTGCACCTGGTCTCGGTTCTTAGCTTAAGGTCTTCCTCTTTCCTGTCTTTTCTTCTTTTCCTGTCCTTTCTTTCCTTTCCCATCTTTTCTTTCCTTTATTCCCTCCTTCCCTCTCTCCTTCCCTTCTTTCCCTTCCCTTCCTTCCTTTCTCTTTTTCCTTCTTTCTGAGACAAGGTCTTGCTGTGTAGACCAGGCTGGCCTTGAATTCACAGAGATCTGCCTTTGCTCCCTGAGTGCTAACAGCGTAGCCAACCATGGCCTTTGATCCTCGTTTTTTTTTTTTTTTTTTTTTTTTACTGAATTTTGTATGGGGCTAGCGACATGAATTTGATTTCACTCTTCTAACCCAAACTACATTCTTCTTCTGGATATGGTAGTCCATCCTCACAGAACCATTAATAAAGAGAGAGTTATTTCTGCAATGTCTGTTTTGACATCTTGGGGAAAGGCTGGAGGATGTAGCCACACGGGTTTGTTTCTGGCCCTCTCTTCATTGCATTGGTCCACATGCCTTGTGCTGGCTCCACACTGGTTTTGTGACTGTGGCCCTGAAGTGCAGTTTCAGGTCTGATGTAATTTCTGCAGCATTTCTTTTTATGCTTAGCATTACTTTTGTTATTTGGAGTCTTTGGTGCTTCCATGTATATTTTAGGATTGTTTTTTATTTCTTTGAAGAGTGTCATTGGAATTTTGGTGGGTAATGTACCAAATCTGGGGCTTGGTTTTAACAATATTGCCCATTTTCTTGATATTAATTCTGTCAGTCTCTCGGTGTGGAAGGTCTTTCCATCTTCTAGTGTCTTCTTCAATGTCTTTTTTATATTTTATTTAAAAATTACACTGTAGAGGTCTTTCATTTCTTGGCTTGGTTTCTCCCTAGGTTGGAAATGGAATTTTTCCAGATTTCTTTCTCAATAAGTTCCTTGTTGGAATATAAAAAAGCTTCTGGTTTGTGGAACTTTGCCTGTTGCTTCACTGAAAGCGTTCTCTGCTGGAGTCTTTAGGATCTTTTAAGTTCACAATCATTATATGAGAATAGAGAAATGTTGACTTATTTCTTATTTGTGTCTTTTATTTATTTTTTTATTTTGCCTTATTCTTCAGGCTAAAATATCTAGCATTACATTGAATAAAATATGGAGAAGGAACACCTTGACTCATTCTTTTGAAAAAAATTGATTGATAGGTTGAGATGGAGTTTCACTGTGTAGCCCTGTTTGGCCTCATAGGGGCCAGCTGCCATTTTCTCCAAAGTGTTGAAATTGAAGGGGTGTACCATCATGCTCAGCTGAAAGAGTTATTTTTACTTATGTGAGTGTGTGTGTTTATGGAAGTATATGCCATGTGTATGCAGATGCCTGAAGCAGCCAGAAGAGGGCATCAGATCCTAGGGAGCTGGAGTTATAGGGTGTTGTGAGCTGGACCAGAACTAGAGTCCTTTAGAGAAGCAGCAAGTGCTCTTAGCCACTGAGCCATCTCTCACACCTCTTTGCCTCATTCTTAATATTAGAGAAACTGCTTTCAGCTTTCATACATTTAGTACAATGTTATTTATAGTGTTGATTATAGCTTATTGTCTAAATGCCTTTCATTGTATTGAGTTATATTGTTTTTTTTTTCTAGTTTTTTCAGGGATTTTATCTTGCAGGGATGTTGAATTTTTCATAAACTTTTCCTGCCATCTATTGGGCTAATCATGTGACTTCTGTACCTGAGTGTATTTAGGTATTATGTTACTTTATTGATTTGTGTATGTCAAGTCATCCTTGCAAACCTGGAATGAAATCTAACTGATCACAGTGTGTGATCTTTTTAATGTGTCATCAAATTTAGTTTGTTGTTGTTGAGAGATTTTGCATTAATGTTCATCAGGGAAATTGTTCTGTCATTTCCCTTTTTTGTGTGTATGGTTATTGAGTCTAAATCTGTTCTTGGTATCAGGCTAATATTGACTTCATATACTGAAGTTGGCCATGTTTGTTCTCTCCGTCTTTTATTATATACTTCAAGGAACATTGGTGCTAGCTCTTCTTTTACAGGTCAGTCATGGCTTTTATTTATTTTTTTTCAAGACAGGGTTTCTCTTTGTAGCCTCGGCTGTCCTAGAACTCACTCTGTAGAATGGGCTGGCCTTGAATTCAAGAATACCCACCTGCCTCTGCCTCCTGAGTGCTGGGATCAAAGGTGTGCACCACCACCACCTGACCTGTCATGGACTTTTTGTCGAGAGACTTTATGATTTCAGGCTTATGACTGGCCATAGATCAGTCATGTGGTTTGTAACCTCTAGGTTAAATTTTGATACGTTCTATATATCCAAAGTATTCTCTAACAACCTCTGGGTTTTTGTTTTGTTTTCTGGTATCTGTTATGGTTTTTAAAAAATATTTACAATTATGTTATACAGGGTTAGAGATGGCCATGTTCAAGTGTATAGCGTTCACTGAGCACATTTCCCACCATACCCTGGCACCCGCCCTTTCTCCCCTGCCTAGTCCCTCTCGTCTCTCCCCTCAGACAGTTTTGCTTCTACTTTCTTGTTACCTGCACATATATAAGTTTATATGTCTACATAATCCACAAATTAGGAAAAAATGTGGTTTGTTTTTCTAGACTGAGTTTACTTCATGTGACCATCTCCAGTTGCCTCCACTTTCCTGGAACAATAGCGCTCTGCCCTTCCTTATGAAGGAAACCTGGCAATGTGGGTGTATTGGTGAATACCTATTTTCACCTCTAATTTTATTAAGGTTCTCTCTCTTTCTTTTGATTAGTTTGGTCAAAAGCTTCTCAATCTTGCTTCTCCCCTGACCCCAACCCCAATTCCTTGTTTTGGTGACTTTTTAAAAAAAATTTAACATTTTATTTTATATTAATCACAGGTTATATATTTTGTATCCCAGCCGTA
>CM053757.1:44651737-44716049 GCA_028658305.1 Pachyuromys duprasi
CTTCTGTGGCCTAGCAAGGCTGCTCCTCCCTCGAGGGGCGGGGAGGTTGAAGAGCCAGCCATTGAGTTCATGTCCAAAATAGTCCCTGTTCTCTTTACTGGTGTACCCACTTGGGTATTGAGCTACCATTTGCTACATACAAGCAGGGGTTCTAGGTTATATCCATACATGGTCCTTGGTTGGAGAGACAGTCTCATAAAAGACTCCTGTGCCCCGATATATTTGGTCCTTGCGGAGCTCCTGTCCTCTCCAGGTCATACTAACTCCCCCTTCTTTCATATGATTCCCTGCGCTCTGCCAAAGGGTTGGTTATGATTCTTAATATTTGCTTTGATACACTGCTAGGAAGAGTCTTTCCGAGGCCCTCTGTGGTAGGCCCTTGTCCTGCTACTTGTTTTCTCCTACATCCAATGTCCATCCCATTTGACTTTCTAAGTGAGGATTAATCCTTTTACCCTAGGTCCTCTTTCTTGTTTATCTTCTTTAGGTGTATAAATTTCAGTATGTTTATCCTATCTTATAGGTCTATATGACTTTTTTATACTGTTCTTTTAGTCAGTTTCGTTAATTTCAGTTTTAATTTTTCTTTCCATCTAATGATTTTCAACTTGTTCTTTCTACCTTTCTAAAACCTTGAGAGGCATTGTTGAGTTATTTATCTGAAATCTCTAATTTTCAACTGATACACTTGCAGCTGTGAACTTTCCTCTTAAACTGCCCTTGTTGAATCACAAAGTTTCTAGTGATTTATCCTCTCATTTTCACTTAATTCTAAGAGCTTTTCTGTTTTCTGATTTCTTCACTGACCAGAGTTCACTATCTATTATTTGTATGATTTCTCTTGCTGTTGACTTCCAGTTTGATTCCATCATGATTTGATAAGATAAAATGTATTATTTTGATTATTTTTCCTTTCCGTGCATGTGTGGTGTGTATGATTGCATGTATGCACATTCATGTGTGTGTGGTGATGTCATGTATTACCCATCATCCCTCTTTCACTGTACTCATTTGAGGCAGGGTCAAGCTCACAGAGAGGGCTAATCTTGTTAGTCAGTTTATTTTGGAGATCCGCTGTCTGCACCTTTGCAGGCAGAAATTACAGGTGGGCTACCATACAATCCACCATTTATGTGGGTTCTAAGAGGTCCAAACTCTATTCCATATGCTTGCACAGCAAGCACTTTAGCCACCAAGCCCTCACCCAGCCCATATTTTGTATTTGCTAAGGCTTGCTGTGTGTCCTGAAATACGATCTGTTTTAGAGAGAGTTCTGTAGGCTGCTGGGAGGACGCATTCTACTGCTGTTAGAAGGAATATTCTGTAGATGTGAGGTAAGGCCATTTGATCTATGGTATATCTAACCTCCTAAGCTAAGATTCCTAGTTCATCTGTCTGTCTGTCTGTCTGTCTATCCACCCATCCATGTACCTGCTATCATCTATTCATGAGTGTGGCATATTGAAGGCATCCTCTATTGTTGTACTGGGCTCCATCTTTCCTTTCTGCCCAGTGCCTGCCTTATGAAGTCCACGGTGCCCATATCTGGTGTGTTGACATTTGTGATTGCTGCCCCTCTTAATGGATTGTTCCCTGTACAATGTACAGTGATCTCTCTAACTTTTATGACTAATTTTTCCACGTGGCTACTCTTGTCTGGCCTGGCTTCCTCTTGCTTACTATATTGACTTCCATCCTATCCCATCTCAGTGCCCTTTTGCCGGTGAACTGCGTTTTGTGGACACAGTAGGTAGTTGGATCTTGTTTTTTGTCTTGTTAGCTAGTCTGCATATTCAAATTGGGTAATTAAGACTACATTTAGGGTTATTATTGAGATCCTGTAATTCTCCTGGTTGTTTTTCTGGTTGGGTAGACAATTATTGGTGCATATGGATGAAGCTTTGCCAGGTGGTGCTGCGTGGCCTGGCAACTCACTCTGTAGCCATATGTGCCTCAAATGCACTGTAGTCCTCCGGATTTCACCTTCTGAGATCTGAGGTGACCAGCTGAGTCACCACACCCAGCTCTCTTTCACTCTTTCCGGTGCTTGCTTTTTCTTTGTCTCTTCTGTAGAGAATGGGTGAAGGGTTGAGCTGTGGGAAAAGCAGCTGGAGATGGACACATCCACCTTCCTCTGGTTCAGACTTCTTGGAATTCTACGAGTGACGGTGATGAGGATAACAGGAGTGAATTGGATTTTTTTAAAGGCCCCTTTGGGGTTAGGGGTTTAGTTCAGAGGCAGAATGTTTATCTAGTGTGTACAAGGCCTTGGGGTTGAACTTTATTATTTTTATTTAAAAAAATGTGAGGCCCTGGGTTCACTTCCCAGCACCTCATAAACTCATCACATAATCCACATGCTGTCGTCGAAGCACACAGGAGGTGGACACAGGAAGGTTAGACGTTTAAGATTATCATTCTTCACTACACAGACAGTTTGAGGCCAGCATAGTCTACATTAGGCCTCATCTCCCTTTGCCAAAAAAAAAAAAAAAAAGTAGCACTTTGAAACCTGGGTTTTCGTAGCTGAGATAAACTCTTTGTCCTGAAGGTATCTCAGAATTCAGAGGGGCTGTATAGATGCAGATTCCCCCTCCCGAGACCTGGCTCTGTATGTGGTCCAGCCTTCTGCCTCCACTGTCTGTGTTCGAATGTTCCCTTCATTCCTCTGCTTTTGACTCCTGCTTGGCCAAGCCTGGAAGGGATGGAAGCAGCACCATTTCACCAATCTTGCCCTTGCCAACAGCGAGCACAAAAATGCCCCCTACTGGTCCCCTTCATCTCTGTATCACAGTTTTATTTTAAGCTTCATCTTTATTTTTAATTTGTATTCATGTGTGTCTCTGTGTGGGTTTGTGTGCAAAACGGCAAGGTGCTGACAGAGGCCAGAAGAGGGCATCAGATCCCCTGGAACTGTAATTACCAGTAGTTTCAAACCACCCAGTCAGGGAGCTAGAGGAGCTCTCTCCACAGTCCCTGTCAGCCAGAACTACAGTGATGACTCAACAGAAGGTAATGACATATATTTGTGCTATACATGTAGACACTGAAAACTGTGTTTGCTTAAAAGTATATATTATTTCACATTCTTCACTAGTCACTTCACTATTGTATCAGTGTTATTAACCTCACAAAACAAAAGCAGAACCCGTTTTTAAGAGTGGCACTGAGTCATAAATGCTAACATAATTAGCTAATGTTGTATAGGGGAACAGGATCTAAAAATACTTTTTTTCAAACGTTTTTTCTTGTCTTTCATAAGAGATGGATATTTGAATTTTGTACGTGTGTGTTTTCCTGGTGTGTTTGTGTACGGGTGAATGCACACACGCTCTCGGATGTGGGTGAAGACCAAGGGACAATGTCAGGAAACAAGGTGTGTCCTGGGCCAGATCTCACTGCGTAGGCTAAGCTGACTATCTACCCAGTGCCATGGGTCCTCCTGCCTCAGCCTCCCCAGTCCTGGGATTGTGCGTGTGTTCCACCAACGCCCACGTCTGTTTTTTACCTGTGTCCCGGGGGATCTAACTCTGCTCCTCCAGCTTATGTGGTGAGCACGTTACTGACTGAGCCATCTTGCCAACCCAGTGTTGGAATTCTGTGGACTATACTGGTGTGCTTTGTGCTTTCTTCTCTCTCAAACACCTTTCCCTGACTGCAGGGCATCGTTGAGTCCCTGGGAGGAACACACAGATGCTGGCTTAGCCTGACTCACCATCACAATGTTCCTTCTATTAATAATATAATAAGTGTTCCTTATATTAATTTTTTCCAAGACACAGCTTCCTGTGTAGCCCTAGCTGTCCAACTCACTCTGTAGACCAGGCTTGCCTTGAATTCAGAGAATTGCCTGCCTCTGCCTCCCGAGTGCTGGGACTAAAGGTGTGCAAAGCTTGGCTCTCTTTGCATTAATTTTTTTGAAGCTGTTTTTGCATGTCCTTAGTCCCAGTGGGGTTCCAGACACAACTAGAGATGGTGTTTTCTAACAGTGACAAGTTTGCCTCTTATTTCAATATACAACTTACTTTTTGCTCTGCCAATCTACCCCATCGGAGTGACATTTCCTTCTTCGTGATATAGAGATGAGGCTGCTGAAAGGTGAGAGTGGAAGGAATGAATGGACCTGGGTGAGGCAGGTTTGTGGCTTATCAAGGACTATGAGGAAGTCTAACCTGGGCATAGAGAGCAACCGGTACAAAGGCTCCAAGGTTGCAGCCTGCCTACACTATGTATCCACCTGAAGGAGGAAAGAGGAATGAGGCTGAGGAACAGTAGGGGCAGAGACATGGGGGCTCTGGCCCCTGACTTATCCTCTTGGTGAATGAGGAAGTAAAGCAAATAAGTCAGAAGGGGAAGGAAGCCCAAGGATGCAGACCGTGGCTGACATATTCACAAACCATCGTCCCCTGGCCACCTTGAAGCTTTGCCCCATCCAACCAGGTCTCACTGAAGCAGACAGGTGGATACTCCTGGGGTGTGCCAGGTAGGAAAGCTGTGCAAGGGCCAGCCACACCCAAGATTAGTGACACAGAAATGGGGACAACTGCTGGCAGGGACACCCATACAGATTCCCAAGGCATAAACCCATCAGCATGGCATCCGCAACAGAGCCTGATCACGTGTAGACCTGCAGTATACCTGCCTCCGCCACCCATGTCTCCGCCACGTGGGACTTCACAATAGCAGCCTCCTTCGTACCACATGAGCCCCTTCAGTGCATACATCACCCACACATACCTCTGTCAAGTGCACAGCCTTGACATACCCACCCCCGCTGAAAACACCACACCCTCCAAATGCTCCAACTCACCTCTAGTCCCAATTTTCTAATTCTGTGTTTTGCTGCAGACACATAGTGACTGGGTCCTTTATCTGCCTTCTTTTCTCAGCAGTTACTTAAGCCCATTTGAGTATGTGTGTGTATAATCGAGATGAATGAGGGATACTGGAATGATGGGGTTCTTGCTCCTCATGACTCTCTCCCATGCACAGAGAGAGACTCCTGGAGGGCAGGACCCCTGTCTTACCCTCTTTAGTCATTTGATAAGCACCCCCAGTGCCTACACTGTGACTAACACTGGGTCTTCTAGTCCAGGAAGTGTGTAATCTCCTTTGCTTTTCTCCTTGTCGCCTGCCCTCTGGTCTCGTGGAGGCACGTGGGGCTTGGTGTTTTGTCGACGAGTTGCCCCATCAGTTCTTAGACTGTTGAAGGGCTGTGGACAGAGGCAGAAGCTCCAGGAAAGACTCCCTTCAGTCCTGTTTCCAGCTCAGGATGAATGAAAGTTTTTTTTTTCCCACGTCCATTTTGCTAATTAGCAAGTTTTCTTGCAGTCACTGTGAAGAGAGTCAGGTTTTCACACTATTTGGTGATCTGGAGGAGGCAGTTTGAAGAAAACAGGCAAGGGAGGTCAAAAGAAGCATGAGGCTGAAGACCAGCCAAGGTAGAGCCAGGTGGGAGCTCTGGCCCCTGTGAGGAGCTAGAGCAGGCAGGAGGGAAGGGAGACAGGAAGATGCAGGCTCTAACCTGACTTTTTGTAAACAATCCTCACGAAAGTCCCAGGGCTTAAGCTTCAGCTGGCTTCTTCCATCCAGGTCTCACGAGGGCAGGCGTGTGGAGCTATAACTCCATCATGTTGTGAAACCCTCATCTACAGCCTTATCTCCCCAGCCTTTGCCAGGGCAGGAAAGCCTCAGGCTTCCACACTGATGCCAACTCTAGAAAAGAAGCTGGTCCAGAGGGCCTGGGGCCTGCAGTCTTTGAGCCCCAGAGAGGGGCTCACTGGACCAGCTGGTCCTACTGCCCGCCTGTCTGGCTGAGCCCTGAGATGGGGAAAGGCAGCCTGCCCTTTTGTCCTCGACAGGAATCGTATTCCAGATGGTACAGCCTTATGGTGGAAAAGGCTAAATGACCAACTGGAGTGCAGGTGAGCAGGGGTGGGGGGGAGTAGGGATGAGGGTCGGGCTGGCAGGTGGAGGATGGCATGCAACTGCTGATGTTGTAGGCAGGAAGACGATGCCGGGGCACCTTAGGTTTCAGCTATTCCCAGCAGGCTACACCAAAGTCGGTGATCCAGGAACAGGGCCTCATCCTTGCCATTGTCCCATCGCCATGACTCCCACCTCTAGACAAAAAACAAAAAACAAACAAATAAACAAAAACCACCTTTTGTGTCCCTCTCTCTCCTTTTGGTCTGTTCACCCTCATTGCTGAGATCAGTGATCAATCATTTTGTCAATTTACTAATCTAGGATAGAGTTTGAATATTCATGAGTGGATGAATAGAGAAACATACAATGGGAATGACTAAGCCCACAGGAAGGAAAGTCACATAGCTGAACCCTGTGGATATTAAACTGAAGGGAACAAAGGCGTCTCACAAAAAAACAAAAGGGAAGTGAGTTTACTTAAACCATACTCATCATAGAGACAGAGAGCAGGAGAAGGTCCCAGAGATGAGGAAGAGGGGTTCTGTTTAATAAGTGCAGTTACTGTCACAGTGTCTGCACAACAGCACAGAGGTACTGAACACCATTAAAGTATAAACTTTTTAAAAAATGGACTGGAGAAATGGCTCAGCAGTTAAGAGCCCTGGCTGCTCTCTCATTGTACCCGAGTTTTGCTCCCGGCACTCAGCAGCAGCTCACAACCATGCGTAACCCTAGCTCCTGAGAATCTGGCACCCTCTTCTGGCCTGTGGGGGGAACCTTCACTCATTTGTACAAACACAGAGACACATCCACACACATGATTTTAAAAATAAAACAAAATTTTTAATGGAAAAAAAAAACAGGGCCAGAGATGTGACTCAGCTGATGAAATGCTTGCTGGGGGTGTCTGAAGCCCAGAATTCTATCCTCAGCACGGCAAAACCAGGATGGTGGCACATGCCTGTCATCCCATCGGTTAGTAAATGAGACAGGAGGAACAGAAGTTCAAGGTCATCCTTAGCTATGTAGTGTATTCAAAGGCTGGTGTAGGCTACCTGAGACCATGTGTAAAACAAGCAAACAAGCAAAAACAGGTGGATGTGGTGGCACTCACCAAAAACAACATGGGGGGAAGAAAGGGTTCATTTGGCTTATAACCTCCCCATCAAAGTCACTGAGGGATGTCAGGGCGGGAACCCAAGCAGCAGCAGCTGCAGAAATCCTGGGGGAAAACTGCTTACTGTCTTGCCTTCTGCCAGCTTTCTTCTACAACCAACGCCATATGCCCAGGGGTGGCACCACCCATAGTGGGCTGAACCCGCCACATCAAATATCCATCTGTCAAGACAGTGTTCCACACACCTCCCCACAGGCTAGTCTGATTGAGGCAATTCTTCAAATGAGGTTCTCTCTTCCCTGGTGACTCTAGTTTGTGCAAATTGACAAAAACTAACCAGCATGCTCAGGTCATTAGTCAAGAGACGTGACCCATGTCATGTTGCTGGTGAGAAGTCAAAGTTGCCCTCGGCCTTCAGAATGCCAGCTCCCATTAGAGGCTGTCATTTTTTGCCTTGGTCATACAGGACCTCCGAAGATTCATGCTGGAAGGCAGGATGTGGGGGCGTGGCCTGTCTGAACTGAAGCAGGCCCAGGGTGGCTTGGAGTTGGCATCCAGAGATAATGAGCAGGGCTTCTGCGACATAGATATTTTGGGACAAGTTCCAGAGTCCTGTACCTGAGCCTCATAGACTTGGGCAAGGGTTTCCCTACTCAAAGCTCATGCTGCCATTAGGAATATGAGAAATTCTGAGGGGCTCCCTCCCAGGACCCGCCATTCCCAACTATCCCGGTCCTGTTGTATCCTTATTTACAGAATGCTTCCCAGGAAAGCAACATGGCCAGCCTCTGAATGTTTCTGCACATGGAGAAAGGGCAGTACAGGATGGTGGTCAGGCCAGGAGTGCCTGGAAACTGAGCCAAGGCCACAGCCACAGCACACAGGATGATGGGGGAAGAATGGCACTGGTCTCTAATCACTTGAAGATCTGAGGATCAATGGAACCAAGATGTGTGTCTGTGGCTTGTGTGGTGCCCATGCATGTTAGAGAGGGCAACCCGCTGTACACACCACCTGTTTATTAATGCCCTCACAGTCACACCCAGAAATATTCGGGTAGGTAGCCAGGTCCGAGCCAAATGAGGCATGGAATTAACTATCACAGAGAAAAGCTGCCATGGTGATATTTGTCTGATATTAATATACTTAATAGAAGCAGCTCAGAAATTGTCTGAAATCCATCAATACCCTTGCTGCCAATCATGCCATGTTATCATGCTGGAAGCCATATTTTAGGTTATTATTTCAGTTGTTTGTCACAAAACAGTCAAATCTCCTTGTCTATTAGGCTACACTGAGCTCAGGTCACATTTTAAATCATGGCAAAGTGCACATATGAGCATGAATGTGTGTGTGTGTGTGTGTATACACATGCATGAGGATGCCAGAGGTCAATGTCAAATGTCCTCATGACTCTTTGTTTTTCTCTATTTTTTTTTTTAATGTGTATGGGTGTTTTGGCTACATGCAGCACCCAAGAAGTCAAAGGAGGGTGTCAGGGTCCCTGAGACTGGAAGTATAGGCTATTATGAGTGCTGGGGATCCAATCCAGGGCCTTTGAAAGAGCAGCCAGTGCCCTTAACCGCTGAGCCATCTCCCAGCCCCATCTTATTCTCGGAGCCAGTCTGTAACTGAACTTGGAGTTCATTGACGTAACTATGCTGGTTAGCCAGTGTCTCCAGGGATCTTCCTGTCTCCACCTCTCGACTGCCAGGATGCGGACGTGCACCGCCACGCCCAGCTTTTTACCTGGGTGCCAGGGATAACAAGTGCTCTTCTGCACTGAGCCATTTCAGTGCAGCCTAATTCACGGCTGTTTCCAGGACGGCTGTTTTGCCTGGTGCTGTGCTGCGTCCTCACAGGGCCCCTACTGCATTTTGATGCTTTCTTGCTTTCAAGTGAGATCAAAATAGTTATCTTTTCTTCCTACCCGATCACTCTATAATTTGGAAACACTAAATTGAGAATCCTTGTTTTCATGAGTGCATGGTTATTTTCATAAGGCCGAGATGAGGCTGTCCTCATCGTAAGAGGACAAAACTGGAAATGTCACTCACCTGGCCACTGCCTTGATGAGAATATTGTATTGGATAATATTTCATAAAGTGTGGTGGTACAGACAGGTAGATCCAAGGAACTAAGCTTGACTTGCAAAAATGGGCCTGGACTGTACCATGGAGTGGGGAGGGGCATCATGACCGGACCTCACCTCACCCAGAGGGTCTGTTTATACACAGACAGAGAAGCTTTCTTCAGTGGTGTGGCTACGAGCAAGGTGAACACTCCCCTGCAGGGAACTCCAGCGGTACTCACCGGTTCACAAAAGCAAACAAACACAAGGCAGGAAGAGGAAGAGGGACTACCTGGGAAGAGGTGGGAATCAATGGGTGGGACAAAAGAGGATGATGGGATGAATACAATTAACAAACATTACACACAAGTATGATGATGTCACAACAAAGCCTGTTATTATGTGTAACTAGCATATGCTAATTAAAAAAAAAAAGCTGGCTTGGGACCTGCTTTTCAGAATTCCCAATGTCTTATGTGAACTATGTTCACTTCTTGCAAGTCCCAAGCCCCAGGAGTCCTCTGGAAGAGGATCACCCAAACCCACCAACAGGGAAGAAGTCTGGCAGAGTCTTCAGCTTGGTGTCCTGGCCTCAAGGGGCTTTGCAAAAGCTGATCTAAGATCCCTCGTGTGATGTTCCAGTAAAGAAAAGTTGAAAAGGCCTGTGTGATTAATTATCATTTTCTATGTATTCCCAAAGACAAATCGGACTGCCTGGTGTGGCGGCTCCTTCAGGTAACCCATGTATTCAGGCACCTGAAGATGGAGGATTGGGATGGGTCAGCCTGGGCTACAGAGGTTAAGTGCCAGGTTAGCCTGGAACACAGTGATATTTTGCATCAAACACCAAACAAATAAATTAAAAAACAACAACAAGCAAACAAAAGCTATTTGCCAAATAAAAGGAAACTAGACCTATTCGGTAAATAAGAATGACCTGACATTGGTTATGGGGGTGGTGTAGGCCTAGAGAGATGGCTCAGTGGTTAGGGGCCCGTGATGCCCTTCCAGAGGACCTGAGTTTAGTTCCCAACAGGCAGCTCGCAACTGCCTGTGACTCCAGCTCCAGAAGGTCTGATGCCCTGTGCTGGCTCGTGTGGGCACTGTCTTTATGTGCATATACTCCCCCCCCCGCCCACATGCAGAGATGTAATGAAGATGTGCTGGCCAGGTGGGTTGGCGCACGCCTTTAGCCTGAGCACTTGGGAGGCAGAAACAGATAGATAGCTGTGATGTTTGAGGCCAGCCAGCTCTACATAGTGAGTTCCAGGATAGCCAGAGTTACATAGTGAGACCCTGTTTCAAAAAAGCAAAATAAATAAATACATTATAAAATGAAATAAAAATTAAAAAAAATAATGGGCCTGGACAGGCAGCTCAGTGGACAAGAGTACTTCCTGCTCTTTCAGAGGACTCAGGTTCAGCTGAGCACAAATTGCTCTTTCATAGGACCTGAGTTCAGTTCCCAGCACCCACATCGGGCAGCTTATAACCTCCCGTAACGATAGTTCCAGGGATCCAGTATCTACTGGCCTCCAAAGGCACATGGTGCACATAGACTCACGCAGACAGCCGCACACACCCATATGCAGTAATAACAAAACAAATCTCTTAAAAACTGGGTGACTGTGAACAGAAGCTGTGTGTCTCAGTGGCAAGCCATGGGTCTCCCACAGAGTCTCAGTTTGTGCAGCTTCCTTCAGAATGTGGCTGCTGTGCTCCAAAATGACATTTCTGGTTTCTCTCCCACTCTTGATTTGGAGTCAGTTCTCACTGCTTGCCTTCTATCTATCTCTATCTGTCTGTCTCTCTGTCATCTATCTATCTTCATCTATCATCTATCTAAGAAGAACTAATGCTGTTGTTTCCTCCAAGTCCTGAAAGCTGGTGCTGGGTGACTTGATTTAGGTGTCAGCGACCCTCTCCACATGCTTCTGTGAGCCTGCTGCCCTGGGGTACTCAGAGAACTAACAGGAACACCCAGCACTATGTCCAAAGTGTGCTGCCCTCACTCTGACCATTGAAAGATGCTGCATGCCCAACAGAAACCTCACCCAGAGGTCGTCTGTGTTCAGCAATGTGCTGTTCTCCTTTTGTTTTCATATAAACCCCACTTCACAAAGTGCATGGCAGCCCATCAAATGAGAACCCCACCTCACGAAGTGCATGGCAGCCCATCAAATGAGAACTAATTTAAACGAAAGAAGTCTTCTCTTAAAAAACAGAGGATTCAAGCTCAGGCTGTGCCCTGTTCTAAGTTCTGTTTTTTTGTTTTTTTTTTTAATGTTTTAGTGCTTTTTATTGTCTTCAGTTCAGAGAGTATGTTAGGTGATGTCTTTCCTTTTATTGATAGCCATTCTTGAGACTGAGACGCCTTTGCCTGCTGTATCGTCCTCCCTTCTGGCTCCTAATTCTAATTCTCGAAGTTCTTTCACTGTGAAAAACAGTGATGTTTTTCAGATTGTGTCTTGCCCCATTTTGAAGCAGTTTTTAGGTTGCGACCCCTCCTCCCCCCGTTTTAAATCAGGGTATCACTATGGTGCCCTGCCTGGAACTTACTTTGTAGGCCAGGCTGGCCTTGAACTCAAAGAGATCCATCTGCCTCTGCCTAAGTGCTGGGATTAAAGATGTGAACCAGCATGCCTGGCTTTGAGAACGAGGGTGACTATACACCTGGGTAGACTGGTGGGCAACACCATGTGTCTGGCACCACCCATATAGCCCAAAAGAAAGTGGCTCTTTCCTAAAAGTACAAATGGTGTCAGATCAGGACTGTAGGAACACACACCTGTGTATGAAAATCAAGTAGAAAGCTCAGACTTGAGGACTTAGCAGGTACACAGACTCCAGAAAATGTGCAATGTGCTCCCCCGGACCCCACAAGGAGGAGGGCACCTGACGCTTCAGTAGCTTCACCAGCTTGCCACGTGCTCACTTGGTGTGTGTGTCAGGTGACTTTCAGGCGTAGCATTCTCCACTCTCCCAGGAGCTTCCGCTCAGCTTGGTCCTGCTGTGGGCACGAATTGTCACCTGCCTGTTTAGCTGTTCATCTATCTGAATAAGCTGTCCGCCTTTCCATCTGCTTGTCTGTCCGTACCTGGCCTTACCTTCCACCTCCACTTAGCTGAGAGCTAAGGCTGGGTGTCCATTCAGCCTCGGAGATCTGTAGGTTTCTGCCTCCCCAGGGCTGGTATTCAGTCCTGGACCACCACATCTGCCTTTTGTTATTGTTTGTGTGTGTGTGTGTGTACGCCATACATGCATGTGGCAGTCAGAAGACAACTTTGGGGAGTCATTTCTAGCCATCCATCTTCATCTAGGAATGAAACTCGGGCTCAGGTTTGTACCACTGGGTGGCAAACACCTTTGCCTGCTGAGCCGTCTTGCGGACCCCACTTCTGGGTTTTTTCATGGTTCTGGAGATTAAATCCGGGTCCTTGTGCTTAAGCACTGTAATGACTGATACCTCTTCCTAGTGTCGTTTCCTTCCTTCCTCCTCCCCACTTCCTCCTCTCCTTTTCTCTCTTCTTGGCCCTTCCCCCACCTCTCTCTCAAAATGTGGGACAGACTTTCATGCATTCCAGGCTGGCCTTGAACTCAAAATGTAGCTAAAGACGACTTTGGACTCCTGATCCTTCTGCCTCTACCCCCAAAGCGCACACCACCATACCTGCTTTATGCACTGCTAAGGGCTGAACCCAGGGCCTCCTGCATGAGAGGCAAGTGCTCTGCCCACTAAACTATCCCCCTAGTTTCTGTTAGTAATTTTTCATCCCCTCACATCCGCTTGACCCCTTGGCTTTAAATCTGCATTTGTCCTTGTATTACAAATTCATTCCAGTCTCTACTTCATTACAAAAACCGCATTGACAAAAGGATGCAATGAGGAAAAATATTGCTTATATAATGTTATTGGAAAAACTGTGTTTCTATGTGCAAAACAATAATGAACTGGCAATCTCCTTCCTGGTGGACACAAAGGAGATGAAACCACCACTTTTTCTATCTACTTTATTGGGATTTTTTCTTATACCTCTACCTTCCTTCTCCATCCCTTATCCCTCCTAATACCTTCCAACACCCCAACACTAGATAGGAGAGAAAAAAGGTTTGTGGGGAGAGGGAACAGAGTTCTCTTTGGCTGGTTAGGATCATTGGGTTCTTTGGGACAATACCAATTTCAGTCATCAGGATATCCAGTAGCCCAGAAAACCAGCATCAGCAAACACTGCACAAGGATTAGCCAGCAACAGTATGGGGAGAATCAGTCTTAGAGCTTTTGGCTCATTCCCAAGTCTGGTATTTATACCCTCTCAGAGTCCTCAAATTCCACTAATTGCAGCTGGCAAAGACCATGTCCCTCTTCAAGCCTCAGGAGGAAATTTCTGCTGTGGATAAGTAAGGCAGCCCCATATCCCACACTTGGGATTAAAACAACGTATTTATATAATATAACTGAGTTTTTAAAGAAACCAAAACTTCCACTACAGGGTTTCTCTACATAGCCTTGGCTGTCCTGGAACACACTATGTTGACCAGGTTGGATCTACCTGCCTATGTTTCCTGAGTGCTGGGTTTAAAGGAGTGCATCACCACCCTCTGTGTGAAATTACTACCTCTGAAAGATATCTGCACTGAAATATTCATTGCAGAACTGTCAAAATAAATGAGCTATGGAAAAAACCTCAATACATGAATAGATAAATAAAATATACCAGTTTATCCATGCACTGTATGTATGTATGTATGTATGTATGTATGTATACACATGGCATATCTAAGCATATGACAGATACTCTTGCTAATCTACACAAACATACACACACATATATATATGTATACCATATACATGGATATATATGTGTGTGTAAACACATGTGCATAGTCGACTATTAAACACAGAAAAAAGAGCGTATTACCTGGCCCTATTTACTTGTGGCATGTGTTTTAAAATCTCAAAAAGCTTAAATACATGATCATAGAAAATTGACACAGTGGTTATTTGGGGCGGGGCAAAGATAAGGGGGAGGAGATAAGATGTAGGTTAAAAGTGATATAATAATATATACCAGGGGCTAGGTAGGATGAACAAGTTTGGAGATTTGACATACACTATGAGGACCAAGTTCATTACATTGTAATAGGTATTTTTCTATGGTTGTTGAGTAGACTTAGCTGGCCATATCACACATCACACAGAATATAACCTATGTGGGTTGACAGATGTGGAATTTTACCATGTATACTTATCCCAGACTATTATGCATAAACCTCAATATACACGATCAATTTCATTTGTTTAAAGAAACGCATCGTAATATGCTCAGCTGACTGGCAGTGTGTTCCATCTGGCCCAATAGTGGCATGACAGTTATGGAGGTAACTAGCTGCTTTCTGGTTGGCTGTGAGACTCGCTCAACTGGAGGAATTTCATGCTTGGTACTGGTGAAAAAGTCTATGGCTTGGGATACCATAGGCCACAATGGGGAACCTACTATTGCTGTCATATTGAGTGGTCATGCTTTCAAACTTGCTTCTAAATCTTTATGTTTAGGCCCATAGATTTGTGTTGTTCTCAACTTTGGTCAGAGAAGCTCCATTCTGCTGTGGCTAGTGAATAATGAAGAGGCTCATGGTTCGTCAGCGTGTCCAGTATAAGTAGGTATGAGTGCTTAGCGGTGGATCATTCATCTGTATTCCTCTCTCTCCGCCCAAGGCTCAGGGGACACTGAGGCAGAGGAGGTGGAAAGAATCTAAGAGCTGGTGAGTGGGGGATTTGAAAGGCAGACTTCCTGGACATGACATGGCTGTTGGAGCCATTGGCTGACAGCTGTAGTTGCCTGCATAAGACAAAAGCATCTCAGCACGGCTCCTTGGTGGGGGTGAGTTTGGCAGTTGATGGTGCTGGGGGAGGAAGAGTCACTCACCTTTAGGGATATGGCTATCCGTACATTGCTCATGCCCTGAGCACACACACCTAAGCACTAACGGACTCAGGACGTCATTGAGAACAATAAAAGGCGGACCAGGAGATGGGTGGCGGACCAGGAGATGGGTGGGAGGTATGATGGGAGCAGCAGGAAGTGTCAGGCAGAGACACCGGAAGATACAATGATAAAAATTGTATAGATTTATGAAATTTAAAAGAGTAAATAAAAATATACAATCATTATGCCATTCTCCTGAATTAGACTTTAGAAAGACAAGAGTATCCCCGTCCATCTGGAGCTCAAGATTCCAGCTTTTCCCTTCGGGAATGGGCGCTTCCGGGCACCCAGGCATGCAGGTGCTGGGTTTAAAGGAATAAAGCTCAGCCAGGCCGGTGAGGTCCGAGGAATCCCACTTCTGCGTGAGTGCCTGGAGGAGGGAGGGGACGTGGGGAGAGGGATACAGCTCCTTTAGTGATACAACTCTTGGCTCTCCTCCTTCTATTTTATTTTATTTTTTTTTAGGGGAAATAAGGGCTGTATAAACCTTGGGGAAGTGGGTAGGGGTTTTTGGCTGAATGAACATCATTGCCTGGGGCTGAGGTGCCGGGAATGCTTCCTTTGCGTGGAGAGGAATTCTAGGCGGTAGGCTACCTGACTACCTCAAGAATTTCACGGGTGGGGATTGCAGGGCTACATGCATCAGGGTACGCAAGCAGAGAACAGAGGGAGCTGTCCTTTCTCCTGCTGGTCCTAAGATTGAGATTTCGGGGGGTGGCGGGGGCTGGACATGTCTGGACCTTGCTCTAGCTCCGTGCCGATTTCCCTGGTGGGAAATCCCACATGTCCCACAACCCCCATGGCTGCTAACACCACATCTATCATGAGAGGATAGCTCTGCATAAAAGGCAGAGGAGGCAGACCTCTGGGACATGGAGCAATAGGAGGTGGAGAGCAAACTCGGGCTGTAGCCCCCCTCCACCCAGAAGACTCTTCTCCCAGGAGTCACCTCAAAATTGCTAGTCATGTTGGCACTTTCTCCTCCTTATGCAGCTCTGAGAAGGAAAAGACCAGGTGCAAAGGTGGAGACAGAAGCACAGATGCTACAAGCCTATGGTCACATCGAGTCACCAGAGTTCACTCCCTGCAGGACATGAGGACACAGAGCTCAGGAGCTGGGTCACTGGTGGTGGGAGGCAGAACTGAGGACCTACCCCCACCCAGTAGCAGAGGTGCCAGGTCCTGCCGAGCCACTGATGGGCACGCCCTCTTGCAGCATGCCTCTTCTTGCATCAGGATGAGAACATTGCCCTGGATGTCACACAGAGGAATATACATCTGATCTGATCCTGCCGTCTTCCCTGTTCCTCTCCGAACTCCTCTGGCAGGGCCTGTCAGCAGACCTGGAGATCAGGGAAAAGCCAAGGGAGTCCAGCTTCATTGAGGCCAGAGCCATAGGCTCATGACTGAGGAGCACAGATGGCCACTTCCTGGTCCAGGACTCTGACCTCCATTCACCCTCCTCAACACTGACAACTTGCCCAAGCTCTGGCTCTGTGGACATGGATGCTACCAGCCCCAGGCAGGCTCCCAGGTATGTAAGCCCTTGCCTTCTTACCCAGGATGGAAGACTCTCGAAATGACCTTTCTCCTAGCTTGTCTGACACCCTAGAAGGGTGTGCTTGCCTCATCTGCCTGGGTCAGGTCCCCTTATGCCTGGACACAACAACCTGAGACTAGTTTATTGGTAGCAACTAGGCAGGAACCAGGATACATCAGAGTGAGGGTTCTTCTGGGGTGTGCCCTCACTTCAGTAGGGATGGTCCCATTTCTTCTGCTAAGGAGAAAAGTGTGTATGTGTGTGTATTTTCTGTAATGTGTTGTGTTATGGATGTGTGCTGTGTATGTAATGTATATAATATGTGGCATATGTGTATTGTGTGTTATATACAACCTATGTGGGTTTGTTTGTATGTGTGTATGTGTGGTAATAGGGCCTGAAACTGAGCAAAAGGTATGAGCTGTGTGTCCTCCTAACCCCAGCTGTTTTGGGGGCAACTCTGTTTTCCTGGGTTTCAATTCTCTCCCCCTTCTCAGTATCCTGCGTGGTTTCCCATCATCCCCCCCACCACATCCATCATGATGTTTTTGAACTTCTGTACTGTATATACAGTGCAGGGCCAGACTCCTGACCCACATAATGACCTTCTGTGCCTTACCTGACTGAGTGTGTCCAGGGGCAGGGCAGGGAGCCGCTCCCACAGGAGGAAGCCGGGTTCTGTGCTGTCACAGTCCCTTTCTGTGTGCAAGGCACAGGTGATTCCCACATGGCCTGTGGAGTGGGTGCAGAGGCAGACACAGGAGGTGCAAAAGGAGAAAGGTATGCTGTGAGGGCAGGGGTCCCCCCAGCACTTTGAGGCAGCGCATCTACTCGGGGTTCCTCATCCTGTTTTTGTGCTTCCTGTACTCTTACAGGTTCTACTCGAAGTAAACAGACTCGCACCTTGGGAATACTATGAGGGCAGCCTTCCCTCCCCCACACCAGCATTGCAGAAAAATCCCCACCTTGGCTGTCAGCTCCAAAGAATAAACAGAAGCTGGGCAAGGTGATGCATGCCCGTAACCCCAGCACTGGGGAGACAGAGACAAGAGGACCACCATAAGCTTGAGGCCAGCCTGGACTGCACAGGGAATTCCAGGCCAGAGTACTCAGACTAGGTTGTGTAGATCCTCTCTCTCAAAAAATGGGGGAGGGGTGTGGCTGGAGAGATGCTCCGGGGTTACACACTGGCTGCCTTTGCCAGGATCTGATTTGGTTTCCAGTGTCCACTTCAGGCAGCTCACAAATGCCTGTAACTCCAGCTCCAGAGTATCTGACACCCTATTTTGGCCTCTCTGGGCACCCATACACATGTAACATATACACAAACAGAGGGAAACAGAGACAGATGGACCCCATGACAGACTGATGGTCAGACCTCAAAATAGACCCCAGGACAGACCCCAGGATAGACTCCTAGGACAAATCTCTAAACTAGACATTCAGGACACGACCTCAGAATTGACCCCATTCCCCCATCACAGACCCAAACACAGACCCTCCAAGACAGGTTCCTGAGAACACACTTCCTGGGACAGCCTCCTGAGAGACAATATCTTCTGGATAGAGATCCATGCCAATCTTCCAAGCACATGTTGGTGCCTTTCAGACATCGCTTTGTCACTGGTGGTCAGAGTCTAGTCTAGGAGTTTCCAGGTTCTTGGCATCTTATTTTTAAAAAATGAAATAAAGACCCACACAGATTAGCAAAAGTGGTGAGGACTTTGTACAAAGCAAAGTGATAAAGCAGGTCAGAATGTGCCTTGAGAGAGCAGCGGGGCACACGAGGTACTGAAGGGCCCTGGTCACTCTTTGGGGCTTTCCTTTTAGGTGGTTCAGGAGAAGAAGGAGTTCAGTTGCTAGGAGGTGTCATGTGGGTGGTTCTCTTTTTGATTGACAGGCTTGGGTTATGTAAGCCTTTGTGCACTATGCACATCCTTTCCCATAATCATATTTATGCCCAATTATGCCTAGGTATATGAAGGTAAATAGGAAGTTCCTCCCAAAAGATCACTCAGGGAACACTGTTTTCCTTTTTGTACATTGTTACCCAAAACTGGTCTAGGATGGCTCAGCCTATATCTCTTGGCTTCAGGATATGTTCTAGGACACGTCTGATTAAAAATGGGAAATTATCAAGGCTTGGCAAAGGAGAGGAACTTATTTTTATTGCTTAAGGCAGGTATACATTCAGCCTGGTGCAGGTGGAGTCTTGACTTGCTAAACTGTTCCCTATTTGTGCCTATCTCTGTTGGCCAGATACCACATCCTCAGGGAAACATAACCCCTTTCTACACATGGAATCTAGGGCAAAGGCCCACAGCAGACGCAGTCTCCTTCATGTTACAAGTGAGGAGGAGTCTGTCAGCCTGGCATGAAGACAACCTCTTGCCTCAAAACACATCCCAGTTCACACTAGAGGGATCTTCACTCCACCTGACATTCTGCTCAATTATATTCTACTTTTCTTCTACCATTGTCTTGTTACCTGTATGTATTCATGTGTACGTATGTATTTGTGTGTTTCTGTGTTTGGGGAGGAAAGGGTTTCCTTCAGCTTACAAAACTTAGAACCGTCATCGGGGAGAGCATTAGGTCCAAAGGAAACTCTAATTCCCCAAACCCTAAAAGTCAGCCAGGATAACTAGAAATGAGCTCGCCTAGACTCTAGGCAGATTTCTGGCAGTTAGATGAAAGCCAGCGTCCCTCAGAAGCTTGTCAACCTGGCTCCCATACTACCAAAAGGAGTAACTTTTCTTACCTCTGACAGGAGGGAGGTATGGCTACCTGTGTGCCTGTCAAACACATGCTGGCTTCCAGGTTCCCTCAGTTTAACAAGTACCTGTCACACATTTCAGAGTCCATGCTAGCATCCTAGCCCCTTTCACTTCCTCCTCTGCTCTAAATTCCCTCCGGTTCACAGCTTCCCTCCCCTCAGCTACTCAGTCTCCTTATAGCCCTGCTACCCTGCTACGTGTCCTCCTTTCCCCTCTGTTTTGCTCCCACTTCTCATGTCTTCTGCTACTCTTCCCTCTCTCACAGATAGCCCTGTCCAGGTCCAGTCTGCTGGCCGTGTTCAGGAGTACACTTGTTCAGTGTACTTCTTGCTCTCTCTGCTTTGGAGTCCCTCAGATGCTTCTGGTTGTTCTTTCTCTTATATCTACAAGGGAAACAAAACAAAGCAAACCTTCCCATTAACCACACCACATAGTGGTCTCGTCATCAGTTTATACAGAAAGTCAAGGCAGGAACCCGGAGACAGGAACTGAAGCAAAGGCTGTGGAAGAATGTTGCTTACAGGCTTGTGTCCAATGGCTTGCTCAGTCTGCTTTCTTATACAACCCAAGACCACCTGCACATGGATGGCGCCACCCACCGTGCGCTGAGCCCTCTTACACGCCCACAGGCTTGCCTACAGACCAATCTGATGGAGGCATTTTCTCAGATGAAGCTCCCTCTTCTTGGGTTGCATGTCTCAAGATGACATAAAAACTAACCAATACATCTCCCTAGTACTAGTATTACCCTCCCCCCCCCCAAAATTTGAACCTAGGAAAATGTATGTGTGTGTTTGTGTGTGTGTGTGTGGAGGGGGTTAGGTGCATGCGTGTATGCTTAGGTGTGGAGGCCAGAGGAGGCTGTTGGCTATGCTGAGCTATCAGGTTCCGTTTTATTACCTTGAAACAGTGTCTCCCCGAGAACCTGCAGCTGGGATCCAGCCAGAGAGCCCCTGTAACACTGGGCTCACAGGCGCACGTAGCCCCATCTAGCTTTCCACGTAGGTGCCTTGCACTTGTACCCAGGACCTCAAGCAAGCATTCTTATGCACTGAGTTGTCTCCTCAGTCCCTGAAAATGAAAACACAACGTTTCAAGCCAAGTATGCACACTTCTACTTGAGTACTCAAGAGCCAGAGGCAGGAGGATTGGGAGTTGAAGGACAGCCTTAGCTACATAGTGAGTTTGGAGCCAGCCTAAGCTGCATGAGACACTGTCTCAAAGAGGTCTAGAAATGCAATTTTAATGTTAGGGTGGGGTTCACTTTTATGGTTTAGAGCTGAAATGTTTATGTTATAGCGCATGTACTAAGCTGCATCATAAGCTAACCTGGTGACACTCCTGTGACCACCACTCAAGTGACGTAGAGAATCTCTAGTAGGCCCAGGAAGGTCTCCTGTGTCTGGTCCCGGGCAACACTTTCCAGAAATCAGTGCTGTGACAGCTTCTGCTGTCGCTGTTGGAGACAGAGGCATCCTTAGCCCAGCTGGTCTGGAACTCACTGTACAGCTCAGGTCAACCTCAAGCTCAAGCAGAGACTCCAGCTTCCGCCCCTAGAGTGCGGGGTGACGGTGTGAGCCCCCAACAGTCACTTTACCTCCATCGCTCAGTTCTGTCCTTTTTAAACACTGTGCAAGCAGGAAGTCACAACAGGCATCCCATCCGACTTTCTGGTCCATGCTGTCACTTTGTAGGCACTCAGGTCACCCTAAGAAGCCACCTGCTGCGACATCATCTGACTGGTACTGTCTCTGATGATCCCCTCCTGTTGTAGATCCATCTGATTAATGAGCATGAAATAGAGTAAATTGAGGTACCATGAGCTGGAATTTGAGGAGCCTGAACCCAGAATCTGGCAATGTTCTTGCTGGATGGGGGTCAGGCTCCAGGAGCCCTGTGGGCTCTAGATTTCAGATGGCCAGAGTGAGGATGTGCCCAGGCGGCAGCTGCCTGTGCCTTGTTGGACTTGCTCTCTTCATCCGCAGCTGCTTTCCATCAGGTCCAGGCTTGCTCCTTCTGCAGGTGCAGCAGCCTTCGCACAGGCTCATTCCACCACACCTCCAACCCTCTCCATCCCACAAAGGGAGGGACAGGGAAGGGTGACAGCTCCCAGGAGGGCTATCGGAAAAAAATAGGCCTAAGTCCTGGAGGCTGGAGGCGTGTCAGAAGAGCAGCACGCACCAGGGGCTCACCAAGCAGGAAGCAAACACAGCCCTGGAGTTTCTGTTCCGAGTGCCCTGGAGCAGTGGAGGAAGGAAGAAGAGGTGACTCTCTCAGTATAAAGGAAATCTAAGAGAAGGGGAAGGATGATGGAGGGTTTGAGGTCAGTCTGGAATACACAGTTAGCGCCAGGCAAGTCTGGGCTACCCCTCTGCCCACCCCACCATCTCCAAAAAGGAAAAAGAGATGACGCTATGAGGGAGAATGATGAATGGAAGGAAGAGAAGAGAGAGACAGACAGAGACATAAAGCCCCTCAGGGCAGATGATGGAGGCAGGAGGGAATGGGAGTGAGGAAGGGGTAGATGCTTAGGTGAAGGACTCTAAGGAAGCAGTGCTGAGCACACACACAGAGACACACACAGGAGGGTTCAAATCTCTCCTAAGGTTTCTGGCCAACAGTGTGTGTAAGGAATCATTAAGGCCCTAGTGAGAGACCAGGGGAATGGAGCCTGGGTGTGGAGAGCACATGTTTGTGCATGGTCCCCTGGAGGCCTGGCATCCATGCTGGGCGTCTTGTGAGAGCCCCGAGGAAGCGTGCGGGGGCAGGGCTCTGGACTACCTCCATTCTTTCCTTATCGTCTCCACAGCCCAGTGGTGTGACCCCAGTCCATGGTGACTTGGTTTTCCAAACCAATAACAAAAATGAAATCACCTGACAGGTGTATTCTGAAGTAGACAAAGGGACAGGGTTGGTTTTTATTTAATGTATTTGTTGTTTTGTTTTAAGTTTCAAGACAGGGACTCATGCGTCCCCTGACGGGCTCAAATTGTAGCTGAGGGCCTTGAGCCCTTGATGCTCCTAGCTCCACCTCCCATGGACTGGGATTATAGGTGTTCACCACCATGCCCAGCTCTACTTTTTTTCTCTTTAATTGCACATAATGATCACACATTTTCATGGAGCACAGTGTGATAATTTAGTACATAATACAGTGGGTAATCATAGGGCAGGAGGCAGTGTTTTCAACCATTTACACAACTATTATTGTTCAATATCTTTTCCAAGTCCCCTCCTCTTGCTCTTTAAAAAGATACAAAAGAGCCAGGCACAGTGGGCAGTAAATGCCTGTGGTCCTATCTCTTGGGAGGCTGAGGCAGGAGGATGGAGATTTCAAGGCTAGTCCATGATATAGAGGAAGATTCTATCTCAAACTTAAACAAAAAATTGGCGTGGTGGACTCAGGCTCCTACACCCAGCATTTGGGAGGTAAAGCCAGGAGGGTAAGGAATTCAAGGCCAGCTTTAGCTGCTTTGAGTGTAAGGCTCGCTTGAGCTATCTGAGATCCCGTCTCAGTAACACTAGCTTGAGCTACCTGAGATCCTGCCTCAGTAAACGAACATAGATGTATTAATTAGGCTGTCCCATAGTTATCTTATTGTAAACATTAGAACCTTTTCTTTCCTTCTTTCTCTTTCTTATAGTTTTTTTAAAAATGCACACACATACAGACAATGTGTATTGTATATGTATATGAGTGTTTTGCTTGCATTTATGTCTGTGTACCATATGTGTGTCCAGAAGAGGGTATTGGACCCTCTGGAACTGGAGTTACATATGATGGTAAGTCCCATTTGGGTTCCGGGAACTGAACCTAGGTCCTCCACGAGAGCAGCTGGTGCTCTAAATGAGGAGCCATCTCTCCAAATCCACCTTGGTAGATTTTTGTTCTTGGTCTTTTGAGACAGGGTTTCTCCGCGTAGTCCTGGCTGCCTCGGAAGTCCCTCTGCAGACTAGGCTAGCCTCAGACTCTGAGCTCTGCCTGTCTCTGACTCCTGAGCTCTGGGATTAAAGGTGTGCACTACCTTGGTCCTTGGTAGATTTGTGTATTTTGTTTTTCAATACAGGGTTTTCTGTGTAGTCCTGAACCTGGTCTATAGGCCAGGCCGGCCTCAAACTCAGAGATCTACCTGCCTTTGCCTTCGGAGTGCAGGGATTAAAGGTGTCCACCACAGACATTTAGCTCACTGGCAATTTCTTTTTTTTTCTTTCTCTCGCTCTTTTTTTTTTTTTTTTGAGCCCAGGATTCACGCCAGCCTGAGCTGCTTTGAGTGAGGCCTTATCTCAAAGAAACAAACAGATTCAGGATGTGAGATTTCCATGTCCTGTTCCTCACTGGTGGATTTTATTCATTCCTCCAACAAAGTCATTGCACACGTGCCCACAGTGTTTCTGTGGCCACACGAGGCTTAGGGTCCATACAAATATGGCGCCTGACTGCGGCAGACACCTGGGTTTCTCAGTGGTCACCCTACCACAGACACAGGCCACAGCCACTGTTTAAAGCAAAGGGTGGGTGAAGGGATGCTAGGGCTGTGGGTCTGGACCTTGTATAGTAAATGCCTGTGGTTGCCTGGGCCACCACAACCTTTGTGGCTCCGTTTTTTTTTTTTTTCTCTGCATGTAGTTGGGAACTGTGGGTTGTTTTGACAGCTCCCAGAAGCTCAAAGATGCTTTGTTCTCCCCTACTGTGCTCTGAAGTCACCTTGTTGGCATGGCTCTCCAGGCCAGGGTGACTGGCAGGAAGATGAGAGCATCCCAGTGCACCCTTCCTCCACTCAGGGAAAAACAGCTTAAGATAGTTGCGTTTCCCAGAAGGCCCAGCCTCTTTAAAGGGATTGCTGGTAATTTCAAGCACCATTTTCCAGCAATACAGTTAAGGTGATGGACACATACCATATGAGTGTATTAAAGTATCATATTGAATCATGCTCACAGGTACAATGAATAAATGCAAAGGAGTACAGCATAAGGGAGCAGAGAGGGAAAACCCAAGACTTCCTGTTTCAAAACCAGTTGGAATCTACTTCCTTAGTACTAGTTCCCATTCCTTGACAGAAGAAGAGATGGTGAATCCATGGTGTGGAAAAAAGGCTCGATTCTGGTGATGGTATGTGTGTGTGTGTGCTCAGTCCTCCAAAATAATTAAAAATCCAGATGCCAAGTACTCAGGTTCAGAGATGGAACCTGGAGACTAGGGTAGGCCCTAGGAAAGCAGACAGGAGCAGGTTGTAAGGGTGAGTTGAACAACAAGTCCAAAGGAAGCCCTGGCCCCTGCCCCAGGCCTAGTGTCTGTGATGGCTGCAGCTGCTGGAGGAAAACCTCCACCCACGTAGCCTTCCCTGTGTCTACACATCCACGCCTTTACCCATCATATCCCTGTCTGCTCATTCCTCCACACTCATATTTCTCAACTGTTGGTTGAACTTCTAGGAGCCAGGCTCAGTGCAGATGGGATTGATTCTGATTCAAGCTGAATAGCGCAGGTTGAGCAATTATCTAACGTTCTCAGTATGAATATTGAACAGGAACCCAGGGACATGGTGGTGGGTGGTGTGAGGGTGAGAGAGCTATCCATCACACACAGGTGGCAATTCCTCGGCTTCCATCTTTGCATAATGCCACTACGTGTTCAGTGGCAAACTAGGTCCTTGGAGAAAGGTGCCCAATCTATCTTTCCTTCACCAACATGGGGAAAAGTGCAGAGGAACAACCTATCTTAGTCAGCTCGAACTGTGTAAGGAAATACCATAGAGTACATGGATGGATGTCTCAACAAAGACAGTGCTGGTGGGTTTTTGTTCTCTCACAGGTTTCTCATCATATCCTCATGGGTTTGGCTCTTCTGTGTGAGCATCTCTGATGTTTCCCTTAGTGTTCACATTTCCCCTTCCTTTTTGTTATTTAATATATTTTATTAATTTATTTATTTTACATCTTGATTGTAGCCCCGTCCCTCAATCTCCTCCTGGTTTCACCCTCCCTCCCATCCCAATCCCGTAGTCCTCAGAAAGTGGGAGCCTTCCTCCCTTACCAACTGACCCCAAACTATCAATTCTCTTCAGGACTGCCTGCATCCTCTTCCTCTGTGGCCCTGGCAAGGCTATCCCACCAGGCAGAAGTGATCTAAAAGCAAGCAACAGAGTTCATGTCAGAGACAGCCCCTAGTCCCCTTACTAGCCCTTAGTTTCACATGGAGACTGAGCTGTGTATGGGCTACATCTGAGCAAGGGGCCTAGGTCTTCTCCATGCATGGTCCTTGGTTGGTGTATCAGTCTCTGCAGGCCCCTCCTCTTCCTTTTATTAATATAATATTATTATTTACTTTTTTGAGAATTCCATACAATGTACCTTGAGCATATACACCCCCAACTCCTCCCACTTACTTCCCAGGCCCACCTTCTCCTCCCTGTTCCTTTTCTTTCTTTCTTTCTTCCTTTCTTTCGAAGAGATTATGGCTCTTACAATCTTCCTAACCCCTCTTTCTCAATGTTCCGTGAGCCGTCGGGATCGTTGTAGGGATTGTGCTATAGATGTCTCAGTTGGGGGTGAGTACATAACGTCAGTTGTTCTCCACGTTTTGGCCAGTTGTAGCTTTCTGTAATGGTCTTTGTCTGATGCAAAAAGAACCTTCATTGTTGGGGGATGAGAACCACACTTACCTGTGGGTATAATGATGAGTATTTAGGATACAGTTACAAATTATACCAGTTTAGGAAAGAGCCTGTTGCCCTCCTTTGGGATCCCTGGCCGACACACCTCCTCTTCTTATGAGGATATCACATTGTAGGAGGTACCACCTCGAAGCTCCACCTTAACTCAGTCTCCTTCTCAAAGGCCACCATCCCTAAATAGAGTTGCATTGTAAGATGTGCGTTAAAGCCTCAACGTATGAGCTTTGGGAAGACTCAATTTGTCCCGTAGCACAGACAATAGCTTTGAAAACAAGAACTCAACTGCCACAAAATACACACCTTTGATGGTCTCCCACAGGGAAGGTGTGGCCTGCCTTCCCCACAGCTGGAATTAATAGAAGCTCATCAGAAGAGAAGTGCAGACACACAGGCTAACTGCAGGGCAAACTCTAACTTCAAGGAGCCATGCCCATCTCTGAGAGGCAACCCTGCGATGATCTTCTGGGGCTTGGGGACCTGGGGACCTGTCACTCATGGCTCATGGACTACTGCTTCATTACATAAGGCTTCAGGCTCCCCACTCCTTTGTCTTCTGGTGCTAAGTTGAGGGGTTTCTCACTGCACACAGTCTAGTCAGCTCAAATCCTGTGGAAATGCAGAAATCGCATGTGGTGGGCAGGCCTACCTCTGTGTGTGTGGCAGTCCTACTGACTGAGGGGAATGAAGACACCTTGGGCAGACACGCAGCCTTCATCACTCCCTGAGTGAGAGGCTTTGGTACCCCCAGGGGCATTTGTGGGATAGCAGGAAGAGTAGCAGGTAGGCTTGGGAGGACCCATGACTAAGGTGCTCTTCGGTAGGGGAGGGCCTAGAATGTTGCATCACAGGTCCAGTGATAAATCTTCCTCGAATCGAGGGTTATGGCCAGTCCTTCACCCCCAGCCATTTGCCTAACTGCCATATTCACAGCTATGTTCCCAGGCTGGCTGGCTCTCGCCTTCTTGTCTGTGCTGAGCTTGGGTACCCAGGCCTTCAACAGCCAGCTTGTCAAGTGCTTTGAGGACCCCCACTATGAAGAGCTGCTGCAGCTGGCTCGAAAGGGACTGGGGAAGACAGCAGAGAGGAAACAAGTGGTGGTGATTGGGGCAGGCATGGCTGGGCTCACCGCTGCCAAGATCTTGCAGGATGCTGGCCACCAGGTATGTGATGGGCCCGGGGGCAGGGGGGGGCGGATTTCTCGTGGGAAGACTGGGCTCTAAATATGGAGGCAGAATACCAAGCTGTGGGCGTCCCCGGGGAGCTAGGGCCAAAACGAAGCTCTGGGACTCCAGGGGAGATGGGGTAGGAGGGCAGGTTTGCTTACTTAGTAACCAAGAGCAAGTTTCAGGAAGAGGCTCAGTGATAGAATGAGGAATGCCCTGTGATTTCCGTCCTCAGCCCTGAAAAAGAAGGGAAAGGAGGAAGGAGGGGATAGAAGGAGGGATGGATGGTTGGACGGGGGGAGGGAGGGAGAGAGGGAGACTGGGGAGAGCGCGCCGGGAAGGAGGAGGCTGTGTGGAGCCTCACTGAAGTCGTTAAAGAGCTGTCTTTCCAGGTGACCGTCCTGGAGGCCTCGGGGCGTGTAGGCGGCAGGATCGAGACCCACAGAGTCCCTGGAGCGCACTGGTACATAGAGCTGGGCGCCATGAGGATCCCTATCAACCACAGGTACTGCTGCGAACCGTAGCAGCCAAGGGGGAAGGGCAGGCTGAGGACTGCCATACGAGGCCAGTGCAGAGAGCATTGGATGGATATTTTGCCTGGAAGCCCAGGGGTTAGGATCTGAAGCAACCCACTTCCCAGCCCGAGGGCAGCCTCGGAGCCTCTCTCAGCCTCAGTGCTTAACTCGTGCAAGACGATAACTGTCCTGGGTTTGACTGTCAAGGAGGCTGGGCTGAGGATCGAGGAAGATGGGTGGTCCAAGATAAACCTGTTGGAAAGTCCAAAGCAGCCTACTGAGTTCGCAAGTGATGGGAAACCTTCCAGTAGGATCTTTCCGAATGGGTGAGAGGTTTGGGAGAATGCAGCTAGAAGGTTCAGGACTGGTGAACGTAGCCTCCTAGAAGGATGGCTCCAAGGAAACACTCCAAGGATGCCCCCCACTGCGCCTCCAGGAATTGGGGTGTTCACCCTTGAAAATGTGAAGGTTGCAGCTTCCACACAAAGTGGCAGAGATCTCAGCCAGCATAGAAGGTCACTAGTAGGGGGTCTAGTTCCCCCTTGGCCTCGTGGCTTCTAGTCTAGTGTGATGATCAGGGCATCTAGCATCCCTTTCATGGAGGAAGGCCAGGGGCGGTCTTGGTGAATCTAAGGGAGGTGGGAAGTAAGCCCAGGAAGCAGGAGGGGCTGTTGGCTTTCAGAGCCTTGAAAAGTCTCTGACTCTCTTCACAGGCTTTCCCATGAGCTCATCAGGAAATTTGGGCTGATGCTAAAGGAATTCTGCCCCTGCAACAACCAGACCTGGGTGCTGGTCAATGGAGTTCGGCAGCGCTCAGGGACGGTGCAGGCTGACCCTGGCCTCCTGGGTTACCCAGTAAGAGCAGATGAGGTGGGGAAGACGGCAGAACAGCTCTTTGATGAATCGCTGAGGAAGGTAAGGCCGAGTGGGGAGCAGCCCGCCCCTTCCCTCAGGGCCACCGTGCATGAACACCCTCGGGTTCCTCTGATTTGCCAGGGAGGAGCTTTAAGGGAACCCCAGATCCATGAGTGCAGGACACCTACATCAGATTGGCCATTACTGGCCTCACCCTCCTCTCCTGACTCTGTCCTGTGTCAGCCACTGTCTCTGTAGGCTGTGTCTTCTCAGACCCTAGACATCTGTGCATACACAGACATGTACAGAGTAGCTACCGTGAAATCATCATGGTGGGACTAGGCTCATTGTAGAGAGAGACTTACAAGTCGGACTCTGGGTCTAGATGTGTTGTGTGACCCCCATGCAAAAGACTTGCTGGCTCCTCCCTTCACTCCTCTCCATATTCCCAGAGCCTCTTGTTCCCGGGTTGCTGTGAGGATTAGGTGACAGGATGTGTTAAAGTGATAAAATGGTGATAAGTACAGGACCAGTGCTCAAACTACAGTTGTCATTATGATTGACAGTTTGTCAAGGAAGAACAGTAAGCGCTGTCTGGACTACCTGCCCACCTTTTCTGCCTGGCCCAGCAGGGACAATACCTTTGTCTCCTCTGACCCTTAGCCTAGAGTGACATCAGTATGACAAATGAACTCAGGTGTCCTTTCGTGCTGTCCTGCTGTGGCTCACTCAGGGTGGGCATGGCCAGCCTCTCTCAGCAGCATCGTGGGGCTCTCTGGCACCTACATGCTTCACAGCTGCTCAGAAGTCTACAGAAATGTCAGTGCAGGACAAGGAGGTAGACTCCCCATAGATAGGAACCTCAAGGTCGACAGAGGACTGGGCACCTCCCTTTGTATACCTGGTGTCTATTCCAGGGGAGGTGAGAGTCCCACCATCCCACATTTAGGAGGCAGTTCTGTAACTCAGGGTTCACACTCACACACACACACACACACACACACACACACTGTTGAATAGCATGGTGCATACGGATGGATGGGTAGGGTTGACAACCTGCCTGAGCTGACCCTCACCCCCTGTCCTTCCTGTCCTCCTCCCCCCGGAGATTGTGGAAGAGCTGAAGAACAGCAGCTGCCGTGAGGTCCTGGAGAAGTATGACTCCTTCTCCACCAAGGTCAGTTCTGAGCCCTTATGTCCTGTTGTGTCCTGAAGCCACGCCAGTGGGTGTCACCTGGGCCTTATCACGCTAAACGTGTCTAGCTTCACTGTCTGCCCTGATAGAATGTGAGGGGAGGGAGGGAGAGAGGAGGAGGTCAGGGAAGGAAGGATGGATGGAAGGAACTAAACAGAGACCACTCCAAGGAGGGCAAGCCAGGCTACTTTTTCAGAGCTTGCTCTATCAAGGGAGTCATCCATGATACTGCAGTCATCCATGATACTCAGAGGTGTGGGAAGCCTTATATAGGTGTGCGTTGCTTTACAAGGGGTTAGTGTCTCAGAATGCACCATTAGATGATTACAGAGCTCTGCAAAAATAACAAGGCTTCCTTGCATGGACCAAGATGGCTGCAGTGTCACTGGGCTACATACTCGCTGAGGACCATTGTTATATCTCACCACTGATGAACCCATCTTTCATAACACATCTACAGTGAAAAGCAGGAAAGGCTGGGGTTTCGGGTATAGCCCCTGGGAGTAAGAGCTAATCTATCACGTGCGAGTCCTAGCTTCAGTCTCTAGCACTGCAGATACAAAGGCACAAGGAAGGTTCCTGATGTGGTCCACCTGGGGGATACTGGCTCGTGGGCACTGGAGCCAACTCACCCATGGACCTGGCAAGGGGAGGGTAGTAGGTATATTTGCCGGCCGGTCCTCAGATAGATGCTGATAGCCACTTCCAGGTCCTGACCATTCTAGGTAGGCTGTGGTTTGCCTCTGTGAGCTGCTTGCCTCAGATGTTGGGTGGATCAAAGCTTGTTGCTATGTGTGGCCTGACCACTGCCTACTCAAGGCCTTGGTGTGAAGAAAAGAGAGAAGGAGGTCAGAGAATAAGGACAAGTCAGAGGCTGTCAGGACCTACACCCAGGCCCTCAGACTTGGGGCAGAAGCAGCCTCTTTGAACCTTGAAGCTGATGATCCTAACAGACCCAGCATGCCTTCAGGCACCCTGGCATTGCTGCCCCTAGGATTGCGTGGCCTTGTGGTTTTTACCTCTGCTTTAACCAAGTATGATGACTAGAGGCATTTTCTCCCCAACCAGCGGTATCCGGACATCCTAGCAGGTGCTTTCAGTGCTTGGTTCCTAGTCCTGCCTGTGCTGGTGATAGGGATCAACTCAGCCCCCAGGCAAACTGGACGGTCACCCACTCTAACTGGTGAAGCCAATCCAGCCAGATTTGTCATGTCCATGTTGGCTGTATCTGAGACAATGAGCAGAGACAAAGCGTAGGGCACAACCAGGGCAACAGGTACACCAGGAGCCAGCTCTGAGGTCACTTGCTGATGAAGTGGCTGGGTAAGCAGGTGATGGGGCAGGAGTGAGTGAGAAGTTCTTGGTACTCAGATTCTTCTGAGAAGCCAGGATGGGCCCACATGGATCGACATGGAGACTGGGCCTTAACTCTCCTAGCTACAGAGCAGAAATCCTTGTCATTATACGAGAGGATTGCATAAATGAAATGCTAAAAAAGAGAGTCTGTAGGCTGAAAACTCTACCTAGCGTTAGATGTTTTCCATGTACGGGGAACCACGGGGACCCTGTTTGGACATATGTGCAGGGTAATACCTGTTCTCCCATCCTGTCCAAGACTGTTCCTTGCTGTCCCTGGGTAGGAAGCAGGAGTTCACCTGTTAGCTCCTTGTACCTTCTCATCTGCTTGCCTCATTTCCTCACGCACGAGAACAGGAGTATCTGATCAAGGTGGGGAACCTGAGCCGAGGGGCCGTGCAAATGATCGGTGACTTGCTGAACACAGACTCTGGCTACTACGAAGCCTTCACAGAGACCCTGCGTGGAATCATCTCCTTCTTCCAAGAACCCCGGTGAGGAGCGGGGTCGCTAGTTACTGATGAGGATCGTAGTGAAAGGAAGGGCTAAGAAACTGGAAGAAAAATCTCCCCAAAATGGGAAGCCAGGGGTGGGCTGCGAACCTTTAATCCCTCTCAGGAGGCAGAGGCAGGAGGATGTCTGTGAGTTTAAGGCTAGGCAGGAATTCTGACTCCAAGGAGGTGTTAAACACCTAGGATAGAAAGAACATGGAGACATGCTTTCTGATATGCTGTCTTCCTTGGAACCACACTCTGAGAACACAAGAGTGCATTGCTGTGAGCCTCGTCTGTTCTATGACAGGAACTGCGGCCTCAGCCCTGATTCCTGGGATGCTTGTCATCTTGTAGCCGAGAAAGACTTATCTGGGATGCAAACCCAAGACTCCAGTCACCACTGGTCACTGACCACATGATCTGTAACTATAAAGATAAAAAGGCGCCAGGCGAGGTGGGGCACACCTGGAATGTCACCATTCAGGAGGTGGAGGCGGGGGGACCCGGAGTTCCAGGCCCATCTAGTCTCAAACAACAACAACAACAAAAAGATAAAGATGAGCTGGTTTGGTGGGAAAAAAAATAGGCTACAGGACAGCTGGATTGAAGCCTGTTTGTTCAGCCTGCTTGAAGCCCTGGCTTCCATCCCCAGCACCACATAAAGCTGGGAGGGGCAGCGAATCCCAGCACCTGGGAGGGGCAGGCAGGAGGATCAGAAGCTCAATTCTGGTCTTTGCTAGCCTAGGACCAGGCATCCTGGGTGGCGATGGGAGGTAAATGACCCAGAGGAGGAGCGTGTGTGAGCCCCACAGCGGATGCATTTTTCAGATTGGTCACCCCAAAGGCTGTGCCTTTCTCTAGCTCCCTGGAGCTAACAGACACTCTGCTTGGCCTTGCTTCATTGGCAATGGCTTATCCCTCTGACACATGCCTGGGACATGCCTGAGAGGGGGCTGAGCCACTGTCCGGTTCCAGCAGCCTGTCCTCTGAAGACCCTGTCCATCTACTCACTCATTTCCCTCTCTCCTTGGTCCGCTCCCAGGTTTGATGAAATCGTTGGGGGCTTTGACCAGCTCCCCCAGGCCCTGCACAATTCACTCCTCCCAGGGACTGTCTGGTTCCACTCACCAGCAGAGGGAGTGGAGATGTCTGGAGACTGTGTCCACGTTACCTACAGGACACCTGACCCTCTACAGCCCAGGGCTCGGCTCACTGCAGATTTTGTGGTGGTGGCTACCACCGCTAAGGCTGCCCGGCTCCTCCGATTCCAGCCCTCCCTCTCTCTCAGCAAGCAGGACGCTCTGCGTTCTGTCCACTACAATAGTGCCACCAAAGTGATCCTGGCATGCACAGAGCGTTTCTGGGAACAAGACGGCATCTTCAGCGGCAAATCTAGCACCGACAGGCCTTCCCGCTTCATCTATTATCCCAACCACATCTTCCCCAATGGCGCGGGTGTCATCCTAGCATCCTACACCCTGGATGATGACTCCACCTTCTTTACAGCCCTGGATCACACTCGGGTATTGGACATTGTTCTGGATGACCTAGCTGCTGTTCACAATCACCACAAAGAAGAGCTCCGTGCCCTTTGCCCCTACTTCACAGTCAAGAACTGGAGCCAGGACCCCTATTCCATGGGTGGCTTTGCCTTCTTCACCCCTTACCAATATGTGGACTATGCCCAGGAACTCAGCCAGCCGGAGGGGCCGGTCTTCTTCGCAGGAGAGCACACAGATCTGCCCCATGGATGGATTGACACTGCTATCAAGTCAGGGCTCAGGGTGGCAAAGGACATTCAGGAGGCTGTGGACTTGGCTCTGACGAGGAACCCCAGAAACACAAAACACTTCTTCAAAAGTGAGCTGTAGACAACCACATGGGCTCCAGGAACTGGGGGGGTTCCAAACAAGTTTGTCTACTGGGAGATGATGCAAAAGCCCCTCTCATCTTTGCCTTTGCTCAGAGACTTGACGTGAGACCCATGACTACAGCCCCAAGGTCGTAGACTGCCCACGACCTTGGATTGTGACAGTAGCTCAGCAAGAGGGGAGGGGGAGGGGTAAGGCACAGACGTAAGGCACATGCGGCACTGAGATAAAAACAATAAAGTAATTGTCGAGTTCAACTACCACTGCTTTATTTTTATTTACAAAAATTTTAAGTTAAATTGTATTTATCCAGTGTATGCGTGTGTGTGTGTGTACATGTGCAAATGTCATAATTTGAGGCAAGGAGGTCAGAGAATAACACTGGCGAGTTTGATCTTTCCTTCCACCGTGTGGGTCTCAGGGACTGAGCTCAGACCACTGGGTTGGTCACAGGTGTCTTTACCCTCTGAGCCATACGGACAGCCCAGGTGTTTCATGACATTCTAGTGTCACCTAAACAATTTTAGAGTTGAGTCCTGAGGACAGGTGAGAACTCTTGCCTTTCTTAGGCTTCTTCTTTTATTCCTTTATATGAGTCCAGTCCTGGCTCTCTGCCTTACTTTTCTATTGCTATGAAGACATTATGACCAAGGCAGCTTACAGAAAAAAAAAGAGTTTATTGGTGGCTTACAGTTTCAGAGAGTGAAGCACGGCAACCAGACTTGGTGGTAAGAGCTTACATCCTTATCTGAAAGGGAGAGGGAGAGGGAAAGCTAACTGGAATGGCATGGGCTTGTGAAACCCCAGAGCCCACCCCCCAGTGACAGCCCTCCTCCAACAAGGCCACCCCTCCTAGTCCTTCCTAAACAGTTCCACCAAATGGGAATAAAGAGTTCAAACCTATGAGCCTATAGGGGTCTCATATGTTGGTGTCATCGAAAACATCACCCTTTCCTCCTCTTCTTCAGTTCTCTGCCTTCCATGATTGAACTTTAAGGGAGGTTGAGATGTTGGTTACTGAGGCAACTGTGGCCAGGAATGTGTCCCACACTTCTCCGTGTTGTTCCAGCAGTCTTGGTGGACAAATTCTGGTAGTGTTGTTTCTGGGATGAAGACAAATAGCAGGGCCAGCAAGATGCCTCAGCAGGTAAAGGCACTTACCACAAAGCCTGAAGACGTGAGTTCAGTCATCAGGTCCCAAGTGGTTGGAGAGAACTGACTTAGAAGTTGTCCTCTGACCTCTGCACATGACCCTGGAACATGCATCACACACACACACACACACACACACACACACACACACACACCTGTAACTCAGGTTCAGAAGCTCCAATCCACCCTTAGCCTCCACAGGCATTGCATGCGTGTATTGCTTGTATATGCATACATGTAGGCAAATAATCAAATACATTAAAAATATCTGTAAGATGAGAGTAAGCCTGGTATGGAAGTGCATACCTTTAACTCCAGCACCCAGGAAGTAGAGACAGGAATCTGTGAGTTTGAAGCCAGCCTGGTCTACATAGAGAATTCCAGGCCTTCCAGGGCTGCAGAGTGAGATCCTGTCTGGGGGATGGAGGAGCAGAGAAAGGGGGTTTGTTCGGTGTAGCCACACTGGGAAGAACAGCCAGTCCGTCTTCAGGTTTCCCACATAAGCTTAACTAAAAGGCACTAGGTTTTAACAACTAACCAATCCCTGGGTCAAGGTGTGGTCCTGCCTACATTGACCCAGCCTACCTGTCTCAGCAACAGTCTCTTTTGCAACGTGGTCTGAAAGTTGTGGGAACCAAGTGAAGTCTCTTCTTGGGAGACAAGCTCCCTCTCTGCCTGGTGCCAGGCTTTGGCTTTTTCTTCTGCCATGAGGAGACTTTTGGAGGCATTCCAACTCCTTGGGACCCAATATCTCAATAGTATAATGGCCAAAGGGAGGCACAAGGGTCTCTTTCTGCAGGACACCTTCATCCTTACCGGGACCATCTAGCTGTCACTCCAGATCCTTGGCTCTGTCTTATTCTTCTTTATGCTTCTATAATAACCAGTGATTCACGATGGAGACTTGACACAAGGGGTAGGTTGGGTGTTTGACGAATACAGTGTCTCAGTCGGGACAGGCTGTATTGTGACGTCTGTGCCTTACCCTTCCCTGTCCCCAGACCTACGTGTCCCGGCAGACCCAAGAGGAGGAGCATAAAGATGGCAGAGTTGATGCCGATGATGCCCTTTAATCAGAGAGATAAGATGAAGGGCACAGAGATGAATGGCTTCTAGAGAAGCCCATCATTTGGCAGTGTCTTGACCTGGATTTTGTCCTGAAGGGAACTCTTGGGGTTGTAAATAGTCACCGTGAGGGTCACAGGAAGAGACCAGGTGGCTACACAGTGCGGTAACAGTTCAAAACCAAAGACAACTGGGTACTGTCAAGAACTAGGTGAAATAAGGCTGGGTGGCGGGCAGTGGTAAGGTGCTCCTTCAATCCAAGCACTCGAGAGGCAGAGGCAGGTGGATCTCTGAGTCTGAGGCCAGAAGAGTGAGTTCCGTGGTATAGTTTGTTTGTTTGTTTGTTTTTTCCCAGAGATTGAGGCAGACAGAGTGAAAGAGAGAGAGAGACAGACAGACAGACACACACACACACACACACACACACACACACACACACAGCGAGAGGGCAGTAAGCAAGGTTGCTAGCTGGGCATGTGGGTAGGGTAGGCGTCATTTTATCTCCTGGGGTTGGGTAGGGTAGGCGTCATTTTTATCTCCTGGGGTTGTTCATCAAACCACAGGCCTGGCAAGCAGCCCCAGTCAAAAACAGTCGGGACCTCACCTCCACGCACACCCAGAAGGCGCATGTAGAGACACTCGGGCCACACATCGTTTCTCCCAGGACTGACTCATCCACTGCCTTATTCTCTCTCTCTCCCTGCAGAGAGCAGTGAGCTGTGTCCTCCCACTTCAGAAGTCAGTCAGAAGCGGTCAGAAGCAGCGTGGGGAACAAAGGGTGTGCTTTAGCTCACAAGCTCAAGCTACAGCACATCAGTGCAGGGGGGTCTAAGTAGGAACTTCAGCAGCTCATCGCAGTCAAAAGCAGACACACGGCCTGGAGGGGTGGTTTAGTGGTTAAGAGCACCGTCCTGCTTAGTCACGAGGAGCAGACTTGGCTTGCCGGGAAGCACAGTGGCTCACAAACACCTGTAATTCCAGCTCCAAGGGTCAGCGCTCTTCTATCGCCTTTGGGTGCTTGCACAAATATGTGTACACTGACTGATGCACACATACACACATACACCAAAACAAAACAAAGCATGAGGCTGGAGACATGGCCTAGTGGTTGCTCTTGCAAAGGGCCCGTGTTCTGCTCTCAGCGCCCACATGGTGGCGCACAACCATCTGTAACGCCAGTTCCAGGGGATCCAATGCCTTCTTACCTCTGAGGGCACAAGGCATGTGCATGGTGGACATACATACATACCTGCTTTGCAGCTTTCTCTATTCTTACACAGTTCAGGGTTTCAAACAGTTTCAGGGTAGGTCTTTCCACATCAATTAAAGCAATCAAGATAATCTCCAACAGACATGCCCACATGAGCTGCTGTTCATAGAGGCCTCAGAGTCTTCTACCCTACAGCATCTTGCTATTCCTCTTGGGTGCCCACCAGAACCACTTATTAAGACCCTGCTGCTGAAGACATCACGTGTTCCAAGGCTGGTTACAAAGAAATCAAACCGGCACTAAGAAGTTAAATCTGCCGGCCAGTTTTCAGAGTGCAGGAAGGTGCAATGCAGCCTGTCACTAGAGCAAAAACATCGGTGCTGTGACCCAGCCGAGAACTAAACCACCAACCTTTCCAGGTAAGAGGTGCCAATTGATGCAAGAGTGACTGTTATGGGGAAAACCAAATGCTCTCTGATAGGTTTTGAGGCCTGCTCCATGAGATGGAATTCATGCCTGGCACTGTAAACTCAGTTAAAAACCCATGGCCGAAAAGATATCACGTCTTTGGGGGAGTTTACCACTGCAGTTTAGCTAAATCAACACAAATGCCCAAGCTGCTTTCTGTGTATTTACATTCATATTCACAGACAATTGCTGCCTCTCAGTTTTGGAGAACCTTTACCATGAATAAAGGCACGGACACGTGGTTGCTCACGGTGCTGAGAACAAGCGACAGTTGAATGCTCAGTTATAAACAGGATGTTGACGGCACCCCCTCTAAGGCTTAGGGAGCAATTCAGAAGGGGGGTGGGTCGGAAAGAATGTAAGACCAGAAGACAGGGGGAAGGGCTATGAAATACCATCTTCTGGGTATGACTTAGCCCTGGCAGCCACGCTCTCACAGCAGCAGTGCTGACTGCGATGGGAATTCGTAGGAGTGGCCAGCACAAGACGTCAGTCATAGGTGACGGAGGGGCTGTGTAGCTTTACCCCTTCCTGCTGTACTCCAGGCTCCTGACGGATGCCGAGGGTGGGGCAGAAATTGTCTATCAGTTGTGTGTCAACTGATAAACCCACCAGGCTTCAGTGAACACTTCAAAACTCACGGTCACATAGCCCTGGTTAAACGCAGGGGTAGCAACAAAACAGAAAGGTGTGAATGCGGAAAGAGACTTAGGGTTAGTAATAGAGGTGGGAAGGAGGTAAGAAAGGGTCAGGGACTAATCAGAAAGCATGACGTGTGCTATGGAACTATCAGACAACTAAATGAATAGACTATCTAAGGGGGAAATAAAGAATTTACAGCTAGGCAGTGGTGACACATGTTTTAATCCCAGCACAGGGGCAGAGGAGGCAGAGGCAGAGGAAGCAGGGGCAGGGGCAGGGGCAGGGACAGGAGCAGAGGTAGATCTCTGAGTTTGAAGCCAGCCTGGTGACCAGAGTGAATTTCAGGACAGCCAGAGTTATGCAGAGAAACCCTATCTCGAAAACTTGAAAACAAACAAACAAAAACCCTCAGGACAGGGAGCTGCCTTCCTTAAGTCCATCCAATACAACCTTGCTCAAATGGCCCAGGAGGCAAGGCCAAGTGACTTCTCTCAATTGCCATGAAAAACAAAAAAATCCCAGTCTCTCTTAAGGGAGTGAATATTTATTAAAAACTTTTATATACCCTGTGTGTCACTCTGCCTGCAACCTTGGATCCCAGGACCAGCAGCACATCCTAGACAGAGCCCTGTGTGCTGACATTACCCCTAAGGAGGAACAATCATCCTGAGGGATCCGCTTCTTCCCTCAAGCAGTGAGGACTTCTTTGGGCTGTCAAGAAGAGCCAGAAGTACAGTAGGAATTAACCAGACCAAACCTTGACCAAAGCAGTTTTGCAGTCCTCTCTCCCTCCACACTTCTGCCCTATTTAAACCTAAAGCTCGTCAGTGCCATAGGGATGCCCAACTTCCACCTTTCCCAAACTGGCACTTAAATTTGTATTTTATTATTTAAAAATATTTTAGATTGCTGGGCAGTGGTGGTGCATGCCTTTAATACCAGCAGTCAGGAGGCAGAGGCAGTCGCATCTCTGAGTCCAAGGCCAGCCTGGTCCACAGATCAAGTTTCAGGACAGCCATAGCTACACAGAGAAACCCTGTCTCAAAACAAACAAACAAACAAATAAAACAACAACAACAAGACCCCATAACCCAAGATATTTTTAAAAATGTAGTGTGTGTGTGTGTATGTGACAGAGAGAGAGAAAGAGAGAGAGAGAGAGATCAGAACAGAAATAAATATGGCTGAGCAAGTATAATTCTTGTAAGATATAGAGAGCCCTTTGGAAATAGATACAAGAGTGGTGTGGCGGGACCAGTTAGAGGTTTTGGGGTGATGTCTCCATACTGATTTCCTTAGTGGCTGCACAAGTTTACACTCCCCACCAGCAGTGAGCAATGGCTCTTCCCCCCCCCCCCACATCTTTGCCAGCATTTGCATTGACTGATTGGTTGATTGGCTGATCGATAGCTATTCTGACTGGGGTGAGATAGAATCTCAGAGTAGTTGTAATTTGCATTTCCCTGATGGCTAAGGATGTCAAACACTTTTAAAAACTTTTTTTTTTTTTTTGGCTGTCTGTATTTCTTCTTTTGAGAACTGTCTATTCAGTTCGTTAGCTCATTTTAAAAAATGGGTTGTGTTTTCCTGTTGTTTAGTTAAATTTTTTTTATATATTTAGATTTTTATCTTCTATCAGACGTATAACTGGCAAAGGTTTTCTCACAGTCTGTAAGCTGACTGGCTGCAGGGAAGCCTTTTCATTCCATGAGGTTCTGTTTGTCAGCGGCTGGCTCCATTCCCTGAGCAACCAGAGTCCTGTTCAGAAAGTCCTTATTTATGTCTACATCTTGAAACGTTTGCCCTACCTTTTCTCCTATTATTTTCAGAATTTGACGTCTTAAATTAAGGCCTTTCATTTACTTGGACTTAACTTTTGTGCAGGGTGAGAAGTGTAACAGGCAGGACCTTAGCACAACTCCAGGACAGAAGCACCATTCAGGCCAAAACTCAGCACGTAGACGCCTCCCCAAACCAGAAAGGCCCAATCCATCAAGTCCTTAGAGTTCTGGGAAAGTTTCTAATGCTAAGCTTGGTTTCTGTTTGTTTGTTTTGCTTTTGTATCCTGTGACCCTGTTCCTGGCTAACTGCTTTTACCTAAGTGTGTCAACCCAGAACATGGTGTTTCTGCTTAACAGCTTAGGCTCTGGGCTACCTTGGGGTCCCAAACACCCAAGGTAAGTCTCTGGCCAGCTAAAAAAGACTTTCTGTTGGCTTATCCCCTTGTCTGAGCAGTTTTCTCTGGTGGGTACCCCGCAGCAAGCGGAAAGGAGCTGGTTTCTTGTGCAGGCGACGTCCATTTATTAAAAAGATTGTCTTCTCCACTACACACACATGGCATAATTGAATAATTGAAATCGGGGTTAGTAATGCCTGCAGCATTGTTGTTTTGGCTCTGAGTTGCTCTGGCAATCAAAGGTTGGATTTTCTTTTTTCTTTTTTCTTTTTTTTTTTTTTAATGTGTGTGTGTGTTTTCAAATAATTTTGAGATTCTTTTTCTATTTCTGTGAAGAATGACATTATAATTTTGGTGGGGATTGCACTGAAACTGTAGATGGCTTTTGGCAAAATAGCCATTTTTTGCAATATTGATTCCTCTTATCCATGAGCTTGGGAGGACTTTCCACCTCCTAGAGTCATCTTGAACTTCACTGTTTAACATTTTCATTGTAGGGGACTTTCACATCATTGGTTAAGTTTATTCCAAGGTATTTAAATTTTTTGAGGCAATCTTGAATGACATCTTCCCCCAGATTTCTTTCTCAGTATGCTTGTCATTGGTATGTAGGAAGGCTACTGATTTTCGTGCTAACTTTGTATGTTGCCAGTTCGCTGAAAGTGTTATCAGTTCTAAGTGTGACGTGGGGGACTGTTTAGGGTCTTCCACATATAGAATCAGATCACCTTCAAGTAAGATACTCGGACTTCTTCCTTTCCCTCCTGCGTCCTTCTTATCAGTTCTCTTGTCTTGCTGCTCTGGGACTTCCAGCGCTGCACTGAATGGAAGCAGAGAGACCGACACTGGTTTTAGTGAGAAAGTTTCACGTTTTCTCCATTTGGTGCAATGGTGGCAGGGTGTCACGTGGAGCCTTTGCTGTGTCGAGGAATGGCCCTTCTAGTCTGTATTTTCCTAAACCTTTATCAGGAAGTAATGCTGGGGTTTGTCAGGAAGCCTTCTCTACGTCTCACTGAGATGGTTATATTGTTTCTGTCCTTGTCTGTTTGTGTGATGTTTTGTATTTATAGATTTGCATATGTTGAACCATCTCTACGTCTTTGGAATAAAGCCAACTTGATCAGAGCGAATGATTGTTTTGATGTGGATTGAAACTTGATTTGCAAGTACTTTGCTATCTATCCCCATCACGGAAATTGGTTTATAATATTTGTGTGTGTGTGTGTGCACTCTGTAAGGGTGCTTCCTTTTCTGTCTGTTCAGCAGCTCGAGCAGCGTTACTGCTAGTTCTTTGAAAGTCTGAGAGAATCCACGAGGACCTGGACTTTATTTTGTTAGGGAATTGTTTTATTTTCTTTGAGACAGGGTCTCACTAGTGTTCGCTGGCCTGAAACTCACTATGTAGGCCAGGCTGGTCTCAAATAGAGGTCCAGCAGCTTCTACCTCCTGAGCACTGACAGCAAAGGTGTGTGCCGTTTCATCCAGAAGGCTTTGTTTTCAGTCTTTGCTCTCTTCTAGGCTAGTCAGGTTGATCTCCTCAATGCCCCTTGTATCTAAATTTTCCTATTCCCTAATTTGGGAAAATCTCCCTACTGTGATTTTATTGAAATGTTTTTGAAAATACCTTTCGGATGAAATTCTGTTCCTTCTATGGCCATGATTCTTAGATTTGCCTTTTCACAGTGTTCAGCCATTTAGGAAGCACTGCTTAGATTTTCCAATTCTGCCTCATCTTCCAGCTGTCCTGTCCTTTTGTTGTCTCTTATTTATGACTTCTTTATATCTTTTTTTAAAAGTATTTATTTATTAAATTTATGTATGAGTGCTCTATCTGCTTGTACACTTGCATGCCAGAAGGGGTCATCAGATTCCAGTATAGATGGTAAAGATGGTTATGAGTCACCATGTGTCTGCTGGGAATTGAACCCAGGACCTCAGGAAGAGCAGACAGTGCTCTTAACTGCCGGGCCATCTCTCCAGCCCCTTCTTTCATTTCTTCTGGAATTTCATCTATTTCACTCTACTCAGAGAGCAGATATCTATCCGTGCTAAGTGCCACTCCGGGCAGGCCCCTACCCACGGAGCAGAGCACAAGACCGAACAGGCAAGCTCTAGGCCAGCAGGTGACCTCACTATGTAGCCCTGACTTGCCTGGACGGAACTCAATAGGCAGACCAGGCTGTCCTCAAACTCACAGTTCGCTTCTGCCTCCCAAAGGCTGGGGTTAAAGCTGTGTGCCACCACACCTGGTCCCTGGGAAGCTGGGTTAGAAAAGAGTCTGGAGTTCTCAACGTAATGATCACAGCCAGGAGGCAGAGGCAGGCGGATCTCTCCGAGTTCGAGGACAGCCTGGTCTACAAAGTGAGTGCAGGCCAGCCAAGGCTACACAGAGAAACCCTGCGTAGATCATGCAACGCAAGATATTTCGGCAGGGCAAAAGTTTTACTGTTGCAGAAGGGCGCACGGCTATGTGAAGGCAAGCAAGCACACTCACTCAGAGGGTCCCCGCTGGGCTTTTCCTTCTGCCGCAGAGGGGTCGGCCTCACAGGCTCCTACAAGCGGCTGGCTTAAAGCAGGGCGGGTAATAAGCGGCCCTGCAATCTTGAGCATACAAAGCTTTTCGTTTCAGGACTCAGGAGGAATTTTTGACAAAACGGCGTTTTCTTTATTTTTATTTTTTTTTTAATGACCTTTCTGGGGCTGGAGAGATGGCTCGGAGGTTGCAGGGTTAGTTTGCTAGCAGGACACCCAGCGTCAGGTGGCTCGCAATAGCAGGGGCTCAAGCCCTCACAGGTGCGTACCCATGATGTGCGTGTGTACACACAAAATTAGAAATCTTAATGGCATTCCCCTCGTCTTATTTAACCCTGATAGGACAGACAGCACAGTTCTTTCATAGTTCACACAGTCTGGGCACACAGAGCACACACAACACAGACATGGAGCTTGGAAAGGTGCCTAGGGAGAAATGAACGCTTTGACTGAAAGCGTCAGAAATTGCTCACACAGACTCACAATCTTGTGAAGATGCTAAAGATGTTAAGGACTTGTCACGTGAGGCCCGGAGGTGTAGCTCACAGAGCAGCCCACTCTTGCCGTGCAGGGGGCTTTTGGACTGAGCTCAGCTCTGAGAGATAGGGAGCCTGACAGTTAGGGCACAGATGGCCTTTAAGTACTTTCGGTTACTACTGTGCGCTGTTTCCCACGGGTAGTGGAGGTTCCTAGACCGAAAAGTATGAGCGGTAGACACAGCCAGGAGGAGCATGAATGTGGCCTAGTTTTGACTGAAGTTTTGCACTAAAATGGCAAAGAATGCAAGGGGACAGGTCAACAGCAATTTCTTAAGTGTCGGTGGGAAGTGTGTGCAGCTTTCAGATGGTAGATGGGGAGATGGACACCTGCACACATCTACCTATCATCTTTATCCCCTACCTATCATTTGTGTATTAATCACCCATCTATCATTTATTTATTAACCCTCTATCATTCTGTTTGCCTGTCAATCACCTTCCATTTACCTATCATTCACTTGCTAATTAGCTATTAGTAGATCTGTATCATCTATCTTCTGTTTGTCTTTCATCTGCCTATCAATAATCTGTCATCTGTCTACCTATCGCTTATCTATCATCTGTTTGTCTATCATCAGTCATTTTCAGGCACGAAGAACGTGACAAAATCTTGACCAGCGTTGACTGTAGGTAAAGAGAATGTCAGTGTTCGCTGCGCTGTCTGATATTTCTGTTTATTTTCTACCTAGAAAGGCAGGGGGAGAACTTCGCTTCCTGCCTAGCTGCTGTGAAGTCCCCTGAGCAGGTTCTGAGCAGGATGGGCAGGGCGCAGGGAGCGCCACTTCGGGTGGTTCTGAATTTCAGCGTCAATGCCCGTTTTGCTGCCTGCCGTGTTCACATCCGTTAAAACAGAAAGTGCCGAATTCGACCTCGCTTTCGTTTCTCAAGTACTTAGTTTAATGTTTTCTAAATAATGAAACAGAAGAAAGAAAACAAAAAAAAGACGCTTCCCTGACCGGGAATCGAACCCGGGCCGCGGCGGTGAGAGCGCCGAATCCTAACCACTAGACCACCAGGGAAGAGATGACAGCAGCCTTCTCGCGCTACTAGACTAGGTGACGACAACGGTGACGCGGACCTGAGCTTCTGCGGGGAACCAGCAACTAGGAATCCGGTGACCCATTGCCAGGGAGAACGCGGCAACGCAGGCCGCGAGGAGTGTTAGGTTTCTGAGCGGAGGGGAAAAAAACACGCAAAAGGCAATGGTTAGGTTTCTGAACGGAGGAAAAGAAAAAAAAAAAAGCCAAACAGGCAAAAAGTGATGTGTCAGAAGTGGGATTCGAACCCACGCCTCCATTCGGAGACCAGAACGCCCGTAGGGAAGGTTTACCACCTTGAGTCTGGCGCCTTAGACCACTCGGCCATCCTGACACCCGGGAGCAGTCGCCTTTCTGCTGATCCTGGTGCTTGTGCCGCGGTCTCCCCACGGCGCCCCACGTCACGGGCGGAGCGACCGCCGGCCCGCCGCCACGCCGGACGGAGATTCCAGGCCAGCGCCCGACCCTGAGCTCGCCGCCCTGGAACCCAGAAACGCTGGAGGGGCGAGCAGCGTCGAGGCCGTGGAGCAGCGGCCGAGGACTCACTGTCGTCCGCGCTCCCCCGCGAACGCACCCGGCCCCCGCGGAGAGCCGGAGGCGAGGCTGGGGCTCTGCGCTTCCCGCCTCTGTGCGACCTGGGTCGGGCGAGGGTCGCCCCAGCAGCTCAGGAGCGCCCTGCTGAGGGCAGAGCGCCTTCCTCCGGGACCACCTCTCCGCTACCCCACCGCCCCGCAACTTTCTTCTCTCTCCCGTCTTCGCCTTTCTCTCCCCTTCTTCCTCCATGTAACCCCAACTTCCCCTTTGCTCTGGTGAGCTGATGAGGGAGATAATAAATACAGCTGTTTAATCTGCGAGAGAAAACAAAAACCAAAGCTATGGGAGGCTGAGGGGTCAGAACTGCTGAGGAAGACCGCACTAAAGCAATTTTCTTTTGATAAAGCATCTCTCAAACATTAGTATACACAGGCAGGAGGTAGTCTACAATCCCATTTCGCTAAGTGAGGTTGGTTCAGTGTTAACCCTCAGCCGAACAGTGAGTTCTGGAAACACGAGACTTTGTCACAAAAACGAAATAAAGAAGCAAAAACACTAACCATCCAGTCATGAGTTTTATATGCGTGTGCGTATTTCATTCGATTAATTAGAAAAGGAAAGAAAGAATTTTATATGGAGATCTTATTCAGTTAATGAATGATGCCAAGGAAGAAATATCCTGACCTTGTTTAAATGGTGAGGAAGGTTATTTAATTCAGACTGTTGCAGAAGCAGAGAAAAACAGGCTGTTTAGATCTAGCACAGACCGCGAGGGGTTTGTAGCAGGGAAACATGACCAGAGTGGGTGGAAAGTTCTTAAGAGCAGATGTCAAGGGCGCTAAGCAGATCGTACAGGATTCTCCCAAAAACCAAGCCAGAGACTTCGACAACGAAGAGGCGGGATTAGGAACCTGAAGTGCGACAAAAGGCTACCTCTGAGAGCAAGGGAGAGGGAGCTCTCCACGGAGTGATTCAGGGCAGGAGGCTGCGGGCCAGGCCTAGCCAAAAAGGGGCTCAGAGGGGCGCGACTGAAAGTTGGTCAGTGAAGGATCTGTAGGATGTTAAAACCACAAAGAGGAGCAGAGTTTGAAGATATGTTTAAAAGTAACCCGTGCACCAAAATAAATGTATGAATAAATAAATAAATACGTGCTGCGAAGAGCTTGCTGACGGATGTGGGTGAGTTCCTGTCCCCAGCGTAATAAGCTGTGAGGCTTGACATTATGGCTTCTTTTTTGAAGCTTTTTTTTTTTTGACAGGGAGGGCCTGTCTACATAGTCCTGGAACTCACTATGTGAGTTGGCCTTCGATGAGGCAGGTCTTGAACTCACAGAGATCCTCCTGCCTCTGCCTCTGGAGTGCTGGGACTAAAGGTCTAGTCACCATGCCTGGCTGAAGAAAACAAAATTAATAATAATAAGTTATACGGGGTATGCCTGTGTGTAGGTTTGTCGACAAAAGTGCAGGTGCTTTGAGAGGCCAGAGAAAAGGTGTTGGGTCCCCTGGAGCTGGAGTTGCAGGTGGTTGTGATCTGATGTGAGAGCTGGCAAGGAACTCTGGTCCTCCGCAAGATCAGTAAGCATTCTCAACTGACTAATCAATTTTTTCTAGCCCCATGAAGACAGTCTTTTTAAGTTTTAATTAATTAATTAATTTATTTTTTGAGACAGGGTTTCAATTTATAGCCCTGAGTAGCCTAGAATGAGATTACGTAGACCAGGCTAGCCTAGAGCGTCCCATTTATCTCTTCCTCCTAGGTGCTGGGATTAAGGTGTACATCACATCTGTGGATCATCTTTAAAACTAAAAATTATTTTACATGTACATAACTTGCGTGAGCATGTGTGCCGTGGCTCAGGTTTGCGGGAGCCTGAGGACAATTTTGTGGAGTCCGTTCTCTCCTTCCACCTTTATGTAGCTTCTAGGGGTTAAATCAAGGCAGCAGACTTGCTCGGCAAGCGCCTTTCTCTGATGGGATGGATACCTCACAGCCTATGATGATGGTCTTGTATGCCAAAACAAAGTTCTCCCCCTGAAAATCTACATGCTAACCAAGAATAGCCACACAAACCACTCAGATACCAGTCTTGCTAGATAGTGACAGTCTAGTGAACTAGGTTGAGCCGGATCAGGGCCACAGAAAGGACTCCGGAGCCTGTGAGCCTGGTCTACTCCCTAAGGCAGACTTTTTAGGAAGAAAAATTGCAACTAAGTAACAACCAGGTAACAAAACAGTAACCAGGTGTTGGAAACAAATTGCAACTAAATAACAATGATGACCGGCAGACCCTCACTTTGACTATAGACAAAGCGTTTCTAACTGAACTTTAATTTGATTGGTTCTGCAGCTGGGGGAAAGTACCAAAGAATACAAGGTTTGAGAAATGAAACCATAAAGACATAATCATTGGACCAACAAGCCTGAAAACTTGAACTTAATCTCACCTTAAGACTGAGGCTAAAAACAAAATTGCTATAATTATGTTATGCTAAAGGCTGAACCAGGGCTCAACCTACTGAAGTCTGTGAAAGTTGCTTTCTGTTAGTAAACACTTTGTAGATATAACTGCTTGAGGTAATGAAATGGGGAGACATCTGGATTACCCCAAGTGAAGTCTGTGTTTGAAAGGGGCAGAGGAAGGCTTGCCCTAGAACAAGGGCATGTGACATGGCTACCCACCATTGTAAGACAGAAAAGGCAAGGAGAAAATTCTTAGAGCTTTTACTAGACATGTGGCCCTGTCAGCACGTTGGTGCTGGCCTTTTGACCTCTGGAACCGTAAGGGCGTGAATTTCTGCTGTTTTGAGCTGTCAGGTTGGTAATGATTTCCCACAGAAAAGCAGTTAATCCTGTGGATGACTTGGGGTGAGGTCTGAGCCCCGAGGCTTCTCATTGTTAATATCTTTGTGCCTGGCCCTACTCTGATTTCTTTATATGCGTGGAGTACTAACTGAGTTAACGCTGGAGAGTCCACTAGGCAATCGAAAAAGGATAGCCAGAAACACAAACATCACCATCAAAGAGCATTTCTAAAAGAGAGGCTTGCCAGGGCCTGAGCCTGCTGCACTCCATCTTTCGGCAACATATAAGGCTCTAAGAGAGAAAACAAGCCAGTGAGGAGGGAGAAAGTGGATGAATGCAGGGGGGGGAGGGGCTCCCTGCACCCCAGGGAGAATAAGGCAGAGAAGCAGCAGAACTGGCCGCTTCATTTAGCAACACAGAGGTGCAGTCCTGTAACCCCAGCACTTCAGAAGGGGAGACAGCAATTCAAGATTGCTCTTGGCTACATATTGAGTTGGAGACCAGCCCGGACTACATGAGACCAAGCAAAACAACAACAATAACAGTGTTATGCTGGAAACCGCCGCTGCCGTTGCTTGATTGAAACAATTCTATCAGAGTCACTTTAGGATAATGTGAAATGAAAGTGTCTGCAGAGTCTAGGCAACTTCCCGAAGGAATGTTGACGGTAGCAGGTTACGGGCTGCAGCTGGAGGGTGGTCTAGCGGTTCAGAAAGGGCTCTGGTTGGCTTCAGGTGGCGGATGCTGCAGCTCGCGTTTGTTTGGTGGCAATGGAGAGGCGAGGTGCCAGCAGGAGCGATGACGGTAGAATCCCTAACTGTCCTACAAGACCAGGGCTAACTACAATTCCCGCTAGGCTTTGCGCGGGGCGTCCGGCGCGCAGGCGCAGGCCGCTGACTTCTCCTAAGTCCGGGCGGTAGCCTCCCGACGCCGAAGCGAACGGTTTCTTCTTAAAGGAGAAACAGCGGCGGCGCGCGCGGTGGGCCCCGGTCCTCCCGCTGTTCCCGGAGAGAGCACGCGGGACTGGAAGGCGCAGGCGCAGTCTGGGCTAAGGCGGGTTGGGGTGCGCAGGTAAGACCCCGGCGTGGGCTGGCCGGCTGCCCTGGCAGTGCTGGGTGGGCCTCCCCTCCCTGGGAGGCAGTGAGAAGGCCGAGGCGCGGGTGCACGCAGACCCCGCCGCCCCCTGGACAAGGAGGGCAAGTTTCTAGTCGAGGTCTCTTACCCCTGCCTACCCTAGTGCCCACCCTGGCTCTAAGAAGGGGTGGCTGGATCCTAGAGCCGCGAGCGCTGCAGAGGCAGTGTGGTCAGGTCCCCACTCAGTGCAGACGGAGCGGGGGCTGTGTGTGCCCGGGACGCCCCGACGACACCACGTTCCCCAAGCAGGCCCGGGCGCGCATGGCCTCTCCGGTGGCAGATGCATCCCGCCGGCGGCGGGAGAAGCGCAGGCAACTGGACGCGCGCAGGAGCAAGTGCCGCATCCGCCTGGGCGGCCACATGGAGCAGTGGTGTCTTCTCAAGGAGCGGCTGGGCTTCTCCCTGCACTCCCAGCTCGCCAAGTTCCTGTTGGACCGGTTAGTAAGCCGGGAGGGACTGGGGCGGACGCCGAGGTAGAGCCCCCTAACCCGTTCCTGCAGCCTCAGGTTTCTCGCTTGGGCAGGGTGGGTCCTGCTCCTCCCCTCACCGCTCCAGCGAATGGCAGGTCTGTAGGGTTGGCCCCTTAAGCGGGAACTGAGGGGTTTTGGCTTCCTAGACTCCTTCCTAGCTGACTGACCCCGAGCTCTTCTCTGGCAGGTACACTTCTTCAGGCTGTGTCCTCTGCGCAGGTAGGTGAAAGACTGCAACAGGTTGTGGCGGCTCCCAGAAAGTTATGCCTCAAAAGAACTGGATCCTAAGCCCTTAATGTGTTTGGGAAGAGGACAAGCCCGAAATAGCCTGGTGCAGGGAGCTTTGTCCCTGGACCTTGGGGTGTGTGTGTGTGTGTGTGTGTGTGTGTGTGTGTGTGTGTATCTTAAAACAAAACAAAATAACAACAGCAAAAACCAAACCGTGTGGTCTAGGCTTAAAACAAAAACTCCCCAGAGGCTGGAGCAATGGCTGGGTAAACTCTTGACGATCCAAGTTCCATTTCCTAGCATCCATAGCAGGGGCTCACAACTTCATGTAACTCTAGCTACAGGGAGATTCAATACCTCTGGTTTCTTGGAGCATCTGCACTCACGTGCATATACCCACCCACAGATACATAAAGCTAGTTAAAAACAAAATATTTTAAAAAGAATGCTTTAAAAAACCAAAATCTGATTGTCCACATCTGGACTGAGGTTGCCCATGGGTTTAGAGGGGTAGGATGTTCTGAGTGGCTTTCTGGGTGAAAGGGGTTTCCAGCTTTGCATAACTGCCTCATCTTACCTCCAGGTCCAGAGCCTGTGCCCCGAAAGGGTCTGCAGTACCTGGTGCTCCTGTCTCATACACACAGCCGGGAGTGCAGCCTAGTGCCTGGGCTTCGTGGGCCTGGAGGTGGAGATGGGGAGCTTGTATGGGAGTGCTCAGCGGGCCACACATTCTCCTGGGAACCATCTTTGATTCCTACACCCTCAGAGGTGCCTAAGCAGGCCCTCCTTACACACACTACTGAGAGAACCTGGTGCCCAGAGGCCAGGAGGAAGCAGGAGCCTGAAGGTGAGCGGGGAAAGGAAGAGAAAAGCTTCCCAATCTTCTAGCTCGGTTTATAAAAACGATCTTTTTATCTGATTCTTTTTTTAATTTTTTATTTGGCTGTGATAGGGTCTTATGTAGCTAAGTAGCCTGGTCCTGCCTTCACTTCCCAAGTACCAGAGTGACTAATAATGATCCTTTTATGCTAGCAAGGAAATATATCTTCGTATGCATTGCTAGGTACAGGAAAACTGTAGAGCATGGTCCGCTACATTTGACAGAAACTGGAAATGAGGTTTAAATCTGTAAAATGTACTACCAAGCAAACCGGGTTGTCCTTGGGAAGAAACCGCCCTCAGTCTTTGAGCACAGGCCTGCGTCCCTCTCGCAGGTTTGGGATGCGGGCAGCACGAGAGGACTCAAGAAACCAGGCTGTCCAGGTGAGGACGGGAGTTGAGGGAGTTGAGGGAGTGAGGACAGACCTGCCCGGGTAGCTGGGGGTGAGGTGGCAGTTTCTCAGCTCGTCCTTCTTGAGCTTGCAGGGGAATAGAATCCCCACTGGAGACCTTCCCACCCCCAGAAGAGGAACAGGATGCGGAAGAGGAGGAGGAGGAAGAGGAAGAAGAGGAGCTGCTCAGTGATGCCAGCCCGTGGACCTACAGCTCTTCCCCAGATGAGCCAGTTGGGATTGAGGGAGGATGCTGAACAGATTGAGAAAGGGAGGAAGCATCTGGCCTTTTAATTCAGAGATGTGCCAGCTGGAGGGGGAGCTTTGTTGCAGGGTGGGCAGGGCAGATGCCCTGGGGAAAGTGAACTGTAGGCTTTGAATTGGGAGATGTGGAAAAGGGATGAAGCCAGGCTCTGGGAGGCTGAGGGCTGAGAGCAGGAGAGCATGCTGTAGGAGTTGGGGTTTTTCTCTATAGGGGTTAGGGCTTGGTTAGAGGTAACTGATTGCCCAGGGGGATAATGCCCTCCTCCTCCCACTTCTCTCTCCAGCAGTGACCCAGATGTCCCTAGGCCACCTCCGTCCCCTGTTACCCACACACCAAAGGAGGGAGAGGTCCCACCAGTTCCCGCTGCTCTCCCCACTCCTTGTGCTGTCCATGCTTCTCCGGAGTCCACAGCTGCTCTGATATCAGATGCTGAGGTGCGGCTGGAACTTGGCAGGACCCCTCAGGCATCTGCAGAGCTGCAAATGACAGAGTCTCTGGACAGGTAACCTGATGGCTGAGCCAGAGAGGGCAGGGGTGTCCTGGGATGTGTCACCTTTGAGGCCCTTGGCTCCTTCTTTGCTACCCATAGCCCTGGGAGTCAGGCCCAGTCTGCTCCGAACCCGACCTGGGATGAGGACACTGCCCAGATTGGGCTCAGGAGAATTAGGTAGGACTTGGGAGATGGGGCTCTGGGGAGGGTCAGGAGTGAGGCCGGGCAGGCAGGAGTCCTGCTCCTATTCTCCCCCACCAGGAAAGCTGCCAAAAGAGAGCTGATACCCTGCGATTTCCCTGGCTGTGGAAGGATCTTCTCCAACCGGCAGTATTTAAATGTGAGGGACTCAGGTTGAGGCCTGCGTGGCCACCGGGATTGGGGAGGAAGCTGAGGTGTAAATATAGCACAGTTGTAGTGCAGTTGTCTAGCATGCGAAGTGCAGCACATACAGCCTTTGGTGTGGAGGGAGAGGCCTGTGCCTCACAGGTAGTGAGGGCCTCTGGCCCCGCCCACATGTACGGAGGGCCAGAGGGACGGTGATGTGGATGGTAGGTGGACAGGATGGACCTGCAAAGGGCATCAGTGGGTCGGACACGAGTCCTTTATGTGGGAGACTGCAGCAGCTGCTGTAGTTAACTGTGGAAACACAGGATTAGAATGCAGGAGGCAGCCCGCACCACCCAGGATCCAGGACGCGACTAGATCATATACAAAGGACCTACTCACTGGGAAGTTCAGGTTTAAGCACCATCTGCCAGGTGGGGGTGGAGCTCAGTGGGAAAGCTTACCCGGCACATGCCTGGTCCTCCTGGATCAACACCCCAAACTGACAAAAAAGAGAAAACAGAAGAACAACAAAGAAAACCAAAATGCACAAAAGAACCCTTTTCCCTCGACAGTGCTCTACTTTGAGAGCCTCTGAGGCCTGTGTATTTCCAAAGCAGATTTAGGAGAAAAACCACACATTGATATGTATAAATAGCAGTAGTAAGATACTGCAGCACATACCAATGTAGGTCACCATGTCCACCTAAACTACATTCTGACCCCGACAGACACGGTTGGATAAACCACGAGTGTCACTTGGAGTGGCATTTTGTACAGGGAACTCTGCAGACATTGCAGTGATGGTGTGCAAAGAAGTGAGTGGGTGGGCATCCAGGGCTAACAGGTGAGGGCAGTTAATGGTCAGGGGGTACGATAGCTCTTCTCTTTAGGGCGTAGGTGAGGGTGAGGCCAGACAATGCTGGAACTATGGTGGGGAAACGGGGGGGGGGGGGAAGAGAAGAGCTTGCCTGCTCACCCAGCTCCCGTCGGTCTCCCTGAGAAGGCAGCCATCTGTCCGCCTCTTCCCTCTTGTCACCCCTCCCTAGCACCACAAGAAGTACCAGCACATCCACCAGAAGTCATTCTGCTGCCCTGAGCCGGCCTGTGGGAAGTCCTTCAACTTTAAGAAGCACCTGAAGGAGCATGTGAAACTACACAGCGGTGAGCTGCCGTGGGCAGGACTCGAACCCCTTAGTCCCTGTGTGCCTTGTAAGGCCTTGCCTGCTTGAGATTGTTACTAGGTTCCGGGTAGCCCAACCCTAGTGAAATGTCTGCTCTAGTCATTGAGGGTCATGAAGAGATGGGAAAGCAGGGGGTGTGGAGAGCAGGAAGGACACGTTGCTGCTATGGTAAAAAGCATCCCTGCAGCAAGACCTGAGTGGACTGAGGAGCGGAGGGCAGCGCGTGTGGAGGAGGCCTCCAAGAGCACAGTGAGGACGAGGAGGTCTTCTGGCGTGGAGAGACAGCCGACTTTGAGGGATGGCCGCAGCTGTTGGGAGGAGAGCGGGGACGGTAGAGGTGGCCTGGCTTTGCCGGCTGTAGTTGGTGAGCGGCAGCTGAGGCTGTCATGTAAGAAGGCTGGATGAGCCACGCTGGGACTGGCAGGCAGAGAGTGACTCAGAAGACTCAAGTCTGGGCAGCTGGGTAAAGGTGGAGAGTCCCTGAAAGCAAGGAGGTGGCCAGTGGGTGGGAGTCTGGGTTACTACGTGGTTATTAGATGTCAAGATGTGAGTGTGGGGTTTACAGAGTGAGCAGGAATCTGTCATTAGCATGTGAGTAGTGTTTGGAGCCATGGAGCTGGAGTGTGCCTGCACAGGGGGGCAGGGAGGGAGGTTTGATGTGGTACGTCTGCCTTCAGAAGGTAGGCCTAGGGGAAAGAGAGGAAGGCAAAGAAAGTAGCACTTGAGGAGGCGAGCACAGGAACTGCCCTGGGAAGGAGGGAGGACAAGTGGACAAGAGCTGCAGGCCAAGGAAGGAAGGGGGACCAGATAACAAGACGGCACAACAAGAGCTCTGCTTCACCCAGCCAGAGCACAGTGGGTTCACGCAGAGCTGAGGAGGTTGGCGATGCTGCAGTACTGTGCAGATGAGCAGAGGGGTGAGGTCTTAGATGAAGGCTAAAAGCTGATGGTGCAGAGTGGGAAAGGAAGGCTTGCTGACACCAGCGTGGGTGGAGACTTTGACGAGAAGAGGTGAGTTCTGACAGGCAAGGAGGAGGCATCCACATATTCATATATATGGGCTGGGGGTACTAGTTAACTGGTAGTTTTGGGGGACAAATGTTATGGTACTGGGAGTGCTGGAGAGAGCAGATGCTCTTCAGGATTCTGAACAGTGGGCATTGCAGAGCCCATCAATGACAGGAAAGACCATGGCAAAGGTTGAGTCTGTCTTCAAGCAGGCCAGGGGCTAGGTTTGACCCGAGCTGGGCTTTTACCAAGCAAGTACTGCTAAGGGACATGACAAGTTGCAAATGTGAGAGATGGTCATAAAGACAACTGTGAAAAATGGAGCCAAAAGGGGAGGGAAGGGAACTATGAGAAGGTAGCAGGGATGATGGATCGTCCTGGAATCATCAGACTGTTACATGAGGACAAGGCAGGAGGTCCTGGTTGGAGTCAGGATGCTTGAAATGTTTGAGGTAGCACAGTACTTGGTAACGATGTCTGAGCAGAGTTGGGGGATAAAGTGATGAGACAAGGGCACGGTGCTGCTGAATGCAGCAGAAGTGGCTGGCTGGTGCAGAGGAAGCCAGAGCTTGTGGTGTAAGTGGGACTGATGGAGATGAAGTCTGAAGATGAATTCTATGATGGCCAGGTCTTCAGAGAGCTGCTGGCAGTCTGAAGGGCACCGCAAGAAGCAAGAATGTTTCTGCTGTAGGCCTTCAGGTTTAGTGGCACAGGGGACAAACCACAGCATCTGACTGTTGTAATGATGACAGCAAGTGTTGTTGGAACTAGCAGGGTCAGTAGAAGGACAGAAGACTGGCCACTTGCAGACACGGCACTCGGGTGGCAGGTGGAGCATGCACCTGGATGGAGGTGCATATCCTTGGGGCTGGACTGGAACCCCAACTTCTGTCTGACTCCAGGCTTATGTGTGGCTGCTAGTTGGTACTTCCTGTCCATACAAGGCTCCAGCTTTCCAGTCACAAAGATCCAGCCCAAGGCCCCAGATAGGGGAGGTATGCCTGCATCCTAGCTCAGCAGTCGGAGCTAGGGACCAAGGAATGACAAGAATGCAGTCTTAGATGCACTGTCTATCTTAATTAGTTTTAGGACTAACCAGGTACCAGAGGTCCAGATGCTTGTTTGGACCCAAGACTCCTGAGCCCTAGTACTGACGCCTTCTGTTGGTTATGGTGGGCTAAAGCCTGAAGTCAGATGACTGAGTGTCCCTTGTGTGCCTACAGACACCCGGGACTACATCTGTGAATTCTGTGCTCGTTCTTTCCGCACTAGCAGCAACCTTGTCATCCACAGACGAATCCACACAGGAGAGAAGCCCCTACAGTGAGTGCGAGGGCCATGGCGGGAGCTGGTATCTTGCAGCCAGGCAGTGGGCAGCAGAACCCCCAGGGAGGTGAAGGTGGACCAAGGCTCCTTCCTATCTCTGGCTCCAGGTGTGAGATATGTGGGTTTACTTGCCGCCAGAAGGCCTCCCTGAACTGGCACCGACGCAAGCACGCAGAGACTGCCGCTGCCCTGCGATTCCCCTGTGAATTCTGTGGCAAACGCTTTGAGAAGCCAGACAGTGTGGCAGCTCACCGCAGCAAAAGCCACCCAGCCCTCCTGCTCCCAGCACAGGATTCGCCTGGCTCTTTGGGATCGAGTCTCAGTGTCTCTGCTCCTGAGCCCCTGCAATCTCCTGAGGGGGCTAGCCTCTGTGCCTCTTCTGACTCTAATCTTGCCCCCTCCACAGCCATCTCTTCACCTGGGGTGCTGGACCTCAGAGACACAGAGAAAAGTCAGATGGTGGTGTCTAGGAACTAGGGTATATTTGAATACAGTTGAAGATGGGGCATGACTGGGCTCCAGATACCTAGCTTCAGCCTTCAAGGAAACAATAAATGGTATTTTACACAAGTGTGGGCAGAGTGCTTTTGTGCTACAGATGTAAGAATCTGAGTCTTTTGAAAACAGACTCTTTGTGTATGCCAGAATGCAGCAGAAGCTGCTGACCCCATTCACATGCTTTACTTCTTTCCAGACTTTTCCTGAATATAACATCTGCCTTGGCCTAAGGGAAGATGACCCAGACCAAGAGGCAGATAACCCTGACTTGTCTAGTATTTGCTTCTGGTAGTGCCCCAAAGTAGATGGCCTGCTGTGTCTTTCTTTCTTTCCTTCTTTTTTCTTTCCTTCTCTTCTTTCTCTCTCTTTCTACAGTATTTTACCTGCATGTATGCCTACAGCCAGAAGAGGGCACCAGATCTCATTTTAGATGGTTATGAGCTACCACGTGGGTGCTGGGAATTGAACTCAGGACCTTTGGGAGTACAGCCAGTTCTCTTAACCTCTGAGTAATTTCTCCAGCCCCCCCCCCACTCCCCCAGCTGTGCCTTTCTAATTTGGTTCAGGCTCAAAGAAGTGGAGCCAGCTGACAATGGAATGACAGTACCAAAACCATGAGCCAAAATAAACCTGTACACTGATTTTCTTAGGTATTTGTCACACCAATGAAGACACCACCACCAAAAAGGATGAGAACTTGGAACTCGTTTTGACAAAGGGGCTCTTGGTGTCACAAACAAGCAAGTAACAATTTTACCAGCTATAAGCAGTCATTGACTAGTTCCAGGCTTACATTCTGCCCTTGCCCAGAACTTCAGGGAACATGTTTTCTCAGGCTTTGTAGCTTCATCTGGAAATATTTTGTTTCACACGGGATCACTGGGCTTTATGGACCCACACAGTCTTGGGCTGCATCTCAAAGTAAATATTTCCTACCTGGCTAGAGAAAGCTGTCCTAAGAGCCATTTATTGAAAAAAAAATACACTTCTTTGTGTATGCACATGTACCACAGTACATATGTGTATTTAAGGAACCAAATTCAGTTGTCCGTAGGTACCTGCTGAACCACCTTGTTGGGCCCTAAGAGGCGTCTTGTCAAAGGACATGGATGGCCAGGCTAAGGACTCTGCCTTCTTTAGTGTAGGCTGGTTACCTCTGCAAGGTAGTAACTTGCCACAGATCTTGGTCCTTTAATGGGGCCAGCCATTCCACTGCCTGTATGTTACCTCTGCAACTACTTGTCTCAAGCAAGAGATCTCACCAACCAAATGTGTTGCTTGAAAAGACAGTAAAGATAGATCAGGCCCATACCAACAAGAGGGTAGAGTGGCAGCAGCAGAACACAAACACCTGGTCTGTCTTGGTAGGGTGTGGTGTTGGGTTCTCTTGACTCCTAGTACTCAGAGTTGGGGAATACAAGGGTGAATAATGGAAGAGCTGATGAGGATTTCTGTCCAGAGAGAAGGCAAGCTAGGTGAACAGCTAGCAACAGTGCAACAGCAGCAGGTCTGGCTTCCCAAACCATCTGAGCTGCCCTTTTCCTCTGGGCTGAACGTGTGTTCACCCAGCCACCTCATGGAGTCCTCTTAGCAAGTCTCCTGAAATGGAGAGACTAAGAGCCCTGGCTTCTCCTGTTCTCTTGGCCCTGGGAGGGTGAGGGGGGGACCTATTGTCACCTCAGTGACCACAGTGGTAGTGGATGCCATTGCAGCTGCTCGAGCACGTCTGTGCGAGCGCTGGTGCTGTGACAGTGACCGACCATGGCTAAAAAATTTGCCACACTCCGTGCACTCCGCTGTCCGCTCACCTAGGTGTGTCTTTTTGTGTAGTGCAAGTTTGGAGGCAACACTGAAGGATTTGCCACACTCTGGGCACTTGTGTGGTTTATGGCCTGCATGGTTGCGCAAATGCACGTTGAGGTTGGAGATGCAGGTGAAACGCTTGCCACACAGCTCACAGTGGTAGGGCTTTTCCCCGGTGTGTGTACGCAGGTGTTTGGTGAGGTCCGAGCGGTCTGTGAAGCCCCGGCCACACTCCGGGCAGGGGAAGGGCCTCTCCCCTGTGTGACTGCGCTGGTGGACTACAAGATCATATCGCTGTCCAAAGCCCTTGCCACAAGTGTCACACACGTGCGGCCGTTCACCCTGGTGGCTGCGCTGATGGCGCAGCAGCGTGGAGCTCTCGCTGAAGCAGCGTCCACAGTCGCTACACGCATACGGCTTCTCCCCAGTGTGCGTTCGCTTGTGCCGCACTAGTGTGGCACTCTCCAAGAAGCCCTTGCCACACTCGGGACACTTGAAAGGCTTCTCCCCAGAGTGCCTCTGGAGGTGTCGCGTGAGTGTGGAACTCTTGCTGAAGCTCTTTCCGCACACGCCACATCGGTGGGCCTCAGCGCCAGGGTCGCTGAGGCTGGGGGCCACGTGGATGCGGGAATGGTTCCGCAGTCCAGCACTGCTGTGGAAGGCCCGCGGGCACTGCGTACAGTGGTAGAGCGTGCTGGGGGAAGGGGCAGTGGTGGTCTCTGGGGGGTGCGCTCGTGCCAGGTGGAAGGGCAGAGCGCTCTGCCGAAAGGAGCGGGTGCACAGCGGGCAGCGGACGGGCTTCTCAGGTGGGTGCTGGCGAAGCCGATGCAGCAGTAGTGCTGGGACGTGAGGAAAGCGACGGCCACAGAGGCGGCAAGGGCAGTTGCGGCTGCGCCTTCGGTGTGTGCCCAGGTGCAGGTCCAGCAGGGTGCTCTGACTGAAGCTCTGGCCACACTCAGTGCAGATGTAGAGGGTCTGGCCAGCATGGGTCCGCCTGTGTGCACGAAGGTCGGCGACTCCAGCACAGCGTTCACCACACTCGAGACAGCGGAAACGCTGGTCGCCACCATGGGCACATTGGTGCCTCAGCAGCACTGCACTGTATCGAAAGCTCTTGCTACATTCACTGCAGGAATAAGGTCTTTCCCCAATTGCAGCCATGTCAGGTGCAGTCAACATGATGTCGCCTTTTCCAGTCAGTAATTTGTAGTTTTAAGGCCTGGAAAGGCTGTGGCCTTGAAAACTGCTCTGCAGATTCCTGGGTTTCTGCTCTCAAGGGCATATGTCCTGGCTGTTCCAAGGGCAGGCTACAGCTGGGCTCATCACTGTGATCCCCGTAGGGAGGTCACCCCAAGTTCAGCACTGGCTGCAACAACCTTGGCTGGGGACACAGAAAAGGCACCTTGAACTCTCTAGGTCTGTATCATATTAGCTAGTCTAGCTCTCAAGAGAGGAAAGACACATGAGTCCCAGAAATTTAGAGGGAGGTCTCTGTAGTGTCTGGAAAGGCAAGAGGGACAGATCACACCTGTCCATGACACAGGCAGGTATGGATTCCAAGGTGTCTGTGTATGTTTCTTCACTAAAACCAGGAACCCTCAATGTTGCTGGAGAAGCCAAGAAAGAAGTGCCTGACCTGTACTCTGATGTGACTTAGACCCCTGAGGAATTCTCATTACCTGACATTCTTCCTTGGCCATTTCCTAATGCATCCTGGGTGGGAATCACCTATTCACCGAAACATAGGTATGGCACACTTTCTGGGTAGCACGGCTATGCTGACCTAAGGACCATACCTCATTACTGGGTGTCCTGGGCTGAGACCCCGGCCCTCAGGTAATAGCCACTAGAGAAGTCAACCAGAAGAGCGATCAGTCAGCCTGTTTTTATAGGCATGAGGCATCACACACCCTCCAGTGAAGCGTGGTTGCAGAGCCGCCAAGGAAAATGACCAATAGTCATATTCTTGTGGGAAAGGAAAATCTATCCTAAATGCCCAGCATGCTGGCTTGGCTGAAGAACACACTGACTGGGCCTTGCTCGGTGCAGTCAAGTGGATAAAAGTTGTGGCCAACAGCAAACCTGAGGTGTGAGGTTAGGATCTGCTGCTCCTCCACGCTGAGGGAAGGACCTCCAGGGATTATGGTCCTCCAGTGTCTTTTTTTTTCTGGAGGAAGAATGAACTTTCTTGCTTTCCAGGCAGGGTCTATCTATGTAGCTCTGGCTGTCCTGGAACTTGATATGTAGTTTGAGGATGGCCTCAAACTCACAGATATGTAGCTGCCTCTGCTTCTAGAGAGCTGGTATCACAGGCATGCACCACCATGTTCATAGTCCTGCCTGCCTTTGCTGGGATTAAAAGAGGAAGGTTTTCGGGTTTTTTTTTTTTTTTTTTTTTTTTTGGCTTGATCTTTTTGATCTTTTTGAGACAGGGTTTCCCTGTATAGCCTTGACTGTCCTAGACTCACTTTATAGACCAGGCTGGCCTCGAACTCACAGCAATCCACCTCATCTGCCTCCCTGAGGACTGGGATTAAAGGCATGTGCCAGCACACCCGGCTGAGGAAGGTATTTCTTCAATGGTTATTTTCAAACATCAAAACTGAAGGACAGTGCCACCAGTCACCATTTGCTTCACCTGTGATGCCATTCCCCTCCCTATGTATGTCTCCTTCCCCCGAGACATCTCGTTTAAAGGTGATTTTTAAACCCTTCAAAGCAGAAGCACCTCTGCAGCTACAGATCAGACTTTAGAGTAGTTAACTCTGGATCCTTCAGGGAGAGTTTTATTTTTAATTTCATTTTAATACTTATATGTATGCGTGCATGTCTGTGTAAGGATATATGCATGAGAGTGCAGGTACTCACAGAGACTAGAAGAGGGCATCAGATCCTCTGGAACTAGAGTTATAGGCAGTTCTGAGCCACTTCAAGTGGGTGCTGGGAATTGAACGTGGACCTTATGCAAGAGCAGTTATGTACTCAACTGCTGAGCCAACTCTCCTGTCCCTTAATTTTATTTTTGAGCCAGGGTCTCGTTATGTTGCCTTGGCTGGACTTGAACTCACAGAGAACTGCCTGCCTCTATCTCCCACATGCTGGTCACTCAGGATACAAAAACCCAGTGGCTGGTTTCAAATGTACAGAGCAATGCTCTGACTCACCTGAGGTCTCCAGGGCCTAGCGCCTCAGCTTCGGGGAGCTCATCCTCTCCAGTGCTTCCCAGGAAGCACGCCCAAGGAAAGTAACCCAAACACATAACACATATGTATGTACATATAAAAGGCAAATAAAATCATATTCCATCTCTTCCTATAACAGACATAAGTGCAGGGTGCAAGTTTGCTGCTTGGCTTTCCACATCTCTTCCTTGCTTCATCCCATTACACGAGCAAAGAGGTCCATACCTGGATAGAAACCTAGAAAAAAAAAAAACATGTTATAATGCTTAGAACACTCAGAAATCATCCTGAGTATCACCAATCTGAGAGTGAGTCTTGAAGTATTATATAACCAGTATGTTTTAAGGCAAAAGAGCAATTATGGGATGAGCAACAAGTCTTAATTGTTGAGTACTTTACTATTTTAGTATCTTTCAAGCATAACTTTATCACAACTGCAAGTCAGTATCAAAATTAATCACAATTCCGTACATTTATTTACAGTCCTCTGTGAGAATCCAGTCAGAATGGAATCCAGTAAGTTTCTCTCTGGGTATCTGTTCTGCCATACCAATATTTCTTGGGTAGGATGAGAGAACCCAATTCAGGAGTCATGGAGGATATCTATCTTGAAGACAGTTAAGAAACATTTGTTTGACCAAGTAAGAACAAAGCTGAGGGTAACTGCCCAGAGCTGTGCTTTCTTAGAGCTGCATGTAGCAACTAAGCATTTGGAAATGTTGTGATGCTCAATGTACTTATTTTAAAAGTTTCAACATGAAAATGATAGATACGCAAAATATCTCATCAACAATGTTTAGGGGTAGAGATATACCAAGTTGTTTTCTATTATGAACAAGGTACTGAGTGCAATCCCTAGCATTACTTTCACACAAAAAATTTTCATTATAAATATCGTTAACATTTTATTCCTCCTGGAACAATCATTCAAATGCCTTCTAAATCCTAAAACAACTTAGAGGAAGTATAGTCTACCTCAGGCCCTAAGAAGGCTGCTGTTGGAACAAAGTGCTGAATTCATCTGACCATTAGAACCTCACTAAGCTTGGAGGGCAAGTCCATGATTCCCAAGGGACAGTCCCACTATCCCTTTCAAAAGCTATCACTCACTTTTCTGGAAAAGAGGCTCCTGTAATGCTCATGTCGGAGGTCTTATTGGAACTTTGGGTGCAACTTGTGCAACACCTCCTCTCACTGCTAATCTGAGAGTATAACCATGGCTATTGTCATGAGTTTCAATACCTGACTCCACACATTTGTGTGCATGCCCCTTCTCATCCAGCAGAAGTTTGAGGTGGTGGCTGTCCTTTATCTCCCCCGCCCCCACATCCCCTGAGGGTCCCTTAAGTTATATTGAAAGCATGCAAGTGTGTCTAGTGACAAGAAAGGTGGCTGGACTCTCAATGTTGTTTAGGTCCCCAAGATTTGGCTTGTGTGTGCTACATTAATCTTAAGGCCCTGACCAGGAAATGGAACTCAAATGAGGGGACAGGAGTGAGGGGTAGAAATGTGGACTGTGGCTCTCCAGGGAAAGTAACTTTTCTGTTGGATTCTTCTAACCTCTAGGAAGCTGATACAGTTATCCCTGAGATTCTGTGAGCCCTGAAATCAGGCAGAGGCCAATTACCCATTCTTTCTGGCTGGTAAGTGAGTAGAAGGGCGTATGCTGAGTGTGACATATTTAAGAAGCCAGCAGGAAGAGGTGCTCTTACTCCATGCCAAGAACCAAGTCTGACCACGACTCAACTACAAATTGAAAGTTTTGATTTCACAAAGACTGTGCAAGCCGGAAAGGCTAGAGGTTAGTATGTAGGTAGGGAGAAAATACAGATCACAAGAGCTTATCCTCTTGTCCCTCTAACAAATGGGCAAAACTGAAGTACAGAGAAGCTAGAAATCTTGGAACAGGAAGAACGGGAGAATAGAATGCATCCTCTCTGGACCTACCAATTATTTGGACACAAATAACATGCTCTACGCTGGACAAGGTGATATGTAATCATGTGTCAGTTAACAACAGGATGAGTCTGGAAATGTGGGCTTGTCATTGTGAATATCAGAGAATTTACTTACATAGACTCAGTTATGACAGTAGGAGGTGATTGAATCTTAAGGAATCACCACCATACAGACTGAAATGCTGTTTTCTGGAAAGTGACTGTGTTAGTCTTCTATCCACCTCTTTCTTCCTGTTCCAACCTCAACAAGTCCCTGACTTTACTATTAAGAGGGTACTTTCCTGAACTTCAAACTGTTCTTTAAGATTTTCTACCTCAGAGCCCCTAGCAAAAACATCTTTACTTAACCTTGCTAAACAATCTGTTTTTCCCTAAGATTTTCTACGTCAGAGCCACTAGTAAAAACATCATTATTTAACCTTGCTAAACAATCTATTTTTCCTAATTCTTTCTAAGGGTAGTGGTCATTGCTAACAATCTACATCTTTAGGTTCTTTGGTAGTGGTTAAACATTAATCCAGCAACCATGCCTGAAAGAGATCAAGCATTGCTATTTATAGGTGCCAGATATACTGCCCAGCAAGGGGCTGGAAGCCCCCTTTGAGTTTTCATACAACTCATATGAAAACTCAAGGGGTGTGGCGACCACAAGAGCAACAAGCAGAGCTCTGCTCCATAACAACACGAAGTCCTCAGGACACGTAGTTCTTGGGGTTCTGCCTCTCCAAGACAAACTCATCTTGATTGGGCTAACTGGTGAGCTGCATTCCATGAGTTCGAGAGCTGTTTTGTTGTTTCTCCTGCATGGCCCCCGACATGAAGCTCCCTGGAAAAGCACACACATGAAGATTCTTCAGTGTGATCAGAACTTGCATGATTATGAAGACTTGGAATGCTGCAGATGGAGAGCCCAAATCATCTGGTGTTGTCTTGTAATAGCCATTTATCAGCCACCTCTGCATCTGACCCAAGATTCTTGAGAATGTGTCAATTTAGGAGACTACTATCTTCTACTCACTCAGAAGCTAAAGTATGTCACCAGATAGTATCTAAAACCTGTGGCATGGGCTGATAAGAATGCTCAGTGATTTTACGAGATCTTGCTGTTCTTGCAAAGGAACAAACTTTGATCAGTTCTCAACACCCACATACGGCGGCTCACAAGTGCCTGTAATTGCAGCTCCAGGGGACCTGATGCTTCTGACCTCCATGAGCCAGTGTACTCATGCACACACCCAAACACATACACATAAACAAGCCAAAACCAGTCCTCCCACCTCTTCTGTTTGCAGTTTTTTCTCACCTGCTACCTTTACGTTAGGTCATACTTATTTTGGAGAAAAGGCCTCATGTAGCTCCAAGCTACCCAGATTATGGTGGCTAATAACATGATACAGGAACTTGTTCCTTAAGTTTTTTTTTTTAAACAAAACAAGAACAAAAAATTGTTACTTTCTCCTAAACACC
>CM053757.1:44716549-44742149 GCA_028658305.1 Pachyuromys duprasi
TTAAGGGGTCACAGCATTAGGAAGGTTGAAAATCACTTCTTTATAATCTTATCGTTCTTTAACAAACCACGGGATACTTGCTAACACGGAGAAGACTAACATAACTGCCAACTAGAAACACGCTGGCCTTAGAGTATCAACAGTGACCAGCTCTGTAATTTCTCATTCACATCGCCCCTAAAACACCTGAAGACACCTACAAAAACAGCAACGCTTTGCCAAACATGGGCTGTGTTCGACAGAACCTCAATGGGAAGAGAACTTAACCCAGATGTGTGCTTAATCTCCAGGTCAAAGCCTGATTAGGTTCTAAGGCCCTCAGGTCTTTGTACCCCAAGCACTCCACCCTGCAGTTCTTCCCATGAGCTTGGTCCATCTTGCAAAGCCATCCGTAGCAGCGACATCCAGACCTTCTATTAATGGAACAAGGAGTGATACACTGGGCGAGGTTCGAGCCTCCTCGTTCCCATCTTGTAAAGTGAGCTAAAAGTGTGGTCCTCAGCATTCACTACATAGCTGGTGCCTGGTGAGGCCAGCTACTTAGCGGGACAGATAGCGCCGGCTGCAGGTCTCAGGGAGGTTCGCCCACCTGTCCCGACCCAGAGTCCGCAGCCTTACTTAAAGCAGAAAAAAAAATCACCTTTGGAAAACGACTTTTGTTTTCATTAGCAAACCGCAGGCCCGAGAGAGCGGTAGCCGCCGAAAGCGGAAGTCCACAGCATCACTTCTGGCTCACGCCTGACAGCGACTGTCCACTGCCACGGCCCCTGTGCCGTAAAGCAAGATGGCCGCTCTCAAGTACGACACTCTTGCTAGCATTTCTCTAGTTAGGATGGACTATGGGTCTTCATCATCTGCTGTAGGTTTCCTCAGTATAACAAACTCATGCATTCATTTCACTTAGCATTGGTTTTGGGGTGAATCGGAAGCTAAGAAAGGGGACGCTGGACATAGAATGGCGCCATCTTGTACGGACACTGAAAGCTAGCACGCCGAGCGTTGCGTTTACATAGGGCAATGCTTGTCAGAGAGGAAGGGCGAGGACTAGAGTTGTTACGTGATGGCGTATTTCCGTTTCCTCTCCGCCGGGGCGTTTTTGGTTGGACCGTCTTGTTGCGGGGAGGGAGGGGGAAGATTGTTTGCTCCCTGGACGCTCCCCGCACTGCAAGGTAAACTGAGGTAAAGCCGGGAAGGGGAATTTTTGCTCTTGTTCTTATGGAATGGCTGGGACTCAGACCTTGGGACCGCGGAAGAGTGTGGGGTTGTATTCCGGAGGCTCAGATGGGCCTCAGGGCTGGAGAGGCGAGACTGGGGGATAGAAGGTGAATTGCAAAGCCGGACAGGGTGGAGGGGACGGGCAAGATCGAATAAGGGTGTGGAGGAGAGGGTGGGGCTCAGAGGAAGTTTGGAAGGTGCTGACTGGGGAGGGGCTGGAGCGAGAGGTAGAGGACCGGTGCAAAGTCGGACCTAAAGTCCTTGGGGCCTGAGGAAAGAAGTTGAGGTGGGGACTGGTCCTACCGGAGTGTGTGCTGGGGATACAGTGGTGTCTTTCGGAGACCCGGGACTTGGAAGAGTCCGCTGGCCAAGGTTCTGATGCTGACATCATGTGTAACTTGGCCTTTGTTTCCACCCCCCCCCCCACCCGCAGCTCCCCCGAGGCTCATCTCCTAGCCTCTGCTTGGACGTAGCCTTCTCTCCATCTGCCGCCACAGCCTGGAGGCGCTTGCCTCCACCCTCCCGAATGGTGCTCCTCTTCGCAGGCCTCGGCCCAGGATCCAGGCCCCCTTTGCTCCCTGATTTGGAGCTGTTGCTGCTGGGGTCTCTTGGTGGACTCCCTGTGGAAGGGTGTAAAGAACTTTTGCAAAGACAAGGTTTTAGTTATAGGGACCTCACCAACAGTTTGAATCTCAGCCTCTAACCGAGCGGAAGGCTCTTCTGTCTCCCTTCTTTTCTGCCTTTGAGAAGAGAAAGCCTTCTCTTTGACATCCGAAGCCCAGGAAGCCTCAAGCTGGGGCCCTGGTCCCAGCATGTCAGCCCTCTCTTGTGCATAGGGCTCTGCCCTCTTCCAGCCAGCATGGCTGATTTCAAAAAGGCTCCAGGGGGCCGGGAAACTCCACAGGGGGAACTGCGGCCAGAGGTCGTAGAGGATGAAGTCCCTAGGAGCCCTGTTGCAGAGGAGCCTGGGGGAAGTGGAAGCAACAGCACTGAGACCAAACTGTCTCCTAGAGAGGAGGAAGAGCTGGATCCTAGGATACAGGTGAGAAGCCCAAATTCCGTGTTTGCTGAAGAGCTGTCAGATGGACAAGGCCTTAGACATATTCTCTCACAGGGGCCTGGGGGAAGGAAAACAGGTGTGTCCACAAAACATTGACGTTTTGTGTGACAGGTGCCAAAAGAGCTTTCTGGAGTCCGAATGGGAGAGCAGGGACCCTGTCTGAGTGCTTGGATGAAACTATACTTTTGGTTGGGCGTAGCAGAACTCTTGGTTCTGAACAAGCAGAGGGATTGGTAGTTCAGATATCATACATGTACTGGAGGGAAGAGGAGGTGACCGAGACTGGGAGGCAGTGTTAAGGCTAAGTGAGGGGATTCCCCCCCCCCCCCCCGTTTCTACCGTCTCGGTGTCTCTCAGAATCATTTGAGTTGTGAAACCTTTCAGGTATTTGAAAGGCACTGTAAGGTTTGGGCCTGTAAGGAAATCTCCCTCCCTCCCTCCATCTGTCTATCTGTCTCTCTTTCTCTTAGACAGGGTTCTCTGTGTAGCCCTGGCTGTCCTGGAACTTGATATGTAGACCAGGGTGGCCTAGAACTCAGATCTGCCTGCTTCTGCCTCCCAAGTTCTGGGGTTAAAGGCTTGCACCACCATGCTCAGCAGGAAGTCTCTTGTAGTGTAAAGATTTATATCAGTTGTGATCAATTCCAAGAGCTAGGGCTCTTGGAATTGTGGATTTACCAAAAGAATGGCAGAACAACTTATTGTCATGGGATGTGTACAGTCTAGTTGGTAAGACAGAAATTGTGTGAGAGATAGTAGGGAGACAGGGCATTGTGGAGGAGACAGCTGGGTAGATAAAACTGAGTTATCTAGTTTTTTGGGGCGCTGTCTAAGGAGGACTGAATAGGAAAGTGTTTTTTTTTTGTTTTTTTTTTTTTTTGCCATATAATAGCCAATGTGTGTCTGTATATTTGGAGCCCAAGTCTACCATTTAGGTAGGTTTTCTCTATGAGATTCTGTTGTTGGGGAAGTGACTTATCTCCTAGGTAGCCAGAACATCCTAGAGCTTGAGTTTTTTGGCTTCTCCAGGGGTCTACAAACCTTACTAGGTAATGCCAATGAATTGCAAAGAAAGCAAAGCTGGTGTGTGGGTCTGAGTGTGTGTGTGTTGAGGCTCCCCTTGGGCTGTGTGCATGCTTATAATGGAGCGTCAGTGAGCTGCTCCTTTCTGGCATGAGTCAGTAATTTATTTCTGCTTCATGATGCCGCACTGACAACAGCTCAGCTTCTCTCGCCCGTTCTGAAGACTTGCCTTCCACTGAGAGAACACATTGGAAAAAAAAGTCTTGGGATAGTCAAGACCCTTCAGCCCCATGATGGTGTGATTTTGGGGAAAGATAACTTCTTTGACCTTAGTTTGTCTGCAAAATGAGGGAATGGGTTTGAATGATTTGCACAGCTCTCATTCCCTGTGCACACAGGTCTAGAATTATTATTTTATTTTAATGAATGCTTTTGCTTGTTTCTTTGGTAGAAGTTTCTAGATAGTGGGTTAGGAAGGCGCTCTCTCTATTTCTTCAGGAGAAGGACGTAAACTGCGCTTCTTGCCCCTCCCTGAAACATCCCTTGTTCTGCTCTAGAAAAGCCTTCTCTTCTGGTTTCTTTCATCAACCTCTTGTTCTGTGTATTTTTCCAGTAACCATGTGGGCAAAGGCAGTAGAATGAAGAGGCAGACTTGTGGCTATGTAAATGCAATCAGTTAAAATAAAAAAGCAGTTCTGTACTGTAGCGATGGTGTACATAGGACATTTCTTCCATCAGGTTTCTGTCAGATGAGCTCTGGGAGCATTGGGATGTCCTGAGGATGCATAAGGTGAGCTTCCAGTATGACGGGTACTAGAGGGGCAAGCTAGACCCTTGCCTCGCTTGCCAGGCATAGCATTTACTGTAGTGTTGCAGGCATGGAAGGCTTAGGTTCGGCTTCATTTGGTGACACAGGTACTGGTAGATCCAGCCTCTCTAGCTCACTTCGGCAGGGATTAAAGTCTGGAAAAAGCAGCCCGATGTGAGGAATCCCCCAGTTCTGAGGTGGAGATCACAACATTTGCCCATGTGTATTTGTATTCTTCTTGGTGCTGGGGAGGTGAGTTCCTATGTGCTTGAAGTTCATTTTAGTGTTGGTAGTGGTCCATATCACATGCCTTGAAACGTGCTTCAGGTCTTTCAGGGAGTGTCTGTTTTTCTAGATTCTCAACCCAGTTCATGTGGCTCCGTGAACAGATCCATCAAAGTCCACTAGAGAGTTTTAAAAATACTTTTTGTTTACGTTGCTGAATAGGATAAGATTGACATTAAAGCACAGCCAGAGCCGAGTCCATTAGATAAGGGGTAGCCTGGTGACAGGGTTCTGACCTGTTTAAGAATATTTTGAATTTTTCAGAAATGATTGTTATCAGGGTGAGACTCCCTAACGTGGGGCTGGGTTTCCATGGCTGGCAGGCAGACACTCATGTTCTTCACCTGGTGGGCTTCCTCTGGAAGCAAGTGGGAGACTAGCCCATACCTGCCTGCAGTATGTGTTTATCCTTTTAGAAAAGGCTGTGTCTCCATCACGGTCTCATTGGATTGCCGGAGTTTCTCAAGTCTTCTAGCTTTTGGGAAGAGGGTCTTAGTGGATGGAAGTGGGGGATGTTGCTTAAAGGGGTTGGTGGAACTATGATGGGCCTGGCCACTCTGGTCTCTGCCTTTTTTGAGACAGTGTTTTATGTAGTCCAGGGTGGTCTTGAACTCACCATGTAGTTCATGCTGGTTTGAACGCCTGATTCTTTTGTCTCTGCATCCTGATTGCTGGGATTATAGGTATGTGCCACCATGCTTGGTGTACTTTCTTTTACATTTTTAAGAATGTGGACACACTGGCTAAACTCCCAATTCTTCAGGGTGACTTTGCAACCTCAGTGTCCACATCTTCAAGTGTTGGCTTAACTCTCAAAACACAGTCATCATTACCCTGACCCTTTACTCATCATCTGCTTGGACTTTTTGGTGATTTGTGGAAGAGGACTAGGAGCATCCAAGGGTAGAGCAGAAACGTTTGTAGTCAAGCACTCACGCTTTGACTCAGGGGCCTGGCGTTCTGGGAATGCACCCAGAGTGCCTCAAGAAGGTCATCCTCCTGCTGGCTGCTGGCTTTCTGACAGATGAGGCATGCTGACTCAGACTGTCCTCCCTGAATTCCATTTTCGCCGAGTGCCAGGAGTTCCTGGTGGAACAGGCCAAATGGAATGTGTTGCTGACTGTCCACAACAGCCCTTTGGATGCTCAGTGACTCCCTATTATGCCTTTCCCATGATGCTTCAGCCTGACTGCTTCTCCCTGCTTAACCATGTTCATCAGTCCACAGGGGGCTTCTCTTTGTCCTGTTAGAGCTTTGTGAGCATTAGGTTGATCTAGCAACAGGCTTTTTCATTTTTTGTTTTTTGTTCAGGCTGACCTGGAATTTACAATCTCTCTGCCCGAACTTGCCAAGTGTTGGGGTTACAAGTGGGTGCCACTGTAATTGACAGCAGGTATTTTAATTTTTTTTCCTTTTAATTGCAAGGGGTTCCATTGAGATCACTGAGATGCTATTTTCTATGTTTAACTTAAAAGACAAAAACAAAAACAAAAAAACAACACAGGGTTTTACTCTGTATCCCTGACTATCCTGGAACTTGCTATGTAGACCAGGCTGGTCTTGAGCTCACAGAGACCTGTCTGCCTCTGCCTTCCAAGTGCTGGGATTAAAAGCTTGAGCCACCATGCCAGCCCTATTTTTTTTTTTTTTTAACTTTTTAAAGGTGAGGTTGATAGCTGAGTGTGATGGTGCACAGTTTTGGTTTTTTTGAGACAGGGTTTCTGTGTGTAGCCCTGGCTGTCCTGGAACTCACTCTTTAGATCACAGAGATCTGCCTGTCTTTCCCTAGTGCTGGGATTAAAGACATGCACCACCACTGCCAGGCAATGGTGGTACATTTTTAATCTCAGCACTAGAGAACACTGAGCCAAGAGGCTCAGAGAGTTTTAAGAAACAGCTTGTGGAAAATGAACCATTCCATGTGAGTTCACAACACTGTTCTATGAATGGCTGTGTGAAGAATCAGCCAGATCATGGCTCTTCTGAGGTAGGCTATACACAGTTTCATGTTCTTGTTCCTAGTTCCATTGTAAGTCTCTCCATTTGTAGTATTTTTATTTTATTGGATGTCTGGGAACAGTTTCTTGTACTTTTAGTTTTTTGTATTTCTTTTCAAAGTCTGCATTCGCGTGTCTATATTATAGAAATAAGTGTTATCTTTCATTCCAGCCCAGCTCCCCTCACCAGGTTGCTGGAAGGGCCAAGTGAGGTGAATGGCAGCCAACATCACATCTATACAGATGGGGCAAGATTGGTGGTGTTTCTGTCTAATGCCTGTCATGGATGAGCAGCAGGCACACTGGGCTGGTGGAGGCAGAGCCTGGTGCTGACCACCTACTCTGAGGAACCTGTAGCTGAGTACCCAGCCTTTCCAGGTGCAGAACCCGTGGTGCAGCCCAGCACTCTCAGGAGTATTGTTAGAACGGCAGGATCTGGGTTTGCACGCGCTTTATTAGGCAAGGGAGAATGACTTGTGGCCAGCACCCTTTCCAGCTCCAGGCCACGTCGCTGAAAGGTCTAAGGGGATTCCATGCCTTTCTCTCCCTAGGGACCAATGAGACATTAAATTAGCATGGCCAGTGACTTTTCCTGGAGACTCCTCCTTGCCACTACAAGATCATTGCACTGGGGGCCTCTGAGATGATTTAGTGGTTAAGAGCATGGCTGCTCTTACAGGGACCTGAGTTAAGTTCCCAGCACCCATATGTTGTTCGGTCCATGATCACTTGTAACTCCAGGTCCATGGGGGCGTTGATACTTCTGGCCTCTGTAAGCACCTGCACCCACATGATATTCATAGTTTTAAAAAAATTGGTAAGAAAAGTTCTACTGTATTGGATCGGATCTGGGATTCTCTTGTTCACAAAACCTCTTGGAACTATTTCCTGGTGTTTATCTTGGTCATCCACCAAGCCCTGTGTTTTAGTGTCCTGCATTCCCTTGGGGGTGGGGTTGGCATCTTCTCTTCTCCCACCTGGAACACAGCAAATAGCTTTTACTTTTGTTTCTGTGGTTCCTCAGGCTTTCCTTTCGTTGCTCAGACTTGTGATCTGACATCACAGGCTGAACGGCCCAGGCCCTGGGGCCCTTTGCCACTGCCCTCTATTTTCTGACCTTGCTTTGGTGCCGCTGTCCCGTTGGTCTTACTTGTCTGCCCTGGAACTCTTGCTCTCCTTTGCCTTCTTGCTAGGATGATATGGTCCAGGCACCTTGTCCCTGCCTTCCCCCGCCCAGGTAGGTGACCTTGCTGCCTATGGGCACCTGTGCCCATCTTCACACTGATGTATTGCTGCCAGGAGCCTGTTACTCAGTGATGGGAGTCACCACCTCTGTATGTGCTGTGTTTTACATTCCCTTTTAAGATTCATTTCTTTTAAGTATGTGTTTTGCCTGCATGTATGTATGTGAACCATGTGCATGCAATGCCCTTGGAGGCCAGAAGAGGACACTGGATCCCCTGGACCTGGAATTACATATATGTGTGAACTACCATGTGGGTGCAGGGAACTGAACCCCACTCCTCTGCAAGAGCAACAAGTAGTCTTAACTTCTGAGCCATCTCTTCAGTCCCTGTGTTCCACGTTTTTCTCAAAGTACTGAGCAGTAAGTATGCAGTAAGCATGTGCTGAGGGAGTGGTCCTCCTGGCCCAGGGAGGAGAATTGTTCATATCCTGCGAACCTTCCCTCGTGGAGAGGAAATGGTGCATTGTGGTAGACCGGAGGCTCACTGCTGCCTTCCCTGAACTGGAGTTCCTGCATCGGGGCTGTGACCGCTCAGCTACGTGGACCTATGAAGATAACATGACACTGTCCTCTGGACTAGACGGAATGCCATTGGAACAGTCCCTCTGCATCCTTATGCCTTTTCCAAGTGACTCACTTTATTCCCAGTCTGCTGGTACTTTCTCTCTGTTTTTCCTCCCTGCCCAACGTAGCATTCAAGGCTGCTTCCTCCTGTTCTAACTCACACCCTTCTTTGGCAGGAGGAGCTGGAGCATCTGAACCAGGCTAGTGAGGAGATCAACCAGGTGGAGCTTCAGCTGGATGTGAGTGTCTGTTTCCTCACCGCCACGGGCTGGTCTCTGGAGATGTCTCTGTTTGTGTCTTCCTAGATCGAGACAGTGGTAGAGGAAGGGGTGTGCCTGAGAAATGAGGTTCTGAGCCCTGTGTGCCTGCTTTCCATATTCCTTGCCAGGAGGCCAGGACCACATATCGGAGGATCCTGCAGGAGTCAGCAAGGAAGCTGAACACGCAGGGCTCTCACTTGGGGAGCTGTATTGAGAAGGCCCGGCCCTACTACGAGGCTCGGCGACTGGCTAAGGAGGTATGCCTGTGTTCTAGTTTTATTTCTGCCGCTGTGGCAAGTACCAAAGTACCTTAGGGGAGGAAAGGGTTTATGGGACTTAAACTTCAAGGTCAGTCCATCACTGATAGATGTCAGAGCAGGGACCCGAGAACTGTGGAGGAGCCCTGCTTGCTGGCTCACTTGAAGGCTTATGCTCAGCTAGCTTTCCCTGTAGTCCAGGACTACCTGCCAAGGGAATGGTGCCGCTCATAGTGGGCTGTGCCCTTTCACATTAATAGTTAAGCAGTCAAGATAATCTGCCATAAACATGCCTACAGGCCAGTCTGTCTGGGCATTCCCTCAGCTGAGATTCCCTATTCAGGTGATTCTAGGCTGTGTCAAGTTGACAGAACTAAGTAGGGCAGTTTGACCTATAATCAGGGAGGCCTTCATGGAGGGTCTGTCTCTGGACTTGTCAGTCTCTGTATGGAATGGGAAATAAAACACCATGCTTAAGGGCATGGCCATGTTCTGAACAGCCTGTGAGTTGAGGAGGTGTTTTTGTTTTTGTTTTGTTTTTCATATTTTTTGAGACAGGGTTTCTCTGTAGCCTTGGCTGCCCTGGACTTGCTTTATAGACCAGGCTAGTCTCGAACTCACAGAGATCTGCCTGCCTCTGAATAGGCATGCACCAATGTGCCCCGTGAGGAGGTTCTGAAAGTTGTAGGAAATGGGTTCACAGAGCCATTAAGATGCCTCAGTGGATAGGAGCACCTCCTGCCTGGTGACCTGGATTCCTTCACTAGGATCCACATGTGAAAGAGGGGGACTGACTCCTGTGTACTGCCCGCTGACCTCCACACACACGGTGCGGCATTTGTGCTGAAACACAGATCCATAAAATGTGAGGAATTGGTCTCACGATCAAGAAATGGCTGGGTGGAGACATTGGGTCCTGTCTAGAGAAATTTGTTCAGTCCCACTAATACCTCATTCTTTCTGTCTTTTTTCTGTTTCTTCCTCCTCACCACTCTCTCCTGTCCTCCCCTCCCCTCTCTTGGGCTGGATCAAATCCGACGTTGTTGGGTAGATGGGAACTCTACTGCTGAGTTCCGCCCAAAGGCTCCACCTGCTGATGTTTAGATGTCTTCTGTGTTTAAGTGTTTAGGGTGTATCCAGTATGTCCACTGTGACGTACATATTCTCTCTGTCTCTGTTGGAGACAGGGCTTCTTTATGTAGCCCTGGCTGTTCCAGGACTCTCTATGTAGACCAGGCTGGTCTCAAACTCAGGGAGATTCGCCTGCCTGTCTCCTAAGTGCTGGGATCAAAGGCGTCCACCACCAAGCACTGGCTCAGTAATTCTGTGTTGGTTAATATTTTTTGTTATTTAATTGTATTTATATTTACTATTATTACTGGAATTGGTCTTTGTTTATCACTAAATATGTAATCAATGTGGCTTTGACACTATAGTATCAAATTAGGTATGTGTTATTAGCATATTATTACTCGTAATTCAATTTTACACCTGTTTCTTCCTGAGTTTGTACATTTTATTGATACTGCTAAGTTTGTTAGAGTTGTCTCTACAATAATGTGTACAAATCTCATTTATCCCTCAACCTAGAAGAAAAACTTTGACTTGGCAATTTATGCCAATCACTTAATGTGCAAACTGTTCATGTTTTTAGAGATGTGCAGGAGACTGATGAAGTTATATGAGTAGTCTGATTTAAAAAAAAAAAAACATGTACACATGCAGAACTTGAAGATCTCAAAGTCCTTGAACGGATTCCTATGGCCGTTTAACCCTGTGTGTGCCAGTGTTTGTTCTTACCAGCTCTAAAAGTCAGTCTGTTAGTTGCCATGAATCTGTTTCTGTTTGTGCTTTCGGGGGCTAAACAGGCATGCTTTCCCTTCTATTTCTATGTTTTTTTAAAAAAATCATTTTGTTATGTATTCTATAAAAACATGTGCTATCTTTGTTTCTTCATGTTATCTGTATAAGTGTGTTATGACATAATGCCAAAGCTGTAGCCAGCCACCTTCTGGTAATGAAGTGCTTGGTGGGGCTGAAGAGATGGCTCAGTCTTTAAGAAGTGCTTTGCTACTGAGTCATGCCCCTAGCCCTGTGTCATACTTTAAAAGTGCAATGACCATTTTTCTCTCTCTCTCTCTTCTTTCTTTTTCCTTCCTTCTTTCCATCCATCCTTCCTTCCTTTCTTTTGACAGGGTTTCTCCATGTAGTCGTGGTTGTCCTGGAGCTTGTTATGTAGCTCAATCTGGCTTTGATCTTGAACTCAGATAGTTCCACCTGCCTCTGCCTTTAATGCTGGGATTAAAGGTGTGTAGCACCATGCCCAGCTAAGCTATTTCCATTTGTAAGACATACTCTTTTAGTCAGTTTCCTGTAACTGGAAGCTTGGGTTTCCTTCCAGGTTTTTGCTTGTCTAAACAAAGGGATAAGGGACTGAGTATCCCTTATCCTAATTTTGGGTGGAGGATGGATCAGATGTTAAATGATAACAGATACTATATTTGATCTTAGCCAATGAACTGAAAATTTGTCTTTATCTTAATTTTGGGCTAAATATTTTAGATTTTTTTTTTTCAGATTTAGAATATGTGCCTATACATCATTGAATGAAAAAAATAAATTAAAAGGAAAGGACATGACTTCTCCTAGCTATGGTGGAGGAGAAAGTTTATTATAGCTATGTGGGAGAGCATAGAGCCAGAGGCAGACACATTTGGGAGAGTCCAAAGTGGTCATGACCCTGAGTCGTGTGAGGAGAGGAGAAGGGCAAGGGAGAGAGAGGAGAACCAAGTGTAGCAGCCAGGAGGCCAAAGGTAGAAAAGGAGCAACTAACCAAAATGTCTGGATTATATAGGGATGAGCCTTTGGGAACAGGCGCCCGGCCCCTGGGCTGGAAAGTTCAGGGTAGAGGGCAGGCATATGCCAGCCCTACACTGTAACAGGTAGAGACTGAAGGATGCTGAAGAATCTGGAGGCCAGGTCAGCTTTGATATGTTAACTAGGCAGCTCAGCCACTTGTCCTGGGTTTGAAACTTAACAATAACATACTTTAGAGATGGCAATCTAACCCAAACAGGGTTATCTGTTATCAAATTTATGTAAATTTGATAAGCATCATATATACATCTACGTGCATATATGTATATATATATAACCTGATATATGCAAATATTTTTATTTAAAAATATTTGTTTTTATTTATGTGTATGCATATGTTGAGTCTGGCTAGATTTCATGTGGCCACCATGCAGTGACATTATCTTTCTTCTTAATGTTTATTTCTACATTTCTTTTTCTAATCTGTAGAATATTGCTTTAATGGCATCTGCCCTTAGTGTGGTTTGGGAACTGAAGCTGACATTCTAAGTGGGCCTTCCTCTATTTCTTGTCCTTACCCCTTTGAGGATCTTGTGGGTGGCTGGGGTCCCCCAGGGCTCCCCATCCTGATGGCCCTCTCCCCACAGGCCCAGCAGGAGACGCAGAAGGCAGCATTGCGCTATGAGCGGGCTGTGAGCATGCACAATGCTGCCCGCGAAATGGTCTTTGTGGCTGAGCAGGGTGTCATGGCTGACAAAAATCGACTGGACCCTACATGGCAGGAGATGCTCAACCATGCTACCTGTAAGGTAAGGGGGTGCTGCCTGCAGGTCCCCTTCACTGCCCCCTTTGTTATTCCTGCACCATACCTTTTTCTCTCCCGCTCCAGCCTTTCCTCAGCTTTGGTTTCCTTTAAGGTGAAGCCTGTCCTACCTCTGCCCTGCTTGGTCCCCAGAGCTTCAATGATTCCATCTCTCTTAGCATGCCTCCTCTACAGTCCTGTTCCTTTGGTTGGGGCTGGCCCATGAGCTCCTCCTGGGCAGTGGCTCTGGATTCAACACTCACATGTTAGGCTCACCTGTGTGATTCCCTGTTCCTGTTTCCAGAAAATGTCCCTTCTCTGGTCTTGCACTCTGCCAGTGTATGCTCCACTATTTCCAAGCTCCTAAAAGTAGACTGGGAATGGGGGCCTCCTGGCACGGGCTCCATCTGCCTCCTTCAGCATGTGGCTAGTAACTGTCTTTTAGTTCTTTGAATGCCCAGGGAAGACACTTGGTCCTGTTGTGGTCCTCATGAAATGAGTGTAGTGAGAGAAGGGTCATTGAAGTTCTGGTGGGTGGGTAACCGACGGGATGGGAACACCCATCAGCTTGGCTGGTTCTGGGAGCCGAAGCCTTCATTTGTCCCCTGTTCTGGGCTACACACAGATAGGGAGGGTATGGACAGCAGGAGATCCCAGCATGCCTCTGTGGCTCTCCATAGGTAGTGCCTCCTGTCCCTGACCCATAGACATTGTCACTGAGGGGTCCCTCAGGACTGTGGTAGCCACACAGCTGCGGTGTGCTTGAGGGCGTTCAGCCGTGCTTAGGGACTGAGCTGGCTGTGGTACCCTTCCACGGTATCAGCAGAGCTGAGGGTCAGGTCATAGAGGTGATGATAGGCAAGACCGTGGGGGGAGAGGTGTTTACAGAGGGTGTGCTTGAGATCTGTGTCCCAAAGAGATGGTAAGACGCTCTCACTCTGCCCCTGGATCCCTATCTGTCTCACTCTGTAGACAGCGGGGGTGGGGGAGGGCTTTGCAGAGACATTCCTGTGCAGGTTCCCCCAGGGCAGCCTAGGGCTCACTCCAGGGATGTGTGCCAGCTCACTGATGTGTGTCCCCCTCCCAACCTGGGCCAGGTGAACGAGGCAGAGGAAGAGCGTCTTCGAGGTGAACGGGAGCATCAGCGTGTGACGAGGCTGTGCCAGCAGGCTGAGGCTCGGGTCCAGGCCCTGCAGAAGACCCTCCGGCGTGCCATTGGCAAGAGCCGCCCGTACTTCGAGCTCAAGGCCCAGTTCAGCCAAATCCTGGAGGTAGCTAAGCGGGGAGAATGGGCAGGCAGAGAGAGTGCTGGTGTGCCTCTTTGGTCAGTGTTGGGAACTGACGAGGGTGAAACCTTGCCAGACCAGCTGGTGCCCTAGCATGTGCTCACAATGACCCTGTAGGAGTGGGAGGCAGGTGTGAGTGGTTTGTGCTGGAAGAGAACATTGATCAAGAAGCCAAGGTAAGTGAGGAAAGTGAGATGTGAGGGGAGCTGGGAATGGGGGAGAACCAGATAGAGAGGAATGGAGAATAAGGGGGGGGGGAGCCAATGGGGTGAAGATCTGGGAGGAAGGCTGTGTGGGCTCATGTCAGCAGGGATGTTTAGAGGGTACAGCAGGACTGGAGAGGGTATCGCAGTTCAGAAGTGCTGAGGGCTCTAGGGACTCTAGGGTTGGGGCTCAGGGAAGAGTGCTGAGTGGGATCAGAAGACATCTCACGAGTTACCTGTCTCCCTCCGCAGGAGCACAAGGCCAAGGTGACAGAACTGGAACAGCAGGTGGCACAGGCCAAGACGCGCTACTCAGTGGCCCTGCGTAACCTGGAGCAGATCAGCGAGCAGATTCATGCCCGGCGCAGGGGCTTGCCCCTCCACCCTCTGGGCCCACGGCGGTCCTCCCCTGTCGGGGCTGAAGCTGGACCTGAGGGCATTGAGGATGGGGACAGTGGGATTGAAGGGGCAGAGGGCGGGGCCCTGGAAGAGGGCAGCAGCCTTGGGCCTGGTGCCGGCCCGGATACGGACACTCTGAGCCTGTTGAGTCTGCGCACTGTGGCCTCTGACCTGCAGAAGTGTGACTCAGTGGAGCACCTGCGTGGCCTCTCGGACCATGCCAGCCTAGATGGCCAAGAGCTGGGACCCCAGAGCCGGGGTCGCAGGGGAAGTGATGGTGGAATTCGAGGGGGCCGGCACCAGCGCAGTGTCAGCCTGTAGCTCTATGGCCAGAGCCACTTTGATTTCTACCATGGGCAATCAGGGCCCCACAGGCCTTTCCTCCTCCTTGAGTCCTGTCTGCCCCAGATCCTGGCCTGCAGCCTTCCCTGGGCAAGGTCGGCTGTGTCTAAGCCCTGTGTCCCTAGCTTTCTCACAGTTCCTTCTCTCAGGAGGCAGCTCTCTCTCCGCCTTACCCACCTGGAAGGCTTGCCCTCTGGCCTTGTCTCCTCTTCCCCTGCTGGCACTTGAGTCTCTCTGCTTTCCCCTTCCTACCTTCTATCTGTCTGGCTTTTCCCCTCAGGGAACTTGGTCTAGAAGACTCAGGAGATCATGTGAAAACATGAGTATCCTAGCCCAAAAGTGGTTGGACAGGCGCTCACGCTTGATTCCTGGCCCTGTCTCTGAAGAAGGCAGCTCCCCAGGGTGCCCTAGACATGCTGCTGAGTCCCAGCAGCCTGTGCGCTTGTCCTTCCGTCCCACCCTGCCTGTGAGCAATGTGTAAAATGTCCATGTGCCTCTGGAAGACACCTTCTGTCAGTGCACCCCTTGTGACCTTAGCTGCTGTGCTGTGTGTCCCTAATTCAGTGTCAGGTCGGGGAGTCAAGCCTGCTGTCAACACAGGGGTCAGGGGCCAACTCTAAATGGCCAGTCTGTGTGGAGTTTCTCCAGTTGGGCTGAGCCCTTATCATTGCCAAGGTGCTAGTGCGTTTGCATCCCTGATGGGAATCTATGCTGGAGGCTAGAGATGTCAGATTCTCAAGGCTGAAACCCTGCCCCCCACCCCATGTGTGGCACTGGGCTTGCTTTTTCTTGGTAGAGGTTGAACTGGAGCCTGGCACCCTCTGACAGGGTGGCATTAGGGAACTTGGTGCTCAGTTGCTCTCTATCACTTCCTCACGCCAGATAGTACCTACTCCAGGAACCTTTGCAGAGCCCTTTAAGCATGGCTGCAGAGCCGCCCTTCTTGTGTGGGAGGAGTTGACCTGGAGTGAGGAGCAGCAGCCTCAAAGAGCAGCTCTGGGTGCTGGTGCTCCTGGGTTGCGGGAGGGAAGCCACACCAGATCTGGGTGCCTTGGAAAGCTGACCTCCTGCCCTGCCAGGAGGACAGGGAGAGCACCTGCCCAGGACTGGGAGCACAGTGCCCGTGTCTCGCATGGGATCTCCCAATTTTCAGGTTTGAGGATGGTCACAATGAGAACCTGCAGGGTTTGAGGTGGCTGTTCAGGAAGAACAGATACGAGGAGGACATGATTGTGCGAGTGCATGTGCTGGTGTGTGTGGGAAAGGGTCAGTCCTGGTTTTATTTAAATAAAATAGTTTATGTAATGGCGATGTTTGCTGTCTGGAAAGGAGAAGGGTGAGATGGGGGCTCTCCCAACTGCAGTCAAGATGGCACCTACCACCTGAGAAGAGGGTACAGAGGTGCCAGCTTTTGGATGGTCACATACAAGCTAAGTGGACAAGGCTGGGGAGCCAGTTGCAGTAATGGGTGCCTAGGGCGGGCTTGCTGCAGAGGGCCTGCGGGGAGGAGTGGCCACTGCTGGCTGAGTGGAGAATGCTGCAGTGGAACATGGTATCCTGGGTGGGTGTAATAAACGTTAAGAACGGGAGGGATCAAAGTGGGGACACTTGGTTTTAAATGTGGTGTGGCACTGAATCTTGAATTTGCAGTAGACAGTGGTTTCCACTCCAGTATCTGGACATAGTTGCACAGACAGTGACACCCGAGTTGGAGTGAGGTCTGAGTATACTTAGACATGGGTCGAAGTCACCTGTGTAATGTCCAGTAAACCGGGTCCACAAGGAGCTCTAGCCGTGAAGATTGGGCTGGAGCTGAGGCTCGCCACGCTGCATTGCTGTGTAAACAGATGTGGCCCACACCTGTAGTCCCAGCATCCAGGAGGCAAAAGGAGGATCAGAAGTTTGAAGTCATCTGCAGCTCTGCACAGTGAGTTTGAGCTGGCCTATGCTACCTGAGACCCTATCTCAAAAATAGCCATGATCCAAAGGGGGCTTTGGTCTCCGTTACAGCTGGGGCATGTAAAGTCAGATTGAGACGGTGGGTCAGCCCAGGAGAGAAAGAGAATTGGCAGTGTGGTAGGCAAAGGCAGGGTGGAGGTCAAAGATGGAGATGTTCAAGCAGTGTGCTTATCCTGCTGACACGGGCCAGCAGGAGCCGGCATAATTGACAGGCACTGTCCTGGTCTTTTGAGGACACCTTCCCTGATCTATCAGGATGTACCGTGAATGCATGGCTTAACCAATTCATTGTCTACATTAAAGCTGCAGACCCCTGAGGGTTCAGGTTGTAGTGAGATACTACAGTTTAGCTTAGTAGAGTATTTGGTTATTTTCTCTTTCATGTTAAGAAACAACCAAAATCACTCCTTGTGAACTTTGTATAGTGTAATCATAGTTCTCAGGAGTGACCTTTGCAGTGACCCTAGCCAGTCCCTGCCAGGCAGGGTCCTTAAGGCTCCCAGGGTGGTGGAACCTCAGAGAAGAATGCCTGGGCTGTTTCCATGCAGTTTGTCCTTGGCTGAGTTACCTACCCAGTGAGGTAAGTGAGCAGAGAACTAGGAAGGCCAGAAAATGGTGTTTCCTACCAGTGAAAAGACCAGTGTCCTCTGAGGAGCTCCCCCACAGCAGCCCCCTACAGAGGTGCTCTCCTACTTTGCTAATAATAACATTGCTTTCAACTTAACCAGCGTATTCCTGACTAGACACACACACTGATTTGTGAGGTCCCATTCTTGTATCCACACTGTCACTCCACACGTCACCTGGGCTGAGATCTGTATGGTGTCTTCGCTATTGAAGGGCGGGGGCTTCAGTCTTTCCTCTGCCCAGCACACACCTTGTACCCAGTAATCTTTAAAGGTGGTCCTACTTTTTGCCCCTCTTGCAGCCCAAGCCTACAGCAGTTGACTTGATCATCGCAGTAGTTCGGAGGTCAATATTGAGTGGCACAGAGCTATCTTCAGACTCGGGGAAATCTCAAGATTTTATCACAGTGTAGCATGATGCTTCAGTGACTGTTACTTAGAATGATTCTGGTTGATCCTTTGCAGCTTCCGGTGTTTTAAATCCAAGGCCCTGGTCCGTTATGCAGAGATTGTGTTTTTTTCTCTCAGTCTGTATTTGGTAGCTTAACATCTGCAGCTGGGGGAGCAGGGACGGGACTTCTCCGGCTGTCACTGATCTGTAGGCAGTGAGTAGAAGCTACCTGAAACCATAAATTTCCTTGCATTCTGAGCACGGGGCCATAGCATGACTCTGCCCTGATGGCTTGTGCATACAAGGACAAGTTACTCAGCTCCCTGTCCCTGTCCCTGTGTGCAGGGAGAGGGCTGGACTAGGTAGCTAACCTCAGGACAGTCTAAGGCACTGAAGCGCCAGTGATGGCTTAGACCTCATGGGTTTGGTGGGTGATGTAAGGTGATGTGTGTTTCCACACAGAGGATGGTGGGGTAAACTGGGAAGGCAGAGCAAGGCCAGCTTGGGATAGGAGGGGATGCTGAAGATGCAGCTTTTTGTTTGAGGCAAGGCCTGTTGGTGTTGAGTGTCTCCTTCCCTGGCATAGGGAGCTGGTGCTCAACACACAGTATGGAAAAAAAAAATCACAGTGGAAATATTCAAGTCTATCTTGGAGGAAGAGGTTGTCAAGGAGAGTTTTTCCCTTAAAAAGGAAAGAAGAGCATTCTTAGACCTAGAATGCATAGAAGTGTGGAGTTGACGAGACAGACTCACTTGCTGCCTCATTGTGAGTGTCTAGTCTACCCTCTTTAACTCTTTTGAAAATAGATAAATTTACTTTGAAACAAGGAGATAATGTCTACTTGTTGGAAAACATATTTTTCATTCATAAAGCATGAAAAACAAAAATTAAAATTGCATATTGCTATTAAAAAGACTAACTTCCTGACTACCTTAGATTAAAAATACAGCTGAAGGGCTGGGCAGTGGTGGTGTGTATGTACATCTTTAATCCCAGCACTTGGGAGGCAGAGGCAGACAGATCTCTGATGTTGAGGCCAACCTGGTTTACAGAATGAGTTCGAGGACAGCCAGGGCTACACAGGGACACACACACACGAAAAATATTTGCAGGCATTTGAACTATTTTTTTTTTTTTACAGTGTTAAGGACTAAACTTACTGAACTCATGATCTACTACAACCCACTCGCCACCACTGAGCCACACCTCATGGCCCATCATTGAGCTACACCCTCATTCTACCTAAGCCTTCACATTAGTAAAATGTTAAGAATTCATATTACAAAAGCAACACCTGCTTATTAGAAATCTAAACAGAGCAAAATGATTTAAAGAGTGAAGGACCCATAAGGCCCCTCTGCGGTCCATTGCTCACCCCACACAGAAATGCACATCTTTGTGAGGTTTGTTTGGGTCCTATCTTCCTAAACATTCTATACAGATGCAAAACTTACCTTGATTTGGCTCATATCCAAAGCGTGACCTGCAGTTACACTTTGTGTATCTTTGACATCTTGCTGGCTAGACAGTAGTCCATCATTAGAAGCCCCTTTGAGGCTGAGTGTGGGATGTCAGCCCTGGAGCTGAAGCAGGAGGACTGGGCTGCATAGTGAGTTAGAGGTCTACATGAGCTACAGCAGAACTTGTCTTAAAAAGCTAAAACCAGGGGACTGGAGAGATGGCTCAGCAGCTAGGAGTACACACACAGAATCACACACACATACACAGAATGTATATGTGGCAGCACACATGCTATAACCTTTTGGGGGTGGGGTCAGATGGCAACCTGTGGGAGTGGGCTATCTCCTACCATGCGGATCCAGCATGTTGACTGGATCTTAAGGTAGTGCGGTCCTGAAGTCTTGGAAGTCAAGCAAGTCTTCAGGCTTTGCAGCAAGTGTCTCTAACTGCTGAACCATCTCTCTGGTCCTCTTGATAGGATTTTATTTTCTTATTTATGTGTTTGTTTGTTTTTTGAGGCAGGGTTTCTCTGTGGAGCCCCGGCTGTCCTGGTACTCACTTTGTAGACCAGGCTGGTTTCGAACTCAGAGAGCTCTACCCGCCTCTGCCTCCTGAGTGCCGGGATCAAAGCTGTGTGCCACCACCGCCCAGCTATGCTAATTAATATACCTGTATGCCTGTACTGTCCCAACCATCCTGATGATTTTATAGGGTTGCACCCTTTTTGTTTCCAGGAATAAGTCATTAACCAGCCTGTGTCATGTGGGTGGAGCTGGACAGATGGTGTCCTTCCACCCTCCCAGGGGCACAGGCCATCCTGAAACGGAGTCAAAGCTACTTATTCAAATGGAGTCTCCCAGGGCAAGGCACAGCCCTAAGAACAGTTCACACAGTATGGAGTGACCTACAGCAGGACACAGCCCGAGCTCAACACACAATATATTTTGTGAGATTATCAGAAAATGTCTGGGAGTGGCAAGACCTGCCTGACTGGTCATTGTCATGTTAGCATTCTTACTTGAAAGTATTTCTCCGTGAGAGAAATATTGACATTATGGCTGCAGCTTCACAAGGGCACGCTGATTGTGCTGTAGTCTTAGGGAGTTTCGAGCAGATTCTAGAAAGACTCCTTTCTCGCCCCACCCCCCCCATATCCCTATAAACTTCCCTATCTTTCTATCCTGTTTTAGGGAGGGTTCATATTGCTGCAATGAAACAGCATGAGCAAAGCAAGTTGGGGAGGGAAAGGTTTATTTGGTTTATGCTTATATCATCAAAGGCAGTCAGGACAGGAACTCGAGTAGAGGAGGGACCGGGAGGCTAGAGGAATGCTGGTCCAGCGGGCGGGGCTCTCCTCAATCAATCATGAATTAAGAAAATGCCCTATAGCCTCATCTTATGGAGGCAATTTTTTTCTTTTTCTTTTTTCTTTTCTTTTTTGACATAGGGTTTCCCTATGTAGCCTTGGCTGTCCTGGAACTCGCTCTGGAGACCAAGCTGACCTCCAACTCACAAAGAGATCCACCTGCCTCTGCCTCCCGAGTGCTGGGACTAAGGGTGTGCGCCACCACTGCCCGGAAAAGATTTAATTATTTTTATATGCATTGGTGCTTTGATTACATGTGTGTCTGTGTGAGGGTGCCAGATCTCCTGGAACTGGAGGTACAGACAATTGAGCTGCCATGTGAGTTCTGGGAATTGAACCCAGGTCCTCTGGGAGAGCAGCCAGTGCTCTTAGCTGCTGAGCCATCTCTCCAGCCCCAGAGTCATTTTCAGAATTGAGGTTCCTTCCTTTCAGATGACTTTACTTTGTGCCAAACTGACATAAATCTATTCAGTACACTTAGCTTTTCTAAATTTTATTTTTATTTATGTATGTGTGTATGTTTCTGTGTGTGCCAGAGGAGGCCAGAAGAGGGCACCAGATCCCCTGGAACTGTAGTTGGACAACTGTGCGCTGCTCGGTGTGGGTGTGAGTGCTGGGAACGGAACTCGGGTCCTCGGGAAGAGCAGCACACTGTCTTATCTTTGGCCCCATGCTGGTCTTTTCAGTTGACATTTGGAGCTTGGGTGGCAGAGCCTAGCTTGTTGTTGTGCCAGGCTCAGATTTGATTGAACTCTAAAAACGAACGAAAAGCTCTGGTAACAATCTAAGGAAGGGCAAAGTGCGCTGGGTAGCAGCAGAGAGGAAGTGAATCCCAAGATACGTGAGATTAGCTGGCAGAAGGTTCCTTAGGGAAAGGAGAGGTAAGTGCTTAGTGACTGGTTAATGGTGCCTAGAGGTGCCAGCGCTGCGCACAGCCCTAGTAGCTTTATTACCCTGGCTTATCTAGACCTGCCTTAGGTTCCTAGCTGTGGGTGTGTTCCTGGGCTCACTGAATTCTTCAGCTGTTGACAGACGAGAGGTTTATGGAGCTGGTGTCACGGGAAATCACTGATAAATGGAGTTGTAGGCAGGCCCCGCCCTCTGTTGGCTCCAGCAGTGTTTGATGTCTAATACCAAAACAGGAAGCCAGACCTCATGATGAGGGAAGCAGCGTTCGCAGGGTCTACAGAAGGCCTGGGAGAGAGGACTCACATTCCCGGGACATCTTTAAAGTTTTCCCTGGAAAGAACGCTCTTTAGGAAGAGGCCTAGGAGAATGTGCCTGAGGAGAAAAAGTCACATGTCTGGAACTCAACCTGCTGAAAACAAGCCATTTGCTAGTTGATGCAGTCGCTTAGTACAGAGCTTTCGTGTTTTGTGGGATTTTTATTCACTATTTTTAATTTAACTTAATTTTAATGTGTGTGGGTATGTTGTCTGCATGTATACCTGTGCACCCCGTGTGAGCAGTGCCCATGAGGCCAGAAGAGGGTGTTGGGTACCTTGGAACTGGAGTTACAGATGGTTGTTCCCGTGCAGGTGATGGGAACTGAACCCAGGTCCTCTGCAAAAGCAGCCAGTGCTTTTGGCTGATGAACTAGCTCTCCATCCCCTTAACTTGTTATTTTATTTAATTAAGGAAGGTGCGTGTGTTGCCAGGTGCTGGTGGCGCATTTGATCCATCCCAGCCCTCAGGAGGCAGAGGCAGGCAGATCGCTGAGTCTGAGGCCAGCCTGGTCTACAGAGTGAGTGTCAGGCCAGTCAAAGCTACACAGAGATATCTTGTCTGAGAAAAAAATAAATAAAATTAAAAAAGAAAAAAAGTGTGTGTGTGTGTGTGTGTCTGTGTGTGTCTTCTATGGGTATATGTATATGAGTGTGGATACTTTTGAAGGCCAGAAGAAAGCATTGGATGCTCAGGAGCTGGAGTCAGAGACAATTGTGAGGTACTGGGGACCCTGCTTGGGAATACTCTTGACAACTGAACCATTTCTCTGGCCCCTTACTGGTTTGTTTGTTTGTTTGTTTTAGTGGAATTTGCTGGATGTCTCCACAATTATGTTCAGGTGGCTGTAGAGCCTGAAATTGCTGCAGCAATTGATACAGAACATACTAATCTTATTGGTATTTTAACGTACACATATGTGTGTATACACACACACATACACATATACACATGCATGTAATTTGAAGTTTTGGAAATTTAGCTAAGTTGTCAAATTTGGTAAAAACAAGTCTCTCATCTCACTGTGATGAGTTGCATTGTAGAGAAATTAACAGCTCTGTTGGTCTAGGTGTGTTAAGCTTACTCTCTCCTTACTTGTACAGGGCTAATTCAAGGCACTGAATATTTAAGCGCTTAGCTATGTGGGTTTGACTACAGAAGCTAATATTCCATCCTGTGAATACCGAGGGAAATGCTGCTGCTCTCCGGAAGACTTGTGGGCTGAGAGAGGTCTGGGCTGTGTGGGATGCGCTTTTTTTTCAGGTCTGAACATCAGACACCCATGGGGCAGTGAAAACAGGAGAAGGCCTATTTGCCACCCAAATCTAAAATGTGATTCGGAGACTGCAGCCTAGGAATTGAAATTTCCAGAGTAATCTCATGCTGAGAGAAGGAAAAGGCTGAATCCTGGTGCTGGCCAGAAGGGGAGCTAGTCTGCTGAAGATGCTAGTCAGGCCACCTCCCAGGAAGACTAGAGCTGAGATAGCATCAGGACCACACCATGATCAGGACTGCTTAGCAATGGAGACCTCTGGCCCTCTAAACCTAAACCTTGTCTTAGGACCTCCAAGATGAACTCGGGGGTCACTGGCTTTCCTTGTATTTGTTCCTCCTCCTGATGTGACCACATTAAATTTCCTTTCTCTGTTTTTCACTATGAGGATGGGTAGCCACACCGGACTTGTTAGAGCTGCCAGGCTCTGTCCTACAAGCTCTGGCCATACCACAGCCCTCAGTTGGGGGAATGACAGAGACGGAGGCCCGCAGGCTTGCCCGCAGCCACCTGGTGTCTGTTTTCATTCCTCCTGTGTCTGGAGACGAGTGGGTCTGACTTGAAGGGCTGCAGGTACTTGCTGTCCTTGCAGTGTCCCAGAGGATTTTCTTGAACAAATACCTCTTCTTTTGCACAATGTACAGATCCAGAGATGACTGTTTGCTTGTTTATCCAAATAGTTTTCCTGGCCCTGCTGACCTCCTGTGGGGGATGTGCACACAGACTTCTGACTCTGCCTTTGAACACACAGAGCCCGCCTTCGCAAACAAGGCTTTCTTGGCCACGGGGTAGTTCTTCCAGCCCTTTTGAATTCCTTTCATCTTATGGACATTTTTGAAGACATTTGAGCCCCCAGTTAATTTTGGAAAAGCTTTATGTCACGGTCCACTCAGGTTCTACACAGGCCAGATGGACATACCTGAAATACAAAAAAAAAAAAAAAGACTTGAATTGGGTTGGGCCATGGAGCCAGGCTGAACTCCGTACATATCAGTGGATTTGTTAGTTCTTGATCAAAGTGGCAGCCTGTAAGACTCAGATATGAGTACCCGCTGCTCCCATGCTGCCAGAATCACATGTTGGTGTTTCACACGTAGTTCCTAAAATAGGACCGCACTCTAGAAGAATGTTATTCCAGAGCTTCAGAAGGTGCCGGGAGCCTGGGGAACAGATGCAGGAACGGCCCTGTGTATCCTCTGCCCTCACTGGTTCTTCGGTTTACTTATATTTTCTTTAGACCCAGTAGTCCTCTGTAATTCTCTATTCTAGCTATTGGCTTTACACCAAACCAAATTTTAAAAATGCATATATTTTTGTGCCTCCCCCCCAATAAAAATGTTGAATTATTGTAAAGTTTCTCAATTTATTTTCTTCCCTCTTTCTTCTTCCTCCCCTTTTCTTGGTTTTCTTTCTTTCTCCTTCTTCCTCCCTCCCTCCCTCCCTCCCTTCCTTCCTTCCTTCCTTCCTTCCTTCCTTCCTTCCTTCCTTCCTTCCTTCCTTCCTTCCTTCCTTTCTCTTTTTCTTCTTCATCTTCCTCTGGTTTTTCAAGACAGGGTTTCTCTGTGTAATATAGTCCTGGCACTCCTAGACTTGCTTTATAGACCAGGCTCTCTCTCTCTCTCTCTGTCTGTCTCTCTCTCTGTCTCTGTCTCTGTCTCTCTCTCTCTCTCTGTCTCTCTCTCTCTCGTGTGTATGTCTGTGTGTATGAGGGATGCTCAGGCCATAGCACATGTACAGTGAGCAGAAGAAAGCTTTCAGGAGTCAAGTTGGTTCTCTCCTTTCACCTTTCTGAGGTAGGGTCTCTCATTGTTAGCTGCTGTGTAGTGTAATCCAGGCTAGCTCAACTATAAGTTCCTGGGAGATTCTCCAGTCTCTGCCTCCTATCTTGCCACAGGAACGCTGGGGTAAGAGATGCACAGCACACATCCAGCTTTGTATGTGGGTTCTCAGGAATGGGTTCAAGTTGCCGGGCCTGCAGGACTAGCCCTTTTACCCACATAACTGTTTCTCAAGCGCTTTTTCTTTTTCTCATATAGAACAGGCTGCTCAAATTTACTATGTGGGAGAAGCTAGCCTTGAACTCCCAACCTTTCTGCATCCACGTCCCAGTAGTGATGAGATCCTCAGCATTCCAGCTCCATTCCTTTCCTCCTCTTCCTCCTCCTCCCCCTCCCTTTCTTTTTCCTGGCAGAATTTCTATATAGCTCAGGGCTAGCCTCAAATTTCCAACCCTCCTGCTTCTGCCACTGAGTGACAAAATTACAGGCATGGGCTACCACACTTAGGCCTGAATTTCTTTTTCTTTTCCCCCCCCAATAAGCTGTTTATTTTATTTAGTGTGTGTGTTTGTGTGGGTGTGTATCGAGTGCTACAGTACCTGTATGGTGGTTTAAGGACAACTTACAAGACTCTCTTTTCTCCTGCCATGTGGGAGCTAGGGCTTGAACTCAGGTTATCAGAGTTGGCAGAGAGTACCTTTACCTGCTGAGCCTTCTTGAAGGCCAATTCTAAATTTCTTTTTTTTAATTAATTTATTTTTATATCAATTACAGGTTAGGTACTTTGCATCCCAGGCGTAGCCCCCCTCCTTCCTTACCTCCCACTCTCCCTCTCCCTCCCTCATCTCCCTCCTCCCCACCCCCTCCAAGTCCACCAACAGGGGAGGACCTCCTCCCCTTCCGTCCAACCCCAGCTCATCCTGTCTCCTCAGGGCTGGCTGCAATGTCCTCCCCTGG
>CM053757.1:44742649-44757374 GCA_028658305.1 Pachyuromys duprasi
TATCCATACATGGTCCTTGGTTGGAGAGACAGTCTCATAAAAGACCCCTGTGCCCTGATATATTTGGTCCTTGCGGAGCTCCTGTCCTCTCCAGGTCATACTAACTCTCCTTTCTTTCATATGATACCTGCGCTCTGCCAAAGGGTTGGTTATCTTTCTTAATATTTGCTTTGATACCCTGCTAGGAAGAGTCCTTCCGAGGCCCTCTGTGGTAGGCCCTTGTCCTGCTACTTGTTTTCTCCTTCATCCAATGTCCATCCCATTTGTCTTTCTAAGTGAGGATTAATCCTCTTACCCCAGGTCCTCTTTCTTGTTTATCTTCTTTAGGTGTATAGATTTCAGAAATTGTGGTACTTTTACACAATGGAATACTACTCAGCAATTAAAAATGAGGAAATCATGAAATTTGCAGGCAAATGGTGGGACCTGGAAATGATCATCCTGAGTGAAGTATCCCAAAAGCAGAGAGACGCACATGGTATATACTCACTTATATAGACCTGTAAGATAGGATAAATGCTTTTTTTTTTTTTAATGAGAGTTTTCTTGGCCATGGTGTCTTTTCAAAGCAATAGAAAAGTGAAATCTTTTTAGGTTCAAGAGTTGTGCTGTTACGACTCCCTCTCAGATTCACGACCTCTTCTTTATTACTCTCTCTCTCTCTCTCTCTCTCTCTCTCTCACACACACACACACACACACACACACACACACACACACACACACACAACCAGGGACTGAACCCAGGTTGTCAGGTTTGGCAGTAAGCACTTTTACTGGTTGAGCCATTTTTTTAAACTAATTTTTAAGTGTGTGTTTTGGTTTTTTTTTGTTGTTTTTTTTTATAATTTTTTTTAATTTATTTATTTTTATCTCAATCACAGGTTAGGTACTTTGAATCCCAGGTGTAGCCCCCTCCCCCATTCCCTCCTACCCTCCCACTCCCTCCCTCATCTCCTTCTTCCCCGCCCCCTCCAAGTCCACCTACAGGGGAGGACCTCCTTCCCTTCCATCCAACCCCAGCTTTAAGTGTGTGTTTTAAATGCACGAATGTATGTGCACCACGTGTGTGTCTGAGGGCAGAAGAAGGTGTTGGATGCCCTGTAGTTGGAGTTATGGCTGTTGTGAGCCAACATCGGTACTGGGAAAGAGATGCAGATCCTCTGCAAGAGCAGCAAGTGCTCTTCACTACTGAGCCACCTCTTCTGGTCCGAATCTTGCTCATCTGGACACAGGCAGTGTGCACACAGAAGAAGGCAGTGTCTCGTTTGCCCTCCCCTGGAATTCAGCTCCTCCAGTGTGAGATGGGCTGTATCTGGGGAAGCAGCCGCCGCCTTGGCTGTGCCTACCTGGAGTCAGGCTTCTAGCATACAGAGAATGAGATGAGGCCGGGGTGGACTGGAGACTGCCGGCCTTGTTGTGTCAGACCTTTCTGAATCAGTATCTTTAGAAAATCCATTCATTGTGTATGTGTGTGTGCTTGGGTATATGTATGTGTGCCAGCTGCATGCAGGAGCCTGTGGAGGTCAGAAGAGGGTGTCAGATCCCCTCAGAACTGGAGTTAAGGACAGTTGTGACTGGAGTTAAGGACAGTTGTGGGTACTGGGAACTGAACCCCAGACCCCTGCAAGAGCAACCCATGCTCTTGATCCCAAAGCCATCTCTCCAGCCTGTTCATTACAGAATTTTCTGGTTCTGATTATGTTCATTCTAACCAGCTTAGCTGGTTGTCAAAATGGTTTTCAGTGGTTTGCTGATTTCACAGGGGGTCTGCGCATTGATTCCTAAGACAGCTGCTGCAAAAAGGGAACCCACTTTCTAAGATATTGGCTTCATTTGAAAATTAAGGGTTTTGTTTCATTTTAATATACTGTGTTCTACAAGGTGTGTTAGGGTTATCTAAGGGAACAGCGCTGATAAAATGAATACATATGCATTAAAAGGGAATTTATTAGATTGGCTCCACCGTATGGGCCAGGTAGCCCAATAATGGCTGTCTCACACTGGAGAAGCTGTGAATCGGCAGTTGCTCAGTCCACGAGGCTGGATGGCTCCACACCCCCACTCTGGCACTGAAGCCTGGAGGATTCCTAGAGAGCTGCTGGCCTTCAGTTTACTTTGGAGCTGGGGAGGCTGGTTCTAATATTGGTGGAGGAAGGCAGCAACAACAGGATAGCCAGCAAGAGTGAGTACAAGTAGGCAAAAAGTAAGGCTTCCACGTCTTTTAATCTGGGTTTCTGAAGAATGTGCCACACTGATTGAGGATCTTTCCTTTAGGTCTTCCTGCTTGAAATAATCTGATCAAGAAAACTCCCCACAGGAGTATACAGTGGCTTGAATTTTAGTTGGTTCCAGATCCAGGCAAGTTGACAACACTGGTGAGCCAGAGTATTTTCACAAAAGTATTTGAAGTACGTTAAGCATGCTACACCCTTACCACGACCTCCCTTTGGTTCCTCTCCCTTTCTCCAGTCCCATCTGTTCCCCAGACAGCGTTCTTTCTACTTTGACGTGTTGTGCACGCACACGGTTTGAAGCAGCTACGTAAAATCTGGGATCCACAAATGGGAGAAAATTTGCAGTGCTCATCTTTTCTAGACAGACTTAATTTAGTTAGTGTGGACATCAGTATGGAGGCTCTTTGGATTACTAAGGGTGGGTGTATACGGTCCACCTTCGACAGTGCTGCATACCTACCATCAGGACCCCATGTCAACATATCGTAGCTAAGTGCACATCAGTGTTCACTGTGGCACAGCCCACAACAGCCAGGGACAGAGCCAAACTAAGTGTCCAGAATAGAGGAATGAGTAAAGAAAACATGGCGTATGCACACAATTGGAACCTTTCAGCCATAAAGAAAAATAAAGTTATGTTGTTGGTAGGAAAACAGACTGGAGATGATCAGATTAAATGTTACTAATAGGCGGGTGTTTTTTTTTTCCTTTTAAAAATTTAAATTAAGTAATTTATTTATTCACCTTAGATCCCACTCTACCCTCCTGCCTCCTCTCTACCTGGTCCCACCTTCCCTCTTTCTTCCCCATCCCTCCTCCTCTATTCCTCAGAAAAGGGGAGCCCCCCTCCCCAGCTCATCCTCTTCCTCTGTAGCCTGGCTAGGCAGCCCTGCCAGGGGGTAGTGATCAGAAAGCAGAGTCCATGTCAGAGACAGTCCCTGCTCTCCATACTCAGGAATCTACATGAAGCCTGAGCTGCCCATCTGTGTAGAGGGCCTAGGTCCAGTCTATGTATGGTCCTTGGTTGGTGCTTCAGTCTTCGCAAGCCCCTCTGGGCCCCGGATACCTGGATGGCTGGCTCTGTTGGTCTTCTTGTGGGGCTCCTGTCACCTCCAAGTCCTTCTATCCTTGCCTTTGTGAACATTTGCTCTTCTGTGAACATTTTAAGAACCCTTGAGCTCACTAAATAACTTTGAAAGGCTTTACATGCTGCTGTCATGCACATATGGTCTACACAAGGGCAACATATCCAAATTTAGTGGCCATCTTTGGATTCAGAAGAGAGACAGACAGAAGATCAAAATGTCAAGGGAGCCGCTGGCTGTTGGAGTAAGATCTCTGCAGATAGACGGATAAGGCCAGCAACATCAGCACTCTCTACTGCTTCACTGCTGAGGCAGCGTCTTCCTCTGAGACCAGTCAGGCTTGGGTACTTACTTCGGAGGGGGTACCCGCGTGGTTGCAGTCCTGGGTGGTATGGAAGTGGTGAGAGGAGAGAAGAAGGCTCAGAGCCACCCTTCTTCCTTCTCATCCTCAGTCTCTCCTTGCTCATTCCAAGCTTTCTTGCCTCCATCTTGTTCTATGAAGCCTTCCTTCTTCCCCTTCTTTCCATTTCCCAGGAGCCTGTATGCTACCCCAAGGAACCCAGGACTCCACCCCTCACTTCCTTCCGGAGTCTCTGATGCCTTCTCAGGTGTGGCCAGTTGTCAGTGAAGGATGTAATCTGTTCTCAGGCTTCTGATTGTGGCTTCTGGGTCTGGAGGGTGGAAGGCTGAGCTAGGGCACAGTGGGATGCAGGCCAGTCTCCTTGGTGGTGGAGAGTCCTGCATCTGGGAAGATTGTTTTTGACGCAACGCGAAAGGATTTGGACTTCAGGGCCCAGCTCACATGTTCCATTGATTTGGTTTTGTGGAGTCTGTAGCTAATTGATTATTTTCTGAACTATTTCACAAACAATGGGGAGATGAGATACTACGTGTTTTCTTTCAGATAGGCACATATTTTCTTTTATTTTTTTCTGTTTTTCCTTGCTATTGCCAATTGATGCATAATAGCCGTACATGTTTATTGTTACAAATTGAGATTTTGCTGTATGTATATGACGTGTAACAATCAAATGAAAGCAATTATTATGTCCATCAACTCAGACATTTTTTATTTATTTCATTGTTGCTATTTAATTTATGTGTTTGTGTGTATCTGTCTGCCATGTGTGTGTGATACTCTCAGAGGTCAGAAGAAGGCATCAGATTTCCTGGAGATGGAGTTACAAGTGGTCGTGAGTTACCATGCTACTGCTGGGAACTGAACCCAGGTCCTCTAGAAGAACAGTAAGTATTCTCAACCACTGAGCTATTACTTCATCTCCAATCATTTCTTTGTGGTGGGAGCCTTTAAAACCCATTTGTGTAGCTATTTTGAGAGAGAGAGAATAATCATGAACTTCAGTGTTCCCAAATGCGGCAGGCTTCCAGGACCAATCCTGTACCTAACTGAAATTTTCTAGTCTCACCTCCTCCCTCCTTTTTCTAGCCTCACTAGCCCGTATTCTGCTCTGTATTTCTAAGAAACCAGTTTGGTAAGCTCCCATGCGTGATTGAGAACATGTAGCACCTGCCTTCTTTTATTTAACACAATGTCCCTCCATCTAGGTTGCCACAAACCTCAGCATTTCATTCTTTTTCAGAGCTGACCATTATTCCGTTGTGTAGATACACTGCCTTTTCCTAATCTATCTATCCATGAGTGACCACTGTCGGGCGGGGACTCCTTATACTTCCTGAGCAATGCTGCAATGACTAGGACCTGGTACTTCCTTGGCATTTTCTTTCCTTGGCAGATGTACCTAGGGGCAAGACAGCTGGGTTACATGGCAGTTTCATTTCTAGGTTTCTGAGGAGCCTCCATGCACTTTTCCATACTAGCTGCATTCATGTATGAGTTCTCCATTTTTCTAAGGGTGGGTAGCATTTGTTCTCTGTTTATATTTTTGTCTTTTCCATTCCATTCCAGCTGGGGATCAAGATGATGGCTCGTTGCTGTTTTGGTTTTCATTTTCTTGGTTAGTGATGTGGATGTTGTTTTAGAAATAATACTTCACTCTGTTTACACGCATTTTAATGAAATGTGTATTCAGGTCATTTGCCCATTTCTGGCTCGATTACTATTTCAGCTGTTGAGTATTCTAGTCCCTGTGTATTCTGGACACCAGTCCTTTTCAGAGGGAAAAAAACTGCACATCTCCTTTCCCACTCTGTAAACTGTCTTCTCGTTTTTTTTTTTTCTTTGCTGACCAGACATTTTCAATTTGAAATAATTCCATTTGTATTTCCTTCTTTTCTCTTTTCTTTTGCATTTATTCTACATTCTTTTTTACCCCCCTCCCTTTCCTACACCAGATGGGTACTATCCTATGTAGTAACAAGGTTTGTGGGAGACATATGCCACTCAATGGTGTGCACATTCAAGCTTCAAAAACTGAAGAACAGATCCCACTTGTCAATTTTGATTTTGTTTCCTGTGACTTAGGAGTTTGTTGGTGCCTTGGGTGGGTGAGATAGCTTGCTCCCAGGGCTGATGACCTGAGTTTCATCCCTGGAACTCACATGATACAAGGAGAGAACTGACAGTTGCCCTCTGACCTACACACACACACACACACACACACGCACGCACGCACGCACGCACGCACATACATATGAATAAGTGCAGTAAGCAGCTCTTGCCTACATCCTGGAGCTACGATTGTAGATTTGAGTTGAGTTGAGACAAGGTTCTATTTTGTTTTTATGGACATCCAGTTTTCTGATCCATACTCATTGAGGAGCTCATCTTTCTTCCAATATGTATTTTGACAGTTGTATTGGTGATCAGGTGTCAGGGGTGGATGCATGGGTTATTTCCAGGGTTTCAATCATGTTCCATTGATCTATGTGTTGATGCTCATGCCGGTGGTGTTTTGGCTTTTATGGCTTTGCTCTATGTTTTAAAACCAAATGATTTGATTCTTCTAGACTTTGTTTCTGCTCAAAACAGTCTGTTTTGACTGTTTGAAGTCTGTTGTGCCATTATATGAATGTTAGTATTATCTTTTCCAGCTCTGAGAAGCCCCTTCAGTATTTTGATGGGGATTGCATTTGGAGTTGTTTTGAATAATGGCATTTTTACCGATATCAGTTCCTCCAATTCACGGTTACCTATTCTTCATGATTTGTTGTTGTTGTTGTTAGTTTCTTTCACCAGTATTCACATCTCTATTGTAGGGGTCTGTGTCAGTTACCTTCCTTATTGCTGCTCTAGACAAAGCACCTGACGAGAGCAGCTTAAGAAGAACAGGTCTCATTTTGGCTCACTGTTCAAGGGTGCAGCTGACTGTAAGGGCAGTCGTGGCGGCAGGTCTCAAAAGAAAATGGACTCTAGGACTACATGTAAGACACGAAACTTTCCGAAGAAAAGCTAGGGGAAATGCTTCAAGCCATAAGCGGGGATTGTTAGGAAGGAGAGAGAGAAAGAGAGACAGAGACAGAGAGACAGAGAGAGAGAGAGAGAGACAGAGAGAGAGACACACAGAGAGAGACAGAGAGACAGAGACAGACAGAGACAGAGAGACAGAGAGAGAGACACACAGAGAGAGACAGAGAGACAGAGAGAGACAGAGACAGACAGAGAGAGACAGAGACAGACACAGAGAGAGACAGAGAGAGACAGACACAGAGAGAGACACAGAGAGAGAGAGACAGAGAGACAGAGAGAGAGGAGTGCTGGTGCTCAGTCCATTTTCTCCAGCTCATAGAGACACACACACTTAGGGTTGACTTTCCCACTTTAATTAACTCAGTCTATAAATTCTCTCACTGAGACTTTCAGAGGTGGTTTGCCTATTAGGCGATTCTAAAGCCTGTCAAGTTGACAACAAGTATCAGCCACCACAGAGTTCTTTACTTACTTGGCAAACTTTCTCCTCAAGTATCTCATCATTGTGGTTTTTTTTTGGCGAGCATGTGAATGTAATTGCTTTCTTAAGTTTTCTTCTGTGTATGCTCATTATTGGTGTGTAAAGATTCTAATTCTGAAACACAGTATTTTATGAAGAAGGAAATTGTAATGTTGGAAGGAATGTTGACTCACCGCTCATAAACTGCTCTAGCATGTTGCAGGTGGCTCAGGTACTCTGCCCGTCATCTAAGCTGCTTATGTGGAGAACAAATATAGAATATTAAAATGAGCTCAGGAGGAGGGTGTGAACACATTCTTGTAAACTCTCCCTAAACTGGGTTCTCTCATGAACCGGTAATTCTTTAGTAAGCTTCTCTCAGTTCCTTAAGCAAGACACACTGTTTCAGACGAGAGGTTTTTTGGGCCATCTTGCCTTTCTAACTCCCTGCCTGTTTTTTTCTCCATGGGTCTAGGGAGTGAGCACTGTTATTTAATGTGCTTTGCTCCATTTTACTTCTATCGGGACACTCGTTTTCATTAAAATTTTAAAAATCTGGAAAGGGCAGGAAATTGGTTTGTCTTCCTCAGCTTTTTATTATTGCCTTGTTGAATAAATGAGTAAATCTGAAGCTTGGTGGTGAGGGTATGTGGGGATGATCTTTTTCTCATTTGGACGACAGGGACGGAACTTAAGAATCTCTGTCTCAAAGAGGACCGCTGGCCATGGGGAAGCTGATGTTTCAGGCTGTGCACGCATCCTCTGTGAAGTGACTGGGGTGGGAATGTGGAGGGCAGTGATTTTAATTACCTTTCTAGCCTTGATGTCACCTTACAGCCAGAGGAATAAGGCAGCCAATGGGAGCTCCCCGAAGCAAACAGGGGGCAGGTGGTGTAAAGGTGGTCATTCTTGATGGAATCCTCTGCTGAACTCTTGTCCTGCTCTGGTCTCTCTTCCTTGATAGCTTTGTACACTTTATTACAATGGGAATCTTTGGGGGTGGGGCATTTGCATCCAGGCTTTGCTGCAGGCTGAAAGGAACCCTGGGGTAAAACTACTTTCTGTAGTTGCTCCGGGTTTACACACTGGTATGGAACCCAGCCTCAGTGGGACCTGGTATAAGAAGGGTTGACCTCCCTCTCTTGCCCAGAAATGGTGGAACCAGAGTGTCTGATCCTCTCTCAGGGATTCTCAGCTCAAGAGTAAAGGCTGAAGTGATCTCTGGGGCTAGCTTTTCCTGGGCCGTTGGGCTTCATACCCAGTTAGACTGAGGGTCAGCTTTAGGGAGGTGGTTTCCTTATAATATCTAGTAGCTGATGACAGAGATGTCGCTCCCAGAGTGTTAGCGGAGGAGTCAGAGTTTCCAGCCCTTTGAGTAGAGAGGCTTAGTGCACCTGAGTTATGTCGGGAAGCAGGGAAAAATGGCTTACCACTGAAGGTCTGGAGGAAAGACATCTTTGGGCCTCAGTTTCCTCATCTATCAGAGGAAATGTGATACCCATATGCGTACTACTCAAGACGTCAAGGGCACCAAGTGCAGGGCTGTGATGGGTGGTCATACAGAGCCTCCCACCCTGGTCCAGGGGCTGCTGTTTCTTTAGTGTTGACACTGATGGGGGAACAGGATTGAGATCATCTGTGTGGATGACTCCAAAGGCTCAACATCCCTCCAACCTTCCTGATAGATGGCCTTGGAAAACACACAGTAGAATGACATGAGGGTTTTAGGAGCAAATAGCCAGCAGGTCTTTTATGAGGGCTGTTGTTGGGATTTCACAGAGGTAGCTTGGGCAGTGAATAGGGTTAATAAGTAACTCGTGTGACACGAGGTGCAAAGTCTGGATTCAGACTATTTTCTTCTTGGTTGCGTTTGTCTCTCTAGCCCGGGTATCTGACGCCTCTTGAGGAGACTGGGCATTGACTAGTCTAGTTTTCCTGTCCCCATCTTCATTCTAACACTTGGTGGGGGCTTCCCAGGACTGTCAAACAAATTCATGAGCACCTCAAGTCCTCAGTGTGCACGTGGGGTGGCTCCAACCGTGGGATTCCTCATCTGCCCTCATCCCTGCTCATTGTCCTGTGTCCACTATCCCATCCTGTACCCTGCTAGCTGATTTTGTTGCAAAAGTGGGTACTTGGCTAGAAACAACAGTTCCCTGTGTGGCAAGAAACTGCTTTTGTTCATGGTAACTTCCTCATTAAGTTTGAGCGAGGATGAGGGTAGAGAGAAGAACAGCCCAGGGTCTCTGCTTAGAAACCTGACTGAGGTTGGTCCGTGTCTATTTAAAACTCAGTCCCACCTCCACCCCCATTTGGTTGATGCATTGACCATGATCTTTTTGTCTTTTGCTTGTTTACTATATTTATTTATGTCCTGTCTTCCTCTTCAGAGAACATTTCAGGAGAGCAAAGGTCAAGACCCTCCCAAATGCCCAGAGCCAGCTTGACATATGGAGGCTATTCCAGGAGTGTGTAGAGAAGTGTGTGTGTGTGTGTGCATATGTTGGTAGGACAACAGAAAGAAGAGGAGAGCCATAGCATCCCATGAGGGGCTTGAGGGGGCTCCAGTCAATGCTGGCTGCCCAGATCAAGCACAGGAAACCCCCTGTGCTGTCAGAGGAGGCAGTGGACCCTGCTGGAGCCCCTGAGCCCCTGGGTAGAGCCTTCTGTGGGCAGGCTCTCCTTCATAGCCCACCCATCATGCCATGAAGTTGCATAGTGGGCTTAGCTTTGGGAAAACCCCCCAAACTTAGCCAAGTTAAGTCATTTGCCTTGAGCCTCTCGAGACTTGGCCCTCCTGAGGTCCATCTAACTCTACCCAGTGACCTGCCATGGGCAAGCCTGTTACATTTTTCTTCCATAGCTCCATAGTTCCTCATCTATAAATGGAGACTTCTTCCATAGTTCCTCATCTATAAATGGAGACTTTGCCAGAAATGGGAGAGGACTGTTTTTACCATGCTGGTATTCAGGAATGCTATTCCCAGGCTATGGAAGTGAGTCAGTGGGCTATGGCCGACACTGGAAGATGCCAGGAACACAGTGTGTCCCATCATTCACTGTGGGAAAGGCAGGTACTTCCAATTCCTGCAGGTCTTAGAGAGAACACCACCTACACAGGGGCCAAGGGTTAAGAGCCTCATCGCTATGGTTGGGCAGGGCACTGTCTAACAGCCCTAAGCTGGGGCCTGGCTAACAAAAAGGCCCCTCCCCAGAAGGCAACTGATCTTTTGGATCACACAGCCACCTGCTATATAAGGCCTCTCCCCACACCTGCTCCATTCTGCCTTCCTCGGGAGTGTCCCCGGCCGGACCCAGAAGGTAAGGGGATGCTGAGGTTGGAGCCTGATCCTGGGAGAAGCTGAGTCCTGGGTGGGGTGGCACTCAGGGAACTCAGGCTTGCTGTGGCTAGTGTTCAGGATATTCTTGAGGCTCCCCTGCCCCCCCTCCTCCCCCGCCAGTGCTGCCCGCTGCTGTCCTGATCTCAGCATGGGCAGGCTGGAGTAGAGGTTGAGGCTGGAAGGGGGGGGGCTGTTTGAGTGACATCCTGTTGTCTATGTGGCACTGTTGTTGCAGCTCAGGGAGAGAACTGGAGAAGGAGCTCAGGTAGTGGAGGGCTTGCTGAAGATGCAGGAAGTACTGGGTGCCGTCCCTAGTGCCTCATAGTGCATGTCATCCCAGCACTCAGGAGGCAGAGGCAAGAGAAGTAGAAGTTAAAGGTCATCCTTGACTACGCAGTCAGTTTGAAGCTAGCCTGGGCTACATGAGACCCTTGTTCTTCTGGAAGTGGTTGACAGGCCTCCTGCCCTACCACAGGATTACCACCAGGCTGGACCTCTCTGCTGTCCGCTAGTCAGGTCCCAACTTCTCTGGCTCTAGAAATAAAACTCACCACCAGTCTGGTGGTGAAGCTGAGATGATCTGTGCAGCGAACGTCCTTCTGTGATTGCTTCTCCCCCATCTTTTATCTGCCTTCCTCTCCTCCTTCACAGTAATAAGGATCTTGAAGTCTTTCCCCAGCAGTTGGGGTTCCAGGCCTGGTGAGGTGTCTTGGTATGTGTACGAATATATAGTTGAATGCAGAGCCCACGTGTCACATACTCTAAACAAGCCGCACTCCATTTGCTCTTTGGGTTTCTAAGCTGTGTGGCCACTGGGAAAACATGTGGGTCCCCTGTCCCCCTGACTGTGGTAGCATCCATTATTTATTATTATTATTATTATTATTATTTGCTAGTCCCTAATAAGTCAACCAGAAGGCCACACTGCTGTGTGCTGTGTGGTGGGATGTGTGTTTGAGCTGTGGTAAGGGATGCAGCAGAAGGACTGTTCTCCCCAGAGAAAGGCCAGCTCTTCCCCAGACTGTGGTAACTCTCTGATGCAGCCAAGCATCAGAGCGGGAAGAACCTGGAGTGTGTCCTGCTTTGAGTCTGGGATGCTTTTGCTATTCCCAGAAGTTGTAGGCCTGTGGGGTGCAGACAGCAGCCTGGCTTGTGGCAGCGCTTTTCACTGGGTCTCCACAGGATGTGAGTGTTCTTCCTGCTCTGGCCAGCGACAGCTGCTCACTCAGCACACGAGGCTACTGAGCAGCTGAACGGTGGTTCCTGTACTGAGAGACAGGTGTGTCCTTATCTGCCTTGAGTGGATTAATCCGAGGAGCCATGTTCAGCCATGGCTGCCATTTATAGGGTAAATAAGATCACAAACAGGGAAAGCTCCACACGAAGGTTCTCTTTCTGTGCTGCGCTGCTACTCAGGCAAAACGGAATTCCTGGAGCTGTGACTTAGGATCCCAACAAACATGGCAAAACCCCAGCAAGCTCCGTAGAACTGAGTCAGATGATTTGCAGGTAAAGGATGCTAGGTACTGAGAAACTGGTGACACTGTAATCTGGCTCCGGAGCTTTGATGCGTCCGGCCCCGGTTTTTGCGATGTGTCACCCGTGTTGGATAGCAGAGAGGAGCAGGAGAGTGGCTTGCATCCTATCCCAGCTCTGACACCTGTTGGGAGGAAGGGCTTTATTTTGAGTGCATTCTGGCTCTCTTGTCAGTTTTGTTCGGGTTCTACGAGTAATGCCTGGTTGCCAAGGTGGATAAATTACTCAAATTAGTGCCTGGAAGGGGCTTGGAGCACAGCAAGGGCTCACAGTGTCTGTGTAGGGGGTGGCAGCCATGCCCCTGAGCATCTGAGTGAGTGCAGGAGAGCCTGCAGGGAGAGTACACATTATCTTCTGGTGAGGAGTGAGGGGAGTACTGAACCTAAGGGAGGTGAGGAGGACGCAGAACCCAGGGCAGCTCTTTTTTATCTGGACCCTGTTAGGATTTGGATCTCAGGTATCCCTCAAAAGCCCATGGCCTGGTCATTGGCTTGAGGCTCTACAGGAAGGTGCTGGGACCTTTAGGAGGGAGGCCTGGGAGAAGGAAGTTAGCTCACTGAGGGAGACACCCGGGCACTCTCCTCTTTCCTTGCCATTCCCCAGCTGCCATGAGGTGAACAGAGCTCCATCATCATGAGCCTTCACAAAGGTCCATGTGATGGGTCAAAATGACTGACACCTTTGAAGCCATGAGCCAGAATGAATCCTTCTTCCATATAAATTGATTATCTCAGCTGTTTTGTCATAGTGACAGAAATCTGATAGACACATACTTCGGCCCCAGCAGAATTGGAGATTGGTCAGTCTGCCCATTTGCGGCTTAAACTCAACCTTGCATCAGGAGAGGGTGGACAAGAGTCACAGCTTTGTGCGCCCATGTGAGACAAGGACAGACCCAGTCCTAATCTTGTTTTAGTGTCTTCCAAACACCTTTTTTTGATGGTAGGTATTCCTCCAAGATCCCACGCTGCTTTTGTGTCTCTCCATGTTTGAGGCTCTGCGGCCCCATCCTCTGGAGAAGCCAGCCCCCAGCATCATGAAAGGCATCCTCATTGCTGCGGTGATTGCGGCATTTGCCGTCACAGCTGTAGGTGAGAGAGTCCATGTGGGCCCCTTCTGGATAAAGTCTTTTCTCCCACCCCTTCCAAACATTCTTGCTCTTGGTGTCCTGGTGCCTACCACCTGGCCTGTTGTGTTGTGTGATAACCATGAGTCCACTCTTTCAGGTCAGGGTTGGGTTTTCCTGTTGGGGAATGATGAATAATGAAAAAACTAGCAGGAATAGCTTCATCTCATAGCATCAGTTTTGGGGCTCCTTAGGGGACAGTTGGGCGTCCCATCTGGATCTTTTTTCCCATGGTAGGCGTGGTGCCTTGTGAATGTCTACTGGTTTGTTGAGTGCATTCTGTGATGAATACTTTGTCCTCTCAGACTCCCTGAATTGTACACAGTGTTATGCCCCCAACAACTGCTCTGCCGAAGCCACTCCGTGTGTAAAAGACTCCTTCAGTTGTATGGCGTCCACCATCAACTACACTCTAGGTGAGTGGGGGGGGGTGCTGCCACCTCCAGGACTTGTGGGAGGTGGAAGCTACAAAGGAGGGTGGCACAGAGGAAGGGAACCTGAGTCAGGGCTGAGCTGTACAGTGTAGAGAGACTAGTGGGTCATGCATACAACTCCCTGGTGGATGAGGTGGGCAAGAGCCGGGTGGGAATACAGACACAGAGTCAAACAAGTGGAAAAGCCCCTTGGTGTCTCAGGGATGACTACCGCTGACCAGAACCTCATTTTTTTTTGTAGTTGTAAACAGCAAGAGCATCTCAGAGCTCAATAAGAGACAGGTGTTTTGCCTGAGACATTTGAATTTTTCTAGCCATCTCTTGGCTTCATGGCTTCATGGCTCATTTCTCATTTAGATCCATGTATTTCCAGGGCACTTAGAGTTCATCCATGTACAAAAGCAGGAGGGACAACAGACTGACATCTAAACCCTGTCCTTTGTCTGCAAGCGGGCTCAAAACATGGGCTGATAGACAACATGCTTGCTGTACAAATGTGAGGACCCAAGCTTCCCCCTCAGCAGCTATGTAAAAGGGCAATGCATGGCAGTGCATGCCTGTAGTCTCAGCACTGGAGCAGCCAAGCCCGGAGGATTTCTGGAGCTTGCTGGCCAGCCAGCCAGTCAGCCAGCCTAAAACTGCTGAGGGCCAGACCACCTTGAGACCCTTCACCAAAAAATAAGTCTGAGAGACCTTGAGGAAGCGAATGCTGATTTCAACTTCTTGGGTGCTAGAATTATGACTGTACACCAACATGGCCAGCCAACCGTACTTAATTTTTTTTGTGGTGCTGGGTATTAAGTACATGGCTCTGCATGTGGCAGACACAAACACCCTACCACAGAGCCACACTCCCAGTCCCTTCATTTACTTCAACCAACCCACATTTAACATAACAGCCACATACTGCTGATGTCTCTGTATCGGGTAACTCTGGCTGGATTCTCACACAGTTCCTTCCTAGGAACTGTGATGTATCATCATATGCCAAACCCCACTGTGTCTGCTTTATTATTTTTTGAGATGTTAAGACAAATTAGTGGCCAGGAAGGGCTGTATATGTGTTAGACTCGACTGCAATTTTCTGGTGTCCTTTCTGCCTAAGCATTTTTTTTTTTT
>CM053757.1:44757474-44788680 GCA_028658305.1 Pachyuromys duprasi
TGTAGTTAACAATAGCAACAACAAAATTGTGAAAACTTTAATAATACGTTCCGTAAGATTACAGCTTTGTGCTGGGCATGCATGTGACCACAGGTGGCTCACCAGGTGTCGGTTAGCTAATGTCAGAGTTTAACCCATCTCTCTGTCAATCCGATGAAGGAAAGGTCTCTGAGGGGGAACAGTTTTCCCTTTGTTTTTTTTTCTCCCCAAGACAAAGTCTCAGTACATAGCCTTGGCTGACCTGTAATTCACATTGTAGACCAGGCTGGCCTTGAACTCACAGGGTTCAATCTGCCTCTACCTCCCATGCTGTGCCCTGTCTGAAGCATGGTCTTCTCAGGATGCTGCTCTCCCTGAAGCCTCTCAGGCACTAACAGTCTGTGTTTGCCTTGGCATAGGAGGAGTCTCCAATGTTTACCAGAATAATTTCTGCTCATCATCCAATTGCACCAATAACACCACCACAAAAGTGGACTTCACTGTGCGCGTGTTTGATGGCCAAAGATTCCACTTTGCAAGCCAGTGCTGCCAAGGAGAGGCATGCAATGATATCCTCCATGGTTTGTATTGGGCCCAGCAGCAGGGCCTGTGTAAGCTCCACCCTCACTTTTCTGCCTGCTTTGATTGGCTGGGGGTGGATGTCTCAAGTCCAGGCACTTCACACAGCTGGTTTACAGCGCTTACACAAGAAACATGGGAGATGCTACACCAGTTCAAACATCATGCTTTCCCCTTCCCCAGGGAAGATAGAGAGTTGATGGTTCATGTGTGTGGCAAGCAAAACAAATGCTCATTAGTCATTTTGTGATCTCAGGGCCTCAACAACTGAAGACTCCCCAAGACTTTTGTTTATATGGTCTCTGCCTGCTAATATTTACCAGGTTAGGTATTAAAGCTAAGCGAAGCCACAAATCCTGATTCATCTACTCAAAAGTGAAGAGTTAGTCAGGTATGGTTGCACATGCCTTTAATCCCAGCACTTGGAAGGCAAAAGAGGCACATGGATCTCTATTAGTTCCAGGCCAGCCTGGCTACATAGTGAGACCCTGTTTCAAAAATCAAAAACAAATACACAAACACACACACACACACACATACACATACACACACACACGCGCATAAGAGTTTTTGAAATAACTTCAAAAAACCCCCATTTAATGACTTGTATATATGTATTAATATGTTATATATAATATATGCTATTATGTATACACATATACAAATACATACAGTATATATTAGAATATTTACTGTGTGTGTGTGTATGTGCACATGTGTATGCCCCATGCATATACAATGCCCATGGAAGCCAGACGTGGGCACTTGGATCTTCTGGAGCTGGAGTTACAGAGGATTGTAATTTGCCAATGGTTGCTGGGAACTGAACCTGGGTCCTCTGAAAGAGCAGCCTGTGCTCTTAACCACTAAGCTGTCTCTCTATTCCCCCAGGCTAGAGTGTTTAACTCCTGGCTTAGAGAGAGAAGCCGGGATCTTATATTTGCTAGTGTATTTAGTCCCTTTCAGTCTCACTTATTATGTGGGGCTTCTGGAAAATTCCGCTGCATTCACACAAGGCAGCAGGAATAGTAAAAGAAGTGGATGATACCTTGGTTTTGCACAAACATCGTTTTAAACTTTTGGAATCCCTGAAGGGTCTCAGGGACCCAGGAGTTCCTGGACCACAGTTTGAGAAGTAGCCATCTAGATCAAAGTCATTATTTAGAACAGTGGTTCTCTACAGTGCATTGGAACATGATTTTCCAATGGTCTTAGGACCCCCCCCCCACAACTATAATGTATTTTTGTTGCTACTTCAGAACTGTAATTTTGCTTCTGAGTGGTGTCTCAGTTCCTCAGGCCATCGGAAATCCACATTTTCTGATGGTTACACCCATAGGTTGAGAATCACTGATTTAGAAGAAGAAAGAAAGTGTGGGCAGTCGGTGAGGTTCATCATCATAGGCATAGACCTTTAGGACTGAAGGTTCTCACAGTGATTTTTAATTTTTTTTCCTCATCGCAATAAGAAAATGGACGATTTTCATCTGTTCAGAACAAGTCTTAATGTCAACCAGACACCTGTTGGTTAACGCTCCAAACAGCTGGCTGGCAGTGACATTGGCCACAGCTTGGATTCTTTTCTTTCTCCCTCGTGTCTACCCTAGAGCACTGTGGGCCACCATTCTTGCAGATTAGCTGCCCCAGAAGGGTGGGTCTCTGGGGTTGTGCATAGAACACCTTTGGGCAAAGCATGTGTCTTCAGGACTAGATCTGGGGTTCCCCAGATGCAGACTCTCCAGCAGCTTCTTTGACTGCCTGTCTCAGCTGCCCAGGGCAGTGTGATAACGTGGTCCTAAGTAACGGCTTTCCTCTCCCAGACTCTGGAACACAGCAGACCGACACCACCCAGTGCGGTTCTTGCTACAGCTACAACAAAACTGCCTGCACAGAGAAAACCCAGCTATGTTACAAAGGAGAACGATGTGTCCATGTCATTGTTTCAAATGGTAAGCCTGGAGCTTCCATTCCTTAACAGGGGTCAAGTTGAAATATGTCTAGCTTTGACGCAAGTTCTGAGCTAAGGCAGAAGAGCTGGGGATGGGAAACAGAGGGAGGATTAATTCAGGATGCCTCTCAGTTGGAGACTGCCATGAAGCCTTCTGCTGGTTACTATGTCTGCCCTTCGTCCAGGGCTGCTTCTGGTTGTCTTTTTCCTGCCCTCCTTTAGTCACACCCTAGGCTCACTTATCTGATTGCATTGCCCTCTTGGCACTTGCTTCTTTACTAGGCTGCCATTGCTCTGTGGGTATGGATGGGTGTGGCTTTTATTTGTTTTTATACCTATATATACTTTTCTTTTACATCTTGAGAGGTGTTGGCTCTCCACAGCTACAGCCACCTGGTTATTTCTCTCTCCCTCCAAAGGGACCTGATCATGGCCATCATTTTGCCAGACTACTCAACCAAGCTGCTGGCTGTAAGAAGTGCACATTTGCTTCTTGCTAATGAAACAGCCCTGGGGCCACAGCTGTCCCATAGCTCCTTCCTTATTTTCCCAGGACAGAGTAGATGTCTGCTGCTCCTTTATGGTAGGAGTTGGAAGGTGGTGTGGTAGGTGGCGAGGAGGGCAGTGAGGCAAGGCTGGGTCCATTTAAGGAGTCAGGACTGGAAGTGACTGCAGAGTGTCCTCCTACATGCTACATTGGGTGGAACCAATGTGTGCATCCTGGCTAATGGAATGTGGTCTAATGACTTTCAAGAAGGAAATGAGGTACAAACCAAAAATGAATAAGCAGTCAGTGTCAGCTAAAACTCAATTCAGACTGATAAAGGTTTAAGATCTGTACCCAAATATAGATTTCATTTCAATTTTTGCTTTATGTCAACTTCAAAGCTTAACTATAATCATGGAGTTACCCGCAAGATGCAAGTATCCTAGATTTTAAAGTCTTTAAAAAATATTTTTAAAGAGATATTTTAAAGCTAAGTTAAAGGCACAGACATCTCCCATGTACCCTTGCTGCCTGGCTCATGTACAACTGTTGTCATTAGTGGAGACATGACACCCGTCACCCATTGTCACCCAAGTCTCCAGTCCCTCGGGGCTCGCTCCCGATACAGGGTCACATAGAGGAAGACCTTCTGTCCTGAAAGCTTCTGTGAACTACCTTCTCATGCTTTTCTTCTACCCCTCAGGACTCTGTCAGCCACTGGTCTTTTTAAAATTTTTTTTTAACCTGCCTCTATGCATTTTTAAAGTTCCAGAATGTCCACTCTCTTTCCCTCTCACTTTTTCAGTCTCTCCGTGTTCCTCTGTCTCTCTTTCTTCTCTGTTCCCCAGAGCAAAAACAAACAAACAAACAAACAAACACATTCTACCACCAAGCTACACCACAGCAAAAGGTCACTTTCCTTTTGAAATCCTCGGGTGCCCACACTTGTGCACTGGTTTTTTAATTCTAAAGCTGTGCCTAAAGGCGGCAAGAGCGGCAAAGACTTTCTCTGCTCATCTCATCCTTGTGTCTCCTGGCTTTGCAGTCTCATTAATGCTGAAAACCAGGGAGGGTTTCTGTCTAACAGCACTTTAAAAATCCTATCAAGATGCGCCAAGCACCATACCCATCGATTCACATTAGCTCAACTTGCAGCACTGATCCCGGGGACGAAAGCAAGAGCAAGCTGCTTTCTTTCTGGGGTTTGGCAGTCTCTTTCACCCAGTAGGCTTTGACAGCACGAAGTTGCTTCACACCCTTGAGTCCCTTCAGTCGTCTGGGAGCTCCTCAATTCGCAAGAATGTTTGGTTTGCAGCTGACAGACTCATAGTAGCATAACCACCTAGAAGTAGCCAGTGTTACAACTACATCTTTGAAAGTGACATGGATCTTTTTCTTGAATCTTAAACTGTGTTCAAATCAACAGAGCTTTGAGTTAAGGTAGAGACGCTGAGAATTTCCTGTGCACTTTCTGTTGGTGTTTCTTTTTCCTAAAGGAAAACTCAGACAGGGAGAAGCCAGATCTAGAGGAATGAGATCTGAAAGGAAATGCTGGAGGTCAGGTGGACCGCAGGGTGCCCACTGATTCATTCCCTTCTGAATGGAGTTGAGAGAAAGAACTGCCCCCGAGCCTGTCACCCATGCTTGCCCGTTTTTCTTTTTCTTTCATTCCTCCCTCCCTCTTTTTCTCCTCCTTCCTTCTGTTTTCCTTCCTTTTTCTCTGTGTTCTTCTTGATAAGCTCTTGCCATGTAGCTGAGACTGGCCTTGAACTCAGGATCTTCCTGCTACAGTTTACCAAGTACTAGGCTTTCAGGTGTGCACCGCCATGTCCAGTTTGTTTTTGTATTTTTTTTTTAACCTGACAGCTCCACAGAGACACAGAAGATGGGGTATCCAAGATTTAGATCCCACGTCTCTTTTAAGTCTGGGTTTGCAACCCATCTCACACAGCCTCATTGCTTTTGGGGTTGGGTGAGGAGGGGCCTGGCTCTGACCTCCACAGTTCTTGTACGGCTACTGTCTGCTTTTCTTAACTCTGGACTTCTTCTCTAAAGATGGGCTTTTAGGAGTAGAGGGGCTGCCGCACACTGCTCAACCTCTTGCAGATGGATAATCTGCATGACCTTGGGCAGAAGGGTTCTACAGAGTTCTCACTTTCTCATTTGCATCTTCAGGCACTAAAGAAGTAGAGCTGAAAGGCTGTTCTAACATCAGCAACGCTACCTGTCAATTCCTGTCCCCTGAGAACACAACATTTGGAGAATTCAATTTCAAGAAGGTTGAATGCAGGAACGCGACCACACCACCAGCCTCTGTCACTGTCACCACCCCATCGGCCAACATAGGCATCAAAACTTCCTTTACCTCCTCTCTCTTGGGCATCCTTCTTCTTCTGAAGCTGCTGTTGTGAGGTCCCTGGGCTCTGCCACACCCAGTGTCCTTTTGGTTTTACCATCTTTCTTCTCGAATATCTTCCAGTTTAACTGTTCGGTGGGTTGGAAGTCACAGGACTCCAGGCGATGCTAGCAGCCACTTATCTCCTTTATTAAAGTGTTACTTGGTGTCTAGACAATCTGTCCTGATATGTTTGGGGCCAGGTGTGATTCAAGTCACTGCCCACCCCTTCTCATCTCTGGGTGGAGGTGGGGTCTTTGCTTTGGACATAGGTGCTTCTTTGTCTCAGGACTCAGTGACATCCCAGCTCCTGGTTCACCTTGCTTCTGAGAAGCTAATCCCATGGCTTTGCTGGTACCTTCTACTAGCATCCCTGTACTCCAGCATCCCACTTGCTACTGTCTATGTAGTCACACACAGGAGGTGCCCCAGCCCAGCCCTGTTGGCTGTGCTGCATCTACTACCAACACAGAGGTTCAGAAGCCTTTCAGTCCGGTATGACATCATGACATTGGTTTATTCAACAGCTGTTCTGGCTGTGGCCAGAGGCCCACAGCAAATGAAAAAAATGTCATCATGCCAGGGTCTCACAGGCTCAAGAAGGGCCTAGGCAGAAGGACTGCTGAGGACCAGAACGGCTCCATGATCAAGTCTTCAGGAAGATAAAGGGCAGAGGGGCTCAGAGACTGGGAATAGGAGGTACAGGATGGAATGTGACCACAGAGCCCTGGTTCCTTCACTCACTGGACCTGGTCATCCATTGTACATCAGATACCCAGGAGGCAAGGCAGCTACTCAGACCCAAGCTTGCAAGGTTTAGGTTTAATAGTAAGGTGGGTGTCGAGCTAGTATTGGATAAACAGAATTTTCTGTAATAAAGAGATCAAAAGGAGTAAGCCAGCAAGACTCTTTATTGTTCAGGGCTGGTGACAATGAAGCAAGAGCAAACCACCATGAGGGCTCTGATGGTCTATATTACTGTCCCCGCAAAAAATTGTATTTTTTGCATGCACAAGGCCCTGACTTACCTTAGATCTTTAAGAACTATTTATTTTTATTATTTCTGTGAACATGACGTGTGTGTGTGTATGTGTTTGTGTGTTCACATGAATACAGTGCTCTTGAGGCTAACAGAGGGTGCCAGATGTTTCACCCCGATGTGGCTGCTGGGAAGGGAAGCCAGGTCCTCTGCAAGATCAGGAAGTGCTCCTCACTGTTGCGCAGTCTCTCCAGCTTGCCTTAGCTTTTCATTTTGAATTTCATGTTTACTGACAAGTTACAGAACCAGGAGTGCTTGAGAATGCCTTCATCCAGTGCTCCAATTTCATGTTTGGTACTGTGATAACACACTGTCACCATAAAAACAAAAACAACAACACCAAAACCAAAACAGTTCAGGAGATAAAGTGCTTGTTTTAGTTCATCGTTCCAGGTTACAGTTCAGTCACTCAGAAGTCACAGCAGCGGGAGTGTGATACAGCTGGTCATGTGGCATCCATAGCTAAGAGCAGAGAGAAACATACGCACACAGCATCGCCTTGATTTCCTCTCATACAGTTCAGGACCCCCTGCCTAAGGAATGGCACCACCCATAGTGGAATGGGTTTTCCTGCATCAACTACGTAATTAAGATACCCCCCCCCCCAAAACATACCTAAAGGCCAACCGAATATAGACAATGCTTCATGGAGACTCTCTTTTCCTGGCTGTTTCAAGCCAAGTTGATAAAGCCAATCATCGTTCGTCACCTTTTGTCAACCTGACATACAACACAGCACTTTTAAACCATAATCTTTCACTCTTTTTAACATTTTAATGTGTGTGCATGTTTGTCTGCAAACATGTCTAGGTACCCTGCACCTGCCCCCAGTGCCTGCAGAAGCCAGGAGAGGGGACTGAATTCTCTGGAACAGGAGTGACAGACAGTTGCCCACTAACCACAGGAGCAGTGGCCACTGTGGTCTTTGGATGGCTCAATGCTCCTTCCATTTTAGATCTGTTTCTTCAACCAATAGAACTGACAGAAATGCACAGAGAGACACACAGAGAGACACACAGTAAGGACAACCAGAGGTGGCCACCACACAGACTCAAAACATTGATGTCTCATGAGGATCGCAGACATTGGAACTAGCGCTGGATCCAGACTTTTCTTAGTCCCCTATGCAGAGGGTGCCACGAACAGACTTACCTCCAGAGAGGACAGATTCAGACGACTTTCTGTAGTTTCCTGTTTAGGGTAGAAGCATCTGGAACAGGGGTGGGAGAAATTCCCCGGAGTTCTGGAACGTCTCAGGGTGTGCTTTCCCTCCAAACTGTCAGTTCTTGGTGCAATCAGTTCAGGGGACCTGAGGCCCTAGAATCTCTGGGCATCTCACTGGGGCCTCCAGAATGTTGCAATGCATCTCCTTTAAAGAATGCAGGCTCCTAAAGCCAACAGAAAGTCTTTATTTGCTTCCTGGAAAGCTACAGAGGGAATTTGTCCGAACTGTGTACCCTAAGACTCAGCATTCTTTGCCTTTTATGCACAAAAACCACATACAGATTGACACACTTTGATTAGGAAGAAGCAAAACTACAGAAGCAAAAAAGCTTAGGGAGTTTCCCAGATTCTGGAATTTCATAGGCTAGGTCTTTGACAGATTAGGTCTTTGTTCCTGTTTTGACACGTTTGGGGCCTACATGCTGGGTTCTAAGGTCATAATGGGACCTCTAATATGGCATCAGTTGTTCTAAAGTTTTGGGGTCTACAAAGGTCTGAGGTCCTATTATATAATCAGATCAAAATAAACCCTAAATCTAGCAGGGCACATACCAAATTTTGTGGGTTCAATGTCCAGCACCCGAAGCTCCTAATGGAATTTCTGCTCCATGGACTTAGGAAGCTCTGCCACTTACAACACACACAGCTCCTCTTTTGGGCTTAGGGTGGCTCCACTCTATTACCTATAGCTTTACGTGGTCTTAGCATCTCCAATGCCCTGGGGTCTCCCTGGCACCCGAGACAACCTTCACAGCTTTACACAGGGACTCTGACACACCAGGTCAGCTCTCAGCTCCTCTCCATGACACCCTAAATCTTGCATCTTTTATGCTTTCAAAGCCAGTACCATGTGAATGACACATCTCCAAGCTCTGCAGCTTGAGATGTAGCCTGTCCTTCTTGGATTACCGCTGTATCAGAATCTATGTGCTGACCCTGAGGAAATACTTTCTTTTGCCTCTCTGAAGCTCAGAGATTCATTTCAGTGGTGCCAATCTCTCTGACAGTCATAGCTGCTTCCCAGCCTGATCATCGCACACAGATTCTTAGCCAAAATATCACACAGAATGATCCTTTCCCCATTCCTGACACTCTTTGATGTTCTCTAAAACCCCATGAACTGTCTCTCAGTGGGCTGTCCCTTACAGAATTTTTATCTTCCTAGCCTCCAGAGTCCCATTCCTCTGCTTCCAGCATGCAGTGGCTTCTCTAGTCCAATGTACTGAGTGCTCTCATTCTCCCTATAAAACAGTCCAAAGCATAAAAGCTATACGGTCAGGTTGACCACAGCAATGACGCCACTTCCTCGGTGTCTATTTTTGCCCTAGTTTAATTTCTGTTTCTGTGATAAAGTACCCTGTCGAAAAAAAACCACTTAGGGGAGAAAAGATTTGTTTTAGATCACGGTTCCAGGTTCCAGTCCATCACTGCAGGGCAGGAGCTTGAGAGAGTTGGTCATAACACATCCACAACCAAGAGCAGAGAGAGATGTGTGCAGACAGCTTACTTTATTGCTGGCTAGTACTGAGCTCAGCATAGCCTCTCTCAGCTCAGGACTCCCTAGGATATGGTGCCACCCACGATGGTCTGTGTGTACCCCCACCGGTTGACTCAATCAAGACAATCTCTCTTAGACACACCCCCAGGCTAATCCAATACAGATGAACCCTCACTGACACTCTTTCTAAGCAAATCTGGGTTGTGTCAAGTTGACAATTAAAGTTTGCTATCATGCCTAGGTTCTCTTTAAGGCCACATCTCACATCACCTCAATATAGACGCCGAAGTCAGGAAGTGGGCATCCAAACAGTATCATCGGCTAACACACTTCATTTTCTGGTTTGCTTTCTAGTTCTTTACAACCAATGCTCATGTTTCCTTAGTCTCTTCCAATCTGTGATAGTTCTAGGATCTTTCAAGAGCTTGGTGGCTAAGAATGTTATTTGTCAACTGTTTTCTAGAATGCCTCCCAGTCTGAGCATGTCTCTGAAATTTTTTTTAATAGAAGTTACGCATTTTTGGCAATGCTATGGCTTTAAGGAGGCATCTGATGCCAAGCGGTTGTGCTGTTGGTGTTGTTACTCTTGGCCAGCTGGTGAAGGTGAAGTTGATACCTACCAGATGGTTAGGCAGCTTCCCTGACCAGTTATCCTCTGAAAGTAAAGAGGCCAAGATCTTTCTATCCCACCATCTCCTGGAACTTTGAAAATACTCAGTAAATGTTATGTATGTAGTTCTCTGGTGTATATGTGTGTGTGTGTGTGTGTGTGTGTGTGTGTGAGAGAGAGAGAGAGAGAGAGAGAGAGAGAGAGAGAGAGAGAGAGAGAGAGAGAGAGAGAATTTAGGAACTATGCAGTATTTTTGAGGAGACAGAATTGACAGTAATATCCATAATTTGTTCTTATTTGCCAGAACCAAGTCACATGGCCTGTGGGAGTTTACCCATGAGCATCTCTTCAGGATTTACGTCAGAGGCATTCTTGCACAGTGGTCAGGGGCAGGACTATAGTGGAACTTTTTAGGCCCACCAGTGGTATAAATAATTACATGGAGACTTTTATATATTTTAGAGCTTAGGCCTTTTTCTGGGGCAGATTCCCAGTTACCATCTATACTTGACCCTTCTAGCCTAGGACCCACCAGATGGCTAGCTCTTCTACCTCTTTCTCTGGTTTCCATCTGTCTGTTCCCTTCCCAGTCTGTTCTGAATCACTCATGTCTGCCTTCTTCTCCCAGTAAACCTCTCTCTGCCTGGAAGTTCTACCCTCCATTTCCTGCTCCATACATTGGCTGTCAGGTCTTTATTACAACCAATCAGCAGGGAGATAACACCTGATACTTATTAGATTGCCTTTAGGCATAGAGAAAGGACAAGCATTTACAAGTGTAAGACCCAGAGATGGGCCATAGCAATGACAATACCAAGATCCTGGCAGCACTAGCTTTCCATTGGCACAGCAGTCACCAATTAACAATTCAGAGACACAGCTTCACACAGTGTGAAGGGGAGATTACCTGCCGAGGGACCTCTAAAACCCGAAAGCATGATTCCCAGTTCTTACCCTGGATTCAGGTGGGTGCGTCCTCATGTGCAACCGGGACAACAGTCTTGCCTGTTACATGGGGTCAGGAGAGCTGTAGCTGGTTCCCGGGAGGTGTCCACAGGGCTTGGCGAAGAGCCAACATTAGTGGTTACTAGGGGACTGCAGTTCGGAAGCCGCTCCTCTCAGGGGCTCTCAGCACAGAGGATTATGAAACCGGAATTAACTCTGAAAAATGTTGAAGACAACGTGTGTCCTTCAGTACCGTACACTCAGCTGAAATGTAATTCATTAGGTGAAAATTCTCAAGCACACCGGCCTCCTTAGTGTGCAAATGTGCTTTCTTCATTAAGAAGTAGCAAACATCGCTTGGTGTTTTGACATCACGGAGAAGGGGTTGCCCTTATTAAAGGAGAGCACTGTGTGTGTTTATCTGGCAATTTGGGCCAGATTATCTATTCTACATTTTTATACCCAAGTTAAATCTACCATATTTTCACTTCATCTTTGATGATTCATAAGTACCATCTGTAGGTCTTCGTGGTAGAAAAAAAGTCCCATTTTTTAAAATGTTAATCTTGAGTTAAACATGAAAATCTGCTGTAAGCTTTACAGCTTGTGTGATTTGACGTCTTACTGACGAAATCTCTCCCAAATTCTCATGTAATTATTATGATCTTGTAATATCTAAGCCCAGGCTTTCTTGTGTCTTTTTAGATCAGGCAGATGGAGACTTTCAGTTCTGCCTAAGCAAGATCCGTGCTTCTGCCAAGCCTGAAGAAGCCTGGTGGGTGGGTGGGGGGCCAAATAGATGGCTCAGCAGTTAAGAGCGCTTGCTGCTCTTATAGACAACTGAGGTAGGTTCCTGGTACACATCTATAGGGGCTCACAATTGCCTGTGACTCCAGTTCCAGGAGATGTGATACCTTCTTCTGGACTCTGGGTACCTGTGTAAATGTGACACACACACACACACACACACACACACACACACACACGCACACACAAATATAAAAAAAAAAGCCCCAGAACAAGAAGTTTCAGCTATCATCAACCCTTAAGATGGAGAGATCCATGTCTCATAAGGAAAAACTGAGACAGGCTAGAAAGACAGGGAAAATTAAGGGGATGTAGAAAGAGGCCCAAAGATCTTCACTTCCTTGTGATGTACAGTAACAATGCTGTTGTCGACCCATGTCTTTATATCACTAGTCTATAAAGCTGTAGAATGCACCTCATAAACCTTAGAGATCATTTACTAAAGAACTGCCCCTTAGCTAAGAACAGGCCTACCAACAGGTTTTAGTAGTGTAAGTCCCATGAACATTGCGTAAATATATCATAAGTGTATAACTATTGTTGAGGTGAGTCAATATGACTCACTTAGAGGCCCACATCTATTATAGAGCATCAGGTACTGTTTAAAACTGTTAAGACCGTCTATGTCTGCTCTGAATAATGACACAGAGACATATTTAGTTGTAATAGCTTTTAGGCCTTAGCTTACTGTTGTTCCCAACTAGCTCTGCTCATTTCATATGGCTGACTTCATCTGAGTCTTGTAGGTGAATCTTCTCCCACCTCTTTCTTTCCCTACAGTCCCTATGGCTCCAGAAGTCCTGTCCCCCTTTCTGGCCTACTGCCCATTCACTCTTTATTTAATCAACCATTGAGAGAGGTGGCTCTTTTTAAAATTAATTAATTAAATCACTTTACAGCCTGATTGCAGCCCCCTCCTTTCCACCCAGTCCCACCCTCACTTTCCCTCCCCCCATTTCCCCTTCTCCTCAGAAAAGGGGAGCCCCCTCCCCCTGGGTACCAACCCACCCTGGCACATCAAGTTGCCTCCTCTCCCACTGAGGCCAGACCAAGCAGCCCAGCTAGGGGAAAGGGATCCAAAGTCAGGCAACAGAGTCAGAGACAGTCCCTGCTCCAGTTGTTAGGGGACCAACATGATGGTCAAGCTGCACAACGGTTACATATGTGAGGGGGTCTAGGTCCAGCCCATGCAAGCTCTTTGGTTGGTGGTTCAGTCTCTGTGAGCCCCCAAGAGCCCAGGTTAGTGGGCTATGTAGGTCTTCTTGTAGTGTCCTTGATCCCTCCATCCTTCACTCCTCCACAAAACTCCCCGAGTTCCGCCTATTGTTTGATGGTGGGTCTCTGCATCTGTTTCCATCAGCTGCTGGATGAAGCCTCTCAGAAGCCAGTTATGCTAGGTTCCTGTCCGCAAGCATAGCAGAGTATCATTAACAGTCACGGGTTGGCTGTTTCTCATAGGGTTGGTCTCAGGTTGGGCCAGTCATAGGTCTGCCTTTCCCTCCATCTCTGCTCCATCTCTGTACTTCTCACGGGCAGGGCAAATGTTGGGTCGAAGGTTTTATGGGTGGGTTGGTGTTTCCCTCCCTCCACTGGACGTCTCTTGGCTACTGGAGGTGATAACTTCAAACTTCTTATCTCCTGATGCTAGGAGTATCAGCCAGGGTCACCCCCAAAGACTACTAGGAGCCTCCTTGTCTCAGAGATTCCATCCCCATCCCCGCCTCTGCCCTACTGATTTCTACTCTCACTCCCAGTCCCCATTCTCCTCCCCACCCCCTCTCCCACCCAGTTTCCTCCCTCCATCTATTTCAGGTACCTATCTCATTTTCTCTTCTGAGTGAGATTCAAGCATCTTCCCTTGGGCCCTCTTTATTACTTACCTTCTTTGGGTCTGTGAATTGTGGCATGGTTATCCTGTACTTTACGGCTAATATCCACTTATAAGTGAGTCTTTCTGGGTCTGGATTATATCAATCAGGATGATATTTTCTCCTTCCACCCATTTGCCTGAAAATTGCATGATGTCTTAAAAATGAATAGTGTTCCATTGTGTAAATGTACCACATTTGCTGTATCCATTCTTTGGTTGAGAGACATTTAGGTTGTTTCCAGTTTCAGCTATTATGAATAAAGTTGCTATGAAACATAGTTGAGCAAGTGTCCTTGTGGTATGATGGAGCATCTTTTGGGTATATGCCCAAATGGTATAGCTGGGTCTTGAGGTAGAACTATTCCCAGTTTTCTGAGGAACTGCCAGATTGATTTCCACAGGGGTTGTACAAGTTTGCACTCCCACCAGCAATGAAGAAGTGTTCCCCTTTCTCTACATCCTCACCAGCATGAGCTTTCACTTGAGTTTTTGATCTTAGCCATTCTGATGGGTTTAAGTTGGAATTTCAGGGTTGTTTTGATTTGCATTTCCCTGATGACTAAGTATGTTCAACATTTCAAGTGCTTCTTGGCCGTTAGAGAGTCCTCTGTTGACAATTCTCTGTTTAGCTCTGTACCCCATTTTTATGAAGTGGAAGTTTCTGGTTTTCTTGAAGACTCAGTTTTGTTATGTGATCTTTTGCTGTGAGCTCTCTCATATGAGGGGGGTGACTTTGGCCAGCTGCGAACATCTGTGGGTGGACTCTGAGTTTATAGAAGCCAATGCACAGTGAGACATCACCTTTTGGATCAACATTGCTGGGCTATCTTCATGCTTCAACACTTGACTTCATAGAGAAAAATGTTCCAGAGAACTTCTCAGGGCAATTCAACTGAGTCTTGCAGCGTTCGCTGACTTTGTGTTGCTGCTTGGTGTTGGTCTTTGGACTGGACTGCTGGTATCCTGATGACCGAGTACCAGAAATCAGCTTTTGAATATACAAAGACAATCTTTACACAGTGCACAAAACATCATTCCAACAACGTTCTTGTATGTCTTCAACTGTGTCTTAATGACTTCAAGTCTATATTAAAACTGTTTCTCAATAAACTCTTTTCTTTAAAAGGCAAAGTAAATGGGAGGAGGGGTGAAACCTATTTCTGGTCTGTTAGGGATGCTGGAGACAAGCACTCCGTTCACCCTTCCTCCCCCTTTCTTCACCTTTTCCCTTCTTTTCCCCCTTCCTTCCTCTTTCTCTTTTCCGTCCTTCTTTCTCTTTCCCTGCCTCTCTTCCCTCATACCTTCTTACTGGATTAAATTTTTTTTTTCAAAACACACACCCATAATTATATCTATTACTTCTTTAACCTTTCTTAGGCATCAAATCCTTCTGTCTGATCACACTGACTGAGACATCTAACATGAGATCCAACAGATATACCTGGACTCTGACCATTTGCAGACTTAGGACTGACTTGTTTTTTTTCTCAGCAGTGCCCTGGCTTAATCTCAGTCTCTCCTACCAGCTTTGGGCATCACAAAGCAGTGTGTCAGGGTGAAGTGGGTCAGGGACAAGGCAACAGGAGATTTTTTTTTCTTGAGATGTGATGGTTTTCGATTTTAGTTTGCAGCTCTCTGAAGCCCTGGTTTCATCTGTCAGTCATGCTGCTGTCACCATCCAGTAAATGTAATTTTTCCTTGTACTAATATTGATGTGGAAGAGTCCTTGGGAGTCATTCCTCTAGGGGGCACTGTTGAACTTAGTGGTGCAGTGATACAGTTTTGTTTCCTTTTATCCCCATTTGTTTTCTGGTTAAAGACCCCCCCCCCCAATATATATATATATATATATTTTTTTTTTTTCCATACAAGAAATCAAGATATCCATCCCATAGTTCTTTGGGGGTGGGGCTTAAACTCTTGACCCTCCCACCATTACTTCCTGAGTGCTGGGATTACAGATGTGTTCTCCCATACCCAGCTCTTCCGTGGGGTCTGAATGCCACATGTCAAGATGTAAAATATTTCTGGACACTCCAGATAATGTTTTCACATTATTTCAGATCCACTGAAAGTCAATAATCCACTGAGTAAGTCTTGATTTTTATGTGGACACTATGCATTCGGTTGGAGGGACCAGCCTTGTGGCGTTGACACTGGAGGCTAGACATATCCCTGAGGCGTGCACCATCTGGTGTGCTGGAGGACACCAGCAGCATCTCAAGGCCTTTTCTCTCGATGCCAGACACACCCCTGGCTCTGACAACCCAAGGGCAAAACCATTACCACAAGAGGCAGGATCACATAGAGTTTATTTGCCTTTGCTCTGATTCACTTTCTGTTCCTTTGATGAACACCATGAACAAAAGCAACTTGGGGTTTATTTCCTGTAACAGGTTAGAGGGAAGCCAGGCAAGGGTTAGAGCAGGGCTCCGGGAGGAATGCTGCTCAGTGGCTTGCTCCTCATGGTTTGCTCTGCCTCCTTTTGTGCACAACCCAGGGCCACTGCTGGGGTGGCATTCTCTCCCGTACAAATCGTACATCAAGAACAGATACCACAGACTGGCCTACAGGTGAATTTTCTGACGGAGGCATTTTCCCAATTGCGGTTCCCCTTCTCAGCTGACTCCAGCTTGTGTAGATTGCTTCCTGTAGAATAAACCACCAGTGTGCCCCTGTAAAAAAGAATATGAAGAACCCCTATCAACATTACATGGTAGTCTCTAGCAGATCACACACATATACCCTGAGGTGTACTTTAAAAAAAAATACCGGGTGGAGACACTGGGGATGTGTCACATGACTTTCCCTGAGGAGACGTGGACATGTGTCTGTTTATCTAGAAAGTGCACTGACTACAGACCAGAGAGGTAGTCCCACCTCAGTCTACCTGGGTGAGTCAATGACTGCATTGGGGTTGCTCAATGAGGAGCTTGGGTGTCTCAAAGGCAGCGCTGAAAAGTTCACTGTAGTAGTCATCACAGAGCAAGACCAAAGCAGAGTGTCCTCACTGAAGATACTGCTGTGGCTTCCAAGGGTGACAGAGATGCCTACACACATCTGTGTTAGTCTTTCATCCAGTGTGTGTGTGAGAGAGAGAGAGAGAAAGAGAGAGAGACAGACAGGCAGACAACACATGTGCCATGCTTGTCCAGCTTTTATGTGGGTTCTGGGGCTTCAGGCTTGTGCAGCGAGTATTTTTCCCACTGAGCTGTCTCCTCAACCCCTCATCCAGTCCGCTTAACCACGGACAAAATGCCTTCTATTCAGTGTAGATTTTAATCTATTCAACCAAGACTTAATTACTTTACTGCAAGTTAATGGTTAACAGTGTCATTGATTTTGTCCCATAAATATACTCTCACAAAGCACTCGTCATCACTGTAAGTCTCACAGAAAGAGTAAAACATATCTTAAATCACAGCATGAAAGTGAGATTCTGCTCAAATTTATGTTTCTCACTTCGAATCCTATTGCTAAATTCTTGTAAAAAATTTCAGCATGGAATCTCTCCTCAACAGATTCTCAGGTGTACACGTGGGATTATCAATACTAGGTACCACATTGCAGAATGCATTTATCTTGCAAAAGAAAATCAAAGGCAGGCTCTTGGAGAGAAATCTTACTTCTTTGTTCAGTCAGGGCTATTCACAAGAGTCAAGTGTTGTTGGCTTTTCCTGGGATGAACAAGATAGAAACCAATGACATGAAAAACTGATTCCACACGATTCTGAGTTGGTGAACTAGTGAACTTACTTGGGTTGCTTTCAGCCTTCTGAGTGAGGGACTGTTTTCACCAGTGGTTCTCAACCTTGCCAATGCTGTGGCCATTTAATGCAGTGCCTCATGTGGTGATTCCCAACCATAAAGTTATTTAGTTCATAACCATAAGCATATGGTTATGCTTTATAACCATAATTTTGCTGCTGTTGTGAACCATGATGTAGATATATGATGTGCAGGATATCTTCTATGTGACCCCCTCAGGGGTTGAGGTCTGCTGGCTTACACCAATATGGCTGCCTTGAAGGTAGCTGCATGGCTAAAAAGCTCACCCTTGCAGGGATAGGGCAGAACTGATATTCTGAAGATTACTGAACACAATCTACAGAACCAATGTAATCCCCATCAAAATGTCAACAACCTTTTTCCCCAGAACTAAAAGGACCCTGAACAGCCAAAGCATTCTAGCATAAAGAGCAATATTGGATGTGAGAATATGAAATCTCCATATCAAAATCAACATAACAAAATCAACATGGTGCTTTCACAAAACACACATTGACCGATGGAATAGAATAGAGGACCCTGGAGTGAACCCACACAGTTGCAACCACATGATTTTTGCCAAAGTTGGCAGAAGCACACATTGAAGAAAGACAGACTCGTTGACATATTTCTGGAGGACATGGATTTCTAAGTTGTCTTAGTCAGTCTTCTATTGCTGTGAAGCGAGTACATTCAGCAGTTTGTTATTGTCATAGAAGGAAGCATGGAGGCATGCGGGGAGACATGGTGCTACAGAGGGAGCTGAGAGTTCTATATCTGGATCTGCAGGCAGCAGGAAGAGAGAGAAAGCCATTTGGCCTGGCTTAGACTTCTGAAAGCTCAAAGGTCCCCCCGCCCCCGCCCCGTGACACACTTCCTCCAACATGGCTACATTTATTTCAAAAAGGCTACACCTCCTAATAGTGCCACATCCTCCTGACTAAGCATTCAAATCTATGTGCTTATGGGGGCCATTTTTCATTTAAACTATCACACAGGTATATCCATAGCTCTGACTCCACACACACACACACACACACACACACACACAACAAACAAATGAACAAAACAAAAAAAATTCCAAGTCATGTTATTAGAGAAACACTTGTGTGAGTGTGTTTATCTATGTTCTAGTCACAGAGGTCATGAAATGGAAACAGCCCATAAGAACATAAACCCATGAGCAGAAAATGGTAACGAGGTACATACACACAATGGAATTTTATTTAGCCATCAGGCAAAGCCATTTGCAGGAACATAGTTACAGTTGAAATTATGTTAAGTGACATGAGTGAGAGTCAGACAAACAGAAGTTTTCTCTTCTGCGTAAGACATGAACCTAATATTATGCTTGTGTATGCATGTATATGTTTGTATACATGTATGAGTATATAGGTCATTAGAAAGAGGATCATGGGAGGGAGGGAAGAGCTCTTAGGAAGATGGGAAATAGAGATGGCAATGAGGTATGTATAATAAGAAAGCAGATGCAAAGACTAACTTGGAAGAAAAAACCAGCCGTGGGGAGCGAGAGGGTCATAGAGAAGGGTACTGGAAGGGGGGACAAAGTGCGCCGACACATACATGCACAGACGCCATGATGACGCCCATTACCTTATATGCTGATGTAAAAATAAAAAAAAAAAACAGTCTGCACAAATAGAACATGCCCTCGGCCCAGTTGGGATTTATTTATGTGTTAATGTAGGAGAGAGTTTACTACCTATAGGCAGCCATAGGCCAAATGTAAATGAACAGAATACCTCATGCTCACCCAGAAGCTGGGCTTGCCTTTTGATGGAATTTCTCTGTGCTCACAGGAGAATGGTGCTGTGGGATGCCCACGCTGTGCACCGATGCTCAGGGGACAAAGTTAGGAACCAGGACGTGAACCTCTACAAAGCAGATTTCAAGTGATTTGGAAATAGCTAGAAAAGAGGTTTTGTTTCAGTGAAGCGTCAGGGGTAATTGCCTGATTACTTATATAACTTAGTTAGATGACTTATAATAGTCATTTTGTCAACTTCTCTAAACTTGCTTTTAAATCTCAAAATAAACCTTCAGCTCCATCCTGAGCCTGGAAGGTGATGTGGTTGCTTCCTCTTTGGCCTTGTTACACACGCCATTTTTTTTCTTTTCAGAGTCTTCTGCTGCAGTCTTGTTTTTATGGACCTGGAAGCACATCTAATCATTGGCAATGAGCCACCTGTACAGATACAAGTCTGAACTGTTGGGAATAATTTGGAAGTGCACAGAGATGGCAAATGGGAGTCCTGACTGTTCAGTCTAAGGATTGTTAGTGTCCATTTCAGACGGTAGCAAGAACAAATGTTCAAATGTAATTACCATCACATTTCAGTGTGGGAGTGGGCAAGGATGTCCTCTCTGTGTGTATGTCTGTGTATGTCTGTTTCTCTCTCTCTCACGCACATACATGATTAAAGGCTCTAACATAGTTGCTTGTGGGCATCTCTGTAACCCTTTGAGCCCATAGCAGGCACATTAGGAGAGGACATGCTTTGCTTTTGTGCTGTGTTTCAGTTATTTTTGTAACATTCTGACACTGGGCTTGGGTGTGTGTGTGTGTGTGTGTGTGTGTGTGTGTGGCTGTGTGTTTATTTTGAGACAGGGACTTTTCATGTAACCCTGGCTGGCTCAAAACTCACGGTGTAGTCCAGGCTGCTCTCCAAATGCCTGGTTTGGATGGATCACTCAGAGATTCACCATGGCCATGAAGAGGATTTTTTTAGGCATTGGTACTAGGTCTGTGCCTGAGAGTGCTTCCAAGATACAGCAACTAGTCTTATCAGCCCAGGGCTTATCGAGGCAAAACCCACAAAGTTGTAATTTTGGATCTTGCAACATTTTTTTTTTTTTGAGCAGAGTAATCACGTTTGATTATAAAAGGAGAAATAGCAGTTAGTCTTATGACCTATTATTATCTTTCAAGAACAGCAAATTTTTTACAAGCTCCATCAATTTAAGGATAATCTTCAATGTCTGGGGAGCAGAATGGAATATGGGCTGCTAGGGTACAATCTGTACAAGTTAGGGGATTACATGTTCGAGGATACTTCTATCTATGTGTCTGTGTATCTATCTATGTATCTCTCTATCTCTCAACACACACCCACCTCTTAAGCATAGCAATTAAAACCTTGAATGTAATGTTAACCATCACGTTCCCCCTTTGAGTTTTATCCTGAGTCAAATCATTGTCTCTCTGGTGAACAACTTGCTCATATTTTAATGTCACATAATAACTTTCTACTAGAGAACTAGTTTCCTTTGGATCTGATATTCCAGACTTTCATTCATTCATTCATTCATTCATTCATTCATTCATTCATTCATTCATTCATTCATTCATCCATCCATCCATCCATCCATCCATCCATCTATCTATCTATCTATCTATCTATCTATCTATCTATCTATCTATCTATCTATCTATCTATCTATCTTTGAGGATAAGGGACGTCATATTCTATACTGTAACAGCTTCTTAGCTGAAATTAGGGTGTTAGTGTCAGGGCCCAGGAAAGTTGGGATATTTATTGGTCAAAGGCTAGGAGGGGATTCAAACAATTGGGGGTGAGAGATGGGGAGGGAGTGGGGGATTCATCAGAAGCATCTGTTTTGTTGACCCAGCTGGAGAGATAGGGGTAAATCACATGGATGGGACTGGATTATATCAGCCTTCAGCAAGTTCAGGGCTCTCTGTAGTCTGTAGCTGATTCCTGGATGATGTCTGTCCACAGAGTGGAAATCTGCTGGGGAAGACATAGACTAGGGACAGAAATTAAAGTTTAGGAACCCAAAGGAAAATTTTACATTTGGAACTTCCCCCTCAGGTATAAGCAGTAGGTGGGGAAGCTTAGGCTGTTGATTGACAGGAGTATTTATCTGGAGTCTGTTTGACCTGTGATAGATGGATCCAAGTTGTGATTTCCTGAAGCTTACATGACTTTTTTTTAAGTTTACAAAAAGAGATAAGAGTTTTAGCTATATTAGCATTACCATTGTGATTTGTACTAACCATGGGCTACTGTCTCTATGTAATTTTTATTCAAAAAAAAGAGGAAGGAATAGAGGCATTTTTCATATTTATACATCTTATTTATAGTAATTAAAATCTTAAATGTAACATTACCCATCAGAGTACTCTTTGCTTCAGCCTACTGAGAGTTTGTATAATAGGCATGTATTTGCAAGCCTGGACACTTACTGTTATTAATTATTATTTTCAGCATGGTAAGAAATAAATACAAGCATATATAAGTACATAACAGAATATACAATCATAATGTTTTCTGCGCTTACCTGATATCTGATGGTTCCTGACCAGAAGTTGTGCATCTTAGGTTAAGATGTCCGCTGTAGGCTTGTGCCACCTAACCTGCTGAGGGCAGCAGTAGGGTGGCTGCCTGGCTTGGGTAGGCAGAGGGGCTGCAGTTGTTTGTCGTCTCTGTATTTGAAAGGGGGTTCTGTAACCACATGTTCTGGTGCTTTGCATTTGCTTGTTGATTAATTTTTTCTATCCGAGGCCTACTTGCGGTCTTTTCTGAGCAGATACTTGCATACCTCAAAATGACGTTTATAATATCGCCTCAGGGATCATTCCTGATTGGCTTATTAAAAGGCCCAAACCTGGGTGGGGCAGAGTGGGGTAGGTGTGACTAAAGTTTGAGGGTTCTCAGGGGAGGAGGGTCATGGGAAAGAAGCAGGAAACAGGAAGGAGGGGGGAAGGAGAGCCCACCATGGGTGGAGGGAGAGGCACAAGGCTGGTGTAGATGGAGGACAGCGGCCCAGATGAAGAATAAGCAAGTATTTATGGAATATTGGATGGGAGGTAGCCTGGGACAGGGCTGGGAGGTAAAGGTAGCTTAGAGGGTAAGATAAGGCTAAAGTCTGTCTTTTATTGATTGTCATAATGGGTTAGATAATACCGCCATAATAATTATAGGGCTCTTACTAAACATTACTAGCCATACCTATAAATAAACATCAGCAGGGTTCAGTGAGCAGATGGAGTGCAGTTTCTGCCCATGCCAGACTGCTGCTTGACCCCTCCCATACCCAGTGCTATAGGCTAAGTTGTTCTTGGAGGCCTTCTGAGGACAGGAGATTGAGGCAACGGAGCTCGCCTTAAGAACTTTGTCAAGGGCCTTGAATCTATGGCGGAACTGGACCAGGTGGGGCGTTGCATTGTATCTTGGGAGTGAGAGGCAGCATGCAGAAATGTAGATGCAAAGGAGACAGATGACAGCATCTGCTGTCGTGCCGAGGAACGCAAGCTTGTCCTGCAGCTCAAAGGGCACCACTTTTGTCCAAGAATCAACACATGGTGGCCTCGTGTTCCCTACAGGCCCATAATCTCTCTAGCTCTCAGGAAAGTCCGCCTACTTGAATTTTGGGACAGAGTGCTGAGGACTGTCCTAAGCAGTGGGCTGTAGGACAGGCCACATGGGTGGTTTAGGGGAAACGGCTGTAGAGCTGTGGACTCCCTCTTTACTTTCACCGCTTTGTGGGCCAATGTGACTTTAACATACAAATAAGTACCTTTCTAACTACTTTCTCAGGATGTCATTCATATTGTTTGTGTATGAAGTTACTCTATTTAATGTTTTCTTAAAGCCCATACCTCCCTTACAACCCCCCCCCCTCAGGGAGGGGGAAAGAAGGCTGTAAGGGAAAGGGGATGTAGCCTTCTTTATTTCTTTCTGCTTGGTAGGGGTCATAGGATTCTTTTGGGGGCAATACCAGTGTCCATTGTCAGGAAATCCAGAAATTCAGGTGACCAGCAAACCAGTAAAACAACAAGCCAGCAAACCAGCAAACCAGTAAAACAACAAGCCAGCAAACCAGCAAGTGCAGCAAGCAGTCCTCCTCCCTCTCCTTCAAGCCACGGCACAGTTTTTCCTCCGGGCTGTCATGTTTATACCTCTCAGAGTCCTCAGAATTCATTTAACTAATTCCTGCTGGCAAAGACCATACTCTGCACGAGACACTTAACAGGTGTGGACAAACTAAAATCCCCCACTTGGGATGATGATGATGATAAATCTTTTTTTTACAATTTATTCATTTTATATCCTGATTTTAGCCCCTCCCTCATTCCCCTATCCCTTTACCCTAGTCCACTGAAAGTGGGATCCCTTGTCCTCTGCCATCTGGCCTTAGCTTATCAAGTCTCATAGGATTGCCTGGATCCTCTTCCTCTGTGGCCAGGCAAGGCCGAATATACAGGCGGAGGTAATCACATAACAAGAACATGTTTATATATCATAAACCAAAATGTCCACAACAGATATAACATGTTCTCTTCCCCTTCAATGTATATATTCTGGCTTTGGAACAGTTTACTCTAAGCCCTTTATTCCTGTGCTGTGTTTTTAGGTACATGAGCAATCTCAAGTAGGTTAGGAACTGTCTGTACAGCATAGTCCTTGTGATTATATTTTTCTACCACGGTGAGCACCTGTTTAGAGTGCATAGCCGATTAACCATGCCATTTTTGTGAACTAACGCTGGCTTTTATGGTATATAGATCTTGTCACCCCTTCCTACCTTGAACAGGTAGGAAAGAAGGTTTAATTGGACTGATCTTGATGTGAATTCCTGATGGGAGGCTGGAAATCAGTCTAAACCATAGCTTCTTAGGCTGTCAGTCATGACCCCAATGGAGTTGTGTAACTGAATGTGAGGGTTGTAAAAACCAACCAACCAACCGACATATTGGCAACGGTAAAGAGTTCTCATTATACAACGACAAAAAAGCTACTCAAAATCTAAAATGCCAGGAATCTGAGCTGTTTGTAGGAGCACTTGTCTGTGTTGCATCCCGTATTGGCCCTGCCTCCTTGGGTCTGGACACATGTGCTCTGTCTCTGCTGTCCGCATGCCACTAACAAGTGCTGCCTCAAACACATCAGCTCAGATTTGAGACTACTCTATGTCATGAATGTGGCGTTTTCTTTGTGCACATCAAGTTTCCCACTCCTATAGAAACATAATTAATTACAGAAATCATGCTTTTAATATTTTCTAGCATCATTCATAAAAATGTAGCTCTTAAGATAGCCAGTTGTTGACTACAAGTTATTAGAATGCTTGAGTTAAAAAAAAAAATCACTGTTTGAGTTGGTGACCAGTTTCTTTTCATAGAGAAGAAAAAATCAAATCAACTTTGTGTTGGAGTAAGGCAGAATTTCCAATGCTTTCTGAAACGCCCCAAAATATGTGTATTTATGGTAAGCGCCCTTCTCAGAATTTGTGATTATAAAATATCTTTGTATATATTGAAGATGCTCTATGATGTTCCACACTATACAGCCAAGATCTAAGTCTTAAAAACAAAATGAAAAATTATTATTGTATGTATGTTCATGTGGGCGTATGGGTGCCATGATGCTTGCGTAGAGTTCTGTGGTAGTGTAAGAACGGCCTTCCTAGGCTCATATATTTGTCATCAGAGAGTGGCACTATTTGAGAGGGATTAGGAGGTGTGGCCTTGTTGAAGGAAGTGTGTCACTGGGTGTGAGCTTTGAGGCTTCAAAAGTCCAGGTCAGGTCTAGTGTCTTTCCCTTCCAGCTGCCTATGGGTCCAAATACAGAACTCTTAGCTACTTTTCCAGCATCATGTCTGCCTTCTCTCATCTTTCCTGCCATGCTCATCATGGACTAAAAGCTCTGAAACTGTAAACAGGCCCCAATTAAATGTTGTCTCTTGACAGCATTAAAATACCAACTAAGGACAGGTCAGAGGGCAGCTTTTTAAAGCTGGTTCTTCCTTTCTACCATGCTGAGTCAGGTCCCTCTTGTTTTTGATGACGAGTACTCCTTTAGCTGGCCCATGAGGTTCTGAGTGACGCTCTTGTCTCCTGTCTCCCATCTTGCCTTCAGAGTGCTGGGCTCATAGATGCACATTACCATATCTGGCTTTTCCATATGGGTTCTGGTGACAGAACTCAAGTTGTCAGGCTTGTGTGACTTTTACCTCATGAACCATCTTGCCAGACCTATTTTTTTTTAAATATAAACATTAACAGGTTTATTGTTAGAACCCACACGCTCCAGCAGTAGCTTCTGTCTCCCCTCAGACAGCCAATGTGTGCTTCCAATCTGTCCTTCCAGAGAGCAAAACCTTAGATGGAGAAAGGCTACAGGCAACACAAGTCACCATTGTTCTCTCTCACACTAACTAGGTTCCTTATTCTTCTGGACGCTCCTGTCCAGCAATGTCTTTGGGAGTTTTTGAACACTGACATTAACCAGAACTACAAGAAGACATAATGTCTCTTCATCTAGTGGATGATGTCATCTGACTTTAGACCCATTTCCTTATAACCCAACACCTTCTTCCTCCCTGCTCCCTGTACACGTTCAGGAAGTTCCTTGTGCCCGATGGTATCTGAAGCAGCAATTTAAACAGTGGGACTTTGTATTTTCTTCACAATCAAAAATTCATTTAAATCCTCCCATACAGAGACCTGCCAACTCTGTCAGAGGTCTCCACTCAATGTGCATGGAATTGCTTTTGGTACATAGCAAAGTATGAGGCTGGATCCACCAAAGCTAAGAGCCCACTATAAAAACAGGTTCAGTGAGGCAATACGCAAATGATTTCAAAAGTCACAGACTTCATCTTCAATTCCTATTGTTTAATCATGAAAATGCCTTGAAGCTCCTGAAGTTGTTGTAGTCAGGACCATGTGACAAGTGACAATGTGCTTGCTGTCTTTTGGCTCCTCAGGAGAATATCCATATCTCAGCTGGCTGGAGTTTTTGTTCTACACAATCTTATGAGCCCTCTCCAGCTGCATGTGCAATTCCAATGATGTCTACCACGGTCAGGAAAAAAAATAGAGAAACAGGCAGGGCTCAAATGTGCAGAGCAATGGAGACAATGGCATGTTAGCCTCCAGAAAACGCCTTCAGGTAGAATCACAAGTATCAGAAGTTCGTGTTGTCTTTCAATGTCTTGGATGATGGTCCATCTACCCAATGCACACAGTTCAGAACCACAGCCTGGAGTTCACTTTGGCAGCCAAATTCCCAAGTTCCAGGTTACTACAGTAGCTTTAGACCTTAATGCTCCAGCATTTCCTCTTTACCCAGCTGGTTACAGAGCGCAGCGTGCCGCTGACACAGGCACCAGTCCTCAAAGAGTCCTGAGGTAATGCTTCATAATTAACTCAAGTTCTTCGGTTTAACTAAAGCCACTGGAAACTGGGCAGGTGTTGCGGAATCAGTCAACATTGGGTCTCTGGGTTCCAGCTTCCAGGATCATGAGACTATAAATTCTGTTCTTTCTGCCATCCCTCTGTAGCGTGTGATTGTGGCAGCCTTTGCAAACTAATACTTCGATGGCCCGGGAGGCAAGCCTAGACCAGCTTCAAAGAAAAGCCAGAGTTCTCAAAAGGAGTTCTGGAAAAGTATGGCATCAATGAAAGAGCCAAAGGTTAGCTCACAACTTCCTGTTAAGTCCAGATCTACACCACCAATGCCAATTCTTGGTTGGAGCTGCGATTCCAGAGTGACAGCTAAGGCACAACCAAAGAGAGTGCACTTTCCCAGATCTGAGGCTCACTGCTTTGGAAGGAGTTTTATTAGGAGGCTGGCTTTTGCTATATTACCCTGTCAGCCTCGGTACTTACCGTAGAGCTTAGACGGGCCTCAAATTTGTGGTGATCTTTCCGCCTCACTCTCTGGTACTGGGTTAAAGATGTAAAGCATGATGCCAGCTTGAGCGCACACTTTAATCCTTAACAGATTTCAATAACTGGAGCTGTTTTATCTTCTTTTACGGGGTCACATAAGGCCCTTTCCGTGCAAGTGTATGACGTAGTCCCAGCATTCCCTCCATACCACGCTACCCCTTCTACCACTAGTCCTTTGTTCCTCCACGTACTTTCTCTTCTTCTTTCACGTCGACTGTACATATATGGTTTTGTGCATCCATGAAATCTATGGCCCACGATGGAAGAGAAATGTGTGGTATTTGTCTTCCCGAGGCAGATATCTCATTGAGTGTAATCATTTCCAGTAGCATCCATTTTTCTTGCAGATAATTTGACTCTTCTTGATGACTGAAAAAATTCCAGCCACATTTTCTTTTTTCTTTTTTTTTCCTTTTTTTCTTCTGTTTTGGTTGTTTCTATGACTTAGCCATTGTGCTGCCGTGAGCACTGAAATGTGGATATCTCTGTGAAACCTTAACTCAGATTCCCAATGGCATGCCATAGCCACGCCCTTTGATAGGTCTATTTTCAGTTTTTCAGGACTATCTGCATTGTCTATCTGCTACGTTAGTTTATATTGCCCCAAGCACTCCAGAAGAATTCCTTTTGGCCCACATGCTGCCCATTACTTGTTATTATTTGTTTTCTCGATGCCCGGTATTCTGACTAGGATGTGATGGCTAGGAAGAGATAGCATCTCAATGTAGTTTCTTAGTGTGGATAGAGTTTAGAGTTTCCTTGCTGGGTTCTGCCAAGTCAATCAGGTCTCCACTAGATGCCTTTGAGATCGCACTGAGGTGTGTGGAGCCCCAAGGACTTCTGCTGCTGCTTCAGAGCCCTGTCTTTATGTCAGCGACGCAACTGCCTCTCCCAGCCCTCTTTTGAAAATCCTGGATGTGTTTCTAGAGAACATAAGAGACTTTATGGCTCAAAACACTTTCACCCTTTACACAGTGCTCACCGTGGTTGCTTATGGGGATGCAGAACAGTTTCAGGAGCTCTTGATAAACTTTGCATTGTGAGTTCTGCTGTTTGGATGGTGAGCTCACGTGAATTTTTTCAGATTCACGCTCACCATTGGTATGAGAACGTGCCTCTCAGGCTTGAAAACGTCCAGTGTCTCTGATGAGGCCTTAACTGTCAGCCTCTCCCAGACAGTCATGTTTGAGCACTGCACTGCTGCTCATGACATGGAATTGCAGTTCATCAGGACCTTGTGATCTAGCCTGTGGTTCTTGATGCCTTGTTGTAGGTTATCCAATATTCTCTTTAAGAAAGCCAGTGTTCCTTTAAAGCTGTTCTATCCATCTTCTAGTTGACCTATGCACAAGTTTGAGTGCACTGCCACAACAATGCTCCATGGTAGGGTGACACACGGCATACAGTCTGTTCCCATGATCCCAGAGGCTGCTGGTGTGACATCCAGGGCCAGCAGCTCTGGTTTCTCTGAGGTTCTGTCCTGCTCTTTGAGGTTGAAATCTTCCCAGTCCAGATAGCCTTTCTGAGCTTGGCACTAGACAGAGGACCCCTCCTCCCCACAGGGCCTCCTACTCTCTGCTTGCCCTCAACATTGGGCATAGATGCCCCTAACCATGTCTGATACATGGCCATTGGCACAGTTCCCTGCTCGCTCTACCCTCCCTGCGCCTATAGGATAATTAGGTACTGTGTTTCCATTCATATGATAGGACCATGCTGTTTAATGCAAATAAAACATCCTTGAAATGGTTCCAACCAATTATGCACACCTCTTCTGGGATCCCCCACCCCCGACTGCCCAAGGACTATATAGTCTTTGTTCTCCCAGAATGAAGTTGAACTCTTTCCCTGAAGTGGTTCTCAGAAGTCATTTCCGACATGCTTGCAGCCTTCTGCCTTGCCTTGCCTTGCCTTCTGATCCTCCTGTCTTCATGGGCTGATAGCCAACAGCCCTCCAGGGAAGAGGGCTGGCAAATATGCCCTGTCCACAGATCAGGGAGGGTCAGTAGGTCTGAAAGTTCAAAATTGAGACACCACCCTTGGGCCAGAACCTGTAATTGAGGAAGAGTTGGAGCGCTCTAGCCTATTTCCTGATACAAGGGCGTGTCATTAAGAACTTGAGTTGGATTTGGGACATCCCCTCTTTACTGTTTGGGGCCTGGTAGCTGTATAAACGGTGGGCTGAGTTCTGTGAAGTTCTGGCTCCTGCACAAAGAGTAACTGTTGAGACTGAAAGCCCAGGAAACACCAGTAGAAACAATTATTCCTTTATGGAAGTTTGCTCTCTCTCTCTCTCCATTCCCTTTCCCTCCTCCTCTTCTTCCTATGTAGCCCTTATATATGTAGCCCTGGTTGGCCTGGAAGTCTTTATGTAAACCGGGTTTGTCTGGAACTCACAGCAAACCCCCTGCTTCTGCCTCCTGAGCTGAGATTAAAGGTGTTCACCATTATGTCATACTCATTCCCCTTCTCCCCCGCCCCCACCTAGTTTTGCTGAAGTGTTTCAAATGTTCTGTTGACAAATGCACAGAAAGCCCGAGCTCCCAGATGGATGATCTGATGTTTACAGGACTGGCCATATGCAGACAGACAGTTTAAATGAGAAAATGCTGGAACTACCGCACCCTCCCCCCACCCCACCCCCCTTGATGTTTGGGCTAGAAGTCGGAAGAGGAGTCAGCTGACCAGGTGGGGGAGGTAGACAGGGTCCTTGGTGTGGCACCAGCCAACACAATGCCGGCTACAGTTGTGTGGAACAGAGAACAAGCTTCCCTGCAGCCCACTACACAGGTGGAGGGACAGTATCTGTGGGTGATCATGTAAGATCATGCTAGCCAGCCAGGGCTTTGGGAGGTCAGGTTATTTGAGTAGTCTTAATGTGGGAGTTTGCTGGGAAGGGCAAGGTGTACTGGACGGCCTGAGTGGATGCCTACCTGTGGTGCTCAGTGGATATATTTGACTGGCAGGCCATCTTCCCAGGTATCTGAAAGCCTGGAGAACAGGAACCTCAGCTCACTGTGGTTCTTGCTGGAGCCATGTGTCAGGCCAGAGTACTGACTGACACCTTGCCAATGTCCTCATTGCTCTTGGACATTTGTGTTATTCCCCCCATCTCTCTGTTTCTCTCTTGGACATGGTGGACCACCAAGGGCAAAGCGCAGCTCTCTCCTTCACTGAGGATCCATGTCTTTGCAGAGGTTGCAGCCAAGGCTCGGTTGGTCTGTGTGTCTGTCAAAAGGTTCCCTCCCATACTTCCACACCCCAGCCTTCCAGCAACATGTTCTCACTCATACTTCCACACACAAGAAATTTGTCTCATGCCATACCACCACACCTCAGCCTCAGGAAGTCTGGGTCGCCATTCTGTCCTTTCTCTGTATTCCCAGCATTTTTAAACACTCAACATCGTGGGTTCCTAGGTGGGTTCTCCCTGATCTTCACGCTTGCCTCGCAGTCCCAGATTTTGAGAAAATGCGATTAAGATCTGGACAGTCACAGAAGGGCAGATGGACTGTGATTTTTTTTCTTGTTTATTTTCTCCATTTCCATTACAAGTAAGTAGGCCGGTATAGCATTAGCAAGAGTTGGGCATAAAACCAGGAAGAATAACAAAGAATATGTTGTGGAGGAACATACAGGGTTTCCAGCAGAGATGCACGTGGGACCTGGGGTCTGGTTCTGGGTAGGAAGAATGAAGTATGTGAGAGGGAATGCTGGGAACTTGCACGGAGGAAAAGTGGGGGAAGGTAGCCACATGCTGTGGGCCACGATCCTCCGACTCTATAACTTCTGAGTGCCTAAAGTCTCTTCTGTAGCTCGGTGGAGGTCCAGGACCATCATAACCTCCTTCCCATTTCCTCCAGCCAGAGGTCAGGAAGTGCTGTTCTCACAGCATCTCCTTCCAGATGATCAGTGCAGGTTAGTGCACCTGGCTTCATGTCAAGATGCTATTTACAGTGTCTTAACTGCCAGGCAATGGTCCTTTAGGCTATAAAAGTCAGTGACAGTGAGAGCAGAGGAAGCATTCCCTTCTCTTCTTCTCTGGTGAGATCACTGGCCTTCCTCTTCTTCTCAAGGCAGCCCTTTCAGAAGAACAGGAATACTCTTGGTGAGCATTTCCTCTGTGGGCTGTGAGACCTGGTGATGGAGGCCAGCTGTTAGGGGGAAGGTGACTTTGGAAGTGGTGAGCTCATGTCCTTAGCTAAGGGTTTGATTGCTCTTGGGCACCCTGGCCCAGAACTTTCTAGCATACAGAGAGCCTCCAACCTGCTCTCCAGAGGAGTCATTTCTTGACTCAGTCATGTCAACTCTCGAAGGAGATCTAGTGCTGTCCAGA
>CM053757.1:44798470-44816448 GCA_028658305.1 Pachyuromys duprasi
TGCTCTATTTGGCCGTGGTCAGAAGACTGTGGACTGGACCATGAGCCAATGACCAGGTTGATATGAAAGGATGCTGATCTGCCTCTCTGATGATTGATTAAGTTTGATGTAGGGTGAAGAGTCTGTGGACCAGGCTGTGGAGGGACACAGGGTCTCTAATGTGAATGGGGTTAAAATCGGAGGTACTATGCTACATACAACTGCCTACACTTGTGCAGAAAGGAGATAAAACAGAGAGAGAGAGAGAGAGAGAGAGAGAGAGAGAGAGAGAGAGAGAAAGAGAGAGAGAGAGAGAGAGAGAGAGAGAGAGAGAGAGAGAATCCATGGGTGAAAGTGTGAGAGTGTTTCTGTCGCAACCAGGTATTTAGGCTGAAGTTGCTGTGACAGTTTTGGACATAGGAAGTTTACTGAGGAGGGCTAGCAGTGCGGGCTGTGGTGCTGAGCTGTGTGTATTGGGTAGCCCAGCGATCCCAGACACATGAGTGCCTGGATAACATGACCTTCTGTTACCTGTGTCTTCACTGGGGTGGGAGGGACACCTTATGGTTGTCTCCACTGCTCCTGTGTGTTTGGGTCCTGCCCCTTTGTGTCTATTTTTCCCCTCTTGTCTGTGGTATACAACACTACGGAGCTGAACATACATCTGGAGACGGTTTTCATAACTGTGAGGGTCAGAAATTCCAGAACCACCTGAGATGTGACACTTTTCCAGGAACATGCTAGATTTTCTCCTGAGGAGCAAAGGGCAGGCAGGACACTTCCCCCTCCCCCAAGTCATTACAACAAACTTGGTGCCACAGGACATATTCTTGTATAACCTGCAATTTGCAGATCAATTTCGTGGCTTTCAGGCTCATGCTGGCAAGGATGTGGAACAAGAGGAAGGAACATCTTTCCATTGCTGATAAGAGTGCAAACTTGTACAACCACTATGGAAAACAATATGGTCGTTCCTTAGGAAACTGGGAATCATTCTATGTCAAGATCCAGATATACCATTCTTGGACATATATCCAAAGGATGCTCAATCTTACCACAAAGACAATTAACTACGTTCATAGCAGCTTTATTCATAACATCCAGAAACTGGTTGTTGTTTTTTGGATGTTCCTCACCAAATAATTGAGAAAGAAAATGTACTTTTACATGGTGGAATATTAGTCAGCTGTTTAAAAAAATGACATCACGGATTTTGCAGGCAAATGGATGGAACTATAAAAAAAAATCAACCTAAGTGAGGAAACCTAGACCCAGAAAGACAAACATTGTACATATTAGCTGTCAAGTAAATGATATTTATGCTACAATCCACAAATCAGAATAAACTAACAAGGAGGGACGCATGATTCTCCTTGGGAAGAGGAAATAGAATAGACTGTGTGGCTGGACGGTGGTGGGTATGAATGGAAACAGGAGGAATCAGGTTGGGGGAGTGCAGGGAACCCATGCCCAGCACGGATGGGATGGCCAGGAACCAGGGGCTGGGTAATCCAGAGGCTGGGATAGAAAAAAAATCAACAAATTGTTTCCTAATGGTATTCTGCTAACCCGTAAATAAGTGCCCAACCCAGTAGTCAGCAGAGAGGCTTCCTCAGGCAGCTGAGGAGAGCAAATGCAGAGACTCACAGCCAACTATTAGGTAGAGAGAGAGAGAGCCCAAATTGGAGATCTCTATCAGGTCCCTTCCCTTGGAGCTCAGGGAACTCTGTGGGAGTGGGGGAGGAAGAATTATAGGAGTTAGTGTTTGAGGACTCTAGGAGAAGAGGCTACAGAATCACTAAGCAGTGCTCAAAGTAGCTCAGAGACTGAACCCACAGTTACAGGGCCTGCGTGGGTCTTCGCTAGGTCTTCTGCATATATGTTATGGTGGTTTGCTCTTTTCTGTGGCACTCCTAACAGTAGGAGTGGGGGCGTCTCGGACTCCTTTGCGTGCTCTTGGAACCCTTTTCCTCTTCCTGTGTTGCCTCTCCCAGCTCTGATATGAGGGTTTGTCCCAGGTCTTACTGTATCTTGGTTGCAGTGTTAAGCTGATATGAGGGTTTGTGCCTGGTCTTACTGTATCTTGGTTGCAGTGTTAAGCTGATATGAGGGGTTGTCCCAGGTCTTACTGTATCTTGGTTGCAGTGTTAAGCTGATATGAGGGTTTGTACCTAGTCTTACTGTATCGTGGTTGCAGTGTTAAGCTGATATGAGGGTTTGTACCTAGTCTTACTGTATCTTGGTTTGCAGTGTTAAGCTGATATGAGGGTTTGTCCCTGGTCTTACTGTATCTTGGGTTGCAGTGTTAAGCTGATACCCCTTGGAGGCCTGCTGCTCTTTTCTGCAGGAACATGTATGAGGAGTGGATTGGGGGGAGAGTGGGCATGGGAGGATGCCAGGAGCTCTGTAGGGATAGATTCATTATATGAGACATGTTAGATTATAGAACAGTAAAAAGAATGTAATGCCAATAATAAATTAATTATCTAGCAGTAAATGGCAATATTCAGGAGGAAAAGCTTTTATATTTTGCTGCATTCTTAAGTTTATCCAGTTTTGTTTTTACCTTAGTTTTCATAGTGAACAATCTTCCATAGTCTTGTTTTCTCCAGTTTCCCCTTAGAAGAACTCAGTAACATGAGAAAATCAACAGGGAAACTGAGAATTTTGAGAAAGAAAGCCACAAAAAACCTCTATTAATAAAATTAATAAAATATTAACCATCAACTAGACCAAACAGGAGAAAAACTGTCAGGGATGGGGACAAGACTGAATACATCCTCCAAGGTCACAGGACCTAAATATTTTTTTCCTTGTACCAACATCATTTCTCATAGAAATAGAACAGAACAAAACAAAACCAACCAACAAACCAACTAATGCTTACCTACATTGCATTAAACAAGGTTAATATCCATCCAAGAGGCTCAGTGAATGCCCTTTTCACATTACTTTTAAAGAGAGATGTTCAAAGTTTTTTTATTCTGTACTAGTAGATCCTACATTTTGATAACCCTAAGCAATCGGAAGGAAATGAAATGTCCTCTTTCTGAGATGTTACATGGGAGTTACATGTTGAGACAGCAAGCACAAGACTCAGGAACATTTCATGTCTATGTCAAGATTCTAAAAATAAAAACTCAAAAGCAAATGTGATATTTAAATCCTTAAAGTGCCATATTCTGTCTAAGTTGCTAATGGAGGAGAGAACACCACAAGGTTCTTCCCTTCATAGAAGACAAATCTGAGACCTAAGGGAGGAGATGTGCGCAGATATACAGACAGGACATAGACTGAGAGATAGGAAGAAACCATATAGATTTTCATTTTACAAAGGCGTATTAGTGAAAAGAATCTTGGATCTCTTCAAAGATTTAAACACTCCAAAGTTCATCTTACCTTTACCTGCTGACTCAGTTTCTATTATTGGACATAGTGGAGAGAGACTGGGGACAGAGTCACAGTCTATGAGAAACTCTGAACTCTGTCTGCTGAGTGAGTGAGGTCAGGAGGCAGATGACAGGCAGGAGGTGTGCTGGGAAGTCAGTGGACTCGGTTAAGTGGGGGACCCCTGGCATCAAGGTACCCAGACATTGGAAGATCAGGAATGTGGTGTCTGCACAAGGCATTGGACTAGCATCCTGACCGTCCTTAGTATTTAGGCTGAAGCGGCTGTAACCGTTTTGAACGTGGAGGTTTACTTACGCCACAGCATGGCTAATGAGAGAGACTGTTATTTCTGGGCATCTGGGTCTCTGCAGAAGCCTTGTTGGCTGCTGTCTGTCTGAAGAGCGATGTTTCTGGGATGATTCTCATTCTGATTCCCAAGAATGAGCATGGCATGGAGAGTCCTTGAGGGGGTCTTTGGGACCATTCTGAAGGCCAGTGTGCATGGGATATAAAACAAAGACAGTGAATCCTCTAGGCTCCCAGTAAGCACGGTGCCCCATCTTCCTTGACCACAGGTGGTTGTTCCCGCAACTGCACCTGCCAGCTTCCCCACAGTAACCACAGGTTAGCACATATCTGATGGGTTGTCACCACGGAGGTTTCACTGAGTCCCTTCCCCTGGGAGCAGGAAGTTGGCACAGAATTGGGTGGTTCCTGGCCGGTGTGTGTGTGTGTCCCTGATTTGTTCTCCACTGATAAGTGACAGCGTCATCAGGTTGCTGTTTAGAGTGACAGAGCCAGCTCATTTCTGATTGGCCTGCTGTGGAGAATCCAGGCCATGGCAGTAGATAAAAGCCCAGCTGAGGTTAATCCAAGTCTCATTCCAGGCTCTGCTGTAAGTCTGGCCTCTTGGCCATACATCTTCTTTGCAGGAACCTTCCCTATCTCCAACTTCCTCTGGCTTAATTATCTGAGCAGGTAAGAGAAAAATGACATATACAACCTTAGACATCAACTGAGGATCCTGAAGAGGGTGTGAAGGCAAGTGGCTTGGGGCTGGGTTGAATTACGGAACTCATGAGTTTCTATAAGGCAGGGAGTTGGGATTCCTTCCCAGGCTGGACAAAATTCCAAGGAGCCCTGGCGACATGACTCTAGAGAGACCACGAGGGCCTGCCCAGCAAGCCCTGGTCATCGTCTTACAGGCCCTCACAACAGGTTGCTCTCTAACTAGTATTCTTTGGAATGGAGGATGGATTCCTCACTAGGCACTCATGATCATCTTCACCTGCCATGCCTAGGGTGTGATAAATCTTCTCCAAGAACATACTTCTGTGTACTGCTGAAATCCTTGTCAACTTAGTGTGGGCCACAGGACCCTTTTCCTTGCTCAGCATTCCAGGGCTTTCTAGAGATTGCAGTTGAGGCTCTGCTGACCTCTAGACCTGTCAAAGTGTCCCTCCTCTTATTCCTCTACACACCAATTTCTGGGGCACCTGACATCCCCAATGCTGTTTTCTTGCGGTCCCCATCTTCTTCCACACTCAGCATATTGGGTTCCCAGGAAGGTCTTCCTCACTGCCCTCACACCCAGCACACAGCCCTGTGTTTTTAACATGATCAAAATCTGGATGATTGCAGTTAGAGGATGAGTGAGCCCCTCTGGCATATTTTTTTCTCTTTATTGCAAAGAAATGTAGCATTTGTGCCCTAACAAGAGTCCGGCATAAAAATAGGCAGGGAAAGTAAGAAAATGTAGAGAAACACACTCTCTTACCTGCAGAGATGTACACATGTCCGGGAGGAAGGAAGGGATTGCACCTTGCTGAAGCAATTTAGGTTTTCTCTTGAGGAAACACAGCAGGCCAAGATCCATTTCATAACTTCTGAATTCAGAAGGCTCCTGCATAGCTCATGGAGGCCAGGGCTCCTTGAAATTCTCTCCCCTTCCTTCCTCTGCCAACCAGAAGTGAAGGAAGACCTGTTCTCATGGTGCCTATCTCTGGGAGATCAGTGTAGCTTAATGCATTTGGCTTTGTGCTAAGATTCTATCAATTTATGATGTTTTAACTTGTGAGGGAATGACCAAGAGTGAGGACAGCGAGAGCCTGCTCGAAGCGTTCATCATGAATTTTTCTCCTTCTTTTGTCTCTAGGTGAGAACATTGGCTTTTTGCTCCTTCTCAGGCTCAAGGAATCAGGAATAATTCTTGGTAAGCATTTCCAGTGTGCAGCTGTGACACCTGCCAGGGGCATGGGGCAGCTCTTTGTGAAAAGGTGGCTTTGCTAATGGGCTGATGAGCACCATGGCCCAGAACTTTCTAGCACTTAGAGAGCATCCACCTGCTTCCAAGAGAAGTCATTTCTTGACCAGCTCAACCATTTCAGTGGTGGAAGGAGATCTAGCACCTTCCAGATTCATGCCAAAACAAACAAACAAACAAACAAACAAACAAACAAAACAAAAAACCCACAAAAAACCCCTAAGACCCCTGAGTAAAATGTCCTTCAGTCCTTACCAGGGGAGGATGACTTCCCTTGCTGCCTTGATGATAGATATAACATCTTTTCCGTTTTTGCAGTCTTTCAAATGGCCACTTCTAGCATAAAGCCAGCGTTTGGTAACATTTAGCTTGCAGAATGAAGAATGAAGAATAATGAGTGAATTAATGAATGAATGAAAACATGGACAGACAATATTGCCTGGCATTTTTGGGGGGTTGCTAGGTTACAAGAGCTGAGCTCCTTAGCTCTGATTACTTTTTCCTCACTTGTCCCTTGCACAGTGCTCACGGGAGTCACCATGTCCTGGTACTCAGTCCTGAAGAGTCTCCTTGCTGTCTGTATCTTTACTAACTTATCCGTCCGCTCTGTGGGTAAGAGTAACAGGCACTTTTTGTTTCAGTGATGGGAAGTGGGAGTTGGGCAGTAAGGTACCTTAGGAGAACTCCATGGGCCACTCAGATCTCCTTGAGTCCCTTCCAATGTTCATGGCACCTTGGCGCCTGGGAAAGTTTGTGAGCAGCTGCAGAGCTTTGGGATGGCTTTCTCTGAATGTGTTTCCTTCCTCTTTGCAGAGAGTTACAGGTGTATAGACAAAGTATGCTTTGATGGGAGATGCGATTCTAGTACAAGGACGTGTGAGTCCTCTCACGGCTGCTTCTCCCAATTGCAGGAATTACAAATATCACGTAAGCCAATCCTCACTCTTACAATCTTCTAGTTTACCTCTGGCTCCTTCAAGGATGGAGCTGGGAGTGTGGGCTTCTGGGAGGTGGTGGGGGTGGGCAATGGTACTGGATGCAATCTCCAGGGACAGAGGTGAGAGACCCCGGTTCTGTTTCTCAAATCAACCTCGTAGGGTTACTGGAGAATGAACCCACACTTCTTTTTTTTGTCATGCTAAGGACCAAATTCATGGCATCATGCACACTAAGCAAACAATGCACCACTGGGCCTCATCCCTATTGCTTGTCCTCTGGAACAATAGCAGAGGGACTCTTGGAGTGGAGGAGACATAAAGACAGAGGGAATGAAGGGACAGGCTCCTTACCACTGGGTGTGTCATTTTCTCTGTGTCTCAGAAGAGACCACTTCTTGGGCGTTTGCTTCTCTGCAGCTGTACTCCCAAGCTCCCAACTGCAGAAGAAAGGCTGTTCTAAAGATGCGTGTACTAAACTAGCATTCTCAGCAACACTGGGGAGCAATCAGACATTTAGTTATGATGAACGATGCTGCTACACCGAGAAGTGCAACAAAGAGCCCTTGGAGGGTGAGTGTAGCTGTCTCAGTAGCCCCACTGTCTGCTCCGTGTCTCCTTTGCCTTTCCGTGGGCTCGTCTTTCTGGGACACAGAACTGATGCTTGTCTTCCTTTCGAGTACAGTGCCCCTTGGACACGGTTGGGATTAGATAAAGGCCCTTCTCCTGTGTGGTGGACTGAGAGAGGGTTGGATGGCAAGAATTGGTCTTGGGGATTTTAAGTGTGGTTCATGGGTTAAATGCTTTGTGCTGTCTCTCTGGCCAACAGGCTTTTCTGGACTATTTAATTCCTCAGGTTGAGTTTTGTTTTATTAAGGAGTGGGCTTGCTGTGTTTCCAAAGCTTGTCTTGAACTTCTAAGTTCAAGCAATCCTCCTGCCTCAACCTCCAAAGTTGGAATAGCTGGGAGCACAGGTGTGTGTGTGTGTGTGTGTGTGTGTGTGTGTGTGTGTGTAACACACCTGGCTCATTCCTCACCATATGAACAGCATCTTTTTAGAAAGCAGATTATCTCCTCTCCCATTATCTAGACCTTTTCTCCAGGGCAGAGAGCAGAGTAACAGAAGAAGGTGAGGACAGCATTGAATTGCTGCGAGATCCTGCACTGCGCTCCCACACCAGTGCCTTTCTCCTGTGCCTCTGCCCAGCTCAGTCCAGTCACGGTGCTTTTTGGTAGAATCATGGGAAAAACAAAACAAAACAAAAACAAAAACAACAAACTGGTATCAGATGATACAGATGCGGATAGACATGTTCTCAGTTATTTCTTCTGCCCTTTCCCCCTAAGATGAAAACTTCTCTCTCTCTCTATTCAGCGTCTCCACCATCTTCCCAACCCAATGGTGTAGAATGTCCTGCTTGCTACAGTGAAGATGATGTGTGTAACCCAATGCCCCTAAAGTGCACAGGGGTAGAGACGAAGTGTGTTAATGTTACTGGCAGAGGTATGAGGATTTCCCTTGAACATCTTGTTAAGGGCACGACACATCATTCATCACCATGGAGGGAATTATGCCAAATAGAGCAGCTGAAAGCAGTGAGCATTTACTACATGTCAGTATGCGTAGGTCTGTGGTCTGCGAACGGCCAGGTGTGGACTCAGGGTGTCTCATGGGTGTTGTGCTCGGTTGTCAGCACCTGTTTCCCAGCTCACTCATGGTTTCTTGTGAGTTTCAATTCCTTTTCTTATTGTTTCAGCATAGTCTACCAGTGTTCTCATGATTAACTGCTGGCTTTCCTCAGAGCAACTGATAAGGTATTCGGAGAAGAGGAGCTGTGGATTTAGCGCTCTGGTCTTAGAAGTGACACAGCATTTCCTCTTGTAGACTGTTGATAATTCAGAGCAACCCCGACTGGGCCGGGGTGGGAGCTTCCAGGAAATGGAAGAGACTGTGTGGAACATCTTTGAGAACTGTTTCCATGTGGAGAAAGTGCTCATATGGAGTCATGTGTTTGGAAGAGGCCATTTGTTGGGAGACAAGAGTTAAGGATGGAAGAGAAGAGATGGGGATGAAGGAATGTAACTGCTTCTCACAGAAAAGTCCTATTTGGGTATCCGTGTTGTTATGATGTCCTGGAATGGGACCTTGGCTCACTGGAAGTGTAGGAGATGATGGCTTCAGAAATAGATGTGGTTTTTTTTGTTTTATAATTGCTGCCATTGTGGCAAGCAAAGCCCATGATTAACTACTCAAGTTTTACCTGGTACCACTCTAAATTCAGTAAAAGAAAATGTTTTTTATTATATATATATTTGTTATGAAGGGCTCTTGTGCCATTAAGACAGGAACTGGGAAAACAACTGTAGGATTTTTCTTTCTAGAATAAACAGACAGAGGGAGGAGCTGGCAATTCTTCCCTGAACAATATGTGGAAAGTTTCACGGAGCCATGGAACCAGTGATATTTTAGGAGCTGTTTAAGTGGTAGTGTGAGTTTGATGGAACTGGAGGCAAGCCATGCTTTTACTTGGAAAGAGGTTCTGGGGTGAGCAAGGGAACGGTCCTTTGTTTAGATGAGTTGAGATGTATAGAGAAAATGGGATATCACAGAATACAAGGAAGGATTAAAACCATCCAAGTAGGACAGCCTTCTATCTCAGTTTATCTCTGAAAACAGATGTCCAGTGCATTGTATAGTTATCCTCATAGGAAACTCAGAACCCTCAGAGGATGTTAGTTTGTGAGGGATCCATGATATTTTCCTCCAGGGAAGGAGAGAAAGGATAGAGTAGGTAGACAGGTACACTTAGACAAACTTCTGCTGTCAGTTAAGAGCCTGCATTTGGCCTTCCTCTTCGCCTGCATCAAGCTCATCTTTCCCAGTAAGTGGGTACCCAGAGGTCTCATTGTTAGTCTTGTGTCTGAGATGAGAGGGTCCTTTCAAGGTTCCTTCTTTGTGGAAGTGTGGGGCCAGAGGACAAGAAGGACCAGGTTCTTCATGGATGGAGCTGTGCTCATGTTCTCGCACAGAGGTGGGGTGTGTGGATTCTGGACTGTTTGGAGCATAGTTTCCTTTCAAAGGATGTGGGCGAGTTGGAGAGATAAAATGGGAGAAAAGAGTAACTCCTCGGTATTTTCCGTAACAGCACTGTATAAGAACGATTTCTACTCCGAGATACACGCCATGGGCTGTGCCACCGAAACCGCCTGCAACTTGAGTGTGATTATTCGGGAAAATACATACATCAATACCTCCTGTTCCAACGGGAGCCCCCCGCTCAGGACCATCCTGTCTCTACTGAGTGGTCTTTTCCTAATGAAAGCCTTACTTTGATACTTTGGGGTCTGTCACTCCCATGATCCTTTACATGTGACCACAACAGCAAACTTTCATGACCCCTTACCCAACAGGAGAGAAATAAAACAAACAAACAAACAAAAACAACAAAAAACCAAGACAGTGACTGTTTGTACTTTAGACTGAAAACTCTTACTCTCTTCTTTCTGTAATCCAGGTGGCCTGTTTCACAAGACTGCTTTCTCTTGTCCCTGCCCACACCTGCAGCTCCGCACCACAGTGTACAACCGTTCACAATATTATCATTTCAGATTACTAATTTGTAACTCTCCATTGCTAATGAAAAATTTTATTTTTATTTGTATTTTTGGGGGGCGGGAAGAAAGGGTCTCATCATGTTTTTCTTGTTTTGTTTTAGGGTCTCACTAAAGGGTCTCACAGCTCCTCCTGGCACATGATTCACTATGTAGATAAAGCTGGCCTTGAACTAAGAGATCTGACTGTCTCTGCCTCTGAGGTGCTTGGAGTAAAGGCATTGTGCCACCATACCAGACCTAGCAAAAGATTTTAAGTGAACAATTCGGAGCCCAGGATAATCACTTCCCAAAGTTGCTTGAACCTTTTAGATAAAGTGGCACATGCTTGCAATCCCACTGCCTAGGAAGTGGAGGATTGTTGAGTGTTTATGGTCAGCATGGGCAATGGGCCAGCCAAGACTTCAAGCACGGCAAGATGCTGCCTCAAAAATTATGATTGATTATAATGAAACAGAACAAAACAAAACAAAAAATAGTGCTGGGAAGATGACTCAGTTGGTAAAGTGTCTACTTTTTAAGTGCAAAGATCTGAATTCAATACCTAGAACCCAAATTAAAACAACCTGGCATAGAGATGTGTGCTTGAATCCCAAAACTGAGAAAATGGACACCCCAGATCCTTGAAACCTGCAGACTAGCCAGACAAATGTAATTGGTGAGTTTCAGGGCAGGGAGAATCCTTGTCTCAAACACAACAGTAAAAATGCATATGAGGAACAAGAGCTGACACCCCACAGTGGAGCTTAAAGTACGCACCCCCACATTAAAATAAAAAATAGGTGAAGTACAACTGAGCCTCCCTCACCTCCAAACCACAAGGGTGCAATCTTTGCCATACACTCTGTAGATCTCTGCATCTCGGGAGAGACGGGCTCCGGGATACAGGTGGGGACTGTGAAGGCAGTTATCAATGCTACGCTGAAATGCTTATGGTGCTTGACTCAAGGCCCAAGAATGCCTTTCCCATCTCGCCGCAGGGTCTACTCGCTCTTCCTGCGATGTCTGTGAAGAGGTTTGGGTTGAGGAGAGGAGCCTTCATATGATCCACCCGTTTGATGCCACAGCAAAGCAGTTCTGTCCTCATAGATCCCTTGGTTTTTTAGGTTTGCTTTCTTGTGGGCTCAGCTTATCTCTGAAAAACTCAGGAAAGAGAAGAGTGCCCTGGTGGTAATTTCTTATGTGGGGGTTGGCTCTCTGCTCCTGCCAGAGCTCACTCTGGATCTTCGGACACCTGGCTTCTTCTTTCTTCTTGGCACAAGCTCCCTCATTTCTCAGTGTCTCTCAGCCTCTCTGCAGTGCTGTGTGACTGAAGGGAGCACTCTTTTCCAGGCCTGCATACAGAGCCTTTCACTGCCTTCCCCCTCCCCCCTCCCCAAATGTGCAGAGTAGAGCTCATGTCACATGGTGAGACTGAGTCTCAATATGAATGACGACCTGTCCTTAGATTGCCGTTTGGAGGAGACTCACTAACATATTGTCCAACCCAGGACTGTCCATTACATGACTCCCATGTAGGAGAAAAGCTTAATGAACATATCTACTGGAATGTGAGGTATTTGAGCTATACCTACTAGCTTGATTCATTAACCCATTTTAAATTCAATAAAGGGAGCCAGACCCAAGAGCAGAATTCAGCCAAAAGGTCTGTATTGTCCTTCCAATTTAAGCAACCAGTCTCAAACTGTCTCCTGAGGTTTATGGGTTATTTTTACTCTTTCCCTTGAAGTTGGTATTTGTGTTAGCTGGAATAGATCAGGGGAGTTCTGGTACAAGTAAGGAAGGAGAGCTTTTAGCCTCTACCCTCAGGGCTGCATGAACATTGCTGGGCTTGATTCTTTCAGTGATTTTGTTTTCTACCATAGAATTTATAAAACTACAGTACCATAAATTCTAATTCTCTCACCTCACTTGAAACAGGGATCTGTGGAACAGGTATCCACATTTACTCTTTGGTGAGACTAGAAAGCACTTTGAAAAGACACAGGACTTTTTAGAATTTGTGCATTGTTTTCAGTTCTTGCATGTTCATAGTCATTCTGGGAAGTGACTTGTGGGTACCTGTCCTACTGTATTCATTGATTATCAAGAACTAGTTCCTTCTCTTTCTCATGGCTGGGGAGTTAAATCAGTAATGATAGAAGTTCCTAGCCTTTGGTGAGGGCTTTTGATGAAGGAGTCACTGTTCTAAGCAGTTTCTGTACTCAGTTCATTTCTGCAAAGCAAGTACTATTTCCTTTCCCAACTTAGAGATAAGAAGACAAGGCCAGAAAAGATAAGCTAAATTGTCTTGATAGTTGATGTGAAGGTTGAGATTTCAATCTAATACTTCATGCAGGTAAAAGAATCAAATCCCACTCTATTAGAAATTTAAAATCTGGGAATAGCAATTGTGTTTACTTTTTGCCAACTGTATTAGAGTTCTGTTGCTGCCAAAACAAATCACTATAAAACTGGTGGCATGAAAAGGCACAAAGTCACAGATCTGGAGGTGAGTCTGAAATGAGTCCACAGAGTCCACAGAGCTGGTTTCCCTGCAGATTTGGGGTTGAACATGTGGAAACCATTTCCTTGCCTGTCCACAGGGTCTGTGGTCACCTGCATTTCTTTACTTTTAGTTCTTTCCTGCATCTTCTGCCCACACCCCTGAACTCTGAGTCTGCCTCACAGTCTCTTCCTCTGCTGGCCATTCTTTTCCTTCTCCTTTCCTTTGAGGATCCTTGCAGCTCATGCCTGTGATACAGGGGGATGCTCCCATATCAGGGTCCTTACCCACTTCTGCAAAGTCTCTTTCACCATTTAATCATGACACAAATGGTATCTAAACTAGGATGTGCGCTTATTTGTATGACAGCATTCAGCAGATCAAAAAACAAAAACCTCAACATTTTGTAAGGTTTTCATAAATGAGAGCAACCGAAACTCCGTGCTGGACTGGGAGCAGCTCTGGAAAGCTTTTGCACCAGTGAGGTCAGGAAGGCCTATGACTGTCACTGAGACAGACCTGCCCTCCCACAAAGTGTGCTAGAGTACTACAAGAAGCAACTCTGAGTTACTGCGGGAGTCAGACATGACACATGGTGTCTTACAAGAATGTGACAAAGACAAGGACACATGCTTCCATTTCCTCCTCGAAAAACAGGGTATGACACAAGTCAGCCAGAGGAGGGCTTTCTCTTTCTGAAGTTGTCCCAGCTTCTGTGAATTCCACACTGCTGGCTAGGTCTGCTATGAGGTTTATTTGTTTGTTTGTTTGTTTTACTATCTCAAAGAAAAAGGTGCCATAAGAAGCTCTATTCCTTGGAGCTGCAGAAGCTTCACCAAAAAAGCCCTGGTCCCATGAAGGCATCCTTCCAAGATGTTGACTGCCCCTCTTTCTTCTCAGAAAGCACATTTCCTTATTAAGGACATTTTGGGGGTTAGTCCTTCCTCATTGGCCTTCTGTCTAACGCAGGTATATTCATGACTGTGAATACACAGTCTCATTGCTGTGACCAAATGGCTGACAGGAAGTGATTTAACAGAGGAGGGCTTTATTCTGGCTCCTGCTTCAAGGGCATCACTCCATCATGGTGGGGCTTCTAATGTAGCAGGTGCAGAATGCGTGGTGGCAGGAGCTTGGGGTCACACTGCATCTATAGCCAGGAACCAGGGACAGATGAACACTGATGTTCAGCTTGATCTTTCTGCTTTATTCAGCCCCAGACCCAAGCTCCTGCAGCGATGCTTCTACTTATTCTGCCTCCATTAACCCAGAGTAGAAACTCTGTCACAGAGAAGCCCTGAGATTTGTCTTCAGGGTTATTCAAGTTGACAGTCAACACCAACCACCACCACAGGGCAGAGACCAGAGAGTAAAATGGTTTTATTCTCTAAAATCAGGAAGAACATTCCAGAATTCCAGACAGGCCCCTGAAATGATTAAGTTAAAATGTTACCTTGCATTTTATTTGGCACTTTGCGTTCTGTGGAGCTTTGAATGAGAATGGCCGGTGTAGGCTCACGTTTGACTCCTTGCTCCCCAGCTGGAGGAACCGTTTGGGAGGTATTAGGAGGTTGTGGTCTTCTTGTAGGCAGTGGTGGGCTTTGAGGCTTCATTCCTCGTTAGCTCTATGTTTCGTGGCTGTTGTTTCAAGACATGAGCTCTTAGCTCCAGCGCCTGCCTGCCGCCATGTTCCCTGCCACGATAAGCATGAACTCACCCTCTGAAACTGTGAGCCCTCCATAAACTCTTTCTTTTAGACAGTGCCTTGGTTAGGGTGTCTTCACAGTGACAGAAAATTAACTAAGACATCACCCGTGGAAAAGCAGTAGCATCAAAATCCCGCTTTACAGGAATAGCAAGGATCAGAACTTGCCAAAGTGATCTCTTTATAAGTTAGGTACTTCTGTAAAGATCTTGTCAACTCGACACAGAATCTCCTGGGACGAGAGACCCTTAACTGAGGAAAACCCCTCCATCAGGTTGGTGTGGAGACAAATTTGGGGAGCATGTTCTTGATTGATAATTGATGTGGGGCCTAGACCGCTGTGTGCTGTACCATCCCCGGGTGAGTAGTCCTGGAAGGTGTAAGAAAGAGGGTAAACATAAGCCTCAGGAGCCAGCCAGTAAACAGAGCCTCTCCCTGATACTGCTTCAGTTCCTGTCTCCAGGCTCCTGCCTTGAGTTCCTGCCCTGGCTCCCCTCCATGATGTAATCCATAAACTGACTTTAGGAATTTCACCCCCTGAGGTGCTTTGGGTCCTAGTCCTCGTCACAGCAGTAGAAAGCAAACTGGAACACTCTCTTGCCACAGCTTTCTCAGACCACAATCATTCTCAAGTTTGGGGGATTTCACAGAGCCCACAATAAATGATGGTGATGAACACAAATTTACACAAGGGGGACTGGAGAGATGGCTCAGGGCTTAAGAGCACTGGCCTGCTCTTCCAGAGGTCCAGGGACCGCATGGTGGCTCACAACCATCTATACTGGGATCTGGTGCCCTCTTCTGGCATGCAGGTGTACATGCAGATAGAGCACTCATGTACGCCACCTAACTAAAAACTAAATAAATAAATGGAATATTAAAAAATTTTACAGAAGGCACATCTCAGCTGTTGCTCTGGTGTGGAGCAGTTGTCATAGATCAGATTACAATACAGTTATTGTGTTAGCTATTTTCCTTTTCTTTCCTCTTGGTAAATACTGTCTTCTCATCTCTCTCTCCCCCCTTTTTTTCAGTCCTGTGTCCTTTTAGGCCCACACTTGTCTTGTCTTCCAGTCTCACTGATCTTCTTCTGAAATTTATTCTCTTCTGTGACAAGCAACATCCGGATCTTTGAAGTGGGCAGATGACAGACACCGCAGGGGTCAGAAAACATCACAGCACGATGCGGTGAAGTAGCTACTGCCCTGCCGTGAAAGCAGGAACGGAGTGGGAAATAACAAAAGGTCACGAGGATCTGAGAGCAACTGTTTTCTAGTGGTGCTGGAAAGGGAAGAGGACTGCTAGTTTCCTTCCTTCTTTCTTTTCTTCCTTCCTTCCTTCCCACCCCAGCCACTGGGACAAGTGGCACAAGTGGCCATACTCAGGTTCTTGTTCTTCCCAGACGTAGGTAGGTGCTGGGGATTTGAACTCAGGTCCTCAGGCTTGCACAGCAAAGCCCTTACCCACTGAGCCATCTCCCTGGGCTTGATTGTCATACACACTGTCAAGCCAGACAAAATCCCAGCCTGGATGTGGGAGGGGATCCTGAAGTCCCATCTCTACCTGAGGAGCTACTGGCATTTGAAGGCTGCTGGGGAGGGAGAGTGAGTTTCCTCCAGGGATATGGCTTCTGAGAGGCTACCGACACTCCAGTAAACAGCCTATGCCCACGCATATACAGGCATCACTAAGAGGACTCGGTTAAGAAGAAACAGAGCATAACAAGGGAGAGAAAAGTGGTGGGAATAGGGGACCGGCTGGAGGGGACAGAATGCGGGTGTGTGTGGATTTGATCAAAATGTATTATATACACGTATATAATTCTCAATAAAATGTATTCAATTCTACAAGAAATAACACAAATCTCTCTCTCTCCCCTCCCTCCGTCCCTGCGTCCCTGCGTCCCTCCCTCCGTCTCTCTCTCTCTCTCTCTCTCTCTCTCTCTCTCTCTCTCTCTCTCTCTCTCTCTCTCTCTCTCTCTCTCTCGGGGAAAGTGGAGGGGAACAGAAGAAAACCACCTTAGAGAAACCCAAGACAAAGGGGAGACGGTCATGGTGGCCTATAGGAGCAGAAAGATCTCTGTAAGCTGGAGGCCAGCCTGGTCTACACAGCGAAGAACAAGCCAGCTAAGGCTACATAGGGCGACCTTATCTCAACAAAACAAATCAAAGACAAAGAAAGGGAGGAAGCGGGCACGAAATTTTATTGAGGAACATTTCCACCTAGTGGCCATTTATGGCATAACAGCCAATTTGTCCAATTTTGGTTTTCACCCCCATCCCCCACTTCTATTCGCTCAAAACCATGCTGCCTTTGGGGCTCCCTGGCACCTACGTGCAGCTCTGTCGCTTGAGGTCGGTGTGGATGACGCCTCAGGGACCCACGAAGCCCTTTGTGGATGTCCGCAGAGGCGACAGGCCTGCCGAAGTCTTCTGGGGTGAGAGATGACGAGGTCCTCCCAATTCCCCTTCCTCTAACAGGGGAAGTTAAGGCTGCAGGCGGGCCTCATGGCCCCAGCTGGCTCTGAAGCCGGAAACCCAGGTTTGTGGGGACGGACGGCAGCAACGGGATCGGCAGACGGTGCCGGGGCTCAGGGGCTCCTGAGGGGTAGGACTTGTGCGGCGGCGGCGGCGAGCCGAGCCTGGGGGCACAGGCCTGCACAGTCCGGGGTGGGGGTGCTGGGGAACAACCTGGAGGGGTAGCCCAGCCCCCCACTGCAGCGACTCAGCCCTGCTGCGGCTCGGGTGTGCTTGCTGCGGGTGCGGAGGCGGTGTCTGGAGGGCCCCGGGAAAAGCGGGGCCCCAGAACTCACCCCCAGGCTGCTGCCCCTCCGTGGGGCGGCGGCAGCTCCTCTTGTCGGGTTCCGACAGGGATGGCTGCTGGCCACCCAGGGGCAGAAGATGGTGTGGCGGCTGGTGGAAGCCGCCTGGGGACCTTAGCGGCTCCTTTCTACGGACAGTGGCGCCGCGCTGCGTCCCGCTCGCTGTCCGGAGTGGCGGCGTGCGGGTGGGCCTGGGGCGGGGGGGCTGAGAGCCGTCCTGGTTTGTGCCAGGGAGAGGGGAGCCGCCGGGGATCCAGCACCCTCCTGGGGCCTCCCGGGCACCGCACTCACACCACAAATACCAGAAGGACGCGCGCGTGGAGCTTTCCTCGCGGAAGCCGCTGCCCCGCCTTGGCAGACAGCCGGAGAGGGCTGCGGCGGCGGCGGCCGGTCGCCACGACGGCTCAGCTGCTGCTGCAGCGGAGCCGTGACCTGTGGTGGCGGGATGCTTCGCGGCCCCTGCCCTCCCACGCCCAGAGCCATGCCTAGCCCTCGAGCAGTGGACCGCTGAAGCTCCAAGTGGCGCTGCCGGCCTCTCCTTCCCGCCCTGGGGCTGCGGAGACAGGAGGCGCCTCGGCGGAGCTGTCCGTGGTGACTCCTCCTGCCTCAGCCTATGGAACCGACCTTTCCTGCCTCAGAACGCCTCCTGCCGCCCTGGGAGCTGTCCGTGAGGACAACCTTTCCCGCCTCAGCCTGCTGCCTTCGCAGTGAACTCTAAATAATGGACGCTTTGTAGACTGTAACCTCAAGGCAGAGAAGCCGCCAGACCTCCGCCCGAGGAAGCTCCA
>CM053757.1:44816948-44847245 GCA_028658305.1 Pachyuromys duprasi
TGGGAGCTGTCCGTGAGGACAACCTTTCCCGCCTCAGCCTGCTGCCTTCGCAGTGAACTCTAAATAATGGACGCTTTGTAGACTGTAACCTCAAGGCAGAGAAGCCGCCAGACCTCCGCCCGAGGAAGCTCCAGCGGCCCAGCCCCTCCCCAGACCTCTGCAGCTGTCATCCCCAGCCCCTCAGCAGGACTCCTCCCAGATTATGCAAATTTGAGGTGAAAAGACTGGACAAAACCCCATCAATCCCTGGGCAAGAGAACCAACCAATCCCTGAACAAAAAAAGTCCAACAATCCCTGAGCTCCCGAAGCTCAGGACTTGAAACCCACCAATCCTCACTTTGGAAATCCCTGCCCTAGAAAGCTCCTCCCCTTAAGAAATCCTATATAAAGGTGGTGTCTGCCTAGTTCCCTGCTGCCTTCTCCTGGGAGCAGAGGCAGCCACTTCTGTATTGATCCCTGCAGTAGATCTCTTTTAAGAGATTTGCTGCCTGTTGTGCCTTTTGTTAGAGGAGGAAGAAAGAGGAGAAGAAAGAGAAGAAGCAGAGCTCAGGCTCTTCAGCTCATCAGGGTTGGAGCAACCCTCCCTGGGAGCTGCAATGCCTCTGTTGAGGAGGCCTCCTCTCAAAGATCTGAGGTTCCTGGGCTCCTGTGTCTCAGGACACCCTGGGACACTGTCCTATCTAGAGCTGGGATCCCTTCCCAGGCCTCTGAGTTGTGAGTTTCCTGGACACCTTCCCACCTGAGTACCAGCTAGGCAGGCCAACAGCAGCAATAACAATGTATAGTCATTATTGATCATAAGGCTTCATCTTCAATATAAATTTATATATTATTTAGCAATCTCATAGCACTGGCTTCCCTAGAACTCACAGAGATCCACCCTCCTCCTCCCAAATGCTGGGACTGAAGGTGTGCACCACCATGCCTGGCTGAGTTTTAAGGTTATGTTTAAGGTTATGTTTTCAGCTTATGTTTGCAGTGGCAGTACCATTAAGAAACAAATTATTACATGTCAGAACAAAACCAATCACATTTAGCCAATTCTTTTTCCTTTGGCAACTGAAAAGATTGAACAGGATCGAGCCCATGAGTTGGATTGTTTGGGTCATGAGTTGACATTTATTTATAAATTTCAGAAGGTCCTGGAAAAGCATTACCATGTGTTCAGTGTGACTGATTCATCTGAAGCTGAGGACTAATGTCCTAGTTTGCATCTCTGTTGCTGACAGAGTGCTGGCCGAGAGCGACTTGGCAAGAAAGAGTTTATTGTAGCTTACGGCTCAAGTCTATCCTTGAGGAAAGTCAGGGCAGAATCTGAAGCAGAGCCATGGAGGGGTGCTGCTTCCTGGCTTGCTCCCCGTGGCTGACTCAGCTCAATTTTTGTACCACCCAGAACCACCAGCCTAGGGGGGATGGCGCTACCCACAGTGAGACAGGCCCTCTCTGATTAACCATTAATCCGGAAAATGTCCCACAGGCTTCCCCACAGCCCCGCTGACAGGTAGCTCCTCAGTGGAGGCTTCCTCTTGCCGGGTGACTCTAGTTTGTGTTGACAGAGAACTAGGCTGCATGGCCTGAGCGTTTAACATTTCTAAACTGTGTCCTTTGGAAACTTCTCACAGCTCAGTTACCTTTGAAAACAGCTGACAAGCGGAATCACTTAGGTGATTAAAACAAGCAGAGATCAGAACGACGGATGGTGTTATTGGCTGAGCCAGGCTCACTTCAGAGCAATCCATCCTGGATTTTGGGTAGTCGGCCTGGGATGAGGCATCCAGCTTCAGGTTCCCTGGCTATCCTAATGATCAGAGGGGAGCCTGTTACCCAGAGACATTTCTGTCAGGCTCTCTCTCCAGGGAACCCAAGAGCAGCTCACTTCTCTCCACCACACATCAGCACTTCACTGAGCTTAGAGAGACCTGTACCCAGTGCTGGGCAGTGCCACCATAATGCATCAAACACTGGGCATGTGTGTGCTGTGCCTTTCTTTGCCCAGCCCCTTCTAGGAGTCTCAAACAACTCTGTTGTAGTCTCTCTCCATCTTGGCGTCCCAGCTATTCCCTCGTGACAGAGCACAGACCTCAAACTTCACCCTTTCCTTGTCACAGCCACAATCTTCCACTTCAGTCTCCTGTCTTAAGCCTGATCCAGGGCTAGTGGGCCGAGCCTTGTTCATTCACACTTCTTACACTGATCTCTAATCACGATTGTGATTAGATCTAATCAGTTCTGAATGCTCGGAAACCTTAAAGGTTGGATTTGGCCCTGCTGTGCTACTTTCTCTAACGCGGCATTTCTCAAGTGGGTTGTGATCACCAGAAAATATGTTTCTGTCTGTCTTAGGAACCCCCAATCACACGCTTATTTTCATTGCTACTTCATAACTGTGATTTTGCTGCTGTGCGGTGTGTCAGTTCCTAAGACCATCAGAAGTAAGTGTTTTCTGATGGTTGCTATCCACAGGTTGAGAACTACTGCTCTAAAGTGTCCCCCTAGGAAGGGAGGAAGAAGGCTCATTAGACTCAGGAAGCTCAGAAAGTTACAAGAGTCACAAGGCCCCTTAAGGGTCTGCAGTGTCTGGGGAGGAGGAGACTGGTGGGACTATCAGCAGGTTGTGCAGGGATCTCTCAGGTGAGGCTTTCCTGAGGTGCTACGCACGCTGGAGGCCGGCTTGCTGGTGATGCAGCCAACACCACTAGTGACTCACCCATGCACCTGTAAACAACCCCTGGAAAAGGGCCATTAGGGTTCACAGCCTGGGGCAGCTTTTGCAGACGTGACTACTGGGAGTAGTCAGGCAGAAAGTACATGACCTGACTTTGCAGAGTCAGCCCAGAGACGAACATCCACTGGATGGCACGAAGATGGTGTGGAAGAACCTGATTGGTCGAGCGAAGCCATGTAGCCTGGCATCTCTTCCTGAATAATCGAGTCTGCAGTGTCTGTGTGGTGACTTCATACCCACTCACCCCCTTGGCCTGAACCTCGTGCCCTTACCCATGGGCTGGACCCTTGGGAGGAAGAGCAATAAACCCCCCTCCCCCCAAAAAAAACCCTCACTGATTCACTGAACTAGTCTTAGGCGGAATCATTCCTTTGGTTTGCCATTGGTGCCCCATTGTGGGTGAATGAACAGGTGTTTGCTCATCACCCCCCAGGAAGTCACGTGATAGGCTCTGTTCCATTCCCTGTGTGACTGGGTATACACTAAGCTTTGCAGAATCCGTAAGTGGATAATTGAATCTACTTGTGGCGAGACCGACAATGCGATACACAGACAGCAGCTGCAATTTTAATTCTTCCGTGATGGCTGGGCCTCTGAAGGTGCTCAGTGGAGCAGTCTCTTCAGGAAGAGGACAAAGAAGATGGGGGTCGGGGCTCTGGCTCTGGCCCCACTTCTGACACCAACTTTACAACTTAAACTTTTGTTAGTGATTGGAAAACCCATATAGGCAGTTGCTGTGTCTTTGCATAGGTCCATGGTTATGCACTTCTTCAGTTCAATGGCTATGTTGTCGATACCTGTGGGAGAACACACATGAGACTTCCCTCCCTGGCTTTCAATCCCACTCTGACGCACACAGACTGGTCTATGGAAGGGGGCAGACCAGCTGCATTCTCATGGAACCCCCGCCCCCACCCCACTCTCTAGATCTAGGGCAGGCGGTGGGTGGGGATGTTTTTCTCCAAGCACAGGGTCTTCCAGTCCCTCCCACATGCCAATCAAGTATTGGGGCATCCTCTGAACTGAACCCTTCCAGTCCTGCAGTACCCGGCCAGGACTGGCATGCTGGCAGTTCTTTGACTGACTGTGGCAATGGTGGTGAGTCACCTGCGCTGTGCTGGGAGCATGCTGTGTGACGCGCTGCTGCTCGGAGCTGTGCAGCCTCATGCAGCAGCGAGGCACAGGTCTTAGGATTGTGAGGACATTAGCTCTCATTCTTGGCTTGAGTTGCCTATTATCAGAACAGCAACAGCCACCAAAGTCACCATTTGTGACTGTAGTCAACGCCTTCCAAGGTGCTTTTGGATCCATTTTCTCAGCTGTGGGGTACTATATGCTCTAAATTTTAGAATCTAAAAGGTCTCATATCCCCACTTCTGGATACTAACTGCAACCTCTCACTGCTGTTTCAAAGCAAAGAATCCTTGTGCTTGTGCAAACTGCAGAAAGCAGACAAGTAAGAGAGTCTAAGAGATGAATTAGAATGCGACTACCTCAGAGGGTGCTGAGCTTCCCAGAGCCATCCGGAGATGTAAAGTGAGAAAGTAAAGACCCAGCCTTCATGGAACCTAGCTGGCTGCTCTTCAGGGTAAAATATGCTTTTATTGCTAATTCATTCCTAACCCATCTTTTAATTAATTTAGAGTTTTGCATTGGATTTTTCTCTCTCTGATATAAGGTCCTGCCACATAGCTTAGGCTGGCCTAGCTCTTGGAATCCTCCTGCCAACACCTCCTGAACACTGGGATTGCAGGCATGTAATCTATAACCACATCTGGCTACACTAGATATTATTAAAGTATAGTAAATTAATGTAAGTTTAATGATGTTTTATAATTCCTTAAAGAAGGTTTCAATTTAGTCATTGCTTTCCTCAGACTTTGAAAATGAGTGTGTGTGTGTGTGTGTGTGAGCTGATGGGAGTTGTCACAAAATCACCTTGTGCTTTGAAAAGAACTAATCAGAGGTTTTAGGGCTAAAGTCTCCTTCAGTATATGGAGCGGCATCTGAGAAGCTGGGAGACTCTGGCAATAAACGTGTGCATAAATTCAAGAGTGTCGAGAGTGTCCAGGAGAAAGTGTATTGACTTGTTCACTTCCTCTGGAGACCCAGAACCCTGCCATGTGCTCATTTGGATGGTGAGGACAGCTTCTCAGCCAAGCCAAGCACCTGTGTTTACGACGCCGGAGAGTTCCACACAGGTTATCTTATCCGTGGAACACCACTTGAGCTCTGGCTTGCACTCTCTCCCCTTCACCGCGAAGCATGTGGGACACTTGAAGCCACTGGAGCTGAACTCGTCCACATCCTTCTCCTCGAGGTCCCTCGTTGTGATTTCCCAGGAGTCTGTCAGAGGGCAAGGGGACAAGACAGGAAACCGGCTGACCATTGGTCACAGGCAAAAGAAATGCAGATGCCCAAAGAGCTGCAGCCTCTTGGAATGGTCCTTCCCACTTAGCCTCCCCACTGCTCTGCACCTGCAATTCTCAAGTGACACGTTCTGATCCCTCTAGGTCATACTTCATGGCACATGCTCTCTGATGGGCAAGACACAGCATCTGAAGTGATAATAAACACTACAGAGGGAAATGAATATGTTGGGGAAATGCACAGTTCAGGGAGGGGTTGCCAAGCACAGGGAAAAAGTATTTTGATATTTTGAGTGAAGTCCCAGGGGAGGTTTAGTTAGTTCCAAACACCTGCAGAAAGGATTTGGCCTTGGAGATACAGGGTGCCCTCAGAATGGGTCCCAAATGATAAGGTGGAGTCTGTTCTTCCTGCATCCTCTGCCTCTGGGGAATCCTAACATCTTCTCAAGGGTAAGGCCACAAGTCTGTGTTTTCATTCATGTGTCTCCATGGCTGTCATGGGTTATGACAGGGCTTGGCCACTCTAGAGAGATCTATCCTGGGCAGAGTAGAGAGTGAGATGGGAGCTATGAATGGAGAGTCAGGGACTGGACCAAGGAAGAGCAGGGAGAAAGCCAGTGCTCTCTGCAGAACTCCTCCCAGCCACTGTCCTTGAGAGCGCTACCTCTCCATGCTCGGCTACCCCATGAGCTGAGGCAGGAAAAACATGAGGGGTATGCCCACCAGAGCGTCCACACTCTCTCCTGACCTAGCCTGGGCAGCAAGAGTCCTGGAATTTCACCTTTACAAAGAGTGATGACTGACTTCACAGCTCATGAGGGAATGGGTCAGTTGGCCATGAGGACTGGTGATGCTCTCCTCGGGAAGACAGAGGTCCACAGGGAGAGGACATGGGGTGGGCAGCAGATGGGAATACTTCAGAGCTTTGTTTCCTAGCAAGGAGCTATGGCAAGCATGAAAACTTGCTTTCTTTTTTCTTTTTTGCATACAGGAGGCAAAACATTTTAATATTTTTTGGCTTAACATGTGCTTTTCAGTTACTGTCCCACATTGCCCTGCCCCAGCTAAGGATGGGGTCAATACTTCTCTGTTTGGGGTATAAGCAGGATCAGCAGAGGCCTTAGATGCCTGAACACTTCCCAAAGCACTGAAACCCTCAGATACCTAGGGTGAGCCAACCCTTGTCTCCCTCCAGAGTATGGATAGAACCCAGTCCAAAACAATTAAAAACAAAAAAGACAAAGAGAAAAAGAGAAATAACTTATAAAAGCACAAAAGCTTAACACCCAAAGAACTAAAAATTTGAGAAAAAAAAATCTCAAAAAGAATACCAATCGTTAGCTTTAAAGATACTTCCTAAAATTTCAAAACATGGAAATGTCTCTTCCCTCTTTCTCTTTTCGGACTCTCATTCCCACCCTATTACGTCTAATGTGACTATTTTGATTAAAACCAAAATCAAATCTAATGAACGCGCGTCTCCTGGGAATGCTGCAGGCCCGCGCAGCTAGAACCTATGGAGTGCAAAGACGAGCTGGGCAACACCACAGGCAGCGGTGTCTAAGTCTGTGTGTTCACTGGGGCCACTTCTTAGGGGAGGAGGCTCAGGCTGGGTAATATAGACTCTGCCCAAAAACAAACTGACAAACGAGCGGACTAACAGACAGAGAAACAAACCCCAAACACCAAAGGCCAGCAAGCCCTTAGCATTGCTTTTCGGGGGAGGAGTGGATATAGAATTGGTCTACCGTAGGTACCAACTGCTGGGGCCAGCAGCACTTATGTGTTTCCTGCCCTGTAACCATGCCCACATCAGCTCTCTTACTGCAGCTGTCTGTGAGGTTAGTGACTGGAAATGACTGTATCCCCAGGGGGAGGCTGTTCTATGAAGCGGGAGTGAGAAGGGGGGGCACAGCCACAGACAGAGGTGGGATTAAAGGCAGGGCCAGGAGATGCTCCAAGGATACACTTTTGATGGGGGGGGGGCAGGGTGCAGAACACTCGCTGTAAAATTCTGCCCTGGAAGCAGACAATAAGCCAGTGCAGGTTCTTGAGTGAGTAGACCATCCCTGGAAAAGCACACAGAAAGGACAGCAGCACCATCACCTGGAGCTGACCTGGGGCACAGAGAGGCCTTTTAGCTATCGGCATCTATTAGTTATTTTAAAAGCTATAAACACAAATAATTAAAAATAGGAGAAAGGTGAATACGGGCTATCAACTTCTGCTCTTGGTGGGGAAGCCTATCTGGGCTGGAGGGATGGCTCAGTGGTTAAGAGCACCCTCTGTTCTTACAGAGGACCCTTGGTTTGACTCCCAGCACCCACACTGTGTCTTATGATCATCGGTAACTCTGATTCATGGGAGTCTTACACCCTCTTCTAGCCTTGCACGCATGTGGTATGCAGACATACATGCAGTCAGAACACCTACGCACATTTAAAAAGGTCTAACATAGCCAATATTCAAGCAAACATCACTGTGAACCACATGTACAAAGCCAGCTCTGAGAACACACCTAGCTGCCTCCCCACCCACCCCTGTGAAGTGGGGAATAAGCATCATTATTCCCCATCTCCTTGAAGCTGCCCACATGACCCTTTTCTGCCCCTCCAGTGACAGCAGATGGATGCTGGCTCTCAGAGCAGTGTCTGACCTGGACACAGAATCATTAAGTGTGTTGTGCAGACTGATTGGTGGCAGTTTCTCTGTTCCCTCAACCAAACGCCCATGTCACACCGCCTTAAGCCAATTATTATATTAAAAGCTTGCTTCCTTTTGAAGTTCAGGTTTTGGTTTGAGCTGTTAAGATGCTGAGTATGTAGGCACCACTCTGGGTTCTTTGTACAATAAAAGACAATGATCTTTGTGCCTCTTGTGTAGAGGATTCTTGATTGGAAACGCTCAGTGAGGATGGCCTCTGGCCATGGCTGAGGCAAGACATGACAAAGGGGAAAGGAAAAGAGGATCTGAGGGGGTACCAGGATAAAAACCTGCACATTTTATCTCCTAGGCCTCTTCTTCCCCTAATAAACAAAACAAGTGACTTCCACAACCTGCTCATAGGAAGCAGGAGGGGAGAAAGATAAAGAGATGGACATTACTCACAACAGCTATATTATGGGATCAACCTAGATGTTCAACAACAGAATGGGTTTAAAAATGTGGACTTTTTCACCATGAAGAAGTTACATTATTTATAGGAAAATGGACGTAAGTGGAGTTACCAGATGAAAGGAATTAAGTCAGTCTCAGAACGACAAATGTCATGTTCCTTTTGTATGTGGTTCCTGTATCTTATATAGATATATACAATCATGTTTGTACTTAATGATATGAAAGAACTGAAACTGTCTGAAAGAATTAAGACAAGTGATGGGAGAGGAAGAGTGATAAAATACACCCCAAATGTAAGTGTATATGAAAATGTCCTTATATAGAAGGATGATGAATATATGCAATGTATACATGTGTGAAAATGTTCTTATATAGCACAGAAGTATGATGTATATAATGTATACATGTATAAAAATATCCTATATAACACAGAAGTGCAATAAATATAAACAATGTATATGTGTATGAAAATGTCCTTAAATGGTATAGAAGCATGATGAATATATATAATGTATGTGTGCATGAAAATGTCCTTATATAACATAGAAGTACGATGAATAGACATTGTTGGGGACAAGCAAAAGAAACTTACTCTAAGTCCTTCCATTTCGTTTTCAGATTCCATTTAATCACAGGGAGAAACGAAGTTCAGCGTCCCATCAGCATCCCAAGCCCTAGGGGAGCTGGGGACTTCCCAATAGCTGAACAGCTTCTGTTGTAAGGACACAGTTGAGTCCAGATACCTCAGGGGCAATTCCTCCATCTTGCTGGAAGGGTCAAACTAAGTTCATGTTCCCAGGCCCAGGAATCTACTACTAACCTGATTGATGGCAACTCCCTTGCTCAACCCCTTATGTCAAAATATGACTGGAAAATGCTATAGCTCCTCCTGTTCCCTCCTGCTTTATGTTTTCATCCTTTAAATGTCCCTTCAAGGTCGCAGTTCAGCTCCCTAGTCTGTTATGCGGCCCTGACTGATCAGTAGTGACTTGGTGACAATAAATTTTTGTCATCTCCATTGACGTGGGGTTGAGTTATGTTGGATTTCAGCGGGCCCCAGAACAGCACAAGGACAATTTAAAAGCGGGAAGAGCTAGAATTTTACATACAGCTGGAATAGTCATTTTGAAGCTGCTTTTGCTAAAAGTGACAACCCTTTATGAGAGCTCATAAGGAAATGTAACACAGGGTGGAAACCTGGGATCTCTGCCTTCAACTTCTGTCTGTTTCCTTTATGTCAGCTGAAGGCAGAGAGATAAGTCATTGTCCTTAATGCTTCCTGGGTCCCTCTTGATTCCCACAAAGCAAAACTGTAGGACCAGCACAGATGAGGTGATTACCAGAAAGGCAAGACTGCAGAGGTGGTCAGCATGTAGGAACCACACTGGTCACCTCAAGGAGGCCAGCTTTGGGCCACCTTGCAGAACCAGAACTGAGACAATGAAGGACCATGTCACATTTTGATCAGGACTGTTGACCTTTGCAGACTTCAAGTCCCACTCGTCCCCCGTTCTTCCTCTCTCGAAATGTAAAGTCGGCACTGTCTGGGAAGAAGGACTTGAGGAAACTGGATCCCTTTGTTTATTCCTCTCCCACCTTGGCTGCATCAAAACTTTTGCCTTTTGCTATTGTTCTTTTCCTTGGAGGTCTGGGGCAGGTGGCTGAGACCACTGGGACTGTGGGAGAGGCAGGCTTTGCCCTAAACCTCTGCTAACAAAATCATGCTGGCCTCCTTTTCAGAGAGCTCCTCCCTTCCTAAATTGACTCTTTATACACTCTTCCTGTGATGATGGGTCTGTTAGTGTGAGTGGAAGGAAGGTGTGGGTGGCGCCTGCATGTCCAGTCACCTCCCCCTTTACCTGCTAAAGAAACAAGAACTTACATACTGTGGGAGAAAAATGAAAATTATGAGGGTGCTCTTGAGCCCTCACCACTGAATTAGTGGGCTGAGGGATTGTGTGGTTAGCTTGGGAGGCTGTGCCAGCAGGCGGAAAATGAATATTCAAATGTTGAGGCAGGGTTTTGGTGTCTCATGTGACTTGTGACTTGATGCCTTGACTTGACTAGAGGCAAGGGAATGAGGGAAGGACGGACACACAGACACACATATACAGAAGAGCTGGGGTCAGGTGGGCTATGTGGACTCTGATGGAGCCACACCAACTACACAGCAGCCCAGAAGCTCAACCTGTCAATAAGAGGGCTCTGTAGGGGAGCAGTCTGTAGAGGAGGAGGAAGCTACACACTGTCAACATCTGCACTGAAACCCATGCCTTCCCTCTGAGCCTGACCCAGTGGGATCGGGAAGGAAGACTTTGCCAATTTCCCATGGGTCTGAGGCACTGGTTCTTGGCATGACCACACCCATGTCAACAATACACATTCACTCAGGACTTCATGCTCTTTACAAAGCTGCTCAAGGCTACCTCAGTTCCCCACAAGGAGTTAGGGTGGCTCAGTGATTGTCTGACATACATGAGGCCCTAGGTTCAACTCACACATGAGAGAGAGACAGAGACAGAGACAGAGACTGAGAGACACACAGAAATGAAACTTGCTTTAAAAATAAATATGGTTCATACCTGTGTGAGGCAGGGGGATTTCTCTAGGACTGAGACCAGCCTGGATTACAGGAGACCGTGAGTGTCTCAACACTAACAACAACACCACCATCACAAATGACCACGGTGCACTAACCACATGACCAGGCCTCAAAGCCAAATCCAGAGCCTCTTGTAGCACAAGGGTAGCTGTTGCTTACATGGAGCAGCCAGCTCTCAGGGAAAACTGGAAACAGGCAGAAGCCCTGCACCTTACACCACCGAACACTTCACCTTCTGTCAACACGCAGTCCCTTTCAGGAAACAACTCCCAGACCTTGTCTGAGCTCATGCATTCCTCACAATCCCCATGGGGCTGAAATCACGTCCCTAACTCTCTAGAAGGGACATAGGAACAGAGAGACTCAGCCTTCTCCGGAAGCCAGGCGGTCAGGCCCAGGCCATAACACTGCCGTGTAGATTGCACCCGATCTGCAGACAGAAACCATGGTTCACTGCAGGTGCCAGGCAGAGCATAGTGCAAAGGAAGGTGGTCCTGAAGGGGCAAAGCTTTCGGATTGTGAGGAGAACCCGGCTGTTGGGAATGGCAAAAGCAGTGATGTGGGATTATAAACTGGAGTGGGATAGAGAATGCAAAAGAGAATTCAGGGGGTATAGAAATGCAAGCTGGGATGGACTGGGCGTACATACAGGATGGCTCCATCCCACCCTCACCTGTAGAGAAGGGCATGAAGGCGAGGCTACAGGCCAAGAGAAGCCTGCTCGGGACGGCAGGGTGCATGGCCCAGGCTGTTAGGTCCCGTCTCTGTGGAAAGAGCATGGTCAGGTGGAGTTCACACAAGGCAACATGGCCGGGTCACCTCGACTCAACCCCTCCTCCATGTAGGCAACACTGTCACCCAGTCCGAAGCTCCTCACAACTCGAACGAGGGCTTTAAATGTCCTAAACTGGACATAGAGAGCAAGCGCATGGGCTCAGCAGCTGAGGGGGCCAGGCTGACAGCCTTGCTCTGGGGGCACCTTGGACAAAACACCACCTAGACTTGTGCGGCCTGCAGGGAACTCTGGCCCGTTTCTCTCCTTTTTACATGGCTAAACTGAAATGGGAAGTTGGGAGCGGTTTAAGAGGTGCCCATGCCCTCCGGAGGAACTGGGAAGGTGGGGTGGCCAGGGTAAAACCAAGAACCGGTACCGGGTGCTGGAATCCGAGGCGCTGCTCTTCCTAAAGTAGGCCCAACTGCGTTGCGCATGCGTAGGACACAGGGCCTCCAGGTTGTCAGCCTGTTCTCATTGGTCCGCACCTTACACTCTTCCCGCCTTCTTGGAGCCTTGGCCAATGAGATCCCAGTGCCTCAAGCTCCAAGTGACCAGAGATGCCTTGGCAGGGGATTTCAGCAGTTCTGAAAAACGAGGGGCCTGGAGAATTGGGGCTTCTGTTTTCCCCACCCAACTCCATTAAAGATGTCTACTTGTGGCTGGTTGCCTTCCCTACTTTCTTGAAGACCTTCCGCTGAGAAGTACCCAGGTACTTTTAACTGATACCCCCAATAATGCGTGAAGAGCAGCAATTTTTCATTTCAGGGTATTTTCTAAGGTCACCCTGTCTGGAGGGAGGGGCGGTATTTTGTGCAGGCACGTCACGTGACCGCCAGACCCAAGCATGGTGCTTGGCTGTGAACATGTTGTTAGTGTGTTAACTGGATGACAGACCCTAAAGGTACGGGAATTCCTCCTACTCACTCACCGACCCCATCATCGAGGCCTTGCTCTTCCATCAGCTATAGAAACCTCATGTAGTTTCTTGAAGCAACCATCAGTGGATGAATGGATAGAGAAAAGGTGTCATGTATACACAATGGGACATTATTTAGCCAAAACAAAGGAGAAAGTCTTGTACTGTGCTGTGACATATGAGAGTAATAAAACTGTCAGAAACAGTAGGACGTCCAGGCGTTGACCAATCACAGAAGGGAAGCCTTCCCCCCTGCCCCTGCAGTGAGAGTTCTGCTATCAGGAAGTGGTAGGGAGAAAGCTGGGGAGGAAGCTTGAATTCACAACACCTCTGGAGCATTTTGTGGGTGAGCGGGTGTGTGCTGAGGGAGGGGGTCAGGGGAAGTCTGCCTGACCTGTAAATATGTATGGATAACTTTGGAGCTAGGTGATGAATCAAGCCCTGGCCTTCAATCGGGGACAGGGTGTGGGAAGAGAAGGGTCCAGCCTCAGGCTTTAAAAATCTTTATCCCTTAATGGAGAAAGATTCCCGGAAAAGGAAGAGTCAGGGACATGGACTCATCCCCAAGGCAGGGACAAATTCCAAGAAGCTGGACCAGTGCTCATGAGATCAGGTTAAGGAAATGGTCTTTGCAATTTTCTATTTATCCAGTATTTATTATTAATCACATCTTCTGGGCTCCCTCCTAGAAGCTGACAATGTGGCATTAAAGAAGTGAGTCCTCTGCCATCTGGGTTTGCACAAACTAATTGGGAAAAAGAAACCTCTCAAATTCACAAATTGGGTGAGGGGAAGATGGCAGGGTGAGAGCCAGAAAGCCGTTGTGGATGGGCTAAGCGCTGCAGATGTCTCTGATGCTTCAGGCAGTTGCTAAGCAAGGGAAGGAGAAGCTACCTGAAAACATCAGGTACAGTTCCGGCCATGGAGGACTCCGCTGAGGGACTGTGTTGAGAGTTCTCAGTCAGGACATCATGCTTGAGGACAGGATGCTGATAGAGAAGACAGAGGAGATAGCCGGGGATGAAGGAGTCGAGTGGACATATCTCTTTGCCTTAGCCTTTAGTGCGTGTGATGATGCTAAGAGCTGAGGTGCTTGGTCTCTTCGTCCTCTCAGGTCTCACGCACTCCTACTGACCCCACACCTTCCCATTGCTTTCTTCATTGCCCCTGTTACTTCCTTGTTCCTGAGGCTGTAAATGACAGGGTTAAGCATGGGCGTGAGAACAGTGTAGAAGACGGACACTACATCATCTTGTCCTGGAGAGTGATAGGAAGCAGGTAGCATGTAAGTATAGACAAGGGGCCCGTAGAAGAGATTGACAACTGTCAGGTGGGAGGAGCACGTGGCCAGGGCCTTCTGACGCCCCTCTGCAGAACGCATCCGGAGCACAGTGGCCAGGATGAGGGCATAGGAGGCGGTGATAAAGGTAATGGGCACCAGGAGGACCACCACACCCGTCACAAATAGCACCTGCTTATAGGCTTCCGTGTCGGCGCATGCCAGCATCAGCAGCGAGGGCACCTCACAGAAGAAGTGGGAGATCTTCCGAGAGCCACAGTAGGGGAACTGAAGGGTCAGGGAAGTCTGAATGGAGGCATTGAGGGACCCTCCCAGCCAGGAGGCCACAACCATGAGCAGGCACACCTGGCGGTTCATGAGCGCCGGGTAGCGCAGAGGGTTACAGATGGCCAGATAGCGGTCATAAGCCATGAGGGCCAGCAGGAGGCACTCTGCAGCCCCCAGGAACATGAAGAAAAACATCTGTGCCCCGCAGCCCCCAAAGGAGATGCTTGTCCAACCAAAGAGAACGCCTGCTATCATCTTGGGGACAGTGACTGACGTAAAGAAGATGTCCAGAAAGGACAGCTGGCTGAGGAGGAAGTACATGGGTGTGTGGAGTCGGGTGTCCACCCAGATCAGAAGGACCATGGCTGTGTTGCCAGCCACGGCAAGGATGTAGACAAAGACCACCATGCTGAACAGAAACAGGTGTGTCCGGCTGTTGTTAAAAAGGCTGGTCAGGACGAAGCCAGTTGTGGAACGGTTCAAGTGCTCACTGCCCATTTCCTGCTGCTGAGCTGCGCTGTGGGGGAGAAAGAGCCAGTTCCTCAGTGGCAGAAGGAGGGAGAAGGGTTGAGGTGAGAAGATAAGAGTCAGGAGTCGGAGGTCCACTCTAAAGCCCGTCTCGTGAGCAGAGCACAGAAGAGCACCCGCTAAAACCAACAATTGCAGACAGCACTAAGTCATAGTGGATGATGCCTCTCAGGGCTAATTCCTAACAGTTTTCTCGCCTGCACCCACTCTAAATTCTACAGCCCATAGTTTTCTAGTATTAGGGGTTGCTTTCTGGGACATCTGTCTTCTGTGATGATCCTTAGGTGAGATTCTGGGCAGCTAGAAATGATGCCTGTACCCAGAGCTAGCCCAAATTGTTTGAACCACGCCTACACCACTGCTTACCCATCTTGCTTATTCATTCTTAGAGAAAGAACAAAAACAAAGGAAACCCAGGAAGAGTCAATGGGGCTGTAGTGCAGTTGGTCGAGTGCTTGCCTAGGATGCACAAGTCCTAGGCTTGGTCCTCAGCAGTGCACACGGTGGTGTGTACCTGCAATCCCAGCAACTGGGAGGTGGAGACATGAGGATCAGAACTTCAAGGCCATTTTTGTTTACATAATAAGTTTGAGGCCAGCCTAGGATTCACGAGAACGTGTATTAAACCAAAAATAACAACAAACCAAGAAGGGTTTGTCTATACTTTCTGCTACCTTCTTCTGACTCCTGATCAACCATGGTACTTTCCGATATGGCCCCATGTGATATACACCTTTTCCCCTTTCCTAGGAACTGTGAGTATTAAACCATTTTGTCAATGGTCTCCTGATCTGTTGTCCTTGTATTAAAATAAAAATGAAGTTTCAGGTGCGTTTAAGGCTTTCTCATAAAGGGAACGAGAAGTTCTGGCATTTTGTAAGCACAGCTTGCTTTATGTCTCAAACATCTTAGATTTTGTGCCTGGAAGGAACCTGACCTACTATCTTCATTTCACTGGCGAGCAGTATGAAACATGGGCAACAAGCTTGGCCTTTCCGCTGCAGCTGGGATCTTCACAGATCTTCTGGAGTGGGCTTTCCTGGCCCCAGCACCACTGGCATCTGTGGCTGGGTAATTCTTTGCAGTCAGAGATGCCCTGAGTGTTGTGGAACACTGCACCACACCTTACTCCACTCTCTAGATGCCAGTGGGAATCCTGTCTAGCTGTGACAGCCACAAGGCTCTCAAGTCTTCATGGATTGCCTCCTGCAGGTGTAGCCACCCCCCAGGAATCTCTACAGGGAAGCCTTTCCCTTCCCTCCTCTCCACCGAGGCAAATTAAAAAGCCTAGAGCTCACACAAGGCAGTGTTGTTGCTCTGCCCTGGCTGAATGTCCTTTTCAGATTCCACCTAGTTTAAAGCATTGTGATTAAGTATGTTGACAAGTTGCTAGTTTCCTGACCAAGCTCCACTGATTCCCCGCTATGTAACTTGTGCAGGATACTTAGCTAGCCCCAGACCCCTCCTCTCAAACAGTGAGAGCCTTAAGAGGTGAACACCTGGGAGCATCTGCAGGAGGCCTGACCCCTCTGAGCATCAGCTGGCATCCATATTGTTGCTTTCCGCATAGCTTACACATTCTTCTTTGTAAGGTGGAGCCCTTGCGCCCACTTCCCAGGGTTACTGTTGAGTATAGAATAAGGGAAACAAGGAGGGTTTCCCTTCCCCAGAGCAGGCATGGGAGGGGCTCCACACAGCAACTTGATTTTGCCTCATAGCTGCATACTTCTCTGCAAAGGGTTTGTCGCTTCTCCCACGCGTAGATTCCCTACGTCTGTTGAAACAGGGGTGGAGATACTATACTATACTATATCATACCAGACTACAGAATATCTGAAGTGAAGAACTATGCCTTTCTTTCTCTCATATTTCTTAATCAAATTTGGGTCAATGCTGGGGGACCATAGGAAGATGTGTAGAGTAGATGGGAAAACACGTTTACTCACAGAGGCTCCGCCATCTCTGTTTCTACCTCTTGTCATGGTCGTGTGAGGCCAACATCCCTTTCGGAGATGAGCACTCCTGCTTGACCCAGGCAATGCTCTCTCCTTTGTTCCAACATGGGTTTCTTCCCCTGGTGGCATTTTAGAGTTGATGTACACATATGAACTTCAGTGTATGTAACAGGTGCCTGCCTATGTGTGCACTACATGCTTATCTTTATGAGTCTGCCTGCCTGCCTGTCTGTCTCTGTCTCTCTGTGTGTATGAGAGAGAGAAAGAGACAGAGAAAGAGAGAGAGAGCACACAGTTACTCAAAGGAATTCTTTTTCTTTCATACTGTTTCAGAATAGATGAGGGTTTCTGCTCTTGTCTCTTCCAGCATGAGGAGAGCAGAACTAGTAGACATCAGACTACTAGAATTAATCAAGGGATTTATAGGTGTGACCCATATGTTTGCTGTTATAGGCTGCATCTTGCCCAAGGGTTTGTCTTGGTTGTTTTGACTCCTGTCATTTTTCTGGCTGATTTTATATCTTATTTAAACCCATGGTTGGACTGATACTTCACCCCCCCAACTCATAAGGTATAGCCTTAATATATATCTATATCTGTATCTCTATATATGTCAGGTATCTGGCATTAGGAAAGAGCAATGTTAGAAAAGCCTGCTGACTCACAGAGATACAAGTACTGAGACTCTGATAGAGAAGAGAACTGCCTTCCTCTCTACAACTTACCTCACACTGTTCCAGTCTGCACTGTCCATCAGGAGCCTTCCTCTCTTGTTGATGTCTTTCCTTCTTCCATCTTCTCTCAGAGCTGCAGGCCAAGGGTCAGAGACCAAAGTGCCTTTCTTGGGACGTCTGCATGGAGAGCCATGAAAGCTGAGGGTGAAACTTTTTCCCTTCACTCAAGGTACGTCTTAGGAATTCTCCCATCCCTCAGACTCCCTTCTCTGCACAGTATATTCTATTGACCTTTGCCGCAAGGACAGTATGGTGGTTATTGCCAGCACACCCGCACCCTCCTGACTGCCACTGTTAGAAAGCTTTCATGATGCTCCACTTTCAGGATGTCAATTCTGCAGTCCTGTGCAGTGTGCATCATTTTCCCGTGCAACTTGGACTTACAGGACAAGCTTGCTTTGAGGCTTTGAACTGCTTCCTCCCAAGTCTGTAAGTCAGAGATGAAGTAAAGGGACTTAGAAAGCTCTGTCGATCTTCATGGTGAAATGATCTTCACAGTTCCACAACTCCCAAGGCTTGTGCTGCACTCCTAAAAGCAGCCGTTTAACTAGGCTGGGGGCGTAGCTTGGCCTTTGGAGGGTTTAAAATATTTCTGAGCACAAACAAATCTACTGAGTTAGGGCTTTACTAAACAGAGGCGATGGGTACTCCCACTGGCAGAAGCCACAGGGGTAGACCGGGTATGGGCTCCAGATAAAGAACCATCATCATGTGTTTGCTGAGAAAACCCTCAGGTTCCAGCTCGGACCTGGCAAGCGATAAAGTGGGTAGATCTCAGATGTCTATCTCAGCACCAAGTAAGCCACTGAGAGACTCATAAGAACCATTGCTCTAGGCAGATGTTCACAACCGGAGGTTACTTGCTCCTCAGGGAACTTTAGTCCATGTCTGAAGACCTATTTGGTGGTCATGATGAGGAAGTGGGGGTGCTGTGGACATCAAGTGGGGAGAAGCCAGGTATAGTGCCCAACAATCTCCACGACAGGACAGGCTCTCACCAAAGATAGTTAGCTAGCCAGACACACGATGGTGTGAGGCTCAGAAACACGACCTCAGTTTGAGGCTGAGAAAGTCCACTACTGCTCTGCCCTGTCCCAAACATATGTGAGAGTGTTTCCAACCCCTTTCCTGCTGAATTAGTGTGTGGAGGGGTAGTGTGAATGGGTAAGATCACCACAGATTATCAGAGGAGGAAAGGTGAAACGTCAGCTGGAAGAGTCATGTGTGCATGTTTATGTGTAGGGTGCATGTTTGTGGGCACATGTACATGTGTGTGATCATGTGTGTGGAGATCACAGGACAGCGTTGGGTGTCAAAAAGAACTATGTAACTTGTTTTTTGAGTCAGGGCCTCTCATTGTCCTGGAGCTCATTAAGTAGGCTAGGCTGGCTGTTATCTCTCCTCCCCCCCTCCAGTACTGGGGTAAAGGCATACCACCATGCCTGGATTTTTATGTGGGTTCTGGGGATCAAACTCAGGGTCTCAAGCTTGCAAGACAAGTATTTTACTGACTGAGCTATCTCCAGAGCCCAGGAGAAACTTTCAAAATTACGCCAATTCTCATCAGTTGTAGCATCCAGACACTCTCATGCCAGGCTTCTGGGGATATAAACAGAGTCAGCTCTGAGCAAGTAAACACTCAGCAGAAACAGCTAACTGATCCGATGAGTATTTGAGTATGAGAGACACACACCAAACAGGCAGGACCTTTCACCCTGCAGAGCACAGGGGTTTGCTAGGATCCTCTGAGTACAAGGTCAGCCTCAACCAGAAAGCAGTAACTGCTATAGGGTCCCTGGCTACTGGTCAGGCAGACACTTGGCCTACAGAAAGAATGTCTACAATTCTTACTTTACTGTTCTACAGACCATCAAGGCCATGATGGGAGTCACTAGTTTCTGAGACATTTTGTCACTGGTTGGAGCAGCCCTAGGGAGGAGAAGTCACTTCCTCTGTGCTCATGGTAACACTGGGTGTTTCCAGGCCCCATCTGCTCTCTGGATGCAGATGGCTGTACTAGCTTTCCTTGTCTGCCTTCTGTGAGCCAGGACCACACTCAGACTCTTTCACAGCTCTAGATAGCTGGGACTCTGAGATGGCAGAGTGGTGAGTTCTAGTGCATATTGGCTAAAAGCCAGGTCTTACTCTGACATTTGCTCTCCAAAACCTCACATCTCCAGAATTAGTGAATGACAGTCTATCTGACAATCCTTTAAGAGACACCAATGAGCAGACTTAGCTTAACTCCATGACATATAATTTACGGACACTGATCTAGCTAAACCTAGGTGGAAATATCTAAAGAAATGGAATATATATATAGAAAGAGTCACATACAGGATGAGGAAAACCAGGTTTGTGGTTCTCAGCTTTTCTGTGCCCCAAATCAGTACCGGAACAGGAGGAGGCTCAGGGCCAATGAGCAGAGGCAGCTGGGCTTCCCAGAAGCAGGACACCCCAGCAGAGAGGGCTGTTTGTGTTTAAAACAGCAGATGAAGGAAGATCTGGGTTCTCTACCCCCCCCCCCAGCCAGTGCTGAGGGTAAGCTGCTCCTCACCTGTGCACAGATCTAAGGCCTATCCCTGGGCTGGGGGAGTCTTCCAAATCGGAAAGCCAGAGACCCTCCCTTCTGGGTCCCGATTGTTCTCTGACATTTTCTGAGCAGGAAACCCAGTGGTTACACAGAGGAAACAAGCTAGATCATGAGGAGTTGAAAATAAGGGCTCATCTCAAAATTTGCCACAAAGCTCTTCAATTCTAGAGAAGTGAAGAGTACTCTAAGAAAACACACACACACACACTCATACACACACACTTCACTCAGCTGAAGGACCTGTAGGGGCACCAGGGCCCCCAGGCCATTGTTCTACATCACATATATATTCATAAAGTGCTTAGGAAATCTTGGTTGCATGAAAACAGATCAACAGGGCATCAGCTTGGTGTCTGGGGGATACTGCTCACCAGTGAGCAATTAGAGACATGCAAGGGCTCCTTTCCTCCCCTGCCCCCATCTCCCTCCCTCTCCCATTCTTTTCTTATATTAGCTAAAGTTAGTTACAAGTATGTATGTATTATGTATTTTGGTTTTTTGAGACAGGGTTTCTCTGTGTAGCCCTGGCTGTCCTGGAACTCACTCTGTAGACTGTAAACCAGACTGACCTCGAACTCAGAGGATCCACCTGCCTCTATCTCCCAAGTGCTAGGACTGAAGGCATGCAATAACCATGCCCAGCTTCAGCTATAAGTTTTAAAAAGTCTTATTGTTTTTATTTCCCAACTTCAAATAAGTTAGAATGGGAAAGGAGCTAATATTTCTTTACTTCCTATTTTGTGTTAGATATGTACGACCTTATCTCACTTATACAATGTGTCAGAGGGGGAGATCAACCATTGTTTTAAACATGAAAACACAAGCAGGGTTAACTAGTTTGGTGCCCAGGTCACCTGCACAAGCAATCTGGGACGTGGGCACAGGTCGTCAGTCAGCACAGAGCCCATTCCCTTCCTGGTCTTCTGCATGGCTAGTGTGTACCCCACCAGCCTTCTGTTTATCTTTGGCACTTGGGCTATCACAGGTACACACACAGCCACAATGCGATTGAACCTGTTCGCTCTCACTGTTCCTTCTCCCATCTCTTAATCTCATGTAGTCCAGGCTGGCCTTAACATTTTCTACATAGCCAAAGATGACCCCGACTGCAGGTCTTCTGGCCTCTACCTCCTAATTGCTAGGATTGTAGGCATTCACCATGAATCCCAGTTTTATGTGGCACTGAGGGCTGAACCCAGGGCCTGTCTGGTACATTCTAGGCACACACTCTGCCAACTGAGACACAGTTCTCATATGTGACCTCATGCTGTGTTTGCCCAATGATACTTATAAAGTACCTGCAAGGCTGGGCTGTACTAGGGAAGAATGGATTACCCAATAGTCATCCTAGTCCGTATGCTCCAGATAAAGTTTGCCGTAAGGTCATGTGACCCAGTTCTCTGCACATGCAGAGTCAAAGCTATCATGGCAGAGTACTCTATGATGCACCCACACTTGCTGAGCTGGTAGAAAGAGTGTCTGGAAGTCCAGCTTGGCTTGCTTTCACATAATTTGTATCCTTTGCTTGGCCCTTCATAGAACAGAGTCAGCTCCTGTGTCCTCTCATTGAACACTCATGGATTTTAAATGTCTTTGCAAGTCTGTCCTCTACCAGACTGGTCTTCTTTGATCAACTCCCCTCCCCATTATGTTCTAAGTTCTTTATGTTTTATGCATGTTGTAGTCATGTGGGTGACGTGGCCACTTCTAAGCTCTCAGACTCCTGTTTCTGTTGTCTTTATTTCCAACCACTCCACTGCATAATGTGGTTGGTTAGTGATGATAGCTGTTGGTCCCTAATTATTTGTACCTAATTATTCGCTTAAAGTTGGATTCATTCCACTTTGGTGCCACCTGGATTCTAGATCTGTGTCTACTGCCCTGTATTAATCACCACTGGAATATTTTTCTATAGGCGAGAACTAAATATTGTTATAGGAAATGTCATTCTGGTATTTTTTTCCTAAATATTGAAATAGGTTTGTTAATATATTATTTTAGAGCTAGGGAAATGGCTCAACTGGTAAAAGATTTATCTTGTAAGCATGAGGACTGAGTGTGGTTTCTAGAGTTTATGTAACAGAGCTGAGCTTGCTGTGTGTCTTTAGTCCTAGCATTGAAGTGGTAGACACAGGGGCTTCTTAGGGCTCCCTGACCAGCCAGCCTAGTCTAGGCAGTGGGTTTTAGGCCAAGGAGGGATTCTGTCTCAAAAAAACCCAAAATGGACAGTGCAGGCTTAGCGTTTTCACCAAACCTACTTTATTTAGGGTTCTTATGCACCTTTATTTCCCTTCCAACCCCCGAAACCTTAGGTAGGAGATTAATGGGAAACAGGGCTGTAGTTCTCTTTTGTCTACTTCCTGCTGATCAGGGTCAATGGGTCGTTACGGGATTACCAGACACAGTTGTCAGGATACCAGCAGTCCAGACCAAAGGCCAACATGGAGTAACGACACGAGGTCAGTGAAAGCTGCAAGACCAAGTTGGATTGTCTGGAGCAGTTCTCTGGAACATTTCTCTCTGGGAAGTCAAGTGTCAAAGCATGAAGATCAGCACAGAGATGTTGATCCAAAAAGAGGTGTCTTGTTCTGCCTTGGCCTCTATATATGTCTTCTCCTCAAAGTCCACCCACGGATGTGAGGGATCACAGCAAAACATCACATGCCCTCTCACAAACAAACCAGGGCAAAGCATCACATGCCCAGCTTGCCTGAAAACATCACATGACAAAATTCAGTCTTCAAAGAAACCTGAAATTTTCATTTCAGTACAGAACCTAAGGGATGATATCTGAAGTTGACCCTTGGCCCATGAATGTGTAAACATTGTATATATGTATACATAAGGACACACACATGAAGTATACATGCACATACACATGTACAAACACATACAAAAGGAGAATGTGATATTTTAAAATTAGTGTTTTAAACCTCTAGACAGTTCTGTTGTTCTTACTCAGCACAACAATATAAATAGCTACCATTCTTCATACTCTTGGCATGTCAGATGTGGATGTAGGAATTTTCATCCTCACATGAGTACCATGAAACATGAATCAGGCGGCTGGGACAATGAATGAGGGTGACAGAGTCAAATGCTCATAGCTTCCGTATAGCTTAGACCATCATAGTAGAAGATGAAAAAGTGAACACTGCCAAGCTACAGAGAAGTAGGTACATGCGTGTTCTACCCCATAGAGTGACAGCCATCATTAACAGTGACTATGCTTACAATACGTAGTGAAATAGAAGGATGGTGAAAATGATAAAAGTGTAATGTGTATTGTTAAACCTTATTAGAATTACAGTGTTAAGAACTATGTTTTTCACATATGGAAAATGGGGGAAATTTGAACTCTGAGATGGTCAATAATTAGTATTTTTACCCTTTTCCTTACTACAATTACTATACTATATAAGTTATACTAATAAATGGAGGGATGTTAAGCTGACAGTTTTCACTCACTCAGTTATAAGTCAAATTCAAATGTCTGAGTGTTTAGTCAGACTTAACCGTGGCTGTAATTTACCAGGAAGTGTGTTTGCTTTATGTTATCTCTAAGGAGTCAAGAAATTGGAGCTAGCTTTGGTACTCCCCTATGTTGGCTGGCAACAGTGGAGATAATTATTTTTGTTTATTGGTATGAAGTCATTCATCAGATTTGAATTAAGGGTGGGGAGGACCAAATCCCAGCAGGATAAAGAACCACCATGGTGGTTCAGGACACTCCTCCAAGGACCCCATCACTCTTCTGACACTCCCTGCTCGTGGTGTGGAGCAATGCCTGGTGGGCAGCTCTGACAAGCAGCGACAGTCTGCAGCCTACATACAGAACATCAGACCCTTTCCTAAACACTCTGTTGAGCTCTCAGGGACCCACACCATCAGGGGCCTGAGGGACACCCACAGGGAACTCCCAGGCCTCACAATTAGAAAACTTCCAATGTGTTGATTTTTCCATGTGGATAATTAAGTGATCTTTCACAGACAGCAAGCCTTCTCACCTCAGCCCTCACACCTATGTTTTCCCACCTCAGCTTTTCCACCTTGGCTCTACACCTCAGATTTCCTACCTCAGGCTTAAACGTCAGACCCCACATTTACATTTTTCTACCAGAGCCTTCCCAACTCGTCCCTTCCACCTCAACCTCCTACCTCAGTCTTCCACCTTATTCATCACACCTCAGCCCTCACACCTCAGCCCTCACACCTCAGCCCTCACACCTCAGCCCTCACACCTCAGCCCTCACACCTCAGCCCTCACACCTCAGCCCTCACACCTCAGCCCTCACACCTCAGCCCTCACACTTCAGCCTCTTTCCTCAGCCTTCAGTCTCATCCCTCCTACCTCAACCTCCCACCTCAGCCTTTCACCTCAGCCCTCACACCTCAGCCCTCACACAGCCCCTACTTTGTCTTTGGAAAGTTTTATTTCTGGCCATCTGCTCCTCTGTGGAGTGGTCTGCCTCACAGCTGCTATGTGACGCTCATACCTCTTTTCTTTCTGTTGGTACTCCTGAACAACTGAAAAGAAAACTTATATACTATATATACATATATATATATCTTATATATATAATATTTTATTTAAATTTTTTAATTTAAAATTGACCAATTACAGTCTCCATGCTTATTTGGTAAAATTTTTGCCATAGTTTTAGAATGTAACAATGTCAAATGATTTAATCAAGATAATTATCATATCTGTCAACCCAAATACCACATTCAATTATGAGAATATTTAAAATTTACTCTTAATAAATTTGAAATCTGTGATATTGCTGTATTCACCAGCTTGTGTTATAATATATCCCAAGTGGAAAACCAACCCTTCATTTCTCTTTACTGAGGTGTAGTGCTCATTAACGAATCTTTAAAACATTTCTTTATTCTCTCTCTCTCTCTTTCTTCCATCTCCCCTGCTCTCTCTCTTTCTCTCTCTCCCTCCCCCCTTCTGTGTGTGTGTGCACGTGTGCATATATATGGAGGTTAGGGAACACTTTGTGGGAGTCAATTCTCACCTTCTACCATGTGGGTCCCGGGGACTGAACTCAGAGGCCAAGTTTCGCAACCAGCTCCTTCACCCACCGCCCTTTTCAAACATGACGATTATGACGGTTAATCTTCATTGCCAACTTGATTGGGTTAAGAACTCTAAAGGGTGTTATTGAGGGCTACCTTTGCGTGTGTCTTTGGGCAACTTCAGAGAGGATTAGAAGGGGGCTTGCCCACCCTGGATGTCATCCCAGTGATGAGATGAGGTTCTGGACTGAACAAAAAGGAAGAGAGAAAGCTGGGTAAGCAGTAAGTTGTCCTTTCTCTCCTACACAACACACCTAGCTGTTAGCAAGCAGCTCTATCTCCTCCCACAGGCACCATGCTTTCCCTACCATGATGGACTGTGCCCTCAGACTGAGCTAAACCAAACCTTCCCTTTAAAAAAAAATTTATTTATTATGTATACAGTATTCTGACTGCATGTGTACTTGCACACCAGAAGAGGGCATCAGATCTCATTATAGATAGTTGTGAGCCACCATGTGGTTGCTGGGAATTGAACTCAGGACCTTTGGAAGAGCAGCCAGTATTCTTAACCTCTGAACCATCTCTCCAGCCCCTAAATCTTTCTTTTTTTAAGTTGCATCTTGCCAGATACTTGGTCACAGCCAGAAAAACAAAAATAACCCCACCCCCTAAACAAACAAAAACAAAAACCCAAAACTTCACTAACACAGCATCTAATGCTTGGGACATCTTCTTAGATCCTGGTGCTTAAACAGCAGGACCTTGAAGATGTCCTCCAGTACTTGACCACTGGGTTTGGCTGCTCAGCCTTGGACTTTGTGTGGTCCTCTTCAACATGTTAACCTTCTGCACATGCCAAGGTGCACTGTGAATCAGTCCATTAGGGAATTCTGACTCCTCTTGTCTGGGTTCTCTTCCTCCTGTTTGGGAGACCTTGTTCAGGGTATCAGGAGATGCCATTTCAGCCCTGGGAGGGCAGCAAATGGTCCCTTTACCCCGGTTCTCCTGCTGAGATGAATGACGTGTGATCCCAGAAGGTCAGTGGCTTTGGGCTTACGCACCTCCATCACGAAGCCCTGAAATATTGAAGAGAAGAGCAAGTCTCCCCTTCATTAGATTAACATTCTCCACTTAGAAGTGAGGCTAGCCCAGGGTCATGCTCCCGCTTGAGCTTACTTTGAGAAATGAGACCATTATTCTCTCTATGTGTTCGGTCAGTAATACTTGTTAGCCATTCCTTTGTGGAGAATGCTGATGGGAAAGAGACAAAAATAAGGAAGAAGAACTTGAGAAATTTCCATTTTGGGGACCCTTCAGTAGTAGATCATACTAGCTTCCATTAAACATGTAACGTGTAGTTCACTATATGAAAACAAAGCTGGTCCATGGAATGCTTTTTGTTTGGGGCTACATGGTATAATATAGATCTAGGAGCTCAATACTTTTTCACACTTATTTTATTTAAATTAGCGAGCCTGGCCAGCCATGGTCACAGTTTCTCTGACTCACCATCCCCTATGTAACCATTTCATAAGGATCCAGTCCTCCTTGAAAGACAACACAGTATACCCAGGCAGCTCCCAGCTTCCATCTGCATCACTGATTTCCCATAATGCACCACTCTTCAGATCCAGAGGCATTCTCTCACTACTTTTCTATTACAGAAAGATAAGTGGTTGCTCCTACGATCTCCCTGAGAATATGAGAACATCAGTTACAGAACACATTCTCGTTAGACATTTATTAAGGAATTGACCATAGATGGTGTTGTAGGGTATATGAATGGGTGAGATCCCTATTTTCATGTCCTTTCGCTTATTTGTAGTCTGTAGCATTTAGTTGCCTGCGTGAGCATGATCGGGTGTTATTTACTTAAGTGACTTAGTAGTGGCTTCACCACTGCGGAGTATGACTCCCTCCTTCCCCCCAGCAACCACTGTCTGCCTATAATATTATCTGCTCCTCAAGGAGAGGGGAAGCCTTATACATTCATCCCACTCCAAGATGGGCTGTTGACAGGCTCAGCTTGCAGGCCTGAGATCAGAAAGGCCCTTTCCCTTTGACCCATACTCAATTGTCTAAAACAACCATACCTAGAAATCCATCACCAATGTGTGTGAATGTAAACATTGCCGACAGTGAGGCAGGAGATGGAAGGAGAGCTTGAAAACTCCCTACGTGCTGGTATTGAAGCTGTGTTCCACCAAGCCTGCTCATCTTGTTATTCTTTCTCCATTTTCCACATGAGGTAGCCACTGCCTAGATTGAGAGACATGAGGACTCATACTTGAGTTGTACCTTAAAGCAAATTCTGCCATTGGGCACAGACATGGGAGTGGAAAGTGTGTTTCTTTTTTATAAGTCACTAAGACTGGAGGGTTTGTTTGCTGCGGCACATTAATGAATCAACTCTTAACCGATAAAGACAGGCGACATGGCCTTAGAGAACCACATTAGACTTGGGTCAACCAGAGCCATGGAGGGACCCTCCAGGTCTCTTGCCAACATAAACTATGCCAGTATCTGTATCAATATTATCATCCTGACAAGCCTTGCTGCATTTTCGCAGAGCCTCATCCTCAGCCTCTCACTGTGGGTGAATTTGATGCACCACAGCTGGGTGAGCCTTCTCTAAGCTTCCTCTAAGCTTTCTCTATCAGCTCTTTGTCACTGTTCCAAAGATGGCAAAAAGCTTTTCTCTCTGGAAGAAGGACACATTTTGCCTGTAGGGCCCAGTTATATTTTTTATCCTTTACTCCTGGGGATGCTGAAATCATCCTGTTGTCCCTCATGGTCCATGACTACTGTGTAGCTGTCTGTAACTCCCTAGGATATCCTGTCTTTAAGAACTCTAGGGTTTGTTTAGCTGACCTAGACCAGCAGGTCATTCTTCAGTGACGAGATCTGAAGGGAGAGGATCAAGAGATGAGAAAATAAAAAGGAGAAGTAAGCTGGGGCCAAGAGACCTTACCTAATCTGTGTCTTATACCAAGCAAGCTTATTAAGAAGTATAGCATCTTACATGCACTTTTCAAGGGAAGAGATGGGACAGAATCAGTGGAAAGCTATCATATGATGAGATGAAAGTTATCAGGAAGCTAATTAAGCAGTGTTGAACAAGGGGAATAGAGGATACCTAAACTGCATCACAGGTTGAGCACACAATGATCTTAGCATGGTTACTCCAGTTTCTTCAAGAGGAAAAGCCAACTGTCCAGGAACTGAAACCTTCCCTTCTTTGAGGCCCATGCACCAGCCCCAGATTGGACCTTACCAAGTCTGGCCCTGGGCAAGGGCACAGAACTAGGTTTTCTTTGTCCTTTCATTAGGGCCTCTGAGAAAGCCTCGGATTGGCCTGGCTTGCAGTGTGTGCCAAGGAACATGGAATCCTGGGTTGGGGACACTGTAACTTCTACAACTTTGCATCTCTGTACCACGACGCCAGTTGGCAATCCAAAGAAGCCTACCATTTCTACTGTGATGTGCCAGGGATGGTGAAGGTCTCACACACAGACTCCTCCACCTGTAAGCTGGGGTCGTTGCGAAGGGAAGTTACAGTTCTGATAATCACCCTGGTTTCTTATGCGTTGATCTCTTCAGTGCTCTTTGCATAAATGCCTGAAGGAAGGAGCAGTGTCTTGATAACCCTTTCCTTTCCTCTTTTGCTAGTAAGTCTTCTTAAAAACTGCGCATTCATTTATAAACAGCACTAGTTGCTCTTCCGCTACGGAGAGGGTGCAGGCTGCATCTGTGTAGTAAGCTCCTCACTCTCTGAGGTCAAAGGTGTTGAACACTGATTTTCATGTATGTATCGGCCGTTTGTCCTTTCTGTCCTGAAGAATGTCTACTGATGCATTCATCTCTCTCTGCTTCCGGACTGTGGATGTGATATGAGCAGTTGCCTCAAAGGCCAGCTGCCTCCACTTCCCCACCATGAGAGACTGAACCCTTGAACAATGAGCCAAAATAACGCCCTTCTCACTTAAAAAGTATCTTCCAAGCCTATTTGTAGATTAGATTATTTGGTCTTTTAAGTTTAATTTTTGAGTTCTTTACATATCCTGGGTCTAAACTTCCCATCAGAGGAATGCCTGGAAGGAACTCATCCATTTTGCAGGCTGGGCTGTCTCTGTACCCTGTTGTTTATTTGTCTCTCCGCCAGCTCTTTATTTTGGCGCAATCTCATTCATCAGTTCTCACTATTATTTCCTTGGCTACTGGAGAAGGTCATTGCCAATATCATATTCTGCAGCTTTTGTCTAGGATTTTAAGGGTTCCAGATCTCACACTAAGGTGTTCTGCACACTTAGAGCTGAGTTTTTCACAGGGTGAGAGTTGGGAATCTAGTTTCATTCGTCTGGGTCTGAATATCTAGTTTTCCTAAGAGCTTCCTGAGAGGGTTATCTTCACTCCAGTGCATGCTTTTGGCACGTTTGTGGAGAACCAGATGGCTGTAGTTGGTGAGTTTATTCCGTTTAACTGGTTTAAGTGTCAGCATTTGTGCGACTGGCATGCTGTTTTTGTTCCCATGGCTCTGTGATGCTATAACCGTAAATAGAATATTGGAATATGTCTAGCGTTACTCTTTATGCTCCGGATTTCTTTGGCTATTCAGGACCTTTTGTGTTTCCTTATTAGTTTTAGGATCTTTTTCTGTGAATAATGTCTTTGTATTTTGGTGGGGATTTTGCATTGGACCTCTGGGATGTTTTTTAAAAAGTGAACATTTTCATAATGTTAACCTACCAAATCCATCAACGTAGGTGGTCTTTCCATCTTTTAACATTCTCTACTATTTCTTTCTTCAGTGTCTTTTAGCTTCCTGTGTTGAGGCCCTCAACTTTGCTGGTTGAGCATGTGCCTCAGTGATGCTTTTGAGAACATAGTTGTTTTCCTGATCTCTCTCTCAAAGAGCCCATGTTGCTTTTATATTCTGCTTCTTTGATTTGTTTATTTATTTATTTATTTTTATTTCTTTTTTAATGATTTTATTTTATTTTAATCACAGGTTATGTACTTTGTATCCCAACCGTAGCCCCCTCCTGCATTCCCTCCCTATCACCCCCCCAATCTCTCCCTCATCTCCTCCCTGCCCCTTTCCAAGTCCATGATAGGGAAGAACCTCCTCCCTTTCCATCTAACTCTAGCTTATCAGGTCTCTTCAGGAATGGCTGCAATTTCCTTTTCTGTGGCCTAGCAAGGCTGCTCCTCCCTCGGGCCGGGTGTTGAAGAGCCAGCCATTGAGTTAATGTCCGAAATAGTACCTGTTCCCCTTACTAGGGTACCCACTTGGATACTGAGCTACCATTTGCTACATTCCAGCAGGGATTTTAGGTTATATCCACACATGGTCCTTGGTTGGAGAAACAGTCTCATAAAAGACCCCT
>CM053757.1:44847745-44869168 GCA_028658305.1 Pachyuromys duprasi
ATTACTTTTTATTTTTCCTCTTTTAATTTTTGTGGGGAGATTATCTGTATCCCATATTTTCTTTGGTGTAGTTATTTTCATTGGATTGGAGTTTTCCTTCTAGTATATTCTGTAGGGCTGGGTTGCGGTGTAGATATTGCTTAAATTTAGTTTTGTCATGGAATATTTTGTTTTCTCCATCTATGTTGATTGAAAGCTTTGCTAGGTATAGCAGTCTGGGTTGGCATCTGTGTTCCCTTAAAGACTGCATGACTTCTGCCCAAGCCCTTCTGGCTTTCATAGTTTCTGATGAGAAGTCTGGTGTGATTCTGATTGGTCTACCTTCATAGGTTACTTGACATTTTTCCCTTGCTGCCTTTAATATTTTTTCTTTGTTTTGTAGGTTTAGTGTTTTGACTATGATGTGATATGAGGTATTTCTTTTCTGGTCTAGTCTATTTGGTGTTCTGTAGGCTTCTTGTATGTTTATGGACATCTCTTTCTTCAAGTTAGGAAAATTTTCTTCTATGATTTTCTTAAAAATATTTTCCGGTCCTTGGAGCCTGGAATCTTCTTCTTCATCTATTCCTACTATTCTTAGGTTTCATCTTTTTATGGTGTCCTTGATTTCTTGAATGTTTTGTGTTTGGGACTTTGCTGATATTACTTTTTCTTTGAGTGAGGAAGCCGTTTCAGCAAGTGTATCTTCAGCTCCTCAGATTCTCTCTTCTATCTCTTGTATTCTCTTGGTGATACTTACCTTGTAGTTCTTGATCTTTTCTCTAAGTTCTCCAGTTCCAGGTTTTTCTCTGTTTGTGTTTTCTTTATAGATTCTAATTCTGTTTTCATGCTTTGCACCCTTTCCTTCATCTGATTGAAGGTGGCTCCTATTTTTGTATTTGTTTCCTCTCCGTATGTTTCTAATTGTTCCTCTATGTGGACCATTTAATCTTTTGAATTTCTTTGAGAGCTCTGTTCATTTCCTCTTTTTGTTCTTGTAGTAACTGGATAATCATTGCTTTAAATTCATTTTCCTGTGTTTCTGCTGAATTAAAATATACATTGGTTTTGGGTGTTGCTGTTGGGACAATGGTGTCCTGATTTTTGTTGGGTGCATTCTTACATCGACCTTTGGCCATTGCTTATATATAATATTTACTATTTGTTCCTTGAGTCTGAACTTCAGACTGGAACCATCTTACTCTGGTATCTGTAGAATTCTTCAGGAATATCAGGGAGGTCCAGCGGTTTGAGAGTGTGTGTTGTTGCTTCAGTTGTACCTGAGGGAGAAAAAGCCATTTTCGCAGAATCGTAGGCGTGTGTGTGTGCGTGCGTGCGTGTGTCGTGTGTGTGTGTGTGTGTGTGTGTGTGTGTGTGTGTGTAGGCATGTTCGAGGGTGCACAGATGTGTGTCTTGAAGGGGAGTGCTAGAGTGTGTAGCTGCTTGGTATATATGGGTTGGGAGCAAGTGTAGGAGGGGATGTGGATGCTAGAGCAGTTAGCAGGCACAGATTTTGGGCTGAAAGCGCCTGCACAGGTTTCCTGAATATCCTGTGGTCTACAGTATGTGGCCGGGTCAGCAGGCTGGACTTTGAAGTCTGTGGCTGACTGCAGGCGGGACATGTACTCTGTTGTGGGCTCTGGGATCCCGGCCCTAAGTTCTGTGCTGGAAGCTGTGAGACCGGCAGGCTGCACTCTGCTCCCTGAGTTGGGAAGCGCTATCTGCTTCCTCAGACGCTTCCCCTTCAGACAAGGCTGTGGGGGAAATGCCAGGGGTTTCAGTGTTCTCAGTCTCAAATCTCAAGAAGGGCGATCTGTGATTGGAGCATGCAGCACTGTGCTCCTTGTAAGTTGCTGTGTGTACTGCGGACAGCCTCCTCTGCTTCAACGCTTGTTGAGGTACCTCCACTGCTGCTGCCTTCCTGCTGGGTGTAGTATCTACCCCCCCCCCCCCGCTTCCTCTGCTGCAGGCTTGGCTACTTCTGTCGCAGGCTTACCTAACTCTGCAGAAGCCTTGGCTACCTCCGCTGGCGCTGCTTCCACTCGTTACAGGGAAGTGACTGGGAATTGATTTCCCAGGAGAAGTCCACGGAGATGTCCTCAATTGTCCTGTGTCCTATTGGACTCAGATCAGGTTTTGTCCCCCTTCTCCCAGGGCTCCTCTTACCGTTGTTTTGGGTTCTATAGCCCCTGGACTCACCAATTCAGAGGTTCAGCTCCTCTGAAAACGGTTAGTGCTGGTCTGTACCATCTTGGATCCCCTTTATTTTTATTTCTAAGTGTCTTTTGATGGTGTGTTTAGTGTCTGTCCTCTAGGTCTAGGTTCTTAGCATTCTTTTGAGGGTTTTGTTTTGTTTTGTTTATATTTCACCTACTTAAGAAATGCTGGAATCAGTTACTGTACAGTTTTTAACTTGTGGAAGAAACATAGGTTTTCCTTGATTCAGTGTTGAGATTTGTGCCAGTGTTGGGAGAATAGCTCTTATATTTTCATAAGGAGTTTTTAAGTGAACAGTTTTCCCTTGAAAATGTGTCCTGGTGTGTCACCTGTGGGGTAGAGTTTAGCCCCAGATTCCTTTTACTGTGCATCTCTGGGTATTAGTAGTGAGACTTGGGACAGCACTCATTGGTTCAAGGTCTGAATGACCCCCATTCTCAGTTGATCTTGAAAATAAGAAAGAAATGTGAGCTTAGATATAGAAATAAGACAAGGCCTTCTAAAGACACCAGGGCTGCATATCTTCTTTGCCGATGGAGTTCAAAGACTCAATGGAGTTTCTCACAGTATTTTTTCAGGATGTCAGATAAAGAGGGGATTGAGATAAATAGGTTATAGAGTTAAGCTAAAGCATTTAGCAATATAAGACTTGTAGATAACCGACAAACGTTTAAAGAAATCATTATGGTGAAAGCATGCCCAGCTTGTATCAATTCACAAGGCAGTACTGAATGAAGTGAGGCCTTTCCAGAACAGCACATGTGGGCAAGGGTCACATGTGGGCAAGAAGGAGGTCACTTATATGTAAATCAAGTGTTTGGGGAAGAGAGGAAGAGCTAGAGTGTATGATCCCAGATTTTAGCATAAAGAGCCCAGAGACATACAGGATTATTTCTGGAGTGGCCCACACCTTACCAAGCAATCTGGGAGAAATGTGGCCCTTAGGTTGCAGGATTTTAGTACTTGCAACTCATGACTGTCTTGTCCATATTGCTATATGTTGGTGTCTTAGGGTTTTATTGCTGTGAAGAGACAGCATGACCAAGGCAACTTTTATAAAGGCAAACATTTAATGGGGGCTAGCTTACAGTTTTAGAGGTTTAGTCCATTGTCATCCTGGTGGAAAACATGGCAGCATGCAGGCAGATTCAGTGCTGAAGAACCGGAAAGTTCTCCATCTTGATCCACAGTTGCAGAAGGGAGCTGCCTCCCCACAGGCAGACAGTAAGAGACTATGTTTCACACTGGGTGGAACCTGACAATAGGAGATCTCAAAGCCCACCTACACATTGATTCACTTCCTCCAACAAGGCTACACCACCTCCAATAAAGCCATACTTCCTAATAGTGCCATTCCCTATGGCCAAGCATTCCAAAACATTGCCTGCTTTGGAATCACTTTCCCCTAGCTGGGCTGCCTTGTCTGGCCTCAGTGGAAGAGGATGTGCTTAGTCCTGCTGGGACTTGGTGTGCTTCCCTATTCTGAGGAGAAGGGGAAGAGAGTGGGAAGGTGGAACTGGCAGGAGAGGAGGGAGGGACTGTGATCAGGATGGAAACCGAATACATAAATTTAATAAGAAAAATAAGACGCGTATTTTAAAATGCAGTGGACAGTTTTAATACTGCTTGACTTGACTGTGGTCTTACTGAGACAGCATCTCATGTAGCCCTAGGGAGGTGTGTAAGTCAGCTCTGCATCTTCATGGCTGGGTTTGGAAGTGCTGGCAGTCCCTGTTCACCTGCATTGTTTGGGGAATTATTTGGGAAAGATCACAATATATGCAGACCTTTTAGAGTGTGACCAACACAACGCCTGCATTTACCATCATCCACACACCCTTCACCTCTCCTCCCCCACTATCCTCACGAATTCTTGGAAATTACTGATCTTCTGTACCCAGAAATTCTTTTCCCCAGAAGTCCTGTTCATGGGATCACATGCAGAGTTTTGCGGCTTGCCTTTTTTTTTTTTTATTACGCAGCAAAAATGTATTAAAGGTTTTCTTGCTGCTCATTAGTTTTATTTGTTAAGAGAATTTTATTACCCCAGATTAGCTTGTTTAAATTTACAGTGGTTGAAAGGCATGTTGGTTGTTTTTGGCCTTTAGTGATTATAAGCAAATTTACTGGAACTAGTTCCACACTGTCTGGACTTTAGGGATTACAGTGAATGTATGCCAGTACGTGCTACGGCAGCTGTCTGGGTAGATTATCATCTGGACTTATGAGATAGAGTTCACCATTTGAGGAGCACAGGCATCAAATAAAAGGTTGAATCATTTTTGAAGGAAAGTGAAGCTATTTGGATTCACTATCAGTTTCTACATGTAATACCCTGCATCCACACACAAACTACTACACATGGACATAAGCTATGATTATGAGGCAAGGAAAATAGGCTATGTAAAGCCAACAAGAGATACTACATCTGGAGGATAATAGCCAGACATAAAATTTTCAGAAAGAGCATATCCTCGTCTCAAACCACAAAAAGGCACTGGGGGAGATGACAGCTGTTACATGCTTTGTTGCTGGAATCATCACACAGAGCACGTTTATATCAATACTATATGCTTTACATGCTAAGCATAACATGCACTTAGTTCTTCAGGCACACCTTAGTAGAGCAGGGGATAATTACGAGAAGAACTTAAAGATATCAGAGAGTAATTTCTTCAAAGAAATGGAAAATATATAGAAAACAGAGAATTTCCTCAAAGTGGGCTTCTATGAGAGGAAACCGGAGGTGTGTTTTAACAGAAAGTGATCACATCTGAAACTCAGAGCTGTTTAGTTGCTTTTAAAGGCCCTTGCAAATGCCCACAATGGAGTGTAGGGATGTAACACCATTCTGATGTTTAAGACTTGGATGTAAGACAGTGTGAGTACTTGTGCTTCTAAGGTGAAAATTCCCGAACTCATAGTTTTAACTTCTTCATAACTTTGAGGCCCTTTATTTCAGAAACAAAGGCTTTAAAATCCCCACACAGTGAATCCCACATCACCTTGTGATCATCCTTTAGAAGATGAAGGTTTGTCATCATACTCTCTGTGATCTAAAGCAGCCTTACCCGTGACACACGCCTGCTGCTGGTCAGAGTGGAAAGGAAGAGGGATCAGATGCTGAAGGGGAGTCACTGGTCATGTGGAATCTTTTTATCACTTTTGTAAGTCTGACATGTTGTTACGGTTTTACAAATCAATTTTCTCTGTTCTTATGTTTGCAGTTCCATGCCATCTAACTTTTGTTTTGCCACATTTATTTTTAAGAGGTTGTGACTGTGGCAGATGGATAACTGTAGCCCTCAGTCTCTGTTCTGTAACATGAGACTTCATTATTGCTTGTTTCGCTTAAAGACAGTGCATGACATGAAAATTTCATTTACTGTATCTTCAGAAAGCACGCTGAATAGCATCAGTAATTGGAAACCAGCTCTCTCCATAGCCAGTAAAAATAAACAGTACTGCACTCATGACTCGCAAGGGTTAAAGTGTGATAAAAACAAAGGGTGATTCAAGTCTACTCCTGCTAAATGTAATCAGTAAGAAGAGACTAATTGCATGAAAAATTTCAAGGCATTAAGTGAGAAGGAGATGCCGACAGGATGATACTTAAGTTAGCAATGCCAATCTAAGTGGAAATGGCAGAACAGCAAGCAGGTTCCTGACTTGTGACCAAAGAATTAAGAAACCATTTGTCTTTGCACAGATGTTCTTGACACAATCCACGTAATTTTACAAGCAAGAGACACTTTCTAAGGGTTTACAGAAGCCACCACTATGGAACAAAGAACAACATCATTCTAGCAAATGCCAGTTTTTATGAGTCTTGTACAGTCCTTCCTCACAATGCTCTATTTCCAATGTGGCTCTAGGTTGACTTAAGCTCACGTTTAAGATGAAGGATAGGGCATTTCTGAGAGCAGCACCGGAGGGACCTGGCTCTGTCTCGGTTGCAGCACCTGCCCGTGCACTTCTGCAGGGCCCCTATCACTTCTTTGTTTCTCAAGCTGTAGATAAGCGGGTTGAGCATGGGGGTCACTATGGTGCCCAGCACGGCTCCTACCTGGTCTTGGTCAGGTGTGTGGGAAGACGTGGGTGTCATGTAGATGAAGATGGCCTGACCGAAGTAGAGACTCACCACAGTCAGGTGGGAGGAGCAGGTGGCCAGGGCTTTATTCCTCCCCTTGGGAGAGTTCATTCTGAGGACGGCGAGGAATATGAGAGTGTAGGAGGTCAGGATCAGAGTGAATGGGGCCAGGAGAAAGATAATGGTTGACACAAACTTCACCATCTCGTAGACTGATGTGTCCACGCATGACATTCTCAGGATGGCGGGCATCTCACAGAAGTAATGGTTGATCTCCCTGGAGCCACAGATGGGGAAATTCATGGGGTAGATGGTGTGAATGAGGGCTGCAGCAACTGCTCCCATCCAGGTGGAGGCGGCCATCTTCAGACAGACCTTGTGGCTCATGAGAATGGTGTACCTCAGAGGGTTACAGACAGCCACATAGCGGTCATAGGCCATTAGCGTCAGCAAGATGCACTCAGCAAGGCCGAGGGTGAGGAAGGCAAACATCTGTGTGGCACAGGCAAAGAAGGAGATGTTCTGCCTCCCAGTGAAGTAGTTGGTGGCTGCTTTGGGCACTGTGCAGGAGATGTAAGCCAGGTCAATGAGAGACAGCTGACTGAGCAGGAAGTACATGGGGGTGTGGAGACGGGGGTCTAGCCAGATGAGGAATATCAGGAGGGAATTTCCAGCAGAGGCCAGGGCATAGATGAGGAGGATGAGGAAGATGAGGAGGTTTGGGTACCTGCAGCTGGGAAAGAGCCCCAGCAGGATGAAATCAGCTGTAGTTTTATTCTTTGGGTCCATATTTTTTATTCAAAATTTCTTACAACAACTGAAAATCTACAACGGTGAAACAAAAAAGTATCACAGAGAAAGCATTCGGCTGAAATGACTTTAGTCTCTTGGTCAGTGCCTCTGCCCTGTGACCCGGGAGCTGTGACTCTGAGATGAAGGTTTCCACAGGAGAGGTGTTGGGATAAGACAGGTGAATGGGGAACTGGGAGAGAGGTTTGGATCAGGAGCTATAATGGAAAATCCCAAGTTGCAGCTCACTAGAGCAAGTTAGAAAACACTAACTGAACAGCCTTTCATTATCTGAAAGGTTCAAGGAGTACTGACTGCAGGCAGCTGTTAGCTGACCTAAAGCTAAATGTCAGGCAATAAAAACACATGTGAAATCAGTCATTGTTGATGGTAGGGTTATATACTGACTTTAGCACACCGAAGTATAATTCAGTGTTTAATTATGTAACCAGGTGAGTGACGCACAAAGAGTGTACTAACAAAGCAATCACACACTTTACTCCATCAGGACTCCCGTTTTAGTCTTCAAGAGGATGACACTGATGACCTGGGTTCACCTAGAAATGACGGTGACCACCTTGGACCTTGTTGTGTGAAAGGCCTCATCCTTCTGCAAGCCACATTTCTTGTCAACCACACAACATAGCCAGCATTCTCTGTAGAATAAATTCTGTCTGAGTGATAAGTAATCAAAGAAATTCTGCATGTGCTGCAAATGACAAAAGGCAGATGCTACAGGAAGTATGTGGACAGACTGCACCTGGAAGAGCTCTCCCTAACCCCCACACTGCCCATAATCTCTGTTTTTAGAACATCGAAAGATGCATCCAAGCACTTTCAGGGACATTAGGGAAGACTGGGAACCCACTTGCATCTTGGGCCCCAATGGAGCACAGGGATGTGTGGATGGTAGTAATGAGGGAGGCATTTATTTTGTTTACTTTCTTCTGAGGGAGGGAGAGAGCCAGAGCTGCAGGTAAGGTTGGATGCACAATGGTCCTCTGCTCTGGGAGGAGGGTTGCAGTCTGTCTGCAGACTGCTTTCGCATGCTCACTTGCAGCCCTGTGCAATCTGCTTCTCCTGCCCTCCAAGGAGAAGAGCAATATTCAAGCAGTGCTTCTCCAGGACCGAAGTTCAACAGTCCCCAAAGGGGCACCGCTAGAGGGCGATGTTGTCTTCCCCCACTGGCCAAATCCCAAGTCAACTGTCCAAAGTCAATGGACACTGACAAGCTGGCATGCCATCCCACCAACTTTCTTCCAGGAGTGTATGAAGCCTGGAGTCACAGAATGAAGCAGGGAGGCAGCACTGCCATCCATCAGCTGTTGGCTGATGTGACAGGAGGGCCCAGCATCCTCACCGGGTCAAGGCGGACTTTGACCTTCACAGTCAGTCACTCACTGATCTACCACGTTGGGGCCTTATTTTTGTTTTTCAACTACCTACCTCTTTCTCTTGTTGAGGAAGAGTGTGTTTCACGTGATCCTGACTTCAACGTGAAGAACACTCTTGTCTTTTCTCAGATCCAAACTTACCTGCTCTTGCTTTGCAGACTTTCTACCCTGGTTCTGTGAGTCAAGTACAGGTCACCAACCGGAGTTAACTTTCTTCTCGGAGAGCAGAAGCTTTGTCAGTAGTTAGTGTTCTTCCTCCTGACTTTACTGTCCTGTTTTGTGCTGTGTGTGAGCCCTGGAGTCCATATCACCCTTTTCGGTGCTTCCCATAACACTTTGCATTAAATCAGTCAGTCCCTGTCTTGAGAAGCCTGACCTCTGACCTCATAGCCCATGAAAACAGGCTCAATACATTTCTGATGCACACCTGGCTCAGCTCTGAGAGCAGTGTGATGGCTCACTGCTGGGCTCTGGCCAAATCAAGAGCGGCTGACTCTCCTGTGTGCCAGGGAACTGGGGGGCCTTCAGGGACTCTCGTCAGAGTCTGTCCCAAGACTCCAATTAATCATAGAACAAGAAATCTCTAATGGAAAGCTCACTGTCCAGTATCCTGTGCTGTTTGTTTGGTAAAATAGCAGTTGGGTTTGTGGTATCTCAGTGGAGATGGGAAGGAAGCAGCATGGCAGGGGAAGAAGTAAACAGACTCTGAACGGCCAACGCTCCTTCGGGCAGTGATCCTGTCTGGCCGAGGATGAGCTGGGGTCCTGGAAAGATAGAGGGGAAATAACAAATTTGGGATGGGGGAAGAGAACCTGAAACAGTTCTGATAACCTGGGCATTTCACAGGAGAGTCGAAGCTCTAAAGGGCAAAGCGTCCAGCTGTCTTTTGCCCCTGCTCCTAATCCCACTGTGACCACCCGAAATCCAGCTCCCAACTCGGGTAAAGACACCTTGATCTACCACAGGACATAGCGGCCGAAAGATCAGAGAGGAAACAAAAGCCCAGGAACAAAATATCCATCTAACAAAGACAAACTTAGAATTATGTACCTAGACTTACAATCATCCCAAACCCAGATGCCTAGCACAAGAACACAACCAACAACAGCCAAGGCAATATCTCCACAAGGGCTCAATCCTACTAGAGCAAGCCCTGACTATTACAACACAGCTGAAGCTCAAGAAAAAGATGATAGAAGCCCATAAAGAGGAAATGAATACATCCCTTAAAGAAATCAAGAAAAATATATGTAGGTGCTAGTTTTTCAAACACTACTTTATTTGAGGGTTCCTTAAAGCCTATACCTCCCTTCCAACCCCAGGTAGGGGAAAAAGAAAGTTGGAAAGGAAAGAGGATGTAGACTTCTTCACTTCTTCTGGCTGGGTAGAGTCATAGGATTCTTTTTGAGGCAATACCAATCTCAGTTGTCAGTATATCCAGAAGTCCAGGTAAACAGCAAACCATCAATCCAGCGATCCAGAAAAACAGCAAATGCACCAAGTAGTCCTCTGTCCACCTCCTCCAAGCCACCACACCTTTTCCCTCTGGGCTATCATATTATACCCTTCAAAGTCCTCAGCTATCAACTAACTCCAGCCAGCAAAGACCATGCCCCTACACTAAGCAATTATCAGCTGTGGACAAACTAAAATCCCACACTTGGGATTATAACAAAAACATATTTATATAACATATTTGAGTTTTAAAGGAAACCAAAACTTCCATTACATGCCCCTTTTTGTTTTTAAAAAACGAGCTTTTCTCTAACGTTAATAAACTATATACAACAAGAATTAGGAGAATTATTACGTAAGAATTGCATTTATAATGTCCAGTCCATTTATATTTGATAATCATGGAAAAAGCATTCCACTATCTATTCTATCCTGGCGAGTCCTAAGTTCTGTACCTAAGTCACTTTCTTATGATATTTTGTATCTATCAACCTAAAAACATCTATCCAGACCTTAAAACATCTTTTTAGATAGAAATCCTTGTCTTAAGCTTAGTTGTAGTAAAACTCTATCTAGTCTTAAATCCCATCAGAAACTTGAAAAGGAAATAATATACCTAAGTATGTTGGAAGCATAGAGCAAACAGCTTCCAGAACTACAGAAATGACTAACACAAGCAAAGATAAGAGAAACTGAATAAATCCCTGAAAGAAATCCAAGAAAGCGAAGAAAAAAAAAAACAGTTGAATAGCAAAGAAAGCTGTTTAAGACCTGAAGATGGGAATAGAAGTAATAAGAAAAACACAAACAGAGGCATATGTGGAAATGAAAAATCTAGATAAGGAAAAAGTAACGACAGACACAAGCATCACCAACAGAATAAGAAAGATGAAAAAGAGAACCTGAGGCATTGAAGATAAAAGAAACAGATACATTAGTCAAAGGAAATGTTAAATCTAAAATATTCTTGACACAAAACATTCAGGTAAGACCAAATGTAAGTAGAATATGGATAGAAGAAGGAGATGAATCCCAGCTCACACAGCAAAAAAAAAATTCATAAAGGTTATAGAAGAAAATTATTTTAACCATATAAAGACCGGCCTATTAGAATTACACCTAACTTCTCAATCAAGAATCTAAAAGCCAGAAGGGCCTGGACAGACATCATGTGGACCCAGACTACTATGCCCAGCAAAACATTTGATTACCTTAGATGGAGAAAACAAGAGATTCCATGATGAAGTCAAATTTAAGCATCTACCCACAAGTCCAGCCCTACAGAAGGCACTAGAAGGAATAATGAAACCCAACCTAAAGCCAGAGACTGGTTATTATTTCCTAGATGTCCCTCAGCCGAAGAGTAGACTTTTAAAAATGGGGTATATTTACACAACAGAGTGTTACTTGGCTGATAAAAAAAAACGACATCATGGAATTTGCAGGCAAATGGATGAAACTAGAAAAAAAAATCATCCTGAATGAGGTAATCCAGACCCAGAAAGACAAGCGGGGCTAAGTGGATACTTATAAGTAGATAATAGCTGTTAAGTAAAATGATAATTATGCTATGATCCACAGATCCAGAGAGGCTAAGTTGCAAGGAGAGCTCTAGAGGGATGCATGGACCTCCCTGGGAATGTGAAATAGAATAAATTTTGTGGATGGACTCAGGTTGAGTGGGAATGGAAAGAGGAGGGTTCACGTGGGGTGTCTGGAGAAAAAGAGTATGGGAAGAGACAGCTGAAGTTGAAGGGCATTTAGGGGCCAATGTGGAAACCTAGGGCAGTGGAAACTTCCCAGAACCTATGAGGGTGACCCCAGTGAAGACTCCTAGCAATATGGAGCCTGAACAGGCCATCATCTGTAACCAGGCAAGGCTTCCTGTGGTGGATTTGGGGCACCGACCCAGCCACAAAACCTTCAGCCTATAATTTACCTGCCTGCAAGATTTGCTGCGCAGTGGAGGTTCAGAACTTGTGGGAGTGGCCAACCACTGACTGGTCTAATTTGAGGCCCATGCCACAAAAGGAGCCCATGCCCCACATGGCTTGGAAAACTGAAACCAGAAGCTGGATAACCAGATCCAAAGCTGGATAACCAGAAGCTGGACCCAAACATGATGCTGCCTCCCCCCACTCACACCAAAAGAAATCAATAAAATGATTACTAATGATGTACTGCTATACTCGTAGCCTGGTGTCTAGTCCAGTCAGCATCAGGGAGGATGGCAGCAGATGCAGAGATCCACAGCCAAACATTAAGCATAGAGAAAGAGCCCAGATTAGAGGTGTCCTTTGGGTCTCTCTCCTTGGAGCTCAGGGAAGCCTGAGGAAGAAGGGGAGGAGGAATTGTGGGAGCCAGAGTGCTTGAGGACACAAGGAGAACATGGCCCAGAGAATCAACAAAGGGGTTCATACAGGCTCATAGAGACTGAAACAGCAATTGCAGGGCCTGCATGGCTCTGTGCGAGGTTCTCTGCATATGTTTTATGGGTTGTTGGCTTGGTGTTTTTGTGGGACTCTTGACAGTCATAGTGCGGTTTCCCTGACTCTTGTCTGCTCTTAGGATATGTTTCTTTCTCCTAGGTTGCCTCACCCGGCCTTGATGTGAAGGTTTGGACCTGGTCTTATTGTATCTTGTTATGCCATGTTGTGTTGACATCCATAGGAGGCTTGCTCTTTTCTGGGGCTGGGCAGTGGATTTGGGGGAGACAGGAGGTTGGGGGAGAACTGGGAGGGATGTAGGGACAGGTAGCTGGAGTTGGGGTGTACTGTATGAGAGAAGAATAAATGAAAATAAAAAGGATTGATGCACAAGTGTCTCTGTGGTGTGGTGACTTAGAGGCTCCAGGTGAACAGTGAGAAGTGGTCACAGGGCAGATCTACCTTTAATTCTGTTCTTGTGTGTGTTTGTGTGTGGGATGTATGGGTGTGCACACGTGTGCATGTGTTCTTGTAATGTGGCTGCCAGGGGTTAACAGCAGGTGTCTTTCTCAGTTCACTGGTGATATGAAATTGGGGCAATGACTGATCTGCTTCTTTGCTGACTAGGGCCCTCTGGCCTATCTTTGGCAGTCAAAGTGCATGGCAAGAACTATTAGCATCACATGACTGAGATGGGGAACCAGGAGGAACCATAGCAGGTGATAGTTTTTAAGTGTTTAAATTAAAGTCCACTAGAATTTCTTGATAGAAGCACAGGAGTCTCCATCTTTTGGACTCTTTTGTTTTCCGTGGCTGGACATGAGAGTGATGAACTTATGGTGGTGTGGCTAAAGAACTTAGGAGTTTTTATTTTTTTTTACGTGAAATTGTTAAATATAAATGACAGTATTTTTAGGTGTAATTCTTAAGTATAAGATTGAAATGGCAGTGGCTGAGTCAGGAAAGGAGCTGATGTGTAATTACCCTTCAAAATGGTGTTTCCTATGAGAGAGGGCCTAGAGGTGATGGCTGGGTCAGGAGGAGGAGAGATTACAAAGGGTCAGTACATCATTTTAAAAACAGTGTTCCACTTTCCATTTTAAAAACAGTGTCATAAATGATGTAGTTATGTCCACAAGACCCCATGAAATTCTGACTTCTCAAGACTTTGGCTTATTCTTTCCATCTTTGTCACTAATAATTATTTATTATTTGTGGAAAAGACAGTACCATTAAAAAGTGAGTCAAACACATACCATATTGTTGTCTAATTTCTTCTACAAGGTGGTTTATATTTATTCCCCCCAAACTGCTGTCTGGTGTAATACCAATGTAACAGAACGAATTAAATATGACCCATAAATAAGACATACGAAAACTTAAAAACCAAAGAACAATCTTTCTTAAAATTAGAACTAGCCCCTAGGCAGTGTTGGCATACCCCTTTAACCTCAGCACTCAGGAAGCAGAGGTGGGTGAACCTCTGTGAGGTCAAGGCCAGCTTATACTACAGAGTGAGTTACAGGATAGAGAAGACTACACAAAAACCTTTCTCAAAAGCCTTTAAAGAATATTAGAAGTAGCCACTCCATATGAAATTACAGGCCAAAAGAAAACAGAGTTGTGGAAGATTAAATTATTTCAAATACTCTGAACATCAAATAACTCACAGAGTGCAAAAAAAACTTAAGGGCAGAGAGGAAGCATACAGATTGCCTGGCTGAAAGCTGGTTCTAGCTGTACTCGATCAAGAAACCTGTTTCTCTCACTTGCTACTTTCACTTCCTTAGGACTCATTGCACTGTCCTTAAGTTCAGGTATGACATTCCTGTAACGTGTCAAATGTAAATACAGTGTCAGATACAGAAAATGGAAATGAAGTGAACCCAGATCAGAATGGCTGCACTAGCTACTTCTCCTAAGGACTGCTGTCCTGCTTTTCCAAACTCCTAGGAATGACCTTCCTTAGCAAAGGTCAGAAACAGCTGTTGGCCTCTTCAAGCACAGAATGTGACAGTTGGTCAGCAGGGGACACTGCACTGAAGTTCTCAGAGGGCAAAGGCATACACAAGTTAAAGTTTGTGCGGCTGGCCAACTGGTAGACCTCCTGTGAACATGGAGCATGAGAACATAACAGATTCAAAGTTAACTTACCCCGGCTCATCTATAGTGCCTTAAGAGCTGTTCATTGCTGGCTTTGGTTTCTGAGCCAGCATTTTCATAACTACCAGGTGAAATCTTTTGGAGTATATTGGGATGCTGTATTTGAGTGCCAGCTTCCCCTAAACTGAAAGCTTTCCCTGTCACCAGACAGCATATGAGAACCATGGCAGAGATTTTGCCACTTTCCTACAACCTCAGTCCTGATTTTTCCACAAGTGCAGTTGAAAAATGCCTTGAGTTTTAGGTATGATTTGCTAGTGCTTTGTCACTTTCCAGGAGACTTTGGAACATATGGTTTGGAGAAACCTGAGTTCATGCTCCGTGACCATTGTCACTCATTTTTGGATACTCATATATGCAAAACAGCCCACTGACAATTTGAAACCCTTGGGGCCACTTGTACCATCCAGATTTATATTCTCTTAACCATTATTGTTACTATATAATAATACAGGAGCCGAAGGGAAAAAACGGTATCTTGCTATTCATTTTTTTCTAATTTCAAATTTACATAAATAAGAAAGCATGCAGAAATATTTCAATATGTTATTTATCTCAGTTCACCTCTTGTTAATGTTATTAGCCACTTGTCTTTCAACTCACCATATCTTTTCTCAGTTGAACACCTCATGACCAGTTATTTCCGAATATGATATAATTTTTATTGCTAAGACTATTGCCCCACAAAATTAAATATCCATTTCAACTTCAAAAAATATAACATTGACAGAATATATATAAAGTATTTGAATGGACAAGAAGTATATCAATGAAGAAACTTCCAGAATAGATAAATAATTCTCCAAATGTGTTGAATATGTAATGAAACATGATATATGAGGACTAACATCAGCACCAGGCTGGAACAACCGATGTTTAGAGAACAGGAGAAGAAACTATTCCATATTATTTTACTCTTTCTTGAAGAGGGATCCTACACCCAACAATTTCTTCATAGCCTCTTTGACATTCTTATTCCTAAGACTATAGATTAGTGGGTTCAATAGAGGGGTAAGTATTGTGTAAAACACAGACACCACCATGTCCTTCTCAGGGGTGTGTAAGGAGGCAGGGAGCATGTAGTTATAGAAAGAAGCGCCAAAGAAGAGAATGACCACAGCCATGTGGGAGGAGCAGGTGGCAAGGGCCTTCTTCCTGCCCTCTGCTGAGTTCATCCTGACAACAGTGAGGAGGATGGATGAATAGGAGCTGGAAATGACTGTCACAGGGATGAGAATCATGAGCACACAACACAGGTACATAAGGGTCTCAGAGAGCCAGGTATCTGAGCAGGAGAGCTTCCTCACAGCAAGGACCTCACAGAAGAAGTGGTGGATCTCCCGGGACCCACAGAATGGGAAGGTCATGGTGACAGGGGTAAATATGAATCCATCCAAGGATCCCAGGAGCCAACAGACAGACATTAGGAGGAGACACACTCTATGGTTCATGCGGACATGATAACGGAGTGGGTGGCAGATGGCCACATAGCGGTCATAAGACATGGCAGCCAGAAGGAAAATTTCTGAACCTGCTAATGTCAGGTGGAGGAACATCTGCATCCCACAGGCAGCAGTTGAGATCCTGTGGCTCCCCAGGACCTGGTCCATGAGCATCTTGGGCACAGTGACAGAAATGTACATCATGTCCATGAGGGATAGCTGGCTGATGAAAAAGTACATGGGTGTGTGGAGGTGGGTGTCAGAGATGATCAGGAGGATCAGGAGGGCGTTCCCAGACAAGGCCAGCAGGAAAACCACAAAAATAACCACAGCAAGCAGGGTAGGGTGTTTGTATTGAGTGAAGAGTCCCAGCAGGGTGAAATCTGACTGTCCAGTGTAGTTTCTCATCCAGGTGTTGATGTCTATGGGTGTCTCTTAGGCAACCAAGAAGCTTTGGGGTTAGTGACTGTCTGCCGATATGTGCGCAAGCCCACTTTGCTGAGACAGTTCCCTGGGCTTGTAGATCTGAGAGTAATAGCCTACCTATGATTTAAGGAATTTAAAAAGTAAGAATGCACATCTGTGGTTATAGCCATCACACCTCAGCGTAGATCTACCACAGTTCATGGTCCTGACCTTTCCTGATCACAAATACTGTCCTCTATCAACAAGTTCTTCAAAGCTTCAGGACGATTTTTTTTTTTGCTACTAATGAAAATAGTAAATTACCAAGCGAAACAAACAAACAAAATAATAAACATGAAACTCAAATGAGCAGAGAAGCAAAGTATTTAAAATTAATTAATGCATGAGTTATTCTTCCGAACCATTTTTGAGCTGCATCTAATGTTAACACATTGTGAGCTGAACTCTCCGATTTAATGTTCACCGAAGAACGTGATTGTTAACTATTATGTTAATTTATTTTAATTGAGTAATATACACTTCCATTGAATTTGAAGTGTCCTGTTTGTTTTTATAGATAAATGCTTTTTAAATATACGTTCATATAAACTTATTCATATGAAGATATGGATATAAAATACATGTAACATGCTCGCTCATCTATGCTGCTTAGACAGAGTTAGTGGAAAGTCTCACTTTTTTTTGGTTGCTCTTCTCCAAATTTCGCTCCTCACAGTATCGACTGTCTGCTGTAAGAACCTGCAGGAGGCAGAGGATTCAGCTGTCACTGCTGGTTGCCAGGCCAGGCTGTGGCAGCAGCATCTCTGTGGACTGTCAGCTACTTCTTCATGGAGTCTGAGAAGCAGAGGGAACACAACTCTGATGATATCAGATGTTCCTGATAGAAACTCACCAATTCCCTCCACTCCAGGCTCACAGCCTCCTTCTGTGTTAGATGCTGAAAGAAATCCCAGGACACATTGACCTTGGTTGCATTAAACAAGGTCAGTGTCTGTTTACGTTGGGAAAATTGCACATGAATGTGAATTCAGTTTTAAGTCTAAAATAGGTACAACATAGTAAGAAATAGTATCAGACAGAGTGTATCCAGCCTTTCTAATGAGGGTCAGTGAATGCCTCTTCTACATGTTATTTTTAAAAAGAGGAGATTATATAAGACTTTTATTTGTGTGTTAGTAGCAATAGGAAGATAGTGAATTATCCTCTTTCTGAGATCTTAGCAAGAGTTACAGTGGAGTGGCTATTGAGAAAACAATCACAGATCTCAGGGACATTTTATATCTATGTCAAGATTCTAAAAATAAAACACAAAAGCAAACCTGGTACTTAAGCCCATAAGGTAGTATGCTCTGCCTGCGCTGCTGACAGAGCAGAGAACATGGCCATGCTCTTGATGTCTTTGTGTAAATATCAGACAAATCTGAGACCTGTAAGATGAGATGGGCAGAGATACAGGCAGGAAATAGAGTGAGAGATAGGAAGAGACAAAAATAGATTTGTATTTTTAAAAGGCTTATTTGTGAAAGGAAAGTCACATGGATTCAAAAGGGTGAGCTCTCCAAAGTTCATCTTACCTTTACCTGCTGACTATTGGACATAGTGGAGAGAGACTGGGGTTGGGGGAAGCCATAGTTTATGAGAAGCCCTGAACTCTGTATGCTGGGTGAGTGGAGGTCAGGAGGCAGGTGAGGGGCAGGAGGTGTGCTGGGAAGTCAGTGCTCTCTGTTAAGTGGGGGCCCCTCACATCAAGGTACCCAGGCAGTGGGAGATCAGGAACATGGTGTCTGCACAAGGCATTGAAGTAGCGTCCTGATTGTCCTTACCCATGCTGTGCTATTTCATTGGATGTGAGCAGCTTGGTGCATTGTTAACACTTTGTATTACTAACAGTGAAGGTAGAGAAAGGACAGAGCATCATCCCAAGCCAGCAGCATCTTTGAGCCCCCTAGGTGTTTACATAGGAGCCACCATATTTTCTTCTTTTACAGTGAGGAAGGAGCTCAAGGTCTCAGGGCACCTGCCTCATACCACACAATAGCTGACAGTGTGAGTGATTAACCTATGAGTGGACACAGAGTGCTAGCTGCATGGATTTTAGGGAAATATCATTTCCCTAAGAATATACAGTTTGGGTTTAAATCATGGACTCTGTGCTTCATATGGTGAGACATTGATAAGATTCATTTTAACCCTAAAGAACTGCTCATACTTGAAATTAAACAACAGAGACAGTGTGGCAAAATGAATTAATGCATTGTCATATGAACACTTAAAAATACTGAAGGAAGGGTGGGCGTGCTGGCAGATGCCCACGACAGTCCTCGCACTTGTGAGGCTGAAGCAAAAGGATCATCAATGAAATCAAGGCAAGTCTGGTCGTGTGTGTGTGTACCTTTCGGTGTCTCTATGGAAAACACGTCTTTCATTTATTAATTAAAAAATATCTCAGTAAGAAAATACCAGAGGGAGACTTTAGAAAGATGCTGGGTGAGGTAGTGCATACTTTTAATGCCAGCACTAGGGAGGGAGAGGCATGGAGATTTCTAAATTTGAGGCCAGGCTGCTCATGTTGCAGGTCAGCCAGGGCTACACAGAGAAATCCAGAAGAGGAGGAGGAGGAAAAGAAAAATAAGAATGAGCAGAAGGAGAAGAGGAAGAGGAGGAAGAAGAAGAGGAGAAAAGAAGAAAAAGAAGAAGAAGAAGAAGAAGAAAGATACTCTCTCCTCCCTATAATGAATAATACAGTAAAGAATAAAGGATAAAACAGACCCCTGAGAACAGACTCTCCTCTGACTACCCCATGCCATGCCGACTCACCATCAGATGCAGATGCAGCCTGACACATTTGCCAAGGGACAGAAGCTATTTAAATGCACAAGGAACAGGAGGCAAGTGACATCATCCCTGGTGAGACTCTGCTCATTCTTGGATAAATATTTGGTTAATAATTCCCCTCTGGGACTTTAAAGAAGAATGTGTAGCTAAGAGAGCCAGGAATGCTAACAGAAACTTCTGCCACAGCCCAATTTACCCTTCAGTTTTCTTAAAGTGAAAAATCCTCGCCAGTATCTACAATACCTGAATATGGCCAACATGAGTCAGTTATTGTATGCCCAAGACCTCGTTGACTTTACAGAATTTTCTCTCTCCCTATGGCCTCTGTGTGTGTGTTCATGTAAGGTCCCAGTAGCTTTTGTGACATGTTATCTTTCATAGATGTGGACTCAGAGCTTGGGGGTCAGCTGCTATGTCATTGACATTGCCCCTTATAGTGCATGGTCACTAACCCTGAGTCCTCATCTCTCATGTGCCATCTGTCCCCAACTCCCTCATCATCCCTGTGTTCTGCTGTCAGTCACAAGCCATGTTCATTCTTTAAAATTTATTTATTTATTTATTTCAATTTATTCATTTTGTATCCCCGCTGTAACCCCCTCCCTCATCTCCATCTAGTCCTACCCACCCTCTCTCTTCTCCCCCTATGCCCTTTCCCTAATCCCCTGATAAGGGAGGACCTCTTCTCCTTCTATCTAACCCTAGCCTATCAGGTCTCATCAGGGCTGGCTCCATCATCTTCCTCTGTGGAATGGCAAGGCTGCACCCCCCAGTGGGAGGTGATTAAAGAGTCAGCCAATGAGTTCCTGTCAGAGTCATTCCCTGATCCCCTTACTAGGGAACCCACTTGGAAACTGAGCAGCCTGTGGGCTTCAACTGAGCAGGAGGTCTAGGTCCTCTCCAGGCATGGTCCTTGGTTGGAGTATCGGTCTCTGCAGGAACCCTTGCGCCCAGGTTTTTTGGCTGTTGGTCTCCTTGTGGAGTTCCTTTCCCCTCCAAGTCTCCCTATCTCCCTCTTCTTCTGTAAGGTTTCCTGTACTCTGCCCAAAGTTAGGCTATGAGTCTCAGTATCTCCTTCCATACCCTGGTGAGTAGAGTCTTTCAGAGGTCGTCTGTGGAAGGCTCCTGTCCCGTTCCTTTCTTCTCCTACTTCCGATGTCTATCCTGTTTGCCTTTCTGAGTGAGGTTTCAGCCTCTTCTCTAGGGTCTTCCTTCTTGTTTAGCTTCTTTATTCCACTTCACACCCATCAAAATGGCTAAGACAAAAAACAAGGGATGATACATGCTGGAGAGGTTGTGGAGAAAGGGGAACTCTCCTCCAATGTTGGTGGGAATGTAACCTTGTACAATTACTTTGAAAATCAATCTGGCCCTTTCTCAGACAATTAGGAATAATGCTTCCTCAAGATCCAGCTATACCACTCCTAGGCATATACTCAAAAGATGCCCCACCATTCAATAAGAACATTAGCTCAACTGTGTTCATAGCAGCTTTATTTGTTATAGCCAGAATCTGGAAACAACCTAGATGTCCCTCAGTGGAGGAATGGATACAGAAAGTGTGGTACATTTACACAATAGAATATTATTCAGCAATTAAAAACAAGGAGATCATGAAGTTTGCAGGCAAATGGTGGGAACTAGAAAAGATCATCCTGTGTGAAATAATCCAGAAGCAGAAAGACACATATGGTATATACTCACTCACAAATCGATATTAGTCATATAATATAGGATAAACAAGCCATGTTCTTTAGAGCTGCCTTCAGTTTAAATGTTTTTTTTTTCATTTTAAATAGAGGTCTGAAAATTACAGAACAATCCAAAAGTACAGATGTCTTGGATGAAAATTTTGATATTACCAACAGCTGAGCAAAAGTCACACTTTAAAAAGTCACACCTTGCCTTAAACTGCAGACTATGAAGTGCATACTGTGTAGTCAAAGCTGAAATAAAACACAGTAGAAGACAGAGCAAACTCCACTCTCTTGTCTTGTGGCCAAATTGCTCTGAACTCTTTTGAATGCTAAATGTCTGATCACTTTCCCACGCAGTGGTGTTCCCATTCCATCCTCTGGCCATACAGTTTCCTCTGCTGCTCAGGCCACACTCCTGAGCTCAGCCCTCTCAGGGCTTTTGCCTGCAGATGGAGCAGTGTCTTAACTCCATCCACACTTGGTTTAAGGGCAGCACCAGATGGACATTGG
>CM053757.1:44875533-44911230 GCA_028658305.1 Pachyuromys duprasi
GGGTCTTACTGTATCTTGGTTGCAGTGTTAAGCTGATATGAGGGTTTGTCCCGGGTCTTACTGTATCTTGGGTTGCAGTGTTAAGCTGATATGAGGGTTTGTCCCGGGTCTTACTGTATCTTGGTTGCAGTGTTAAGCTGATACCCCTTGGAGGCCTGCCTGCTCTTTTCTGCAGGAACATGTATGAGGAGTGGATTGGGGGGAGAGTGGGCATGGGAGGATGCCGGGAGCTCTGTAGGGATAGATTCATTATATGAGACATGTTAGACTATAGAACAGTAAAAAGAATGTAATGCCAATAATAAATTAATGATCTAACAGTAAATGGCAATATTCAGGAGGAAAAGCTTTTATATTTTGCTGCATTCTTAAGTTTATCCAGTTTTGTTTTTACTTTAGTTTTCATAGTGAACAATCTTCCATAGTCTTGTTTTCTCCAGTTTCCCCTTAGAAGAACTCAGTAACATGAGAAAATCAACAGGGAAACTGAGAATTTTGAGAAAGAAACCCACAAAAAGCCTGTATTAATAGAATTAATGAAACATCAACCATCAACTAGACCAAACAGGAGAAAGACTATGAGGGATGGAGGGCAAGACTGAGTACATCCTCCAAGATCACAGGACGTAAATAATTATTTCCTTGTACCAACATCATTTCTCATAGAAGTAGAACAGAACAAAACAAAACAAAACCAATCAACAACCCAACTAATGAAACAACAACAAAAAAGATAGCCACAGGAGACCCAAGCAAAAATATCAATATTCCTGGCTTCAAATTAAGAACCACAGCATGGTCTGTGCACAAACAAAGCTATACTGGTTAGTGATATGGAATAAAATAAGCAGATATAAACCCTGGCCACCACACAGTGGAAAGAGATCATATTGAGAACCCTGGATAGAGACATGCAGAGGAATGGAATTAGATCAACCTCTTGCACTACACAAAAATCCACTTCAAATGTATCCAACATCTGAATGAGACCCGAGCCTCTGAAACAGAGGAAGAAGCAGAGAAAACACCATGAGATGCAGGCACAGGTCAAGACCTTTGACTAGGATTTCAGTTGGTCAGGAAATAATGCCCACAATCATCTGAAGGGATCTTGAGAGATTACAGTAGGTTCTTTATGGCAAAACAAACAAACAAACAAACAAACAAACAAACCCCAAACACTTGAGTAAAGAGATGGCAGAATGAGGGGAAGTCATTGGTAGATATATATCTAAGTAAAGATCAATGCGTAGAACACATAAAGAATTAAACAAATGGGAAATGAAACAATCCAGTTAATAAATGGCCTAATTAAATAGACAAGCAGTTCTCTAAAGGAGAAATCTAATGGCCAATGAGCATGAAAAATATGTTCAATTACTAACTATTAGAAAGAAGGCAAATGAAGTATTACTTGTCAGAGAAGACTACTGGGACATGGATTTAAACCAGTAGAAAGTCTTCATTATCTGGTCTGAGACCACTCTGAGTGTTTGGGGTCCCAGTGTAGTACTAGGCCTTCTTCAGAGTGAGTTTGAAACACACACACACACACACACACACACCTCTCCTCCACCACCACCAGCAAAAACAACATAAAATCACGTTCTTGGTTGCCGTGGTTCAGTTAACAAGAACAGCTAGCCAGAAGTGTACAGATGCCAAAAGAAAGTTTAGTACATTTAAAGACTTCCCCAGCACTATAGACTTTGATAGATTAGGTCTTGCTTTTGTTTTCGTAGGTGGTGCTGTGTTTCATGGCCTGAATGGTACTTCCATCATGGAGTCAGTTATGCTAAGGTTTGGGAGACTATGTTTTGGGACCCTGTTACAGCAGCTCCCCCGCCCCCCTCCACCAGTCATAATGACAGCCATCAAGAAAGCAAATAACAACTGTTACAGTTATTTTTATAAGACTCAGTTTCTGTCTTAACCTGGCCATCACACAAATATTTCAAAATCTTTTATATTTGTTCAATAATAATCTTTACAACACATGAACTGAACAGTTACTGCTCTGTTCTTAACTCCCTAAGGTAATCTGGCTTCTTCCCAGAGTACATTCAGCTGAGCTCTCCCTTCTCTCATGTCTCCTCCACTTCTGCCCCTGCTCTATCCCTAATTCCTCCTTCAACTCCTTCTTCCCTGGCTGGCAAGAAGTCTAGCCCTATTCTCTCCCCTGCTCAGTGATTGGTTGTAGTCTGCTTTATTGGCATACCAGGGAACAATTGGGGCACAGTGTTTACACAACACTAAGACGGGAGAGTCTTAGAACAAGGATTGCAACCAGACATGGGGGGGGTACAGAAATCAACATTTGAATTACACAATAATGCTATGCCTACAAACAACAAATTCTGGCTAAGATAGAGACAGAAAGGAACCCTTATACACTGCTGGAATGAGTGTAAACTAGTGTAGGTAGACACCATGGAAATCGGCATGAGGTTTCTCAATAAAGCTCAAAATGGGGTTGGGAAGATAGCTCAGCAGGTAAAGAGCTTTCTGCAAGAGCATAAGGACGAGCAGTTTTGATCCCCAGTTCCTGTGTAAGTGTCTGGTGAGCACTGTCTTATTTTTTTTTTCCTGTTCCTGTGATGGACTACCCTGACCAAAGAAATGGATGTCAGGAAGGGTTTACCTTGGCTCACAGCTCCACAGTGGATAATTCTCATCACAGCAGAAGTCACTTTGACAAGAGCATGAGGCTGGGCTGTCACATTGCGTCAGCAGTCTGGAAACAGTTTGCATAGGAAGTGAGATCAGGCTGTCAAACGTCATAGGCTATTAGGGACATTTCACATTCCAACTACAACAGCATGGTGATCCACTTGTAATCTCAGTACCCAGGAGACAGAGACAAGACTAGGAACAAGTTGGGTAGGTAGACAGGCTCAATCATCAAGCTCTGCATTCAAGTGAAGGATCCTGCCTCAAAATATGAGAGGAGAGCAATTGAGAAAGACACCTATGCCAACTTGTGACTTCCACATGCTTAAGCACACACGTACACATGTTTCCTCATACATCTGCACTTCTACATGCACACACATACATACACACACACAGAAAGAGAAAAAGGGAGAGAGGGAGAGAATGGAACTAAAACTAGACCCACCATTTGACCAGCTATGCTAGTTATTTTTATAATACTGTGTTTCTCAGCTTCTCTCTTACCCTGGATAGCAGTAAACTATTTGAGACTATATTATATTATTTGTTTATCAAACTTTATAGCACAATCCTGAGTGTAATTATGCTATTATTAACCCTATAGGCTAGTCTGGCTTCCAATCTCAGAGATACTTGCGTTTTATTACTTCCTTGCTCAGCTGAATCTCTCCTGATGTGTCCTGGACTTCTCCCTATATCCTCCTCTAATTCCTCTTCCCCTGGCTGGCAGAAAGTCCAGCCCTATTCTCTCCCCTGCTCAGCAACTGGCTGTAAGCTGCTTTATTGGCACATCAGGGGACAATTAGGAAGCACTGTTCATACAACATTGATACAGGAGATTCTTACAACAAGGATTGCGACCAGATGTGGGGGAGGTACAGAAATCAGCATTAGAATTACACTATAAACTTATGCCTACGTCGATATGACTGTTCTCACGATTATCTGAAGGACTTCCAGTCTTTGCAACATAGAGGTGAGCGCACACCAGTGTCTTTTGTAGCATTGTTCAAAACAGCTAAGTAGTTAAGGAACCAACCTAGGTACCCAACAGAGGGATGGCTATATATATATATATATAAACAATAAGATTTTATTTCAGCCACAAATAGGAACAGAGTTATGTTAGTTGCAGAAAAAAAATGGATACAACTTGAGATAATCATAGCAAGGGAATTAAACCAGTCTCAGAAACACAAATGCCACTGTTTTAGTCATTTGTGGTTTCTAAATTGTGTACAGACACCTAAAGTCATGTGCACAGAGAGGACACATAGTTAGAAGTGAAACAGTGTAGGGGACAGAAGAACTAACAGGAGGGGAAGGGGATGGTCAGCAGACAGCGTACACGTGTATGAACATTTTTAGTTGAAAAAAAGAAAGTCTCTCAAATTCAGTATTCCTTTGTTTTGCTTTGCTTGTTTTTCTGAAATCAAACCTCTCTGTGAAGCATTGAAACTCCCTAAGTAGACCAGGCTGGCCTCAAACTCACAGAGACTCACTTGCCTCTGCCTCCTGAGTGGTGGGATTAAAGGGGCATGGCACCACATCTGGTCTTTCAAATGCAGTAGTCTAAGAGTCGATGCTAAATTGTTTTTGTGTAATTTCATATAACTGAGAAAATAAAGGTACTATTCCTGTAGCATCATAGAAAATTGCATGGTTGAGCATTTAGTTCTTAATCCTACTGTTTCAGGTATGTATTTGTTATTATTAGGTTCTCTTCTGTATCTTAACATTGTTTTTATTTCTTGTATTTATTTATAAAACTATTTGACATATTCACATGAACTCTTAGCTTCTATATCTAAGGTAATACATATTTTATGATTTCTATTTGCCATTTCATTTTTAAAGATGGCTTAAATATTTAGTATTTATTTTATATTAATCACAGGTTATGTACTTTGAATCCCATCCATAGCTCCCTCCCGCATTCTCTCCCTACCTCCCCCCCCCATCTCTCCCTCATCTCCTCCCTGTCCCTTTCCAAATCCACTGATAGGGGAGGACCTCCTCCCCTTCCATCTAACTCTAGCTTATCAGATCTCTTCAGGAATGGCTGCAATGTCCTTTTCTGTGGCCTAGCAAGGCTGCTCCTCCCTAGGGGAGGGGGTGGAAGAGCCAGCCATTGAGTTCATGACAGAAATAGTCCCTGTTCCCCTCACTAGGGTATCCACTTGGATATTGAGCTACTATTTGCTATATTCAAGCAGGGGTTTTAGGTTATATCCATACATGGTCCTTGGTTGGAGAAACAGTCTCATAAAAGACCCCTGAGCCCTGATATATTTGGTCCTTGTTGAGCTCCTGTCCTCTCCAGATCATACTAACTCCCCCTTCTTTCATATGATTCCCTGCACTCTGCCAAAGGTTTGGGTTATGTGTCTTAATATTTGCTTTGATACACTGCTAGGTAGAGTATTTCAGGGACCCTTTGTGGTAGGCTCTTGTCCTGCTATTTGTTTTCTCCTACATCCAATGTCCATCCCATTTGTCTTTCTAAATGAGGAAATCATGAAATTTGCAGGCAAATGGTGGGACCTGGAAACAATCATCTTGAGTGAGGTATCCCAAAAGCAGAAAGACACACATGGTATTATGCTCACTTATATAGACCTGTAAGATAGGATAAACCTACTGAAATCTATACACCTAAAGAAGATAAACAAGAAAGAGGACCTGGGGTAAAAGGATCAATCCTCACTTAGAAATCTAGATTTCTCTTCTCTGTTTTCTGTCTTGGTCTTTTAGGAAGATTGAGTTTAGAGGTTGATACCCCACTTCATTTTTGGAATTTAACTTGCATCCACAGCCACACATGAATGTGATTTAGTGGAGAACTATTGAAATAATTGAAAATGCACTTCTTACTAAAGTTTTTAGTGTATAAACTACATGTTAATGTAAATTTTCACTTTGAAGTGCTAGTTGGCAAACACCAAGCCCTGTAACACTTAGGCATGCACATAGAAAGGACGGACACACATTCATAGACTGCATATATTATTTCATTTCAAAACTATAGCAATTTTGATGGCACGGTGTCCACGCACTATTTTCAAACAGCACATACCTTTGCTCTTATATGGATTAAAATTTTCATTGTGTATGTAGACCCCATTATCTATATTTACCATTGCCTGTTGCTGGACAACTGGGTTGGTCCCATAAAGTAGCCACAGTGGACAGTCCTGCGATGGACATTGATGTACACATATCACTATGGTGTGCTGACTTAGAGGCTGCAGGTAAATGGTGAGACGTGGTCACATGGTAGATCTAATTCTAATTCTGTTCTCTGTGTGTGTGTGCATTTGCATGTCTGAGGAGGCACATGTCTGTGAAGGTACATGTGTGCATGTGTTCTTGTGTCTGTGGCTGCCAGAGGCTTAAAAGCAGGTGTCTTTCTCAGTTAGTCCACTGGTGATGTGAAATTGAGGCAATGATTGATCTCCTTTGCTGACTGGGGCCCTCCAGCCTGTCTTTGACAGCCCAGAGTACATGGCAAGAACTATTAGCATCACAAGACTGAGGCAGGGAACAGGGGTAGCCAGAGCAGATGATAGTTTTTAAATGCCCAAAATAAGGTCCACTAGAATTTCCTGATAGACCCACAGGAGCCTTTACTTCCTCACTTTTTTTGGCCTCCATGACTAGATATGGAAGTGATGAACCCAGGCAAGTGTGGCCGAAGAACTGATGATATTTTATAGGTGAGATTGTTAAAAATAAATGATGCTATTTTAGGTGAAATTGTTAAGTATAAAAACGGGACATCAGTGGCTGGTTCAGGGGGGGAAAAGTTGATGTGTAATTACCCTTCAAAAACGAGATTTGCTATGAGAAAGGGCCTAGAGATTATGATGACTGGGTGTTGAGGAGGGGAGTTTACAAAGGAATAGCATATCATTTCGAAAACAGCATTTCCCTTTCTGATTGTGACATAAATGAGATACTCATGACCACAATAATCTCGGAATTCTGACTTCTCATAAACTTGGCTTCCAATTTCCATTCTTAGCCCCAGCAATATATGATACACGGGGACATGACAGTTCTTTCAAGAAGGAAGTCAAAATGATACCATGGGGTCTGATTTCATCTACAAGGTGGTTTATATTTACTTCCCCAAACTGCAGTCTGTGTAATACGAACACAACAGAACATATCAAAATACGACCTATGTACAAGAGTTACAAAAACTTAGAATCTGAAGAATCTTTCTTAAAATTAGGACTGGCCACTCCACATGTAATCACACCTATTTAGCCAGACTGCCCAAGAGAAAGCAAAGTTACAAGAAAGTTTATTATTTCAAATATTCTAAATGGAAGGACAGAGAGGAAACATACAGGTAATCTAGCTGAAAGACGATTCTAGCCGTGCTCAATTAAGAAACCCATTTCTCATCTAGAGAGATGGCTCAGTGGATAAGAGCACTGTCTGCTCTTCCAGAGGACCTGAGTTCAATTCCCAGCAACTACTTGGTAGCTCATAACCATCTATACTGGAATCTGATGCCTTCTTCTGGCATGCAGATAGAGCACAATGAGAACAATGGCAGAAATTTTCCCACTTTTCTACAACCTCAATCCTGATGTTCCCACAAGTCTGATTGAAAAATGCCTTGAGCCATGACTTATGATTATTTTGTACTTTGTAACTTTCCATGTGACTTTGGAACATGTTTTTTGGGGGGGGGGAACTTAAGTCCATGTGCCTGGGCCGTGGTCACTCACTTTCAGCTCAAAAATAAGCTATATCTCATCCCCTTTGAAGTGAGAGCTGTGTTTGCTTTTGAGGGACAGATTTATGTGCAAATACAGTCTCACTGATAATTTGAAACCCTTGGGGCCACTGGAACTATGAAGGTTTACATCTCTTTTAACAATTTCTTCTTCTTCTTTTTTTTTTTTTTTACTAAATCATAATCCAGGAGCTGAAGGGAGAAAACTGTATTTGCTCTTCACGTGTATCTAATTTCAAATTTACATAAATTATCAAGAAGTGCACAGAATTATTTCAATATGTTATTTATCTCAATTCACCTTTTCTTAAATTTGATATACACTTTTCCTTCAACTCACTCTATCTTTTCTCAGTCAAACACCTCATGAAAATTTAATGCTGAACATGACATGACTTTTGAATGATAAGACTTTGACACACAAAATTGAATAAACAATGTTAATTTCATAAAATGTAACATTGACAGAATATAAAGAGTTTGAATGGACAAGAAGTATATTATTGAAGAAATCTTCAGAATACATAAATTATTCTTCAAAACAGGATGAATATGAAGTAAGACAGCAGCAAGAGAGCTGGAACAACTGATGCTTAGAGAGCAGGAGAAGAAATCATTCCTTCCAAATTATTTCACTGTTTCTTGAAAGATGGTTCTCACACCCAACAATTTCTTCATAGCTTTTGTGACATTCTTATTCCTAAGACTATAGATTAGTGGGTTCAACAGAGGGGTGAGGATTGTGTAAAACACAGACACCACCATGTCTTGCTCAGGGGTGTGTAAGGAGGCAGGAAGCATGTAGGTGTAGACAGCAGCACCATAGAAGAGGATGACCACAGCCATGTGGGAGGAGCAGGTGGCAAGGGCCTTCTTCCTGCCCTCTGCTGAGTTCATCCTGACAACAGTGAGGAGGATGGATGAATAGGAGCTGGAAATGACTGTCACAGGGAGGAGAATCATGAGCACACAACACAGGTACATGAGGGTCTCATAGAGCCAGGTGTCTGAGCAGGAGAGTTTTGTGACAGCAGGGACCTCACAGAAGAAGTGGTGGATCTCCCGGGACCCACAGAATGGGAAGGTCATGGTGACAGGGGTGAGCATGAATCCATCCAAGGATCCCAGGAGCCAACAGACAGACATCAGGAGGAGACACATCCTATAGTTCATGAGAACATGATAACGGAGTGGGTGGCAGATGGCCACATAGCGGTCATAAGACATGGCAGCCAGAAGGAAAAATTCTGAACCTCCTAATGTCAGGTAGAGGAACATCTGCATCCCACAGGCAGCAGCTGAGATCCTGTGACTCCCCAGGACCTGGTCCATGAGCATCTTAGGCACAGTGACAGAAATGTACATCATGTCCATGAGGGACAGCTGGCTGATGAAAAAGTACATGGGTGTGTGGAGGTGGGTGTCAGAGAGGATCAGGAGGATCAGGAGGGCGTTCCCAGACAAGGCCAGCAGGAAAACCACAAAAATAACCACAGCAAGCAGGGCAGGGTGTTTATATTGAGGGAAGAATCCCACCAGGGTGAAATCTGACTGTCCAGTGTAGTTTCTCATCCAGGTGTTGATGTCCATGGGTGTCTCCTAGGCAACCAAGAAGCTTTGGGGTTAGTGACTGTCTGCTGATATGTGCACAAGCCTACTGTGCTGAGACAGTTCCCTGGGCCTGTAGATCTGAGAGTAACAACCTACCTATGATTTAAGGAATTTAAAAAATAAGAATGCACATCTGTGGTTATAGCCATCACAACTTTGAATAGCAGTACCATGGTTGATGGTCATGACCTTTCCTGATGACAAAGGGTCCTGTGTCAACAAGTTCTTCAAATTTGCAGGATGATTTTTCTAACAGACATAGTGAATTACCAACTCAAAGAAACCAACAAAAACCAAGGAAAGTGAATTCCAAACAAGCAAATTATTTAGAATATTGGTGAATAAAAGTCATTCTTCAGAACCCTTGCCAAGCTGCTTCTAATAGTAACACATTATTAAATGCACTCACCAATTTAGCATTCTTTGAAGAATGTGGTTTTTAAAGTAATATGGTAACGCATTTTATTTGAATAATACACACTTTCCATTGAATTTGAAGTGTCTAATATCTGTTTTTATAGATAAATGCTCTTTAAATATACATTCATATAAACATTCTTATGAAATAAAAGATATAAAATGTATATAACATGCTCGCTCATCTAGGGTGGTTAGACAGAGTTAGTGCAAAGTTTCACCTTTTCTGGTCTCTCCAAGTTCTTTTCCTTACAGTGTCCACCATTTGCTGTAAAAAGCCACAGGAGGCAGAGGATTCAGCTGTCACTGCTGGTTGCCAGGCCAGGCTGTGGCAGCAGCATCTCTGTGGACTGTCAGCTACTTCTTCATGGAGTCTGAGAAGCAGAGAGAACACAACTCTGATGATATCAGATGTTCCTGATAGAAACTCACCAATTCCCTCCACTCCAGGCTCACAGCCTCCTTCTGTGTTAGATGCTGAAAGAAATCCCAGGACACATTGACCTTGGTTGAGTTAAACAAGGTCAGTGTCTGTTTACGCTGGGAAAATTGCACATAAATGTGAATTAAGTTTGAAGTTTAAAATAGGTACAACATCGTAAGAAATAGTATCAGACAGAGTGTATCCAGCCTTTCTAATGAGGCTCAGTGAATGCCTCTTCTACATGTAGTTTTAAAGAGAAGAGATTATAAACTTTTTAAAAATCATTTGTAAACTGGTAGATTCTGCATGGTGAAAGCTGTAAGCGACAAGAAGGATGTGAAATCTCTTTGTGAAATGTTAGCCAGTTAGAAAGGAGGGGCTGTTGAGAGAGCAATCACAAATCTCAAGGACATTTTATATCTATGTCACGATTCTAAAGAGAAAGTTGCAAAAGAAAATCTGATATTGAAGTCCTTTTAGGGCCATGACTGCCAGAGCCGCTGATGGAGCAGAGAACAAGGCAAGGTTCTTGATGCCTTGGTATAAATGCCAGAGAAACCTGCAACCTATGGGAGCAGATGGGCAAGATAGACAGAAATAGACTGAGAGTGAGAAAAACAAGGTAGAGTTCCGTTTTAAAGTGGCATGTTCATGAAAGGAAATTTACATAAATTAAAAAAATGTAAGCTCTCCAAAGTTCACCTTACACATACCTGCTGACCCAGTTTTTGGGGACACCGTGAAGAAAGACTGGGGACAGAGCCAGAGTCTATGAGAAGCGTTGAGCACTTTCTGCTGGGTGAGTGGAGGTCAGGAGGCAGGTGAGGGGCAGGAGGTGTGCTGGGAAGTCAATGCACTCTGTTAAGTGGGGGCCCCTCGCATCAAGGTACCCAAGCAGCAGGAGATCAGGAACATGGTGTCTGCACAAGGCATTGAACTAGCATCCTGATTGTCCTTACCCATCCCTCAATTTCATGTGAGCAGCTTGGTGCATTGTTAGCACTTTGTATTACTAACAGTGAAGGTAGAGAAAGGACAGAGCATCATCCCAAGCCAGCAGCATCCCTGAGCCACCCTGCTGCTTCCATGGGAGTCAGCATGTTTTCTTCTCCTACAGAGAGAAGCTCAAGGTCTCAGAGCACCTGCCTCACATCACACAATAGCAGACAGTGTGGGTGATTAACCTATTAGTAGTCACAGATTGGTACCTGCCTGGGTTCTATGGAAACACCACTTCCCCAGGAATGTATAGTTTGGGTTTACATCACCCACTCTCTGCTTCTTATGATGAGACATGAAAAGATTAAGATAGTTATTCTTGCATTATTTTAACCTTCAAGAATAGCCCACACTTGAAATTAAGCCACAAAGAGACAGTTTTGGAAAACTAATACAGAAGGAAGGGTGGGCGTGCTGGCAGATGTCCATGACAGTCCTAGCACTTGTGAGGCTGAAGTAGAGGGATCATCGGTGAAATCAAGGCAAGTCTGGTTGCGTGTGTGTGTGTGTGTGTGTGTGTGTGTGTGTGTGTGTGTGTGTGTGTGTATCTCTACATGTCTCTATGGAAACCATGTAGTTTCTTTCATTAGTTAGAAAATATCTCAGTAAGAAAATGCCACAGGGAAACTTCAGAAAGATGCTGGGTGAGGTGGTGCATACTTTTAATGCCAGCACTAGGGAGGAAGAGGCATGTAGATTTCTTAGTTTGAGGCCAGGCTGCTCATGTTGCAGGTCAGCCAGGGCTACACAGAGAAATCAAGAAGGAGAAAGAGAAGGAGGAGGAGAAGGTAGAGGAGGAGGTGGATAAAGACCTTCTTCCTCCACATAATAAATAAGACAGTAAAGAATAAAGGATAAAACAGACCCCCTATAAAGAGAAGAGACTGTCTGCTGACCACCCCGTGCCATGCAGACTTTCCTGTCAGGTCCTACTCACCATCAGATGCAGCTACAGCCTGAGCCACATGGGTCAAGGGACAGAAGCTGATTAAATGCACAAGGAACAAGAGGCAAGTGACATCATCCTTGGCTGGACTCTGCTCATTAACTGATAAAAATTTGGTTAATAACTCCCCTCTGGGACTTTCAAGAAGAACGTAACCAAGACCCACGGACGCTAACAGAAACCCTACCACAGACTTATTTATTCTTCAGTTTTGTTAACTGAAAATCCCAACCAGCAGAAATCCTAGCCAGTGTCTACAATACCTACATATCGCCATCATAAATATAAGTCTGGTCCAACATGAGTCATTTATTGTATGTCCAAGACCTTGTTCACTGTACAGAATTGCCTCTTTGTTAGTGTTTATATAGAGTCCCAGTAGCTTTTGTGACATGTTATCTTTCATAGGCGTGGGTTCAGCAGCTTAGGGTTCAGCTGCTGTCTTGTAGACACTGCCCCTTATATATAGTGCATGGCTACTAACTCTGAGGCCTCGTCTGTCACGGACCATCAGCCCTCCCCTTCCCCATCATCCCTGTGTTCTGCTGTCAGTCACTAGCCGTGTTCTTTAGAGCTGCCCTCAGTTTAAATAGAGACCTGAAAATTACAGAACAATCTGTAAGTACAAATGGCTTGGATGAAAATTTTGATATTACCAACAGCTGAGGAAAAGTCACACTATAAAAAGTCAAACCTTGCTTTAAACTGCAGACATCTGTGAAGTGCATACTGTGTAGCTGAAGCTGGTATAAAACACGGTAGAAGATGGAACCAACTCCACACTCTTGCATTCAAATTGCTCTGAACTCTTTCGAATGCTAATGATGTCTGATCACTTTCCCACTCAGTGGTGTTCCCACTTCACGCTCTATCCACACAGTGTTCTCTGCTCCTCAGGCCACACTCCTGAGCTCAGCCCAGGGCTTTGGCCTGCAGAAGGAGCCGTGTTTTGATATGGATGGACAATGGTAGGCGGGGAAAGAAACGGGGTCTTTCCCTGTTGCTGTTGGTCTGGCGCAGCTGCAGCAGCTGTGGGTGACACAGGCTCTGTAGGACTCCGGGCTGTGTCAGCACCTAAGACAGCTGACTCAGCACTGTTATTGCTCAGATGTGTCAGGTGTTGTGTGGTGTCAGGACAGGGTCACCAGTAGGTTTAGGGGGATCCAGCCTGGATTGCATCGCTTGCCCATCTGTGAAGAGAATTATCTAGGAATTCTTTGTTCCTTAATGTTTAAAGTGTTGTAATGGTCTTCAGGGGTTCAGTGAGGCCCACAAGTGTCACATAACTGTTTATAACTTTAGTGGCATTTCCTGAAAGCAAAGAACGGCCGGTTCTAATTCCCGTTCCCTTCAAATATTCCCTCCTACTACTATTGTCCCTGGATTTGGATCACTGCAAAAAGAAACCAAAAAAATCATCTTCTATTTGGGCGTTTGTCTCTGGAGAAGCAAATATTAAAAGGAAATAGTAATAAAGATAATTTTAGTAAAAGAAGGGTTTCTATATGATAAGACTTATGTTTAAATTAAGATAGGTAAATGGTTCTGGATTTCAAACAATAAATAAAGAGGTGGAAAGCATAAATAGGTCATAGAAGGTCTGATTAACATATGTAAATTACATAAAATTTGAGCCATAAAAATCGTTAAGTGAAATGCGGGTTGGTGGCACAGGGCTTTTAATCCACCATTCAGGAGGCAGAAGCAGTCAGGTTTCTGTGAGTTGAAGGCTAGCCTGGTCTACAAAGCAAATCCAGGACGTCCAGAGCTTTGTTATACAGAGAAGCCTTTTTTCACGACAAACAAACAAAAGGATCTTTAAGTAAAATTAATCAAAAATGTAAGAGCAAATATCAACAAATTCATTTATTTAATTCATTAGAGTCCTTTAAAATTATTGATCTGTCCTCAGAAACACCTACAAGGGCTGGTTTAATGCACAAAAAGAGGGGTGTTTCCCCTTCAAAAGTTCATTTAACTGTTATACAAAATTTAAAGTTGCCAAACTGGTGTAAGTAACCCTGTGGGTGTCGACGCCATACCTGTAGGCCTGTACTTATGTAGACAGGGGAATTAAAGGGGCAGTAATATTTACTCTGATCCTTCAAGGTTATCTATGTCCCAAGGGGGTTGTGAGACATCTTCGGAAGGGTCCCTCAGTTCTAGTGAGTAATCTGTCCTCTAGGTCAAAGAAGTCACCAGGGCTCCACAAGGTGGGTGCTAATTAGTGTAAACTCTGCAGAGAAGAGAGTCATTGAGGGTCATGCCCCAATGCTTCCAAAGGAAGCTGTAGTCACAGAAGAGCTGACCCTGTCCCCAAGTGATGGCACAATTTGTAAAAGGAAGGCTAAAAGACTCAGAGCCTCCTCCCTAGTCTAAATGACCTTTGAGGAACAGACCCTTAACTGGCCTCAACAGAACAACAACAATCAAATATTTATTTTGGGCTCTCAGCGTGCACTTAAACACCTAACAGGAATTGTAATCATGCAATGGTCATAAGACATGGTAGCCAGAGGTACATTTTCTGAACCTTCTCATGTCACAAAAGGGACAGCTGGCTGATGAAAAAGTACATGAGTGTGTGGAGGTGAGTGTCAGAGAGTATCAGAAAGATCAGGAGGGCGTTCCCTGACAAGACCATCAGGAAGGCCACAAAAATGACCATAGAAAGCAGAGCAGGATACTTGACTGAAGAATTTCACCAGAATAAAAATGACTGTCCAGTACAGTTGTCCATCCAGGTGGTGATGTCCATTAGTGTCTCCTAGGCAACCAAGAAGCTTTGGGGTTACTGTAATGTGACCATAGGAATGAATGCTCAGTGTTATGTGACTCAACCTGACTGTACCAACACAGGAAGTTCTCTGGATCTGGAGAGTTGAGGTTTATAATTTATCTGTAATTTAAGAATATTTAAACACAGAATTCATATCTGTGATTAGAACCATCATAACGCCTTGTGGGACTGTTGTTAGTATAATGCTCTTGTGGAATGTACACAATTTACCCTTGTTCATTCAAATGCTGAATTCTTTATTCCGCCATCTGGTTTCAATCCAGACATTGAATTGTGTTTATTCTAAGCATCACCTGTCTCAAGTTTGTGTAAACATGCCACCATTTGTTCTCTGTATTGTCAGTAAAACAACCAGCCAGTGCTGAGCAAAGGAGAGAATAGGGTGGGACATCCTGGTCCAGAGGGGAGGAGAGAGAAGCTAGTGGGAGGAGTCTGAGATCAGAGATCAGGAGGAGAGGACTTGGAACCATGAAGAGAGATGACTGAAAACAAGTATAATGTTGGAAATTCTGAATGAGAGGAAGCTATGCAGGATTGGAGATTTAGGATGGAGTAACTATTGCCCAGTATTGTGTTCTGGGTTAACTAAATACATCCTAGTCTCTGTGTGGTGATTTGGGTATACAGCTGGTTTAGGAATAACCACTGATTAACTCCAGATAAATCAATAATAAATATTAATAACTCACAACAAACTGTCACATTTCTGGGGCATGAAATATCCAGGCCACATAAGAATGTCTTTTATCCAGAAGGACCAGAGTCTGTGAGATCTCTTCCCAGACTATCACAAATCATTGCTCAGAAAGGGAAAACAAACTTACTTTGAGGATCTTTTTTTAACCTGAGGTATGAACTGAGTTGAACCTCTGTGGATTAAGAATCAAACTTTTGTTTTAAGATCTTAGAGCTACATTCCATATAATGTTTACACAGAAAGTAAATCAAATAAAATGTAGCAAAACTCATCTTAGACACATGAAGCCTTTTCACCCTAACGATCATGTGACACTGAGAGGTCTGTGCTCTGGGGAGCACACTCATCTCACAAGCACCACCCAGTGACAGGAAGGACATGGGGAGAGGACTCCAGTCACTGGACAGACCCAGCTGTGGGTCCAGCCACCCCTCACGCATCCAGCCTCTGTTCACTCTACAGAGGAAGGGCTTTTCACTTTTGGCCAAAATTAAATGAAATAATGGGTACTCTCAGAATACTGACAGATTCAAGTCAATGACTACACACACATTAGAGAGTTCATGAGCACAGGTTTCTCAATAACTCATACGGATGCACATTAACGTCATTGGATTGTGCGCTGAGTTATTGTGGTTCTCAGTGTGAGTGCTTTTTTTTTTTTTACACACATTTATAAATTTTGTTTTCAACAGATATCACAGGATCTCACTCATCTGGGAATCTTAGTGTTGACTCTTGATTTGTGTGTTTAATTTGGAGAATCTGCTGAATATAGGAAACTGGGAAGTGCTGATTTGTGGCAAGGAAGAGTCTCAAGGTCTCAAGGGACAGTGGACAGTAGAATATAGTGGCACAAAGGACAAAGCAACAACTGGGAAGGAGTTTGAGGAATGGAGAGGATGAGAGTGAGGACAGTGAAGGGAACAACTAGCACTAAGGATGTTTGAAAAGGCCATATGAGAACCTGCTATTCTTCTACATGAATTTATATGGGTGTATACACTCTACTCAGGAGACATAACTCCCAGAAGCATGGACTGTCAACTAGCCCATTGCGCAGTGTGATATATCTTCTTGAGTTGTTTGTCAGAGATGTCCTGCAGACTTCCAAATGACATTAATGCCATTAGATTGTGAGATGTGTCACTGTGATTCTCAGTGTGAGCACTGGCCACACTCAAGCATCCAACTCTGTGGGAGCCATAGAATGGCTGTTTGACTCCTGCCTTTTTGGGATCTATGATGCACATTGTGCCTTGCATGGTACAGGGAGTTTCTATCCCTGGACCACAGGGGCTGCTTTGAGCTTTGTAGAGGTTTGTTCAACCGCTTAGATTTGGCAGGTATTTGGCATGAGAACTCACCTCCCGCTTGCCTGAGAGCTGGCCTCCTGCTTTTAGAATTTCCTTGAGAATATCCTGCTTTGCGATTTTCACTGAAACTAGTTCCTCCCCCACCCCCGAATTGTCCATTCTTACTCTTTATAGGCTGTAACCTAAAGAACAATAAACTGAGACTTGATCAGAATTCTGTCTTGTCTCCATTCTTCGTGTCTCCTGTTCCATCCCATTCCCACACCCCCGTCCAAGTTCCACGCCGACAGACCTTCGGGCCGGGTCAAACTCAAGCAGCAGAGCAAATGGTTCCTACTGTCTGCTCCCTTTGTAAACAGCAAGAGGGGCTTGCTGAGACTGAAGCATCAACCAAGGACTGTGCACAAACTGGACCTATGTCGTCTAGAAAGGTGTAGCAGGTGGGCAGTTAGTTTTCATGTGGGTCCTCTAGTAAAGGAAGTGGGGACTGCACCAGACGCAGACTCACTTGCTAGTTTTTTGATCACTTCCCCCTGGTGGGACTGCCTTGCCAGGCCTCAGGGGAAGAGGACATGCTCAGTCCTGATGCAACTTGAGCTGGGATGGATGGGAAAGGGAGTGTCCCTTTTCTCAGAAAAGGTGAAGGAGGAGGGGGAGGGAGAGAAGGTAGGATTGGGAGGGGAGGAAGAATCGAGCTACAACAAAGATGTAAAGTGAATAATATATATGTCTATATACACACACACACATATATATTTAATAAAAAATGAAGAACAAAGTGGGTTCAGGAAAGGTACTGACCAGGTTTGGTATGAGAAAGTGTCTTGAGTTGGGGCACATTACAAAGGAATAGTACATCATTTTAAAAACAGCATTTCCCTTTCTGATTGGGACATAAATGATTATGTCCACCATAATCTTGGGATTTTGAATTCTCATGAAATTGGCTTCTGCTTTTCATCTTTATCTCCAGAAATATTTGGTACATGAGAAAAGGACAGTTATCTTAGGAAGGATGTCAAAATAATAGCATGTTGTTGTCTTATTTTATTTGCAAGGTGCCTTATATTTATTTCCCCAAACTGCAGCCTAGTGTAAAATCAACACATCAGAACAAATCAAAATTAAAAGCTTTATCAAAGCTTATAAATAACACTTATGAAAACTTAGAAACTGAAGAACAATATTTCTTTAAATTAGAACCAGCCACTCCATATATAATTACACCTATGGCCAGACTTCCCATGAGAAAGCAAAGTTACAAGAAAGTTAATTATTTCAAATAATTCAAAAAAAATATATCAAGATTAAAAGGGGGGGGGGCATAAAGGAAACAAACAGGTAGGCAGTCTGGTTAAAAGATGATTCCAGTTGTGCTCAACTGGTTTCTCTCATTTGCTAAGTTTGCTTTCTTAGGCCTCACTGTGTTTTTGCTAACTTAACCTCAGGTATGACATTCCTGTAACATGTCACATGTAAATACTGTGTCAGATGCTGAGAGTGGCAACAAATGAGACCCAGATGAGAATGGCTGCACTAGCTACTTCTCCTAAAGACTGCTGTCTTGCCTATCCAGACTCCTAGGAATGAGCTTCCTCAGCACAGGACAGAAACCTCAATTGGTCTCTTCAAGCACGGAATGTGACAGCTGGTCAGCATGGGACACTGCACTGAAGTTCTCAGAGGACAAAGGCATAAACAGGTTAAAGTTTGTGCAACTGGCCAACTGGTAGACCTCCTGTGAACATGGAGCATGAGAACATAACAGATTCAAAGTTAATTTACCCCAGACTGTCTATAATGCCTTAGGAACCATTCATTGCTGGCTAGGTGAAACATTTTGGAGTGTATTAGCTTATCAGAATGCCAGATTCCCCCAAACTAAAACTTTTCCCTGTCACCAGACAGCATGTGAGAACCATGGCAGCGATTTTGTCACTGTCCTGCAACCTCAATCCTGATGCTCCAACAAGTAGAGTGGAAAAATGCCATGAGTCATGACTTATGATTTTTGTTGTCTTTATAACTTTCCATGTGACTTTGGAAGATGTTTTTTGGGGAACCTGAGCCAATGTTTGTGGGTCATGGTCATTTATGTTCAGCTCAAGAATAAGCTATATCTCATTTCCTTTGAAGTGAGAGCTCTGTTTGGTTTTGAGGGAGAGAACTATATGCAAATACAGCCTCACTGATAATTTGAAACCCTTGGGACCACTGGAACTATGCAGACTTACATCTCTTTTAACCATTTGTTTTACTATATCATAATACAGGAGCTGGAGGAAGAAAACTGTATCATGCTCTTTGCTTATATGTAATTTCAAGTTTACGTAAATTATCAAGAAGCAGCACAGAATAAATTGTATATGCCATTTATATCAATTCACCTTTTTACATATCCTTAACCATTTTCCTTCCAACTCACTCTTTTATCAGTTGAATACATGATCACTTACTGCTTAATATGAGATATTATTTGAGTGGTAAGACTACAGCAACATAAAATTAAATAGCCATTATCAACTTGATAGAAGGTAACATTGAGACAATGCAAATAGAGATTTTGACTGGATGAGAAGTATACCAATGAAATTTTTAGAGTAGAGAAGTAATTCATCAAAGAGGGATGAATATCAAATGAGACATGATTGATGAGGAATAACATCAGTATAAGACTTGGAAAAGCATATGTATAGAGTCAAGGAAAAAAAACCTATGTATTCCAAATTATTTACTTAGTTGTTTCGAGAAAGATAGGTCTCATGCCCAGCAATTTCTTCATGGCCTCTGTGACATTCTTATTCCTAAGACTATAAATTAGTGGGTTCAAGAGAGGGGTAAGTATTGTGTAAAACACAGACATAACCATGTCCTTCTCAGGGGTGTGGAAGGAGGCAGGGAGCATGTAGGTGTAGACAGCAGCACCATAGAAGAGGATGACCACAGCCATGTGGGAGGAGCAGGTAGCAAGGGCCTTCTTCCTGCCCTCTGCTGAGTTCATCCTGACAACAGTGAGGAGGATGGATGAATAGGAGCTGGAAATGACTGTCACAGGGAGGAGAAGCATAAGCACACAGCACAGGTACATGAGGGTCTCATAGAGCCAGGTGTCTGAGCAGGAGAGTTTTGTGACAGCAGGAACCTCACAGAAGAAGTGGTGGATCTCCCGGGACCCACAGAATGGGAAGGTCATGGTGACAGGGGTGAGCATGAATCCATCCAAAGATCCCAGAAGCCAACAGACAGACATCAGGAGGAGGCACACCCTATAGTTCATGAGAACATGATAACGAAGTGGGTGGCAGATGGCCACATAGCGGTCATAAGACATGGCAGCCAGAAGGAAAAATTCTGAACCTACAAGGGTCAGGTAGAGGAACATCTGCATCCCACAGGCAGTAGCTGAGATCCTGTGGCTCCCCAGGACCTGGTCCATGAGCATCTTGGGCACAGTGACAGAAATGTACATCATGTCCATGAGGGACAGCTGGCTGATGAAAAAGTACATGGGTGTGTGGAGGTGGGTGTCAGAGAGGATCAGGAGGATCAGGAGGGCGTTCCCAGACAAGGCCAGCAGGAAAACCACAAAAATAACCACAGCAAGCAGGGCAGGGTGTTTGGATTGAGTGAAGAGTCCCAGCAGGGTGAAGTCTGACTGTCCAGTGTAGTTTCTCATCCAGGTGGTGATGTCCATGGGTGTCTCCTAGGCAACCAAGAAGCTTTGGGGTTAGTGACTATCTACTGATATGTGCACAGGCCTACTTTTCTCAGAAAATTCTCAGTCTGAGCATTTGAGGTTGGCTATCTACTTATAATTTAAGAAATTTAAAAAGTAAGAATACACATCTGTAACTAGAGACAACACAACATCAAACAGCTTTACCACCATTCATGTTTGTGATCTTTCCTGATGACAAATAGTGTCCTCTATCACCAAGTTTTCCGAATTTGCAGAATGATTCTTTTTTTGCTACTAACAGAAATAGTGAATTACCAACCCAAACAAACCATCAAAACCAGGAAAGCGAAATGCAAGCAAACAAACAAGCACATTGTCCAGAAAATTAATGAATACACAAGTTATTCTTCAGAACCATTGTAGAGTGGGTGGTAATGGAAATGGGGTTTTGAACCAAGAATGTGGAGAGCAGAGGTGAGGTAGTGAGGAGGACAGGGAGAAAGACTAGAAATTAGTGTGGAGACATTTCTGGGACAGGGGAGGCTCCTGGGAGTCTGTAGTGGTGATGCTAGCTGAGACTCTTAGCAGCAGGAGATAGGGAGCTTGGAGTTTCCACCACCTGTATCCATGAGAGACTCCCAGTAGAGAGAGGGGTCCATCCCACGCATAAAACCTTTGACCCAAAATTTATCCCTACAAGAAGTTTAGGGATAAAGATGGAACAGAGATTGAGGGAATGGCAAACCAATGACTGGCCCAACTTGAGACCCACCCCCTTAACACTATTAATGATGCTCTGCTATGCTTGCAGACAGGAGCCTAGCAAAGCTGACTCCAAAGAGGCTTCATCCAGCAGCTGATGGAAACAAATGCAGAGACCCATAGCCAAATAATAGGACAAGCTCAGGGAGTTTTGTAGAAGAGTGGGAGGAAGGATTGAGGGAGACAGAGCAGGTAAGGTCACCAGTGGAAGACCTACAGAGCAAACTAACCTGGACCCATGGGGGCGCACAGAGACTGAACCACCAACCAAAGAGCCTGCATGGGCAGGACCTAGGCCTTTTACATATATATGTGTGTGTGTGTGTGTGTGAAGTGAGCTAGAAGGTGGCTACAACCAGCCTGTAAAGTGATTACATAAATAGATAAATAAATAAATAATGAATGAATGAATGAATGACAAAAACCCAGAAGCATTGTAGAGCTGCTTCTAGTATTAACACAGTATGAATGCACTCTCCAGTTTAGCCTTCACTGAAGAATGTGGTTTTTAAAATGATATGATAGTAAAAGATCTCAGTTGAATAATGTAAACAGTTCATTTAATTTGAAGTGTCCTATATATGCTTGTTTTGATAGTTAAGTGCTATTTAAATATATGATTATATAAACATGGTAATATGAAAATATAGGGATAAAATACTTATAACATGTTTGCTCATCTATGCTGGTAGAACAGTTAGTGCAAAGTCTCACCTTTTCTGGTCACACTCCTCCAAATTCCTCTCCTCACATACACTATTTGCTGTAAGAATCCACAGAAGGCAGAGGACTCAGCGATCACTGCTGGTTGCCAGGCCAGGCTGTGGCAGCAGCATCTCTGTGTCAGCTACTTCTTGGAGTCTGAGAAGCAGAGAGAACACAGCTTGAGATGTTCCTGATGGAACTTCATCATTCCCTCCACTCCATGCACACAGCCTGCCTCTCTGTTAGATATGGAAAGAAATCCAGGGACACACTTACCTACATTGCATTAAACAAGGTTAATGTCCATCCAAGAGGCTTAGTGAATGCCTTTTTCACATTACTTTTAAAGAGAGATGTTCAAGGACTTTTTTATTCTGTATTAGTAGATCCTACATTTTGATAACCCTAAGCAATAGGAAGGAAATGAAATGTCCTATTTCTGAGATGTTACTAAGAGTTACATGGGAGGGGCTGTTGAGACAGCAAGCACAAGACTCAGGAACATTTCATGTCTATATCAAGATTCTAAAAATAAAAACACAAAAGCAAACCTGATATTCAAATTCTTAAAGTGCCATATTCCGCCCAAGTTGCTAATGGAGGAGAGAACACCACAAGATTCTTGATGCCTTCATAGAAGACAAATCTGAGACCTATGGGGGTAGATGTGTGCAGATATACAGACAGGACATAGACTGAGAGATAGGAAGAAACCAGATAGATTTTCATTTTACAAAGGCGTATTAGTGAAAAGAATCTTGGATCTCTTCAAAGATTTAAACACTCCAAAGTTCATCTTACCTTTACCTGCTGACTCAGTTTCTATTATTGGACATAGTGGAGAGAGACTGGGGACAGAGTCACAGTCTATGAGAAGCTCTGAACTCTGTCTGCTGAGTGAGTGAGGTCAGGAGGCAGATGACAGGCAGGAGGTGTGCTGGGAAGTCAGTGCACTCTGTTAAGTGGGGGCCCCTGGCATCAAGGTACCCAGGCAGCGGGAGATCAGGAATGTGGTATCTGCACAAGGCATTGAAGTGGTGTCCTGATTGTCCTTACCCATGCTGTGCTATTCCATTGCATGTGAGCAGCTTGGTGCATTGTTAACACTTTGTATTACTAACAGTGAAGGTAGAGAAAGGACAGAGCATCATCCCAAGCCAGCAGCACCCCTGAGCCACCCTGCTGCTTCCATGGGAGTCAGCATGTTTTCTTCTCTTACAGAGAGAAGCTCAGGGTCTCAGGGCATCTGACTCACACCACACAAAAGCAGACAGTGTGGGTGATTAACCTATGAGTAGGCACAGAGTGGTACCTGCCCGGGTTCTGTGGAAACACCACTTCCCCAGGAGTGTATAGTTTGAGTTTGCATCACTCACTCTCTGCTTTTTATGATGAAACATGAAAAGATTAAGAGAGTTATTCTTGCATTATTATAACCCTAAAAATTGTCCACATTTTAAGTTAAACCACTAAAGAGACAATTTTTGAAAACTAATGCCTTGGAAGGGTGAATGTGGTGTCGGATACCTACCACAGTCCTAGCACTATGAATCTGAGGCAAGGGGATCAGGAATGAAATCAAGGCAATTCTGTGTTGTGTGTGTATGCATGCGTGTGTGTGTGTGTGTGTGTGTGTGTGTGTGTAAGACAGGTAGTAAAGAGATCTTGTTTAAAAAAATCCCAAAAATAAATAGATCAAAGTTGGAACACATAATGCTTCATTCATCAGTTAGAAAAAATTCTCAATAAGCGATTACTAAAGGGAAGCTTTAGGGAGAAGACAGGTGTGGCGGTACATACTATTACTTCTAGGACTCAGGAGGCAGAGGCAGGTGGATCTCTGAGTTTGAGACCAGCCTGTAGCACAAAGTGAGTTCCAGCACAACCTAGACTACACAGAAACACCCTGACTCAAAACCAGATCCAAACCAAAACAAGAACAGAAAGAAGGCAGAACTTCCTTTATCCACATTAAAAAAATAGATAATAACAGATACAATAAATCCCACAAATAATGGACAGACTGTTCTCTCACCACCCTGTGCTGTGTAGAATCCCTGGTCAAGTCCTACTCACCATCAGATGCAGCTGCAGCCTGGGCCACACCGGTGAAGGGACAGAAGCTGGTTAAGTGCACAAGAAACAGGAGGCAAGTGATGTCATCCCTGGTGAGACTCTGCTCATTCTTGGATAAAGATTTGGTTAATAACTTCCCTCTGGGACTTCAAGGAAGAATGTAGAACAGAAAGAGCCAGGGATGCTAACAGAAAGCCTTGCCACAGCCTGATTTACCCTTCAGTGTTGTTAAAGTGAAAAATCCTAGCCAGTGTCAACAATACCTGAATATAACAATCCCAGGTTGAACATGAGTCAGTAATTGTGTGTCCAAGACCTGGTTCACTGTACAGAATTCTCTCTCCCCACCATCTACCTCTCTGTGTGTTTAGATAAACGTCCCAGAAGCTTTGTGACATGTTATTTTTCATAAGTGTGGACTCGGAAGCATGGGTTCAGCTGCTATGTCATAGACACTGCATCATGCTGGTATGCAGCAGAGTGACCCTGAGGCCATGTCCCTCATGTGCCATCTGCCCTTCCCTTGTCAGTCACAAGTTATGTTCTTTAGAGCTGCCTTCAGTTAAATGTTTCAATGTAAATAGTGATATTCAAATTACAGAACAATCTTAAAGTACAAATGGCTTCAATGAAAATGTAAACATTTGGGCTCCTGAAAGAGTCTTCCTAGCAGTGTATCAAAACAGATGCTGCGACTCATAACCAAACCTTGGGCAGAATGCAGGGAATCATATGAAAGAAGGGGGAATTAGTATAACCTGGAGAGGACCACAAATAGCTGGGCCCAGGAGTCTTTTATAAGACTGTTTCTCCAACCAAGGACCATGAATGGATATAACCTAGAACCCCTGCGCAGATGTAGCCCATCGCAGCTCAATATCCAAATGGGTTCCCTACTTAGGGGAACAGGGACTGTCTCAGACATGAACTCAATGGATGGCTCATTGACCTCCCCATCCCACCCAGGGGAGAACAGCCTTGATAGGCACAGGAGAGGACATTGTAGCCAGCCCTGAAGAGATTTGATAAGCTAGGATCAGATGGAAGGGGAGGAGGACCTCCCCCATCAGTAGACTTAGAGAGGGCCAGGAAGATGAGGGAGGGTGGGATTGGGAGGGAATGAGGAAGGGGGTTACAGCTGGAATACAAAGTAAATAAACTGTAATTAATATAATAAATAAATAAATAAATAAAGGAAAAAGAAAATGTAAATATTTGTTACCATCAGCTAAGGAAAAGTCTCATGATAAGAAGTCACACCATGATTTAAACTGCAGACATCTGTAGAGTGTGGAGCCAACTTCACACTCTCGCTCTTGCATTCAAATTGCTCTGAACTTTTTTGAATACTAAATGTGTCTGATCACTTTCCCACATGGTGGTGTTCCCATTCCATCCTCTGGCCACACAGTGTCCTCTGCTGCTCAGGCCACACTCCTGAGTTCAGCCCTCTCAGGGCTTTAGCCTGCAGGTGGAGCAGTGTCTTGACTCCTTCCACACTTGGTTTGAGGGCAGCTGCAGACAGATATTGGCAGGGAGGGGAAAGGGTCTTTCCCTGTTGCTGCTGGTCTGAGGCAGCTGCATCAACTGTCTCCATGGACTCCAGGCTGTGTCCAGCACCTAAGACTCAGCACTGTTACCACCCAACTGTGTCAGGTGCTGTGTGATGTCAGCAGAGTAGGTTCAGAGTACCCATCATGGAAAGCACAATGAGGGGCACATGCAGCTATCAAAGGGAAAGCATTCGACCTCCTGTCTTCAGCTTGCCCAAGAGATCGTCACTCCTGTGTGACCAGTGTCCTGCATGAGCTTCTCCAGCTAAAGGGTAAGGCATTGTAGAGTCCTAGAAACTGATTCATGAGGACCTCTGTTGGAGAAGTGGGAAAAAAAACAAATTTGACTGTCATCAAACAATCAAATTCTATGCAATAAAAAGTGATAATCTTATGTTATAATGTGGACAAATCATAGAAATGCAATAAAAAGAGAACTGAAAATAACAGAGGTTTTTGCACAGTACGATGTGCCCACAGACACACAGAAGTGACACTGTTGTTCCTAGTGAAACACAGGCAGTGTGGACCCTGCTGTTGTTGTCCGCAAATCTCTCCTCCCCCCTTCTGACGACAATTAGCTGGGAGGGCTTTCTTCATGTCCAATTGTTGTAAGAGTCATCAGGGGTCTAGTCATTACCTCAGTAATGTAAAGGGTCAGAAAAAGATTTTTCCAAGTAAGTGGACCTAAGAAACAAGCTGGTGTAGCCATCATAATATCCAACAATTTAGACTTCAAACCAAATTGATCCAAAGAAACAGGAAGGATACCTCATATTCATGTAGGGGAAAATCTACCAAGATGATCTTTCAATTCTTAACATCTATGACCCCAATGCAAAGAAACATGACTTTGATAAAGAAATATTGCTAAAGCTTAAGTCATACATTTGACCCTCAAACACTGAAGACTGGAGACATTGGAGCCTCACTCTCAGCAACAGACAGATCATCCAGACAGAAACTAAACAGAGAAACACTGGAGTTAACAGATATATGAATTAAATGGAGCTAACAAATATCTACTGAACATTTCACCCAACCTCAAAAGAATATAATGTCTTCTTAGTACTCATGGAACTTGTTTCAAAATTTGTACTTATTCAACCACAAAGCATGCTTCAACAGATAAAAAAAATAACAATAATAAACGAATAAAACACCTACATCCTATCAGACCACCATGGATTAAAACTGGATTTCAACAAGTACAGAAATAACAGAAAGCCTACAAGTGCATGAAAACTGAACAAATCTCTACTGATTTTGCAAACTGTGTCAAGACAGAAATGAAGCATGAGGTTAAGGACTTTCCATAATTCAGTGAAAATGAATACACAAGAAAGCATTGAAAGACACTGAAAGTAGTGTATGTATTATGATCATAGTACTAAGTGCTTACATAAAAAATTGGAGAGATCTCATACTAGCAACTTAACAGCACACTTGACAGCTCTAGAACAAAAAGAAGCAAGGGGGTACAAGTTGGAAAGGAAGAAGATGAGAGGAAAATTTCAAATTGAGGCCACAAATCAATAAAATAGAAACAAAGAGAACAATAAAAAGAATCAATGAACAAAGAGTCGGTTCTTTGAGAAAATGAGCAATATAGAGAAACACTTATTCATATTAACTAAAAGATTCAGAGAAATTATCCAAAAAAAAATCAGACATGAAAAGAGGGACATAATAGTAAACATCACCAAAATCCAATGAATCACTGACCAATCTTCTTTATGAACACAAATGCAAAATTACCCACAAATGGAATCCCAGTACACCTCAAAAAGGATCATCCACTGTGACCAAGCAGTCTTCAGCCAAGAGATGCAGGGATGATTCAATGTATGAAAATCCATCCACATAAGCTGCCATATAAACAAACTGAAAGAAAAAAAAACCATGATCATATCATTAGACGCTGAAAAAGCCTTTGAAAAAATCCACACCTTGATGATAAAAGTATTGAAGAGATCATGGATTAAAGACACATACCGCAACATAATAAAGACAATATACAGCAAGCCAATAGAAAACATCAAATTAAATGGAGAGGAACTAAAAGCAATTCCACTAAAATAAAGAACAAGACAAGACAAGCCACTCTTTCCACTTTTATTCAATATAGTACTTGAAGTTCTAGCTTGGGCAATAGGAAAACTGAAGGAGATCAAAGCATAATAAGTGGGAAAGAGAGTAGTTAACGAATCACTATTCACAAATTATAGGATAGTATATATAAGTCACCCCAAAAAACCTACCAGGGAACTCCTACAGCTGACGAACACCTTCGGCCAAGTGGCTGCATACAAGATTAACTAAAAAATAATCAGTAGCCTTCTTATACACAAACAACAAATGGGCTGAGAAAGAAATTAGGGAAACAACACCCTTTCCAATAGCCACAAAAAATAAAAAATGTCTTCGGGTAACTGTAGCGAAGCAAGTGAAAGACCTATATGATAAAAATTTCAAGTCTTTGCAGGAAGAAATTAAAGAAGATACCAGAAGATGGACAGATCTCCCACTCTCATGGATCATTAAGATCAACATAGTGAAAATGGTCATACAACAAAAAGCAATTTACAGATCCAAAGCAATACTCATCAAAACCAAACCAACCAACTGAACAAAAATGGTAGCCAAAAGAGACCTTAGCAAAAGATCAGTGGCAAAGGTATCAACATCTCTGACTTCAAATTAAGAACCAAAGTAACAGAAGCAGCATAGTGTGAGCTGGAAAGGAGATATACACGTAAGTAGTATTGAATAGAAGACCTAGGTATGAACCCACAAAATCATGGCCACCACACGATGGAGAAGAGATGATTTCATCAAAGGACCATGCTGAGAATACTGGATCGTGACATGCAGAGGAATGAACGTAGACCCAAAGAAAAAACCATGTTTTTATTTGACATACTTCAGTTAAAAAGAAGAGTTGACCAAAAGTGTGCTGAATCCTAAAGAAAGGTTAGTACATTTAGAGACTGCCCCAGAACTATGGACGTCTGTGGATTAGGTCTTTGTTTTAGTTTTGGCAGCTGGTGCTGTGTTACATGTCCTGAATGGTACTTTTATCATGGAGTCAGTTATGTGGGAAAAGAACAGTTCTCTTAGGAAGGAAGTCAAAATGATGCCAGGTTGTTGTCTGATTTCATCTCCAAGGTGGGTTTTTATTTCCTTCACCAAACTCCAGTCTGATGTAATACCGATGCAATAGAACAATTCAAAGTACGACCAATGAACAAGAGTTACAAAAACTTAGAATCTGAAGAACAATCTTTTTTAAAATTAGAACTAGCCACTCCATGTGTAATTACACCTGTGTGGCTAGACTGCCCAAGAGAAAGCAAAGTTACAGGAAAGTTAATTATTTCACATATTCTAAATGCAAGGGCAGAGAGGAAACATACAGGTAGCCTGGCTGAAAGCTGGTTCTACCTGTGCTCGATTAAGAAACCTGTTTCTCTCACTTGCTACTCTTACTTCCTTAGGTCTCACTGTGTTCTTGCTAAATTAGGTTTAGGTGTAACATTCCTGTAACATTCCTGTAACATGTCACATATAAATGCTGTGTCAGCTACAGAGAGTGGAAACAAATGAGACCTAGATCAGAATGGCTGCACTAGCTGCTTCTCCTAAAGACTGCTGTCCTGCTTATCCAGACTCCTAGGAATTACCTTCCTTAGCACAGGTCAGAAACAGCAGTTGGCCTCTTCATGCACAACAGGTCAACAGGGGACACTGCACTGAAGTTCTCAGAGGGCAAAGCCATACACAGGTTAAAGTTTGTGCAACTGGCCAACTGGTAGACCTCCTGTGAACATGGAGCATAAGAAAATAACAGATTCAAAGTTAATTTACCCTGGCCTGTCTATGGTGCCTTAGGAGCCATTCATTGCTGACTAGGTGAAACATTTTGAAGCGTATTGGCTTATCAGAATTCCAGATTCCCCCAAACTAAAAGTTTTCCCTGTCACCAGATAGCATGTGAGAACCATGGCAGAGATTTTGTCACTGTCCTGAAACCTCAATCCTGATGTTCCCACAAGTAGAGTGTTAAAAAGCCTTGAGTTATTAGGTATGATTTGCTGGTGCTATTTAACTTGCTATGAAACGTTGGATTATGTCATTGAGGGAAACCTGATTCCATGTTCCTGGGCTATGATTACTCAGTTTTGGCTCAAACATAGGCTATAGCTCATTTCCTTTGAAGTGAAAGATGTGTTTGGTTTGAGGGTTACATTTATATTCAAACACAGCTACACTGAAAATTTGAAATCATAGGGGGCTCTTGAACTATATAGATATAAATTTCTTTTAACTATTCTTTTTACTACATCATAATAGAGGAGCTGAAAGGTGAACAGTTTATCTTGACCTTTATTTTGATCTAATTTCACATTTATATAAATTATCAAGAAAATACAAAAAATTAATTCAAAATACCAATTATCTCAATTTACCTCTTGTTAACCTTCTTAACCACTTTCCTTTAAATTATGTCTTTTATCACTTAATGGTCATATGGCATAATGTTTGATAGATAAGACTATTGTCCAACAATATTAAATAGCCATTATCAACTTCATAAAATATTGCATTGGCAGAGTACATATAACATGTTAGAATGAACAAGAAGTATATTAATGGAGACATTTTCAGAAGAGATAAATAATTTTCCCAAAGTGTTGAATCCACTCTGTACTTACACATATGTTCATAATGCATGAGGACTAATATCAGCATGAGACCTGGAACAACAAATGTGTATAGACCAAGAAAAGATCATATTTCTTCCAAATTACTTCTTAAATTATTTCTTAAAGAGGGATCTCACAGGCAACAATTTCTTCATAGCCTCTATGACATTCTTATTCCTAAGACTATAGATTAGTGGGTTCAAGAGAGGGGTAAGTATTGTGTAAAACACAGACACCACCATGTCCTTCTCAGGGGTGTGGAAGGAGGCAGGGAGCATGTAGTTATAGATAGCACTACCATAGAAGAGAAAGACCACAGCCATGTGGGAGGAGCATGTGGCAAGGGCCTTCTTTCTGCCCTCTGCTGAGTTCACCCTGAGAATAGTGAGTAGGATGGATGAATAGGAGCTGGAAATGACTGTCACAGGGAGGAGAATCATGAGCACACAGCACAGGTACATGAGGGTCTCAGAGAGCGAGGTATCTGAGCAGGAGAGCTTTGTCACAGCAGGGACCTCACAGAAGAAGTGGTGGATCTCCCGGGACCCACAGAATGGAAAGGTCATGGTGACAGGGGTGAACATGAATCCATCCAAGGATCCCAGGAGCCAACAGACAGACATCAGGAGGAGGCACATTCTGTGGTTCATGAGGGCATGGTAACGGAGTGGGTGGCAGATGGCCACATAGCGGTCATAAGACATGGCAGCCAGAAGGAAAAATTCTGAACCTCCTAATGTCAGGTAGAGGAACATCTGCATCCCACAGGCAGCAGCTGAGATCCTGTGGCTCCCCAGGACCTGGTCCATGAGCATCTTGGGCACAGTGACAGAAATGTACATCATGTCCATGAGGGACAGCTGGCTGATGAAAAAGTACATGGGTGTGTGGAGGTGGGTGTCAGAGAGAATCAGGAAGGTCAGGAGGGCGTTCCCAGACAAGGCCAGCAGGAAAACCACAAAAATGACCACAGCAAGCAGGGCAGGGTGTTTGGATTGAGTGAAGAGTCCCAGCAGGGTGAAGTCTGACTGTCCAGTGTAGTTGCTCATCCAGATGATGATGTCCATGGGTGTCTCCTAGGCAACCAAAAAGCTTGGGGTTAGTGACTGCCTATTAATACATGCACAAGCCTACTGTGCTGAGAAAGTTCCCTGGGCCTGTAGATCTGAGAGTAACAGCCTATCCATGATTTAAGAAATTTAAAAAATGAGAATGCACATCTATGGTCATATCCATCACAACTTTGAATAGCAGTACCATGGCTCATGGTCATGACCTTTCCTGATGACAAAGTGTCCTCTATCAACAAGTTCTTTAAACATGCAAGATGACTTCTTTGCTACTAACAAACATGGTGAACTACTGGCAAAAACAAAAACAAAAACAAAAACAAAACAACAAACCACCAAATTGTAATAAAATTGAAATGCAAACAAACATATTATTTAGAAAATTCATGAATACACATAAATCTTCAGAACTGCTTTTGAGGGGCTTGTAATATTAACACAATATGAGGTGCACTCTCCAGTTTACCCTTCACTGAAGAATGTGGATTTTTAAATGATATGGTAACAGATCTTAGTTGCTGAATACATACAGTTCATTGAATTTGAAATGGTCTCTGTTTGTTTTACTACATAAATGGTGTTTTAAATATACATTCATATAAACATGTTAGTATGAAAATACAGATACAAAAATACATATACTATGCTCGCTTATGTTTTACTGGTTGCACAGAATTAGTTAGAAGTCACACCCTTTTCCGGTCTCAGCTTCTCCAAGTTCCTCTCCTCACAGTATCCACCATTTGCTGTAAGAATCCACAGGAAGCAGAGGATTCAGCGGTCACTGCTGGTTGCTAGGCTGTGGCAGCAGCATCTCTGTGGACTGTCAGCCACTTCTTCATGAAGTCTGAGAAGCAGAGAGAACACAGCCCTGAGATGTTCCTGATAGACACTCACCACTCCAGGCTCACTGCATGTCCCCGTGTTAGATGCTGAAAGAAATCCAGGAACACATCGACCTTCATTGCATTAAACAAGGTTACTGCTTGTCTATGCTGGCAAAGTAGTACATAAATGCAAATTAAGTTTGAAGGTTTAAATAGGTACAACATATTAAGAAATAGCAACAGATAGAATGTATCCAGCCTTCCTGACAAGGCTCAGTGAATGTCTCTTCTACACATACTTTTAAAGAGAGGAGATTTTTAAGGTTCTTTTACTTTCCAAAACTAGTAGATATTACATTTTGATAGCTCTAAGCGATAGGAAGAAAATGAAATATCTTTCTTAGATATTGGCAATAACTACAAGGGAACGGCTGTTTAGGAGCAATCACAGATCTCACAGACATTTCATATCTATGTCAAGATTCTAAAAATAAAAACTCAAAAGCAAACCTGATACTGAAGTCCTTAAAGCCCCATGTTCTGCCTGAACTGCTGATGGAGCAGAGAACAATGCAAAGTTTTTAATGCCTCCATATAAGTACAGAGAAATCTTAAACCTATGGGTGGAGATGCACAGAGAAACAGACATGAAATAGACTGAGGGATAGGAAGGAACAAGATAGATTTTCAATTTACAAAGGCATGCTCACGAAAGGAAACTTAGATCTATTCAAAATTTAAATGAGCAGAATGATAATAATAAGAAGAAGAAGAAGGAGTTTCTTTCCTCCACATAATGGCTAAGACAGTAAAGAATAAAGGAATAAACAGATCCCATATAGAGAGGACAGACTGTCCCCTGACCACCTGGTGCCATGCAGACTCTTCTGTCAGGTCTTACTTACCATCAGATGCAGCTGCAGCCTGAGCCACATGGGTCAAGGGACAGAGCTGTTTAAATGCACAAGGAACAGGAGGCAAGTGATGTCATTCCTGGTGGGACTCTGCTCATTCTTGGATAAAGATTTGGCTTATAATTCCCTACTGGGATTTTAAAGAAGACCGTAACAGAGAAAGCCAGGGATGCTAACAGAAACCCCTGCCACAGCCCAATTTACTTTTCAGTTTTGTTAAAGTGGAAAATCTTAGTCAGTATCAACAATAACATGAATATCAGCATCATAAATAACAATCAGGTCCAACATGAGTCAGTTACTGTATGTCCAGAACTTTTTTCACTGTACAGAATTCTCTCTCTTCACCATCTCTCACTGTGTTCATATAGAGTCCCAGTAGCTTTTGTGACATGTTATCTCTCATAGGTGTGGGCTCAGAAGCTTACGGTTCAGCTGCTGTCTTTTATACACTGCCCCTTACAGTCCATGGCCACTAACTCTGAGGCCTCATCCCTCATGGACCATCAGCCCTCTTCTTGCCCCATCATTCCTGTGTTCTGCTTTCAGTCACTAACCATGTTCTTTAGAGCTGCCCTCAGTTTAAATGTTTGTTTCACTTTAAATAGACACCTGAAAAATTATAGAAAATCTGTAAGTACAAATGGCTTTGATGAAAAAATTTATATTATCAATAGCTCAGAAAAACTCACACTATAAAATGTCACACCTTGCTTTAAACTGCAGACATCTGTGAAGTGTATACTATGTAGTTGAAGCGAGAATAAAACATGGTAGAAGATGAAGCCAACTCAACACTCTTGCTTTTGCATTCAAATTGCTCTGAACTTTTTTGAATGCTAAATGTGTCTGATCAATTTTCCCACATGGTGGTGTTCCCATTTCACACTCTATCCACACAGTTTCCTCTGCTCCCCAGGCCACACTCCTGAGCTCAGCCCTCTCAGGCTCCCAGGTTTTAGCCTGCAGATGGAGCAATGCCTTGACTCCGTCCACACTTGGTTTGAGGGCAGCCCAGGATGGATATTGGCAGGGAGGGGAAATAGGGTTTTTCCCCGAAGCTGCTGGTCTGGGGCAGCTGCATCGAGGTGACACGGGCTCTGTGGGACTCCAGATTGTGTCTAGCACCTAAGACAGCTGACTCAGCACTGTTAGGTCCCAGGGGTGTCGTCAGGGCAGGGCCACCAGTAGGTTTAGAGGATCCAGCATGGAAGGCACAGTGAGGGGCACATGCAGCTGCCGAGGAGATAACATTCCACCCCACTGCCTTCAGCCTGCCCTACAGATCATCACTCCTGTGTGACCAATGTCCTGTAGGAGCTTCTCCAGCTTTAAAAGGTAAGACATTGGTGAGATCCAAGATGGCTGCCACGAGAGGACACTGTGTCTGAGGAGTAGGACAGCAGAAACATTGCAGCGACCAGGAGACTGAACTCTGGGACCTAAAACACCAGCATTTGTGATTGCCAGGTGAGCAGAACTCCAGTGGTGAGGAAATCAAGTGGGAAAATCCTAGGGACATCCAGTTATTCCCCAGAAAAACTCCGGGTGACTGGCAGTGCACAGCTCTGATCTGAACGAACAGCCGCGCTGGGCACCAGCAGCTGCCATACCAGACTGAGTCACAGTCTCTGGGCCAGACTGAAGAGGACCCAGGTACCGTTTTGACTGACCTGCACACTGCGGGCGCACACTGCTCGGGTCCGCCAGCAACCACCTCAGTCCATGTGTGAGTCCACGGGCCAGTCTGAGAAAGAACTGGGTTCTGTTTCAACTGGCAGGCACACACCGATCACCCCCGCCGGAAACCACCTCAGTCTCTGTGTGTGTACATGGACCAGACGGAGAGGGCATAGGGGACCATTTTGACTGACCTGCACACTGCGGGCGCACACTGCTTGGGTCCGCCAGCAACCACCTCAGCCCGTGTGTGTGTGTGTGTGTGTGTGTGTGTGTGTGTGTTCACGGGCCAATCTGAGAAGGACCTGGGCTCTGCTGCAACCGGCAGGCATACGGCAGGCACACACCTATCGCCTCTGCGGGAACCACCTCAGTCTGAGAGGACCTAGGGGACCGTCTTGACCGGCCTGTACACTGCGGGCACACACTGCTCGGGGCCGCCAGCAACCACCTCAGTCCGTGTGTGTGTCCACGGGCCAGACAGAGAAGGCCTCGGACACTATTTCAGACAGGCCTGCATACAGCGGGTGCACACTGCTCGGCAGCATCTGCAACCAATCCAGACCCACTGTATGTGCCCCAAATATCATCTCAAACTGTGGTGCACAGCCCCTGGCACAGAAGGGGGCACCACGTCTCCAGTCCAGGGGAGAGCCCTTAGCAGCAAGCCCAGGGTGGAGCACAGAGCCCCCAGCTGACATCTCACACCGGGACACTCAACCTCTAGCATAGAGTGAGGAGCCAAGCCTCCAGACCAGAGGGGTGACCAGCTTGCGGTGCTCACAGCTTCTAGCACAGAGCACGAAGCTGGGCACACAGAGCCCACAACAGAGTTCAACTGGAACAACACACACTAACAAACCACTGGAACTCCCTGATCTTCTTGAAGAATACTCCTGACACAAGAGATTGACAGTTCCAGTCTGAAGTTCAGCCTTAAAGCACAAACAGCTCCTTGATTATATATAAACAAATGCCCAGAAATCGGTGAAAGAACTCACCCAACAAAAATCAGGACACCATGGCCCCACCAGAAACACCCAAAAGCAGGGGAGATTTTAATTCTGCGGAGACACAGGAAAATAACGTTAA
>CM053757.1:44911730-44933846 GCA_028658305.1 Pachyuromys duprasi
AGAACAAAAGCTCCACAAAGACCAAACTGAGCAGGGCACAGGGGTCTTATATGAGACAGTTTCTCCAACCAAGGACCATATATGGATATGGCCTAGAACCCCTGCTTAGATGTGGCCCATGATAGCTCAGTGTCGAACTAAAGACCCTAGTAAGGGAAACAGGGACTGTTTCAGTCATGAACTTGATGGCTGACTCTTTGACCCTCCCCCATACATGCCAGGGAGTAACAGCCTGGCTAGATCCCAGGGGAGGACATTGCAGCCAGCCCTGAGGAGACAAGATGATCTGGTGTCGGATGGAAGGGGAGGAGGTCCTCCCCTGTCAGTAGACTTGGAGGGGTTGGGGAGGAAATGAGGGAGGGGGCTTCGCCTGGGATGCAAAGTACCTAACCTGTGATTGATATAAAAATAAATAAATTTTAAAAAATGAAAAAAAAAAGAAATTAATCCAACCATTCCCATGGAAGAGACCATTAATCATGATAATACTGATTTGAAACTCTATGGGAGGAAACATTACAAACGTGAAGAAAACAGAGAATCTCCAACTGGAAGGGAAGAAAGGAAAGAAGAGAGGAAAGAGAAAAGGATAGAGAGAGAAAAGAAGAGTAGAGATAAGAGAAACGAGAGAATAAATGAAGAGTGGAAGAGCAGAGAGATAGTCTCAGAGACTCCTGGACAAAAGCTACTAAAAACTGACTCGTGTCCTTCTGAAATTCATATGTTGAATCTGTAAATCAATATCCTCTATTTCCTAGAGATATTACAATGTAATTTACCAATTTTACATAAGTCTGTTTATAAGTTTACTTAAAAAAAAAAAGGTAAGGCATTGTAGAGTCCTGGAAAGTCATTCATGAGCATCTCTGTTGGAGAGGGGGAAATAAAAAACCAATCTGACTGTCATCAAACAATCAAATCCTATGCAATAAAAAGTGATAATCTTAGGTTACAATGTGGACAAGTCATAAAAGTGCAATAAGGAGAGAAGTGAAAATAACGGAACCTTATACTTAGCAAGTATCCTTTTACTTCCAAAATCTTTCTCACGTTTAAAGTGTTGTAAGAGTCTTCAGGGGTTTAGTGAGTCTCACAAGTGTCCCAAACTGTTTATAGCTTTAGTGGCATTTCCTGGAGCCAAAGAATGGCCAGTTCTAATTCCTAGTCTCTTCAAATATTCTCTCCTCTTGCTATTGACCCTGGGATTTGGTTCACTGCAAATAAAAGCTCAATTTTTATTTGTGTGTTTCTCTCCAGAGAAGCAAATGTTAAAAGGAAGAAGCAATAAAGATTTTTTTTAATTTTTTTAACAAAAAGAGAGTTTCTATATGGTAAGACTTACGTCTAAATTAAGATAGCTAATTGTTTGCAGAATTCAAACAATAAATACAAAGCTGAAAAGCCTAAACATGTTACAGAAGGTCTGAGTAAATTATGTGAATTATGTAGAAGATGAGACATAAAGATCTTTAAGTGAAGTTAATAAAAAATTTAAGGTCAACCCATTTAAAAAATCATTAGAGTCCTCTAAAGTTATTGATCTGCTCTTGGAAACATCTTCAAGGGCTAGCTTAATGCACAGAAAGAGGGGAGGTTCATTCAATTATTACACAAAATTTAAAATTGCCAGGTTGGTGCAACTGACTTTCTGAGTATTGATTAACCATACTTGAAGGCCTATACTGATGTGAACAGAGGAATTAAAGTGGTAGTAATTTTTACCATGGTCCTTTAAGGTCATCTAGGTCCCAAGGAGGTATAGGACATCTTTCAAAAGGTTTCTCAGTTCTAGTGAGTCACCTGTCATCTTGAACAAAGAAGCCAACAAGGCAATACAAGGTGGGTGCTAATCAGTGTACATTCTGCAGAGAAGAGAGTCAATATGGAGGGACATTCTCCCAATGCTTCCAAAGGAGGCTGTGGTGAGAAAGGCCCTGACCTATCACAACTGACAGCACACCTGGTTAAAAAAGGCCAAAAGACTCCAGGGTTCCTCCCTAGTCTATACGACCTTTGAGGAAGAGACCCCTAACTGGCCTTGTCAGAAAAAAAAAGTTTAGTTTTTGCTCTTAGTAAGCTTTTAAGCATCTAACTGGAATTGTAACCCTGTAGTGGTCATAAGACATGGCAGCCAGAAGGAAAATTTCTGAACCTACTAATGTCACATAGAGGAACATCTGCATCCCACAGGCAGCAGCTGAGATCCTGTGGCTCCCCAGGACCTGGTCCATGAGCATCTTGGGCACAGTGACAGAAATGTAAATCATGTCCATGAGGGATAGCTGGCTGATGAAAAAGTACATGGGTGTGTGGAGGTGGGTGTCAGAGAGGATCAGGAGGATCAGGAGGGCGTTCCCAGACAAGGTCAGCAGGAAAACCACAATACGGGGATATTTTATAGGAATGATAGGACAAAAGGTAGATTATTGAATCTACTCCTTAACTTAAAGCTTTAATTGTTATTCTCAAATCGGGTTATTTTTAATTCATTCATATAGGATTTTGTATATTGATGCAAAAGTCAGTTTATTTTTGATACATTGGTATGGAATTAAAAATTTAAGGTTATCTTTGCTATAGACACGTTTATAGTTTTTACTCTGGTATGAGGTATTGTACCCATACAACTCATTTATAATACAAGGTTTACTTCTAATAGTTTAAAAACTGCTGTTGAAGGCTTTTTATGATAATTAAGTAGTACACGTTAATTGTTAGTTAATCAATTCATGGTCATGTCAGATACTAGCTTAATCTATCATAAAAATACACATCCTACATTTTACAGATAGATATAATTCTATAGATAGATAAATTATGTAAAAATAAATAGATACAGTCTTCAAAAATATCAGAGCCTACAGAATATGGCATTTCAAGACATTTTTTATTATTTTAAGGGTTCTTTGATAACTAGACATGTCAACTCCAGCCTACCTCAAAGAAGATATGAGTATCATAGGACCTCCATTTTGGAGATGGCTTCAGATATGGCAAGCCAGCCACTGGGCAAAGAAAATGCCCTTGTTTCTACCATAGACAGAATTCTGCCTAAACTGGGCAAGTTGGGATACAAGCCAAATTAACTACCAAACTCTGTCTGCCAAGACAGGGTTAAACAACTCCTTAATTAATTCTGCCCCACAAATATGTCGGGCAAATATATCCGACTAGAAGGCTGAAGATGATGTTCTAGCATCATAGAGTGTCTTGAGTGTCCAGGCAGCAAACTGTCTCTGTCATTTTTTTTAATTTTGGAAGTTGCTAGCATGATTTCCTGTTTACTCAGGTAATTAATTTTATTCCTTCTCAAGTCTCTGATGGGGTTGAAGACTAGATAGTTATTTTATACTTAAAGCTTAGTTACTTAGGAATTAAAAAGATGCTTTAAGGTCTAAATAGATGTTTTAGGTCATTAGATTGATAGAAAAATAATTTAGGTACAAAACCTTAGACTCTCTAGATAGGATAGATAATATTTTCTTCAAGGTTGCCAAATACATTTAGACTAGATATTATATATTATTATGTGTCTTATCTATTGGTTTTATAATTGTTTCATGATTGTTCTTATTGTATATTATATTTTAAAATGGCCTTTTTATTTAGACAGAAAACGAGAATTGTTAGGGTTGGTCTGGTGCTATGTATTCTGATGATAATTACTGGCCCTCAAGATCTGGTTGTTTCCCAGATAAGCACATTCTCATATATATATATATATATATATATATGTCCTTGTTGTCAAAAAATTATTACTGTTTGACCAGTAAGAACCCTATACCTGGGCAGGGCCGAAGGAAGATAGGTATGGTCTCAGGCTTTGAGGACCGAGGAATCATGGAAGAAAAAGATATGGGTACCAGAGGAGGAAGGAAACAGGGAGCCGAAATGGGTTAGCCTGGAGGGAAGCACATGACCAACTAGGCAAGGATGGAGGAAACCGGCCTGGATGAGGAACTTTAGCAAGTATTTTGGGAGGTAGCCCAAACAGAAATTATTTGAGCAGGTTGCGTGGGATGGGAGCTTGAGAGATAGAGATAGCTTAGGAGATAAAACCTGCCATGCCCCCGGTGAAATAATGCCCTTCTAAAATCTATCAGGTGTCTGTGTCTTTTATTGATTGTGATAGCAGTGTAGACAATACTGTCATAATAATTATAAGGCTAATAATAAACATCATTAGGCCATTCCTTTAAATTAACCACTACACACAACAGCCAACCACAGCAAGCAAGGGCAGTGTGTTTGGACTGACTGAAGAGTCCCAGCAGGGTGAATTCTGACTGTCCGAAATCTGGCTGTCCAGTGGCTCATCCAGGTGGTGATGTCCAAGTGTGTCTCCTAGGCAACCAAGAAGCTTTGGAGTTACTGTCATGTGACTATAGGAACAAATGATCAATGGTGTTTGTCTCAACCTGATTGTACAAACAGAGGAAGTTCTGTGGGCCTGGAGATTTGAGGTTTATAATTTATCTGTAATTTAAGAAAATGTAAAAACCAAATTCATATCTGTGCTTAGAACTATCATAAGTCCTCATGTAACTGCCATATTTCAGGGTCATGAAAAATCCAAATCACATAAAAATGTCCTTTCTCTAGAAAGATCAGAATCTGTGGGATCTATTCCCAGACTGTCATAAACCACTGATCCCAAAGGGAAAGCAAACTTATTTTGAGTATCTTTTTTTAACCTGAGGTTTGAACTGAATTTGAACCTCTGTGGATTAAGAATCGAACTTTTGTTTTTAAGATCTCAGAGCTATATTCCATATAATGATCACACAGAAAGTGAATCAAATAAAATGTGGTGAAACTCATCTCAGACACGTGAAGACCTTTCACCCTAAAGATCATGTGACACTGAGAGGTCTGTGCTCTGGGGAGCAGACTCATCTCACAAGCAGCACCCCGTGACCAGGAAGGACATATGGAGAGGACACCACTCACTGGACTGACCCAGCTGTGGGTCCAGCCACCCCTCAGGCATCCAGTCCTCCGAGCAATCTACTTAAAAGGAGGGAGGGGTGACTTTTCACTTTTTATTTGGCCAAAATGAAATGAAATAATGGGTACTCTCAGAATACCGATAGATTCCAGTCAATGACTACACACACATTAGAGAGTTCATGAGCACAGAGTTCTCAAGAATGCTCATATGGTTGCACGTTAAGGTCATTGGATTACGAGATGAGTTACTGTGGTTCTCAGTGTGAGCACCTTATTATACATTTATGAATTATGTTTTCAACAAATATCACACAGCCTCACTCATTTAGTGATCTTAGTGTTCAGTCTTATGATATTGTGTGTTTAATTTGGAGAATCTGCTGAATACAGGAAACTGAGAAGTGCTGATTTGTAGCAAGGGAGAGAAAGATCTAAGGACAGTGGACAGTAGCATACAGTGGCACAAAGGACAAAAGAATAATTGGGAAGGAGTTTGAAGTATGGAGAGGATGAGAGTGAGGACAGAAGGAAACAGCTAGCTCTAAGGATGTTTGAAAAGGCCATATAGAAACCTTCCACATGAATTTATATGGGTGTATACATTCTATTCAGGAGCCATAACTCCCAGAAAGCCATAGACTGCAAATGACCCAGTGCTTAATGTGAGATACATCTTCTTGAGTTGTTTGTCATGAGTGTCCGGCAGACTCCCCAAACAGCACAGGGCTATTGCCATTGTTCTAGGCTATCCTCTAGAACATGACGGTAAACTGAAGAAACCACTGACATAGCTCACAAGACATGGACAAACTGTTTGTAATGGCCAGGAAGTTTGTCCCTGCTGGCTAGCTTTCAGAGTGCCAGAAGTTGCCTTGTAGATGCTGCTGCTTTGTCTGCACCCAAAACTGACACAGCCCCTCATGGTACCATGAAAGCTAGTTAGCAGGAAGCAAGACTCCCGGTGAACACACTTGTTTTCTCCATATCCTGTGACCAAAGTGTGTGGTGTCTTAAGACTTTTGATTTTTTTCAGGTGACTGTAATATAAATATTTATAATTTCATTGAAGCAATTTGTACTTGTAGAGAGTTATGTAATTTGCATTTTACTATTTAAAATGAAACAAACATTTAAGTTGAAGGCGGCTTAAAGCACATGGCTTGTGACTGACAGCAGAGTACAGGGATGATGGGCTGGGGAGAGGCCAAGATGGCACAGGAGGGTCAGTCTGTTGCTTGCTGATAAGGGGCGGTGCCTGCAACCAAAGAGCTGAACTCCATGCTCCAGAGTCCACACCTGTGAAAATCACTGGAAGTTTATAGGAACACACACAGTGAGAGTGAGTGAGGTGGGGGGGGGGGAGAAACAGACAGAAAGACAGACGGAGGAAGAACACTAACCAACTCTGACATGTGACTAAGCCTATAACCATGTATTGACTGATTTGGGTATTTCATGATTGAGATTTATTGACAATGTTGAAATTTCAGATCATTGTTAATCCTGGTTACAACTCCATTTTTAAAAATACTGAAGAAAAAAGACACAAAGATAAAACTGCAGTTGTGTAATGGAGACGTCAGTCACCTGTTTTGGCTCTGTTAATCACATCTTTAAAGTCTCAAAGGAGCATTATTCACAAAATCCCTCCACACCACTTCTTAATGAGCAGAGTCCAGCCAGGGATGACATCACTTCCCTCCTATTCTTTGTGTCCTTAACCGGCCACTGTCCCTTGGCCCACCTGTGCAGAGCTGCCAGCAGAATCTGGGGTGAGTTGGAGCTGACAGGAGAATCTGCAGGAGTCACTGCTGCTGACTCAACATCTGCCGTCAGAATCTTCTATCAGTCCTGGCAATATTTCTTTGAGTTTCCTCTATCTTTTTCCCCCTGTGGAGAAGAAAATCTACTTTCTTCTCAAACTTTCAAATTCTATTTATTTAATGCAACGGACTTAGCATGCTTTATTCCCTGCTATATAGAAACAGAAGAACATGTATTCTGTCTTCTTAACTGATCTTATGGCATACACTAGCAGTCTTGGAACTTGTATCTTACAAGAGGGTCACAATGACATGGAGAATTATATTTATCCTGTGTTTTCTGTGATGAAAGGGGCAGGGCATGGTCTAGACTGAATTGCAGACAACAGGGGGAAATGGGGTTTCCAAGAGAACTGACGCAGGAACATGTTCTGTGTTCCCCAAAAGGGTGAAATGTACTTCCTTTGCCAGTTGGTTGTCTTGCGTTAGGCGCACACCCTGAAATCTGGCTTTCCCCCCTCTGAATGAAGAAAATAAGGTAAGTAAGTTTCCCAGCTCCTGGGCAGATGTGCTGTAGGAAAGGCTTAGAACTGACTTGGATGCTGCTGGCTCCAGTAGCTTGGGGTGACTGCCAGCGCTGTCAGTAACCCCTAGTGTGAAGCTTCCCCTGGCTGTCCACATGCGATGCAAACTGGAGAGTGGGGGACAGGATTGCACAGGGTGCCACCTGCACGCCTGCCTCTGAGGCCATGTTCTTAGTCCTTCCGATGTCCTGGGTGTCTTGATGTTAGAAACTCCCGTTTGCCCGAGTGCAGCGCTCCTTGTTGCAACCCAGTCCCTCAGTTGTCCATGACCCACATCACTCCGCAGTGTTTAGATTTCCATATTTGGTGACCACTGCCGTGGTCTCTGGTCTACTGTGTCCACAAATATAAGCCAAACTGTCTGGTGTGTTTGCAGTGTTTTGGGATATTGAAGTACTGAACATGTATTAGTTTCCATCTATCATAAGGACACTGGTAGAAAAGAAATCTGCCTGCCTCTCTGTCTGTCTGTCTCTGTGCATCTATTTATCAAGTATCTATATGTTTTCCTATTTCCTGCAAAACACCTCCAACTTCTCCAACCTTTTAACGATGGCATCAGGAGCCCTGCAGCTCTCTCAGCTTCCTGAGCATCATGGAAGGTACAGATTTTTAAGCAGTCAAATACGGGTATTGGGATTAGTTTAGGGAATGGTCACAATGGTGTGAACGGTTGTGAAGCTGCCCATTCTTCCTGAATTCCCCCTGCCCTGTAACCAGGGCTAAGCTCTTCTCAGGAAGAGGAGATGTTTTGGTGAGAGCTACCATAACTTAACATCTATCAATTTCAGAAAGCAAAAGGTTGCCAGGAGGGGCTAGATGGGCTGGCTAAGCAGTTAAGAGTGGCTTGTTGCTTTTGCGGCAGACCCAGGTTCAGCTCCCGGCACGGCCGCTTACAACCATCCTAACTCCAGGGCATCTGCCATCCTCTTCTGACCTCCTTGGACAATAGGAACACTTATGTGCCCTTACATACGTGCAGGCAAGACACATAAACACGCTAAAATGGAAAATGTGATATAATAACTCTAAAATTATAAAATTTAAAAAAAACTCAGTCCGTTTAAGGAGAAACATGGTGTAAGCTTTAGCTGACTTCAGAAAGGGCAGATGCACTTTGTACCTGTTGCTTTTACATTCCTGCAGCTCTGTAAACATTTGACTTTGTCATATCTATATATTGCTTTATACAGACTAGCAGGAGCCTTTTTAAGTATCATCAAGCTTAAAGTCTCCTTGACGTGTTTTCAGAATCCAACCCGGAGTCCAGCACGGAGCATAGGGAGCCTGGAGCCTGTGCCAGCGCAGCTCAGTGTTGCCCGGTTGTCTCTGCTTCTTGGAGTCCTTGAGATAGGGATTGTGACAGTCAACAGAGCAGGTGTCACTTCGTGCACAGCTGCAGGCTGGCCTGGTGAGCCCAGTCACCTCTGATCCCATAGATTTAGAGCACATGGTGGGGCATGTGAGGTGATGAGCTCAGAGAAGCCCAGACCTTACACAGGTGAACTTCTCTGCCAACTATGCTATTCGGGGCTAAATGTGTAAATATGTCATATATTCATTTGTAAATTCCTGAGTTCATGTGACTGTTTACCTAAGCATATAAAGTTTTTGTGCATGTATACAAAATAAGCATACCTGTAAACACATAGAAAATTTCAAATCCAAATTCTTTTAAAAGTAGGCTGTATACATTACATTTCAAGATTTTTTTCCTTATCATTTTGAAAGCCAAATTCTTAAATGCACACACAATGTCTACACTAGGGATCAAAAGTAATGTAGCCAATAATACAATAATAGTATCCATTTCTAAGATTCTGAGCATTGGTTCTGCTTGTATGAAGTGAGGCTTCCCCCAGGCAGCACAGAAACTCTCACATTGTTCAGATCCTAGGGCCTGAAAAGGTTCACTCGTTTGAGAGCTCCACCTTAAGTCATTACTTTTAAAAATATGATTATGTGAAACACACCTCAGTCTTTAAGACTCCAATTGGATCCTTCTTTTTCCTTTACATTTTCAAAAATTTATTCTCTTTACATCCTGATCGTAGGCCCCTCCTTCATCTCCTCCTGGTCTCATCCTCCCTTCCTCTCCCCCCTTTTCTCTTCCTCTAGTCCTCAGAAAGGGGGAGCCCTCCTCCCCTATCAACTGACCCCAGCCTATCAAGGCTCATCAGGACTGTCTGCAACCTCTCCCTCTGGCAAGGCTGCCCCGCCAGGGGAAGTGACTGAGGAGCAGGCAACAGAATCCATATCAGCAGAATCCCTGCTCCCCATACTAGGGGATCCACTTGGAGACTGAGCTGCCTATCGGCTTCATCTGCGCTGGGGCCGAGGTGGATCTAATTGGATCCTTAATGTATAAACATCAGGCTTACTTCACAGTCTAAAACCAAACCTTCCAAAATAATTTTGATTTTACACTTTTTGCCATTGAATCTCTACTTGTGTTAGCGTGGGGTGGCATTTCTCAAGTTTGCAGTACTTGAGAGAAGACAGTGTTCGCCATTAGGAGAGTTCATGACCATGAATTATGGAAAATTTGCCCAGAATCACCAGTGTTTCTGACTAAGATGTGAAATCTAAATTTTCAAAAAAAAAAGATTGGTTGAGCTATATGTAATTTACAGTCCTCAGATCTCCAGGCACAGGGACACCCTCTGTAAGAACAGTCAGGCTGAGATACACACCACTGAACATTTATTCCTATGGTCACATGACACTAAACCAAAGCATTTTTCCCTGCCTAGGAGACACCATGGACATCACCATCTGGATGAGCAACTACACTGGACAGTCAGGCTTCACCCTGCTGGGACTCTTCACTCAATCCAAACACCCTGCCCTGCTTACTGTGGTCATTTTTGTGGTTTTCCTGTTGGCTTTGTCTGGGAACGCCCTCCTGATCCTCCTGATCCTCTCTGACACCCACCTCCACACACCCATGTACTTTTTCATCAGCCAGCTGTCCCTCATGGACATGATGTACATTTCTGTCACTGTGCCCAAGATGCTCATGGACCAGGTCCTGGGGAGCCACAGGATCTCAGCTGCTGCCTGTGGGATGCAGATGTTCCTCTACGTGACATTAGCAGGTTCAGAATTTTTCCTTCTGGCTGCCATGTCTTATGACCGCTATGTGGCCATCTGCCACCCACTCCGTTATCATGCCCTCATGAACCACAGAATGTGCCTCCTCCTGATGTCTGTCTGTTGGCTCCTGGGATCCTTGGATGGATTCATGTTCACCCCTGTCACCATGACCTTCCCATTCTGTGGGTCCCGGGAGATCCACCACTTCTTCTGTGAGGTCCCTGCTGTCACAAAACTCTCCTGCTCAGACACCTGGCTCTATGAGACCCTCATGTACCTGTGCTGTGTGCTTATGCTTCTCATACCTGTGACAGTCATTTCCAGCTCCTATTCATCCATCCTCCTCACTGTTGTCAGGATGAACTCAGCAGAGGGCAGGAAGAAGGCCCTTGCCACCTGCTCCTCCCACATGGCTGTGGTCATCCTCTTCTATGGTGCTGCTGTCTACACCTACATGCTCCCTGCCTCCTTCCACACCCCTGAGAAGGACATGGTGGTGTCTGTGTTTTACACAATCCTCACCCCTCTGTTGAACCCACTAATCTATAGTCTTAGGAATAAGAATATCACAGAGGCTATGAAGAAAATTTGGGGTATGAAATCTTTCAAGAATCTCTAAAGTAAGAAACTGGGAAGGAATACTTTCTTTTCCTTGTCTCTACACATCTGTTGTTCTTGGTATCATGCTGATATGATTTATAGGACCATCACATGCCTGCTAGCATGATGCTTCCTGCCTGTCATCAAGGCACTTTACTGTATAAGAATATAGACTATATCTAGCTTGATGAAATAATTTATCAGAAAGTAAATTGGGTAAAATGGGTTTGCTATGTATGTTGGCAGGTTTGTATGTGTTTCATTACTTTCCTTTTATGTGTTTTGAACACACTGAAATTCCTGAGATGTGTCCTATTTGGTCATAGTGAGCAATAATGGAATATTAAATATCATTTGCTCATATTCTGTGGAGGAACTGGCATAAATGTTTGTCTCAGATATTGTGCCATGACTTTTGCTCTGTGCGTCCTTGTTGTGTGCATCATGATAGCATCAGCCTCTTGTGAGGGACTGGGAAAATTCCTTTTTCATAATGTTTTGGAACCATTGGAGAATCATTATTACTCTTGTAACACTTTCTGGAATTCAGTGATTAAACCAGTTTCCTGGGCTTTAAAACAAAGATTTTATTTTTAAGGATGTGTGCGTTTAGTTGTGTGTGTGTCTGTATATGTGTCTTTGTGTATATGTTTGTGTTTATATTATGTGTGTTTTGTGTGTATACATATATGTGTTTATATGTGAGAGAGATTTTATCTGTGTTTGTATATGTATGTGTATTTGTATGTATGTATGTGTGTGTACATTTGTATGTGACTGTGTGGTATGTTTCTATGTGTGTATGTGAGTGTGTGTTATGTGTCTCTGTGTGTGTGTATGTTTTGTGTTTGTGTTTTGTGATGTGTGTCTGTGTGTGACTCAATGTGAATGTATGTGTGTGAATGTGTGTGTGGGTGTGTGGTGTGTGGGTATATGTGTGCATGTGAGTACAGTGTCAAAGTGGTCAGAAGAGGTTTTCAGATCCTTGGAGCTTTACAGGTGGTGTGAACGTCCCAACATGAGTGCTGGGGATGGAACTACATCATTATTGATGTAATGGATTTCTTTCAGACATCATATGGGGCGTCATTTTTTACCCACCCACAGCTCTGTGTGTTCCAATGGGATAAAGCATTCCACTGTCACCCATAGTAACAATCAAGATCAAAAACACAAGTTTGCACCAGGTCCTGTTTCCTAATTATCTTGTACATTTCTTTTTTCTTTCTTTACTGTCTACTTTTGTGCTTAGATGATTTTTCTCTAGTAGTATTACTATTTTTCTTTTTTCATTATAATCATTTATTATAATTTATTCAATTTGTATCCTGGCTGTACCCCCTCCCCATCTCCTCCCAGTCCCACTCTCCCTCCCTCTTCTCCCCCATGTCCCTTCCCTAGTCCACTGATAGGGGAGGTCCTCCTCCCCTTCTAGCTGACTCTAGCCTATCAGGTCTCATCAGGATTAGTTGCATCGTCTTCCTCTGTGGACTGGCAAGTCTGCGCCCCACAGGGGGAGGTGATCAGAGAGCCTGCCACTGAGTTCATGCCAGAGAAAGCCCTTGCTCTCCTTATTAGGGACCCCACTTGGAGACTGAGTCTATGGGCTACAACCGAGCCAGAGTTTTAGGTCCTCTCCATGCATTGTCCTTGGTTGGGATATCAGTCTCTGCAGGGTCCCCAAGGCTAAGTTTTTCGGCTCTGTTGGTCTCCTTTTGGAGCTCCTGTCCCCTCAAGGTCTTTCTATCTCCCCCTTCTTTCATAAGATTCCCTGCACTCTTCCCAAAGTTTGTCTGTGAGTCTCAGCCTCTGCTTTGATACCTCAATCAGTAGAGTCTTTCAGAGTGCATCTGTGGTGGCTCCTGTCCTGTTCCCTGTCTACTCCTGCTTCCAATGTCTATCACATTCGTCCTTCTGAATGAGGATTGAGCATCTTCCCTAGGGTCTTCCTTGTTGTTTTGCTTCTTTAGGAGTATAAATTTTGGTATGTTTATCCTATATTATATGGCTAATATCCATTTATGAGTAAGTATATACCATGTGTGTCTTTCTGCTTCTGGGTTACCTCACTCAAGATGATTTTTTCTAGGTCCCACCATTTGCCTGCAAATTTCATGATTTCCTTGTTTTTAATAGCTGAATAGTATTCCATTGTGTAAATATACCACAATTTCTGTATCCATTCCTCAGCTGAGGGACATCTAGGTTGTTTCCAGATTCTGGCTATTACGAATAGAGCTGCTACTATACAGCAAGGACATTTGCTCAACCATGTTCTAGTAATATTATTTAAATTCTTTTCCTTTTGCTTTTAGTTTGTGTATAAGATTTTACTTTGTGGTTATTATGAGACTAAAATTAATCTTATGGTAAAACATTATTCTTTTGTTTTGTTTTGTTTTTCAAGACAGGTTTCTCTATGTAGTTCTGGCTGTCCCGGACTCACTTTGTTAAACCAGGCTGGCCTAGAACCCACAGAAATCCATCAGCCTCTGCCTCCCAGAGTGCTGGAGGATTGGCTGCAGAGATGGCTCAGCCTTTAAAGGCTGGGCTCACAACCATAAATTTAAAACAATTACTCTAAAGAGAATAATTTTGGTCACAAAAACAAAAAATATGTAAAATTTAAGATGTGGCTTCTCTCATGATGCTTATTTCCTCTAATCATCCACACTGTGCTCTCTGTTGGCCACGCATCCATTTACAACAGTGACCAAAACTACAACAAAATCAGCTGCCCAGGAAGCTTGACACTGGTTACCATGCTGTCTTTCCTCAGATGCAGGAGGTCTGTTTGTCCATCAGCAAGACTTGGCATCCCCACTGTGAGCACCTGTAGAGGATCTTCGCACTCCCAGGCAGTGGAACCTGCGGGTAGTGGAAATGACAAATCTATGTTGGCAGCCAAGGTGGTGGGGAGCCCAAAGCCTTTGCAGACTCTGGATGATGCCGTGGGAGCCACCACGTGGAGATGCATCAGCATGAGGGAATCTGGGGGGGTCAGAGAGTGTGTGGTGTCACTTTAGCTATCATCTCCCCTCCTCACGGCCAGTATTGTGTGTTCATGCACTGTATCCCGGTGGGCCAGGGTATTTTGGGATTTATATTCCTCCATGCCTCTTGTGAGACATGATAAGTGTGAGAAATCCCTTCCTTTGCATGAGCCTTGTAGTTAGTGTCCCTGGCAGTGTGACGCTTGTATACGTACATACAAGCGTTACTCGCCATCTGAACGTGAAAGGCCTACATACTGCCCATGAGAGTGATGGCTGGTCTTGGTTGTGGACTTGACTGGATTAAGAGATGCCGAGCACAGATTTGTTTGTCATCCAGAGAGGGCTGACATGTGGGATGGTAGCTCAAGGACTGAGGGGGACCATTCCCTGAATGTGGATAGCACCATGGCCTGGGCTTGGGATCCTTATGGAGTCAAGTATGAAGCAGAGTGATATGCCCTGCAAGCCCTCCTTCCTCGTGCGTCTGTTGCTGTTGCTGCTTCCTCCACTGACAGCAGATTCCAACTCCTTGACCTTTTGATGTAGACTCAATCCCCAGCACTCTGTGTAAGTCCCTTCAGCACTGGGGCTGATGAAGAGTCAGATTCTCAGCCTAAGCAGCTAAGGTGTTCTCTTCCTCTCTAGTTTGCACGTGACTGTTGCTGGGCTCGGTTCCTATCATGTAAGCAATCTACTGACCCCCTCTTCTAATTACACACATGTGTGCTCCTTGTTCTCTTCCTCAAGAGAACCCCTGATCACGCAGTCAATCACGTGTTCAGGAATCCGTCTTGCTAAACCACTAAGGCAGGATGTATGAGTTCTTGGGATAATATCGTTCCAGGCACTAGAGCCAGCTGAGCTAGTGAAGAGTGACGACATGGGCGGAGTGAGGCAATCCCTGCATCCACAGCGAGATGGGCTTGGGGACATCAGTGGTTTTTTCATCTATGAGTTCTTTGTTGTTTCAGCCACATAAAGAGGAGGCAGATCTGGGTCTCTCCTCTTTACTTCCTGCTTCCTGTTTCTCTTGCCCTATACCTCAGGGCATGGACCTCCACAGGTAAGAGATCCAAGTTTAGATTGGTGGCCTCTCTGTCCCCTCTCTGCCTGTGTTGGATGGAACCAGGCATGCCTCCTCCACATGCTGTCTCTGGTGGCACCACCTCTCCCCTAACACAGGTCCTGACCAAGGGCAACAGCTGCGTCATGGCCTTGGAGCCAGCCTGTCTGGCTGTAAGAGAAAACTAATTGAAAACCTGGAGAGTCCAGGGAGCCGCCCCTTGCTGAAGGAGACAAATGAATCTGGGAGTCTCCCAGCCTCTGTGGATGCCTGAGGAAGATGAGGAAGACACACCACACACGGGGAGACCTCTGAGGGAGAAGTGCTTCTGTCTCTGCAGGAGTGAAAAGTGCATCCTAACGTCCCAGGAACTGAGGGGGAGGAGAGACACAATGCTGAGGACGGTGGACACTGGACCTCCAGAGGAAAATGCCTTGGCTGCAGCAGAAGGGTAATAGATGCTGAATTTAAATAGGGCCATTTGATCCAGTGGTTCTGTTTTTGTGTTTGTTTGTAACACACTCAGACCTTTGCTGAGCCTCTGCTCTGCAGGTGGTAGGAGGTAAGAGCATCATGGGGAATCATGAATAAAGTCTCTGCAATCTCCAAAGAAAAAAGGATGTAGGATGTGAACGGCAGAAGCAGCAGGATGTGAATGAGCGGCATGTATGTATAGTTTGTTAGACCACTATATATGAACCGCTGGGGCGGAAGTCCACTATAGTAGGGGGCCCGTGGAGAAGCCGAGGTGGAGATGAGGGCATGAAACTAGAGGGGTTCGGGTTTCCACACTACCCATTATATATTCTGGTTTTGTTTATATAATGTTGCTTTTTAAAAATGTGATGTTCAGACCTAGTTTAATACCTCGGCCTGGGGTGGGTCTGTTTCCTTCACTAAACCTCTGATTAAGTCCACACCCTAACCTCTGTTCTTTATCTGGCGTTCCCACTCCTGGCTGCCTCACCAGCCTCAACTCCTCCAGAGCAGGGTAGCTGACTAATGAGCCCCGCCTTTCCCCCTCCACTCCCCCCCCCCCCCTGCTCCCTGCCACACCATGCCTGAACTCCCAGGGCAAATTTACTGTACTCGATGTGCCTCTGCATAGTGCCTGTCATATATCCCGAGCCTCCTGCTTCCCCGTTCTAAGGGTGTTTCTCCATCAATGGTCCTTCCTTCCCTGCAGACCACCCCAGTGTCCTCAACCTGGTCCTTTCTTTACCTATCTTTCTGTTGCAAGTGAGAAATCCCCTTTGGTTTGCATGACCCCTTTCCTGGGATTTCTGCCCTCTGCTGGCCATATCTGGATCACAGCTATGAAGTTCCTTTGCCTGATTACTTCACATTGAAATATGAAAAAGATATTCATGAATACAAAGTTATTATATATAACAATAAGATAACAATAGTAATTCTAATGATAGAAGCACATTACTCTATTGTCATTGGAGCCAGACTTGGGATTTACCTTTAAAATCTTTAAACAAATGCCTTTAGGCTTAATTCGTGAATGCTGTGTCCAGATTAAATCTCATCACAGAAAGTTTATTCAGCAAAACAATGTATTTAAAATAGGTGGAGAAGTAAAAATTAGTTTAAGACAAGCCAAGACAAGCAGAAGCCAAAGAAACTCATAAGAACCAAGCTAGCATTGCAGAATATTCTTGCAAGAACACTAAACATGTTAGAAGAAGGCCCTTCCTCACGCAAAAACACAGGGCAGAATGTAACACATGATACCAGTAGAGGAACAGAGGAGGATGGGGAAATAGTCAATTATGTCTGACCAGCAGACCAGAAAGCAGCCAACATTAATTATCAGGGATATAAGAAAACCAACAATCACCAATCAGAACAAATAAAATCCCAGCCTTAGCAAACAATGTTCAGTTACAGCCTTGAATGCAAATTGACTTAACTCACCAATTGGATTTAAAAGTTTGGTCAAGAAACCCATGTGGCCTGGGTTCCTCTGAAGCACAGTCAGCACCAGTGAGCTCTCTCCCCTGAGCTCCATTGTCCAAAACTCAGCTCTGCCTACCTTCCTGAGTAGGGCTTCCAACTTCAGGAACGTCCAGGTTAGACCCTTTCCCCACCAAGTCCCCTGCCTGCTAGGTCCCTTAGGGGCACAGCCAGCAGTGGTGAGCTTCTCTCTGTCCCCTGAGCTCCATTCTCCAGGACACGGGTCTGCCTGCCTTCTGAGGAGGACTGCCAGACCCAGGAACATCTGGGAGTCCTGCTGGTACCAGGCATAACCAGATGGCTAAAGGCCGGTGTAAGAACAGGATCAACAAGAGGCACGGCAATATGGCGCTACCAGAGCCTACCACCCTACTACAGCAAACCCTAGTTATCTTAACACAACTTACGTACAAGAAGGTGACCTGAAATCGAATCTTATAAAGGTGATAGACGCCTTGAAAGATGAAATGGGTAAATCCTTTAAAAACAATACAGGAAAACAAAATCAAGCAGGTGAAGAAAATGAATAAAACTGTTCAAGACATGAAAATGGAAATAAAAGCTAAAACAACAGCAAAACAATAACACACAAACACAAACTGAGGTTATCCTGGAGATGAAAAACCTAGTAAAAAAAAAAAAACCCAGGAACTACAGACACAAGTATCACCAACAGAATACAAGACAAGGAAGAGAGAATCTCAGCATAGAAGATACAATTGAAGAAATCAATACATCGGTCAAAGAAAATGTTATATATAAAAAGTTCCTGGCACAAAACATCCAAGAAATCTGGGACACTATGAAAAGAACAAACTTAAGAATAATAGGTCTAGAAGAAGGAGAAGATTTCCAGCTCTAAGGCCCAGAAAATATTTTCAACAAAATCGTAGACGAAAATTTCTTCAACCAAAAGAAAGCGATGCCTGTAAATCTCCCACCACATAATAATCAAAACACTAAATTTACAGAACAAAGAAAGAGTATTAAAAATTGCAAGGAAAAAAAGGCCAACTAATATATAAAGGCAGACCTATCAGAATTATGCCCAACTTCTCAACAGGGACTCTAAAAGCCATAAGGGCCTGGGCAGATGTCTTACAGACCCTAAGAAACCCGAGATGTTAGCGCAGAGTACTATACCCATCAAAATTTTCACTCACCATAAATATAGAAAATAAAATATTCTATGACAAAACCAAATTTAAACAATATCTATCCACAAATCCAGCCCTAGAGAAGATACTAGAAGAAAAACTCCAACCACAAGGTGATAACTACACCCAAGAAAACAAAGGAAATAACTTCACACCAGCAAAACCAAAAGAAGAGAAACACACACACACACACACACAACCACCACCAACATTAAAATAACAGGAATTAACAATCATTGGTCATTAGTATATCCCAACATCAATGAACTGTGAAGATCGGATCCATCATTCTGCATAAATGAAACACATCAGTGACAAAGACAGAATAAAGGGTTTTCCAAACAGACGGACAAGCTGGAGTAGCCATTCTAATATTTAATAAAATAGGCTTTCAACTAAAAATAATCAAAAGATATGGATAAGGATACTTCACACTCATCAAAGGAAAAACTCAATCAGATGACATCTCAGTTCTGAACATCTTATATGCCCCAAACACAAGGACACCCACATTCGTAAACAAAACATTATTAAAGCTTAAATTGCACATCGAACCTCACACCTTAGTAGTGGGAGACTTCAACACCCCGCTCTCACCACTGGACAGGTCATCAAGATAGAAACCAAACAGATAAATAATGAAATTCACCGACGTTATGTGTCAAATGGACCTAATGTATATATACAGAGCATCTCTGCACCTCAAGGTCTCCAAAATTGACCCATATAGTCGGTCACAAACAATCCTCAACAGATACAAGAAAATTAGAGATAACAGCTTGTATTTTATCAGACCACCATGGATGAAAGCTGTACCTCAACAACAACAAAAAAAGATAGAAAGCTTACAAACTCATGAAAACTGAACAAGAATGACAAGAATGCCAGAACTTTGAGGAAAGAAAATGAAGAAGATATCAAAGGATGGAAAGATTTCCCATGGTCTTGGATTAGTAGGATTAACAGAGTAAAAATAGCGATCATATCGAAAGCAGTCTACAGATTCAATGCAATCCCCATCAAAATTCTAACACAATTCTTTATAGAACTTGAAAGAACCATTCTCAACTTCATATAGAAAAAAAAAATAGAAAGCCAGGATAGCTAAAAAACACAATTCTGTACAATAAAAGAACTTCAGTATCACCATCCCTGATTTCAAGCTGTACTGCAGAGCAATAGTTTAAAAACAAAACACAAACACATGGTGTGGCATAGAAACAGGCAGGTTGATTGATGCGATTGAATCAAAGACCCAGAAATAAACCTGCACACCTATAGACGCTTGATTTTTGACAAAGAAGACAAAACTACACAATGGAAAAAAGAAAGCATGTTCGAGGGGGTTCCAAGGTGGCGGTGCCAGGAGGACACTCTTTCTGACCAGCAGCACAGCAGGATCTGCACAGTGACCAGCAGACAGAACTCTCAGACCTAAAACACCAGCGACCTGTGCTTCCCAGGTGAGAGGACACCCCATGGTGTGGGATTCGATCAGCTGCAACTCTCCCAGCTAAATCACGGAAAAGGTCCCAGTTCCACCAGGCGCTTGGTCGCCAGCCCAGCGCCACACACCAGCATGCTCTGATCACTGTCCCAGACTGAACTGCGGGCCCCACAACCTGAGAGACTGGGATTTCCAGTCGAGAGAAAACCCCACGCTGCAGGAAACCATCAGGACTGACCTTAGGTCACCCAGAAAATCCCTGGAAAAAGACCCGGTCTGGTTGATGCCCAGGCGCCAACCCAAAGCTGGGGACGCAGAGTCCTGCCTGCGTGCCTGACTAACTGCCCTGAATAGAACTGTGGGCCCCAGGGCTCCAGAGATTGATTTTCTCTGTCGGGTAACCCACAGAGAGGGGAACAGCAGGTTTGACCTCAGAGCACTCAGCTGACACTCCCCCTCCCCGAAAAGTTCTCAGGAAAAGTTACAGTTTCAGCAGATGCCCAGGTGCCCAATTGCCAGCAAGGCAGAGGCACGCATGCTCCTGTGCCTGTGGGTTCTGCTCGCCATCCCAGAAAGAATTGTGGTCTCCAAAACACAGTCGGGGTGTCCCTGCTGGGAGGAAACCTCACAGCAGAGGGATCATCAGGTCCATCACTCAGGACACCCAGCTCCAGAAGACTTTCTGGGTTCACACAGGCCCTAGGCTCTAGCCTTCTACTGCAGGCATGAGTGCCCTGCTCACCTGCCATTGATTACCGCTAGGGCACAGGGGCACACAGCCGAAACCTCAGACCTACAAAAGCCTGAGAACCATCAGAGCAGCCCTCAGTTACTGGTCCAAGTTGTGACTGGTCATCCCTAGCTAAACTGACAAAACTGCGGGACTCCCTGGTTCTTCAAGAGGGCTGCACCCCAAAAAATACAGCTTAAGAACAGCAGCTGCACTTCACTAAACTCAGAGCAAAAAAACCAGCAGCAAGGCAGCCATCTCCAGGACTTTTCTGATGAGAGCCTTCCTGAATACCACAGTTACCACACAGGCCTTTATGCCTGAGGTGAACTTTGACAATTCCTGAAAAGCACCACCATTCAGTTGAGCATACCCAAAAAGCAGAGATCTACTTCAGAACCCTGCCTAGGGGATTCTCCCCATCCCAAGATGCAGCAGGCCTCAGAAATTAACAGACAACACTTGAGATAGCCAGATGGGTAGAGGCCAGCGTAAAAACACAACCAACAAAAGGCAAAGCAATATGGCATCCCCAGAACCCAGTTACCCAGGAGCAAGTAACCCTGGACACCCTAACATAAGTGAAATTCTAGAGGACCTTACATCTATGCTTATGAAGAGGTTAATGGAGGAAGCAATTAAAATGTGTAAAGAGTTAGAGGGAGATATAGTAAAACAGATTATGGCCATCCGTAAAGAAATACAGGAAGATGCAGCCAAACAGCTTGTGGCTTTCAGAGAGGAAACTGTTAAATCACTGAAAGAAAGAAAAGAAACAGGAGAATGTTCAAACAAACAGGGAAAGGAATTGAAGGAAAAATAGGAAAATACAATTAATAAGGAAATAAACAAAACAGCTCAAGATCTGAAGATAGAATTGGAAAATTAGAGAAAACACAAACGGAGGAAATCATGAAGAGGGAGAACTTACGAAAGAAAACAGGAACTACAGAGGTAAGCATAACCAACAGACTATAAGAGATGGAAGAAAGAATATCAGGCGTGGAAGATACAATGGAAGAAATCGATGTATCTGTCAAAGAAAACAATAAATGTAAGAAATTCCTGACACAAACCATTCAAGAAATCCAAGACAACATAAAAAGACAAAACCTAAGAATAATAGGAATAGAGGAAAAAGAAGATTCCCTCCTCCAAGGCCCAGTAAATATTTTCAACAAAATCATAGAAAAAAATGTCCCCAACTTAAGGAAGAGGCCTCTAAGAATACAAGAGGCCTACAGAACACCTAATAAATTAGACCAGAAAAGAAAATCCTCCCACCACACAACAATCAAAACAGTAAGTATACAAACAAAGAAAAAATACCAAAAGATGCAAGGGGAAAAGGCCAAGTAACATATAATGGCAAACCAACCCATCAGAATCACACCTGACTTCTCAACAGAGACTATGAAAGCCAGAAGAGCCTGGATAGATATTATGCAGACCCTAAGAAACGCAGATGTCAGCTTCAGCTACTATACCCAGCAAAACTCTCAGTCCTCATAGACGGAGAAAACAAGATATTCAACGACAAAAAATTCCACAATACCTACACATAAATCCAGTGTTACAGAAGATACTAGAAGGAAAAATACAACCCAAGAACACTAACTACTTTCAAGAAAACACAAGGAATAAATAACCTCACTACAGCAAAACAAAAAGTAGCCAAGCACACAAACACACTACCATAGCCAACATCAAAATCAAAGGATCTAATAGCCACTGGTCATTAATCTCTCTCAATCCTCCAAAAAAAAAA
>CM053757.1:44934346-44958035 GCA_028658305.1 Pachyuromys duprasi
GGTCCTCTTTGCTTCCTCTAATGCTTCTCAGCCTTTCCTCACCAAAGGAGGAAAAGGGACCTTTGATGGACGTAACTAGAAAGAAGGAACTTGGGAACAAAGAGTAAGCATGGGGGCTTCAGCAAAGTCCAGGAGCAGGGAGGCTCTACCCCAGGGCCTGAGTCTGAGTTTCATTCTGCTTGATGGCAGCCATGGACAGCCAAGCACAGAGTGACAGGACGTCTGGTGCCATGTATCTGCAGGTCCCAAGAGTGAGGGAACCTGCCATCACCTTGACATTGTGTGAGTAATGATAGCCAGGAGCGGAAGAGATCGGGCATGACCTAAATCCTGCGATGCTGAGCAGCTGTTTAAGTGCCCCATTGAAACACCCAGTATCTAAATGTGACTAAGAAGGAAGAACTTGAAGAGTTCATGTATAATAGAGTCCTTATCTGTGAACCCAATACAGCTTGGCTGTGTACAGTGACCATCTGGCTGGCAGGTGTTTACTCCATGGTGAACCTGTCACTGTTGACTTCCTCCCCCCAAACCCCCTGTTCACCTGCCTACACTTGCTCTTGCATTAAGCCCTACTTCTGCGTTGGGCTTGTTCCCTATGCCATGGGTGTTTCCCTCAGGATCTTGAAGATGGATCCCTCATAATATGGGAAAACGTACAAATAAACATGGGAGAGGTGAGGTCCTCACCTAGAGGAGAGCTCTGGGAAACTCCCAGTTGTTTGAGAGGAGAATACTTGGCCAGTAGCCTGGGGAATAGGCAGTGGGCTCCTCGATGGACTGTTCCCATGTGGAAGGCAGATGGGAGGATGGTCATTCTGCCCCCGAGAGGTGTTATCTGGGACAGGCAGCAGAATATTGCCTCTGTTCCAAGGAAGAGAAGATAATGGAGTGCTCTCAGGGGGTCCTGTGGACCAATCTGAAGACAAATGTGACTGAGATACACAGCCTTGCCTGGGAACTCCTGACATCATCCCAAGTGTTTTGAGACATGCCCCTACACACAGGGCCTGCCATCTTCCCCACAGTGACCCCAGGCTACCACATATCTGAACAGTTGTCACCATGGAGATTTTGCTGAGGCCTTGCCCTGGGAGCAAAACGCTGGCATAGAGAGGAGTGATGTCCAGTGGGCGGGGATCATTCTCCATGAACGAGTGACAGCGGCCTGTGTTTTCTTCCTGAAGTGATACCGCCAGCTCATTGTGATTCTGCCCTGTTCTGCAGGATCTATGCCATTGTCGTCTAAGGGAAGAGTGGCTGAGGTAACCCTGCCCCAGACTCTGCTATAAATGTGGCCTCTTGGCTTTCGCACCTTCTTTGCCAGGTGCCATCCATCCTTATCTCCAATTTATTAACCACCTTGGAATTCCCGGTCCAGTATCAATAGTACAAAATGAGAATGTTTAGCTGTGAGAAGCAGATAAGAGCACTGTGAAATGTACAGCCTTGCACTGTGACTTTGAACCCCAGGAAAAGATGTGGAGGGAAGTGGGGTGGTAGCGGGGTGTCGAGGGAACCGCCACAGGGTGGGAAGGATGGCTTCCTTCCACTGTAAAAAGAAGCTTCTCTGACCACGGCTGAGTGCAGCCCTGGTCTGTCTGCTCCAGGAGCTGAGTTAATCAATTAATCAATTAGTTTATTTTCCTTTGACTGAAAAAGCAGAGATAACAACAAAAAACAAAAGCAGACAAGGGGGATTTTTATGAAGCTAAGATGTTCCTGCCCAGAAGAGGAAGCAGTTAACAGACTGAAGAGACACTCTGTGGAGTGAGAGAAAATCCTCACAGACTGCCAATCTGCAACGGGATCAGGAAGGGACCAGAGCTCCCAACATACAAACAGCTCAAATACCTCAATGCAAAGGGCAAGTTTTCCCCTTAGAAATGGACGAAAGGCCTGAACAACTTTTCGAAACAGCAATGGGGGAGGCTCCTCAAACATTCAAAATTAAAGTGTTAGGTTGGGTTCCTTGGGCCACACCCACTTCTCTTCTCTGCCCCACGACTATAGAGAAAAGACAGGCACCCTATGAATATAGTCTACCTTTGGGCCTAATGCTCACGCCCCCAAAGGAGCTTTGAGTGGCTCATCCACCATGGTAGACACACAATAAACAGAGGGCTGAGACTCTGTCCCTCTCATTGCCACTCAGGAGTCAGAGGAAACCTGACTGCCAGCTCATCCTGTTGTCAACTACATGTCTCAAGACTTCCCCTTCTCTCTAAACTCTATAATAGACCCTTACTTTGCCTTGTGGGCCTGAACTCTCTTTACAGCCCATTCTGACCATGTGTTATTGTCTGTCTTAACACATCTCCTATTCAAAAATCTGAGCCAGCCTAGGGCCCCTCCTGAACCCCAGGGGTCTGACACTCTTACAAGAAGTCCCTATATGATACTACTGGTGAGAATAGGACATAGAAATTGACCCCACAAGTTAACAGCGCCCCTCCTTGGCTAAAAGTTGTAAATGTTCTAGGTCCTGTCTGTCATCCCCGTCATTCCTGTCAGAGACCAGGGATGCCAGAAGTGTCTAACCCAAGATCTCTTTGGTTGTGCCTACCTGAGTTGTGAGAAAAGACCTCCATATCCCATGGTTCTGCCAGCCTTAATAACAGAGGCCACATGATCTGTCAGCCTCAGTGTCCTGCAGGGGAGTGAAGGAAGAAAAGGTCTCAGAGGACATTACAAGAGCACACTGAGAAGGATTGCTGAGGATAAGAGGAGTTATCAATTGGGCTGGAGAGATGGCTCTACAGATCCGAGCACTGGCAGCTCTTCCAGAGGTTCGGAGTTTAATTCCCAGCAACTACAAGGCAGCTCACAACCATCTGTAATGAGATTTGATGCCCTCTTCTGGCTGCATTAAGACAGAGCACTCATATACATAAAATACATAAATAAATCTTTAAAAAAAAGAGTTATTACACTCACAGACAAGAGCATGATGAAGGCTCCCAAGAGTTCAGGGCCCAGTGACAGAGAAAGAAAGCATGGGGGTGATCCTGAAGGGAGGTATCAGGTGTCCATTTGTCAGAAGGAAGAGTTTCTTCTTTTTGCTCTCTGAGGAACAGAGTGTTTTCAGAGCAGGAACCAGCAGCCAGGCCCTCTGATTCCCAAGGAGGAGGCAGAGCAAGGGCAGACAGCAGGAAGTGTGGACACCAATATGTCTTCCATGTAAACTTATTTCCACAGATGAGAAACTCCCACCTGGAAGTCTGTTAGCTAAACAGTTCTTTAGTAGGTGTCTGGCCCTGTCTGTGAGGGGGGAAGGGCTGCTGCAGACCAGGGCCTGAGCAGAAGTCTGGTCTAGATTCTAGCATTTCATTCTTACAGTTTTGAGTGTGTACTATGTGCCTGTAGTAGCATCCAGGCTTCAAAGGGGGAAGTATGTCCTGTTTACAACAATATGGGTGAAGCCAGAGAACCTCATGTAATATAAATAAACCAAGCTCCGCCTCATGACCTCACCCACCTGTGTTCGTCTAAACAGGTTTGTAGAAGCCAAGTGTGAGCGTTGTTGCCAGGTCTGGAAACCAGGAGGCTGGTTAATCACATACCTCAGCTGGACAGCATCCGAAGGTTCTGTATGAATGGAAGTGTTTCTGATTATTAATAATATGTTTTGTACCTAAACATTAATATGAGGATTTTAAATGTCCTCACTGTATAAACTGAGGATGTGACAGCTCTGAGGTATACCTGGGGGAAGGTTTTATTGAAGATAGGAGGAAAAGAACAGCCAAGGGCATCTAGAAATCCCAAACCAGGGAGAGAAAGTAAGTAGACTTATCATGGTCAGCAGACTGAACTGGGCCATGAAGGCGAAGTGAGAAAGGGGGACCAAGAGAGGAAGACAAGATAGGACCAAGAGAGCAAATGGCTCAACTGGCAGGGTTATGTTAGGAGTGAGAAGCTGGAAGAGGGAAGCTCAGAAGCTGGAGAAGTTTAGGGGAGGGGGTGGGGTGAGGGGAGCCATAGGCAGTTGCGACATTGACAGAGCCTGGAGGCCAGCATGTGCTTTGGTATGCTAACAGGCACCACGGATAGTCATTTATCCAGGATTTCTTTCTCACCACATATAAAGAGAATAGTATGCGAGGCAATGAATCAGATTGATTTAACTAGACATCATGTCCATACAGCAAAACATCATATTATATATACAATAAATATGTGGGATTTTTTTCCTATCAAATCTAAACTGTGAAACTAGGAAATATAAATTATATATTTTTTAAGATGAAAGAAAGAAGAAATAAAAAAATATTTTTGCGTATGACTGAACATTAAACCTGAAAATTGTAAAGAGAAGGACTAAACCCATGATTATCTAACTGAAGAAAGCTTTGTTTTAGAGGGGCACATGGGACTGACCAGTCAGCTGTTGCACCTTAAGTTGGGATTTTAGAGAACAACCCTTACTGGCCTTCCAGGGTCTTTTTAAACCTAACAAATGGCTGAGGTGTCTATTTAACACATTAAAGTGGACCTTGCTGCCAGGTGTCCCAGCATCCCTCAGTTCCTATCTGCTACACGGTCCTTTTGGCTGGCATATACTGAACTTCAGCCTAGAGGCTGGACTGCCCTTCCCACACCTGGCCCTGGCCACCCTTGCTTGGAGGCTTTCCTCTGCACTCCTTCCCCCCACCTTCCCATGACCCAGCTCAGGGTCCTGTCCACTCTGGACTCTACCAGATATGTCTGTCTCTGGCTATGCTCCCCCATGCCTAGGAGCAGCCATGTCCTTTTTTTTTTCATTCACCTTTTATGGGGGACAAATAGAAGATTACCAGCTTATTATAAGCATGTTTATAAGGGCAAGAGAATTAGGTGTTAAAGATAGAAAAATACAATGAAAGAGGAAGATAAGGATATACATTAATGGGATCACAATCTCCTGAAACAATAGCATGGCTGCCATTTCCTGGAACAGGCAGTACAGAGCCATTTGCAGTAAGGGTTGCAGGTGGGCCATAGCCCAATCCTCAAGAAAAAACAGGAATGAACCTTGTCTTTACTGTAAGGTAGCTTTCAAGCTTAAGATGGAGGCAGACTAGTTCTTTACTTTGGGATTGAGATTGTAGCTGGCGTGCCTGCAAGACACAGGGACATTTCTTTAATTGTAAAATCAATACTTTTTTTTTTTTAATTTACAGAATTTCACATCGAGAGACCAAAGAATTGTAATTGTTTTTTGTTTTGTTTTGTTTTGTTTTGTATTGTTTTGGGGTGGGGATATTGGTTTGGGGTTTGGAGCACAAGCCTGAGCGAAGGCCAGCCAAGTGGGGACTTGGCCAGCCACCTGTGGGGAAGAACTAGCCTTACTGAATTCTTTTCCTGCCCATTAGAGATACAGTTGCTGGGAAACTGGCTCAGATGGCCAGGCCAGAACCGTTTGTGGACTTGGCACCTAAAGAAAACCAATCATCTCAAAAGTCAATTTCCCATACCCAATCATGTAATGCCAAGGCATGTAATTCACTGCTTGTGGTTTTTCCCTTTAAAAACCATCTTCCCATAGACCACCAGGCCACCCTCCACCTCTTCAACCAGGGAGGTTGTTGTGACCTGGGTTCGAGCTTGTAATAAAAATATCCTCATGTGTTTTACAGTGGAGTCAATTCCTGGTGGTCTTTGGGGGTCTCATGAGCTGAGCATAAAAACATGTTATTCCCTTACTGACTATTGAGGTCACTGAAGTTGAAGATTTCTTCTTAGTTATTCTCCCCCCACCCCACTCCACCCCACCCCACCCCAAGACAGGTGATGAACTAGCTTGCTTCCATTTTAGGCTTAAAAGCCATCTTATAGTAAAGACAAACAAGGTTCATTCTGTTGGGAACAAGCAAAAGAAACTTCTTCTAAGTATTACCATTTTGTTTTTAGATTCCACTTAATTATAGGGAGAGACTAAGTTCAAAGTGCCAGGCCCTAGTTGATCTGGGGACTTCCCAATAGCTGAAGAGCGTCTGTTGTGAGGAAAACAGTTGTCTGCGTCCAGCCATCTCCAGGACAACTTCTCCATCTTGCTGGCACGCTCAAACTAAGTTCATGTTCCCAAGCCCAGGAACCTACTCCTATCCTGCTCAATGGAAACCCCCTTGCTCAACCTCTTATGTCAAAACATGATTGGACAATGCTACTGCCCACCCCTCCCCCTTGCTTTACAGTGTAATCCTTTAAATATGCTGTACAATGTCCCTTCAGGGTCACAGTGCAGCTCCAGGGTCTGATCTGCAGCCCTGATTGAAATTTTTGTCATCTGCATTGATCTGGTGTTTGAGTTATGTTGGGTTTTTAAGCAGACCTCACAAAAATTTCTGATCATGATTCTGTTTCTCAAGGATTGGGCCATTCCCCGCCTGTAACCTTAACCAGAAATGGCTCTGTACCGCCTGCACCAGGAATCACAACCATGCCTTTGTTTCAAAAGGTTATTGTGGTTACCTGTTGTTATGACCACCTGTTGTCAGACAAATGGATGGATCTGTATGTAGAAAATGCCAACACTGCATTGAAACAAGCATCCATTCACAGTAAGATAGTTATTTTTACCTCATAACTTCGTGTTCAGGACAAACCTATGGGCATCATCATCCCTTTGAGCTAGCTTGCGAATCATATTCCTTCTTGTTCATATCAAAACTCACACTGAACAATGAGTTCTGGTTGCTTTTGTTTACCAGTTGAACAAAACCTCACACAGGTCCTTCTTTGTTTTGTGAGGCAGGATCTCACTATGTAGCCCTGGCTGGCCTAGAACTTACTACATAGACTTAAGTTAGGTTCAAATTCACAGAAATCTACCTGCCTCTGCCTCCTTAGTGCTGCGGTTAAAGGTTTGCACCACCCAAAGTGGGGACATCTTAAAGAAGTGCTATCTCACTCTGGATATCAGGGCTACTAATACAAGACACCCTCAGTGGTGAGGTCCTCATGTCCAACTCAGGCTTGGAAATAGCCTTCTGCAATCCTGGGACTGGTGAGAGCTGAGACCAGTTCCTCCGGCCTCTAGTCTCTCCCGTCCACTGCCTCTTTCCTGTGGATGGCCCCACACCATACTCCTACTCATGCCACCCATTTGCCCCTTTCCTTCAGAATTCCTGCCAGTCTGCAGCTTGGGACCTGGTCAGTGGGCCAAGGAACTAGAATACCCTCAGGAATCTCATATTGAGAGGAGAAAAAGTCTGGTGCCAGCCAGAAAGGGAGCCCCTTCTCAATCCCCCAAAGGAATTCCACATGGTTCTGACAGCTCTGTCATTCACTTTTCAGGAAAGACTGGAACAATGATAGGTAGGACCACGTGATGACCAAGATTGCCTAGTTATGACGTCTGTTTGAAATCTGCCCTTCTTGAGGCCGAGAAATGGCTCAGCTGCCTAACGACACTTTGCTGCCAAATTTTACGATTTGAATTTGATTCTTGGTGCCCTCGTGATGGAAGGAAAGAACTGACTCCAACAAGTTGTGCTCTGACCGCAATGCCATCACACACACACACACACACACACACACACACACACACACACACACACGCTAACCCTCATGTCAGGACACTGAAGACTGAGTTGGGGGTGAGCTCTGGATCTCTTTCTTCCTCTTTCCAATATGGTCACACTGAATACATCTCCTTTCCCCCCTTTCACTATTGATGTGGTTCTTTTAATTGTCTCAGTGAGGCTGAGCCTGGCTTGTTAAAGCAGTCAGAGCCCAGTAACAAGTTACTTCCATGGTAAAGTAGCAAAAACCAAAACCAAAACCAAAAATCCTCCTTCTGCTCAAGAAAATAGAATCTCTTTTTTTTTTGGCGGGGGGTGGGGGGTGGGGGTGGGGGAAGATCTACAATAGCAGTCAGATGGGTCAATCACCTGACCAAAGGACCAGCCCCAGGAAAGAGAGACCATTCCCAGGACGACAGACCCACCCAAAGCTATGTTAAGGAGATGGGCAGAATAATGATCCCTCTAATGAGAGTCTGCACTTTCCCACTCACCTACTTGCATAGTCTACAAGCTGCTTTGAGTTCTGGGAGATTCCTTGCACCTGCCACCCTTTTGGAGACAAAAAGTTCAACTTTTCCCTTTTTCTGTATCTTTCTTTCAGATGCTAACCAGAACTTAAATATCCCCTCTTCTGCTATTTTGGCTCTCCTTATTCTTGTTCTAAAGCCTCTCTGCAACAGCAGGCTTTTCCGCCCATGCCTCAGTTCCCAAAATAATGACTGAGGCTTGATTATTTACTAATAAACACCTAGGCCATACACTTTGGCTCATTCCCTGACTAGCTCATAGCTCATTTTACAGATTTATTCTATTTTATGTGTGCCACGTGGCTGGTTACCTCTCCTCCGTTTCGTGTGTGGATGAATCTCACATCTGAACTCTATCCCAGAGTTCGTCTCTCCGTGCTGGAACTCCTACGTCCTATTTCCTGCCTCAGCTAATGGGCCATTAGCTTTTTATTGACAGGTGATTCTCCATACAGTACGCAAGAGATTTTCTCTACACCTCCTCCCTGTCACGGCCTGTTGCTATGCAGTGGACTTCCATGGTTGCTTAACCGAAATGGCATGGCTTTTTTTCATCTTCCATTTCCCTCCTCTTGGCACCTGCTGAAATTTACAGATCTTTTGCCATGGGGTGTTTTGTTTTGTTTTCTTCAAATTTCAGTTTATTTACTTTACATCCCTAGGGTGGCCCCTCCCTCCTCTCCATCCAGTGTCCCCCGATTTCCCTCTTCCCATGTCCCTTCTCCCTGCCCCCCCCCGAAAAGAGGAGTCCCTCTTCCCCCTATCAACCTTTTCCAGCACATCAAGTCACATCAGGACTGAGCATATCCTCAGGGGTGAGGCCAGGCAAAGCAGCCCTGCCAGTGGGGAGTGATCCAAAAGCACGCAATCAGAGTCCATGTCAGAAACAGTTCCCCCACCATGCCCCTCGCCAGGTGCCCCATATGAAGCCCAAACTGCCCATTAGTCACATGTGTGCAGAGATGTTTTCTTTTAAACTCTAATTAAAGATTCTCCGCTAGATTCCACCTGAGTCCATTTTTAAATTCTTTGATTAATGGGACTAAGAGCCCAGGAGGGGAATCTTGATTTCTGGTAACACAAAGCTGAGGGACTAAAGTTTTGTTACTTCCAAATATTTAGTAACATTAAATTTGATTTGACTGAATCTGCTTCAAAGAACTGATGATCAACTTATAATTCAAATACACACACAGAACCACCATTCATCTGCATTCTATGAAATTAGAGAAAAACAAGTTACTAGGCATTCTAATTTAGTCTAATTATTAATAAATAATATGTTTATGTTAAATAAATTAATTTAATTGTTAATGTGTGTCAACTAGTTAGACTAACTATTGGTATCCTCTAAGAGATTGGCCCAGACTGGAAAGATGGCTCAGTGAGTAAAATCATTTGCTATCAAATCTGACAACTTAAATTTGATTCCCAGGACACCCCTCGTGGCAGAAGGAGAGAACTGATTCCTGCAAGTTGCCCTCCAACCTCAACATGAATGGTACAGCACCTCTTTCTCTTGCTCTCTAAAAAAATATAATGAAAATAAGTCTTTAAAAAATGTTCTTTCTTGTGTAATCCCATTAAGATTTCTGGGAGGACCACGGAATCATTACTTGGGCAGAAACTTTCTTCTAATTAATCCTCGGGAGACTGAGTTTGCTCTGTGTGCCGCCTCCTCCAATCACTACTCTCCTCCTTTTCTATTCTGGTCCCTGTTTTCCATTACAGACCTATCTGTTAAACTAATTAAGAATTTGTATCTATGTTTCATCATTAGCTAAATCCAAAACTTATTTCTGATGAGATACTCTATTTGGTCTAAGCAAAAGTGAAAATGGGCTAATTTTTTATAGGATGAAGTATCTTCCAGTAGCTTCCCAAGTGCATTAACAGTTAGTATAAGAATTCGAATTGTGGGAGGTGGGTGGGTAGGACGGGAACTAAAAGATCATCCTGAGTGAGGTCTCCCAGAAACACAAAGATACAAATGATATATACTCACTCATAAGTGGGTATTAGACATATAATGTAGGATAAACATACTAAAATCTGTACACCGAAAGAAGTTAAGCAAGGAGGACGACCCTGGGTAAGATGCTCAATGCTCTTTCAGGAAGGCAAAGGGGATGGACATTGGAAGAGGGAGAAAACAGGAAACAGGACAGGAGCCTACCACAGAGGGCCCCTGAAAGACTCTACCCTATGGATGCTGTGTCCCATAGCTAAACTTCGGGCAGAGTATAGGGAATATTAAGAAAGAAGAGGGAGAGAGAAAGACCTGGACAGGAGCTCCACAAGGAGAGCAACAGAACCAAAAACTCTGGGTCCAGGAGTCTTCTCTGAGACTGATACTCCAACCAAGGACCATGAATGGAGATAACCTAGAACCCCTGCACACATTTGGCCCATGGCAGCTTAGTGCCCAAGTAGGTTCCCTAGGGGCAGCTTTACTAGGCCACAGAGGAAGACAATACAGCAAGTCCTGATGAGACCTGATAGGCTAGGGTCAGATGGAAGGGGAGGAGGACCTCCTCTATCAGTGGACTGGGAGAGGGGCATGGGAGGAGAAAAGGGAGGAGGGGTGGGACTGGGAGGGACAAGGAAGGGGGTTAAAGCTGGGATACAAAGTGAATAAATAGTAATAAAAGCAAGCAAGCAAACAAACAAACAAAAAAGATTTTGAATTGACTTAGGGCCTGGAGAGACAGCTCGGTGGTTAAGAGCACTGGCTGCTCCTGCAGAGGACCTGGGTTCAGTCATCAGCACTCACACCATGGCTCACAATTACCTGTAACTCCAGTCCCAGGAGATCTGATGCCCTCTTTTTGCCTCTCTGAGCACCAGGCATGCACATGGAGCACTCACAGACATGCAGGTAAAACATTCATACACATGACATAAAAAAGTAAATAAACCTTAAAAAAAAGAATTTGAATTGGATATATGCTTTGTTTTTTTAGGCAATGTTAGAGAACTAACAGGCAGTGAGAACCACTAGAAAGCAAAAGAATCTGTGCTCTTGGGATTTTTATTTAGTAGCAGCTAAATGTTTAACTCCATTGGAATCATGTGTGTTGAGCTCCGGCCGTGCCCCGCTTGAAATTGCTTCACGTTGTATAAAGCAGGGGTCTTTCCAGTGTGCATTGTCCTAGGAGACTCCATTTTACATGTAGCTTTTGATTCCGTCTTGAGGTAGAAAAGATGGCGGCAGCCTCTGAGTGGGCCCAGAGACGTCACCATCTGTCAGGCCTCATCCGTCCAGCACAGACTGGTGACTGACGTATTCCTAGGGTTAGGAAGGAAGCCACTCTGTAAGTTCATTGGAGAGAACTGGGAGTGTGGGAACACATGGATATATCACAATCATATCAGAATCTTAGGCCGAAGGAGTTATCATACCCATCAGATGATACCAACCTATCATCTGCTGAGTGCGGCAGGGGTCAGGCAGCTCCACGGATGTCCCAGAAGCCTCCATTGGTTCGGCACCCTGCTATTGATGAGGCCTGCTTGAACTGCCTGCAGATCCTCCTGTTTGTCTGTCTGGACTGGACCTGACCCACTGTTCCCTGCTCCTGACATGTTTCCTGCAGTGACCAGGTTTGGTGTTTGGCCTCAAGCTGACCTTTGCAGCTCCTCCCCCAATCCTGACTCCAGCAGCCTCCTCCCAGCACTGGCCTGGTTCTTTATCTTATCGATACAGACTCTACGCCCGCTTCTGAAATCCCATGAAGGCTCAGCCTCTTTAAGTTGTATTCGTTCTGCAACCCATAGATATGCATGTAGCTCTAGATATATTTACTGTGTGCTATGGGCTGTGTGATATGAGAGTTACTAATAGTAATTAATATTGGAATTTTAAAAGGATGACCATATTGAAACATGGTCTTACTACACAGCTCTGGTTGGCATGGAATTCCCTGTGTAGACTAGGCTATCCTTGAACTCACAGAAGTCCACCTGGTCTGTCTCCAAGTTCTGAGAAGTGCCTCTATCTCATTCCACTATTGCCTTTTGTCTTTATTCTTCTGTCACTGTAATACAAATATAACAAATATTCTAACATAAAAACAAGCCAAGATCTTTGGATAGTTTAGCCCTTGATCACAAAAAATCAAAGTCCATCGGGATGGGAGGCCCCGTCAGTTAACTACTGGTGCAGATGTACAGTAGTCTCACTGGAGATACTGAGTTCCTCGGGATTTATATTTAACCACCGTGCAATAAGATCTATTATACATGCACTTCCAGCTTATAAAAGGGAACATTCACCAGTGTGGCAGCCTCAGCTGCCATCAGCAATCAGTAAGGCAGGAGAACGGGGACGACACGTGCTTATCTTTACAAAACAATATGCTTCACGCACACCAGCTTTCCTGATAAAAGTCTTTTCACAAAGAATGGCTGAACCTGGAATCAAATGTACACCATGTCTCCAAAATTAGCAATATTACAATAACCCATATATGGCCTTTTAAAACATGAACTTGTTAATTTAAGTATATGTAAGTGAATTAATAAAAATTGCTGGTACTTGTTGTGAGCTATCACCTATATGGGATAAAAGTAAAGAAATTGAAATATACATACATACATACATACATACATACATATTTTAATGTGTATATGTGTTTGTCTGGATGTGGTGTGCACTTGTGAATACAATTCCAAAAGGGGCCAGAAGAAGGCATTAGTTCCCATGAAACTACACTTACAGACTATTGTGAGCTACCTGATGTTGGTGCTGGGAACCAAACTTAGATGTTTGTAAGAGCAGTGTGTCTTTCTATTTTAAATTTAAAGAAAGCATGCACTTTTCCTAAAATAATTACAAACAGACATTTTAATAAATAATAAATTAATTAACAAAACCCCTGAGAACAGAAGCCTGTGCTCCTTTAAATGTACTCATTGGCACTTAGGATGAAGTACTCAGTGCTTTGCTCAGCAGACACAGTATCTTGAGTTCTATTTTCAGCACCATAAGACAATTCTCATAAATAACTTTAACATGCTTTCATCTTATGACATAGAGTCAGACACATATTGCATGATTTTCTTTGCCTTTAATTCTGGGTGAGCTGAGGTCTACCTTTAGGTTGAGTTCCTCAACAAGGTCGGCTGATTAGGAACCAGGGACCAAGCACTTATCACAACATGAGGTCTTCCACAGCAGGTTAGTTTTTAACAATTCCGTTATTGGTAGGAAAGATGTGAAAACACAAGGCCCCACTGGGAGTCGAACCCAGGATCTCCTGTTTACGAGACAGGCGCTTTAACCAGCTAAGCTATGGAGCCACATGGCAGAGGTCTTCCGAATGGATAGAAAGCTGAGCCAACCCCAAGTGTGAAGACAATCCCAGCCCTCAGGAAGCCAAAGCCAACCTGAGCTACAGACTGAGTTAGTGTCTCACAAAACCAGAATGATTGAGAGAGAAAGAGAGAGCCATAAAATAGAGAATGCAGTCAGTGACAACATTGACATGAGGTTTATGCATTCATGTATATTCCTGGATTTATTACCCATATTTGATTGAGCTGACAGGTGACATGTTGACTCAATGCACATCAGTATTTACTCATAAAGATGACAAATATGAAATAAAAATATCTATGTGGGGGAGGGGAGTTTATAAAAATGTTTATCTTCTCCAGTGGTTCTGGTAAGTTGAAATTGCTACCAATGAAGTTTAGTGTCACAGAATTTGGGCATGAACCTGTTAGAATTTGGGCAAATGAGCACAGTGCTCAGCTCCTGAAGAGTCTAGAACATGATTCTTGTGCTTTTTTTGTATCTCTCTATCACTCTCCTCATGGCACCCTGCACTTCCTTGTTCCGCAGGCTGTAGATGAAGGGGTTCAGTGCGGGGCCGATGACCGCATAGAACACAGAGATCAGTTTGTCTCCCTCAGCGGAGTAAAGGGACTTGGGCCTCAAGTACCTGATAAGCCCCGTTCCATAATAGATGGTCACCACGGCCAAGTGTGAAGCACATGTTGAAAAGGCCTTTTTTCTGCCCTCAGCTGAGTCTATTCTTACCACAGCCACCAGGATGCGCAGGTAGGAGAGAACAATCAGGAGGAAGGGGAATAGCACTGTGCCAGCCCCTCCAATGGCCATCATGGCCTCCAGCAGAGACGTGTCTGCACAGAACAGGTGCAGAAGGATGGGCAGTTCACAGAAGAGATAATCAACAATGTAAGGTCCGCAGAGTGGGAGGATTGTGAAGTAGAGAGGTATAACTGAGGCACAAAAGCCTGTGACCCAGACCGCCACTGTCAGACATGTACATACAGTCCAGCTCATGATGAGAAGGTACCTCAGTGGATAGCAGATGGCCACGTAGCGGTCTATGGCCATCACTGCAAGGAGAAAGCACTCGGTCGACTCCAAGAACAGGGTGAGGTAGGTCTGAGCCAGGCAGAATGGGTAAGAGATGACCTTCCTGCTTGCAAGAAAATTGAAGAGCATCTTTGGAGCCACAGTTGTGCTGAAGAATCCATTGAGGAAAGCCAGGTGGCAGAGAAAGAAATACATGGGCGTGTGCAGAGAGGAGTCCAGAGCCACCAGTGTGATGACAGCTGTGTTCCCAAAGCAGTTTGCCAGGTAGACCAGAGAGAAGACCAGGAAGAGCGGCACCTCAGTCTTAGGGTGATCAGAAAACCCAACAAGGGCCAGCTCAATGATGGTGCTGGAATTCTGGGGTTTCATGGCTGCTCCTGAGCCATGCCTGTCCAAATGGGAAGACATGAAAGAACCCCACATGAACACTCTTAGGTCAGATTAGCCCCCTTCACATTGATTTAATGCTGATGGCAACATTTTTAATGATGGTCTCTCCGCAAGACATTTTCAGACACAAATTTAGCTCATCACACTCCTAACCATGAGTGGCTATTTTTGGCAAATTCAACCTGATCTCATAGTTTCACAGAGATAAGTTTACCATCATTACATCGTGTCATCCGGACTACAGAGCCCTCCTCTGTGTTTTGTGAACTGTGAGTTTTAATTACCTGTCTCTTAAATGTGAGCTGTAACTCCAGTAAGGCAGGATGACTTGTCTGACTGACATCATGAGTAAAAATGTGAAAATTGAAAATAATTCCACTCTCCTTCAACTAGGCTGGTAACTGATTTTACAGAGTTCATTTAGCCAAACAAAGAATTTAACATTCCCAGACCCTACAGGAAATAAGACTATTTGTTCTCTCCAGGTGGGATGGGGCAGGTAGCATTTAAATTGCATAAGTCAGTATTAGCAAAAACAACAGAACTGACTCACCTCGACTTCTGGTGCTCAGGTTTCTAATCAGGGTCTCAGAGAGCAGAATTGTTTCAAAGCCGGGATTTTCTTACTATTTTCAAGTTTGCAGGGAGTGCAATGTGTTTCAGCAGGCATTTCCACACACGCTTTTGTTCATCTTCCTTGCTCACTTCCCACCCCTCTGACTCCCTGCATCCCCACTGGTCCTCCTCCTCCCCAGCAGTCCTCCTCCTTTTGCCCATGCCACATGCATTCTATTACCCTCCCTTTTGCTCTCACTGCTTGAAGATCTTATCTTCCCCTGCCGTATTCCATGGTCCCCTCTCTAGTTTCATGACTACATCCATATACTATATACAAATTTAAATCGAAGGTCTGCATATGAAAGGAAGCATGTGGCATCTGTCTTTCTCAATACCAGTATTTTTTTTTTTACTTTAGTAAACACGCTGTGAAATAGCCTTTACAGGATCATGCCTCCCAAATACACACTAGCAGCCTAGGCTTCTTTAAGAAATTCTGAGTTAAATTTTTGAATGTGCTGAATTGGCAGGTCTAGGCTCAATAACACACAGAGCATCACACAACGAGGATACAGATACTAGCTTTTGTTGGCATAGCAACACAACGACAAACAAAGCAAAACGATGCTTTGAGGATGTTTTCCACACAGAGGTCTGTCAGTCTCCCCTCAGTTTCATCCTTTAGCCTTAACACAGCTCCTCTTCCACTAACTCACACTGACGCTGTTTCCTCTTTGTCCTGTCCAGTTTCACTGTTTTCCTGCTTCCTTGATTAATTCCACACAGAATGCTTTTCTAGAGTTTTTTTTAAACCTACTTTCTCCTCAATGACTTTTTTCCTTTTGAACAGTTTTTATCAGCATATCATTCAGTGAGTAGACTGTATAACACATAGCAATAATGAGAGAGAGAGAGAGAGAGAGAGAGAGAGAGAGAGAGAGAGAGAGAGAGAGAGAGAGAGAGAGAGAGAGAGGAACACCCTCTGAATGAGGAAGGAAATGAGTTTGGCAGACAGAGGCAGTTGACATACCTGTCCAGTCTCCTGATACTGGAAGCCCTTCAGCCGGTGTTGGGTATTGGTGACTTATAAATGGATTTTTTTTTCTGAAAAAGACCAGTTCCTTGGCTCCAACTATAAGGGGGGCAGCATCAGGAGCCCAGCCATCTGCCAGCATAAAAGCGCATGTGCAACACAGCCAGGACCTCCTCTCTGCGCCGTGTGCTGCTCAGCTGTTAGCACAAACACACCAGTCTCGCTCCTGAGCTCTCATGATTTCATCACCATAGCTATCCACATTCTCTTTGTTCATTTACATACTCAACTTCATTTTACAGGGATTTTCCCAGGATGAAAGTAAATAAAGCTGGTGTCTAGACATAAATCCAGACGGGAGACTTCCCTGAGTTTTGTAAAAACTCATCAACACAGCAAAGTTTTAGGCGAATCCCAAGGGGCCCAGTTAACTTCATGCATGGAAAAAAATTAATTATTCTTACTGTCAGTGTCTAATAGTTCATTAATGCAACTTATTCGTGGTGACCCAATGAAACTGCATTTCTTCTGGGAGAAAAAACATCTCAACTTGGAAGTTTTAGTGTAAAACAACTAAAAGCAGTGTGTTCGTGACACACTGTTTCGCTTATTTATATTTTTGTTTCTATTATAATTGTTCAGTTGTGTGCATTGCAGGGAAGCTGTGTGTTTCCCTGGGATCAGCCCAGACATGCACACACTGTGCTGTGAACACACCCCTCCTCTCCTGCCTCTTTCTCCTCCCTTCTTCCTCTCGTCCCTCTGGTCTCCTTCCGACTTAAGGGTCCATCTGTTTCCGGTGAATTGCACATATGAGAAGAGACATGAAATGTCCCTCCCCCCAAGTCTAGCTCATTTCACTCAAGGTGAAAACTTCAGTTACATCAAAATTTGTACATTTGATACGATCTGGTTCTTTATGGACGAATGCTCCATAGAATATCCAGTCATCTGTTGATAGGCTTCTAGTCTTTTGTGAGTAGTACTGCAATAAACATGGATGTGTGTACCTTCGTGCCTGAAGGTATCTCCCCAGGAGAGCTACAACTGGGTCATATGGTAATTTTGTCTTCAGTGTTTGGAGGAATCTTTCCCTTCCTGTTTATTATAGTGGCTGCAGTTTCTACCTCATGGACTCTTTTGTGTTTTGCTACTTCCTCGTATCCAAGAGGTCCTAAGGGTGGCGGCCATGCTCGTTATTTTCTTTCTTTAAAATCGTATTTATTTTAGTATTTCACAGTTATCTGTGGTGTGTGTGCGGCATGCATGTAGATGCCTGTGGAGGATAGAGGGAAGGCATCAGATCCCTTGGAACTAGAGTTACATGTGGTTGTAAGCTTCCTAATGTGGGGAACCAAATGTGCTGGAAACCAAGCTAGGAGCATCTGGGAGAGCCTCGAGTGTCTTAGTAACTGAACAGCTCTCTATTGATGTTTGAGTGTACTCTTTCCTGACCTCTTCTTCCTCCTTCTGCTTGGTCTCAGCTACTTGCAGTGCTTGCCATTCTGTTTTACTTAGCTCATCGAGCCTTCTGACCTTCCTGTTTATTTAATTTTCCCATATCCCTATTTTTTTTTCTGAATTTTTGGTCACAGTGCTGACATCTTCACACATGGTGGTGATGTCTTCATCTGTGTTATGACTTTTTCATGCATTTCTAACTTTCTTCTCTAGATCCTGAACTGATTTCATTATTTCACTCTTCTCTTTTCTTTTTATCCTCTTTGGAATAGCTGGCTAGTTTTCCATTTTCATGTAACTTTTGTAGTTCTTCACCTAATATTTTACACACTTCAGTAATAGAGGAGTTAAGATCTTTTTGAGGAATTGTGTTGTCTTGTCTTGTCTTGTTTTGTTTGTTTGTTTCTTTTTTCCTGAGTGATGATTTGCATATTGTTGGCTTGATTATCTCCAGATTTTGAGTACTTTCTTATCAAGGACTCTCCTCTTAAGGACTCAACTCCCAGTACCAACCAGAGAGGATCAGAAGCAAAACAAGAATCCAAATGGAAACTAATTTGGAATATTTATTATCAGCCAACTATAATGAGACTCCGAATTAGCTGATTTTCTTGTTGCTCTAATCTGAAGTGAGGAAAACACCTGACAAAAGCCACTTGGGGGCAGAGGGCTTAAAGTGGTGTCATCCATCATGGTGGACAGAGTCCTGCCATGAGAACACCATGGGGATGTTCATATGGCATCCAAATCAGGAAACAGCAAGCAGACAGGAAGTGGGTCAGCTGGACTATTGAGCTTCCTGGCCTGCCCCCAATCACCCATTTCTTCCAGCAAAGCTCTATCTCCTCTCCTCCGTGTTCCACAACAACTCTCTAGGATCCCTCAAGGTATCTGTCTTATTTAGGGTTTCTGTTGCTGCAACACAACACCATAACCAGAATGCAGGTTTGAGGGAAAATGGTTTATTTAGCATACACTTCCATATCACTGTTCCTCATCGAAGGAAGGAAGTCAGGACAGGAACTCAAGCAGGCAGGAACCTGGAGGCAGAAGGCAATGCAGAGGCCATGGAGGGGTGCAGTTTGCTGGCCTGCTTCCTTTGGCTTGCTCAGCCTGCTTTCTTATGGAACCCAGGACCGCCAGCCCAGGAATGGCCCCACCCACAATGAGCTGGGCCCTCCTGTATTGGTCACTAATTGAGGAAATGCCCCAGAGCCAGAGCTTATGGAGACATTGTCTCAGCTGAGTTGCTCTCCTTTCAGATAACTCTAGTTTGTGTGTCAAGCTGACCTAAGACTAGCCACAACAATGTCCATATGTATTTTGGCATATATTTTTCTGCTTCTGATAAACTCCGCTGGAATTTTTTTTTTGGACCAGGGATTTTATTTCACGTGAAGGCGTGTTGGGTAGCATTGAGATCTGAACAGTGTCATGTCTTCAGGCATGCACATGGATGTCTGCGTTTGTCTGCCCTCTTAGACTCACGTCAGCAGTGTCCTGTAGTTTTTGGTGCAGAGATCTTCCATTTCATTGAGCAAACTGATCCCTAAGCATTTTATTTCCGTGTTGTAAATGGTATTGTTTGCTTACTTTTTTTTTTTTTGCATTGTACATTGACAAAGTTTACAGATCCTACTAATTACAGTGTGTTGACTTTGTACCCTGCAATTTTGCTGACTTTATTAACTGTGCTAAGAATTTAAAGTGGTCTCTAGCGTCCTCTAGAACACACAGACACTCTTATGCTCTGCTATAACGTGCCCTCCTCAACTAGTGGCTCTGTTTTGAAAACTTCTGGCACCTTTAGGATGCAGGAAGTCATTTACTGATTAAAGTTTGCTTTGTGGCCTATACTTCCATAAATTTTATGGAGGGGTCTGTGCGTCATTGATAAGAATGTACATTTTCTGCCCCCAAGGCAGAAAGTTCTGCGGGTTTCCATGTGAACTCTGTTCCCTTTCCCGATACGTAATGGCCCTCTAATGATTAGTTTTAACACTTTCTTTATCGTATGTAAGAACAGCTGCCCAGCTTGACTGGAGCTTCCATTTGTTTATCTTGATTTCCAACCTTTGATTCTTGGGTTATAGATATCATTTCTACCCACATATGTTTCTTCTTCTTATTAATTAATTACTTTACATTCTGATAGACTCTTTCTCTCCCTCCTCTCTTCCCTAGTCTCTCCCCCCCCCCCCATTATCCACTCCCTTTTTCCCCAGAGGAGAGGCCTCTTATGTATAACAATCCACCTTAGTACATCAAGATACAGTAGGACTAAGCACTTTTTCTCCTGTTGAGGCTTAGACATGGCAGCCCAGTTAAGGGAAAGGGAACCAAAGGCAGGCAACAGAGTCAGAGATGGCCCCTGCTCTTGCTGTTAGGGAACCCACATGAAGACCAAGCTGCACGTCTGTTACATGTCTGTAGGGGCCCTAAGTCCATTGAATGCCTGCTCCTTGGTGGGTGGTTCAGTCTCTGTGAGGCCCTATGGGCCCATGTTAGTTGGTTCTGTAGGTTTTCTTGTGGTGTCCTTGCCCTCTCTGGCTCCTTCAGACCTTTGTCACCCTCTTCTAAATGATCCCCTGAGCTCTGCCTGATGTTTGCCTGTTTTTCTCTGCATCTGTTTTCATCAGCTTCTGGGTGAAGCCTCTCAGAGGAGAGTTGTACTAAGCTCCTGACTGTAAGTATAACAGAATATGATTAACAGTGTCAGGGGTTTGCTCTCTTTTTTCATAGGATGGGTAGCAAGGTGGGCCAGTCATTGGTTGGCCATTCCCTCAATTTCTGCTCCATCTTTATCCCTGCATCTTGTAGGCAGGACAAATTTTGGGTCAAAGGAGTTTTGTGTGTGTGTGTGGGGGGGGAGTCCCTCTATTGGAAGTCTTGCCTGGTAGCAGGAGATGGCCATTTCAGGTTCCTAGAAGTCTTTGGTAGGGTCACTTTCATAGATCCCTGGGGGTTTCTCTTGTCCTAGGTTTCTGGCTCGCCCTAGAAGTGCACCCCCCTCACCCATGCCGCCAACTTCAGTGCTCCCAGTTCCCTCTCCCTCAGTCCTCCCCACACTTGACTCCTCCTGTTCCCTTCCCCATCTCTTCTCCCACAGTATCCCTTCTCTCCGCACACCTCTAATGTTTATTTTATTTCCCCTTCTGAGTGAGATCCAAGCTTCCTCTTTTGGGACCTCCTTGTTACTTACCTTCTTTGGGTCTATGGATTGTACCATGGTTATCCAGTACTTTATGGCTAATATCCACCTATAGGTAAGTACATACCACCTGTGTCTCTCGGGGTCTAGATTGCTCAGAATATCACCCTGAGTAATATTTTTCAGTTCCATCCATTTGCCTACACATTTCATGAAGTCCTTGTTTTTAATAGCTGAGTAGTATTCCGTTGTATAAACATACCACATTTTCTTTATCCATTCTCTGGTTGAGGGACATCTACTTTGTTTCCAGTTTCTGGCCATTACAAATAAAGCTGCTATGAACATAGTTGATTAACTGTCCTTGTGTTGTGGTGGAGCATCTTTTGGGTATATGCCCACGAGGGGTATAGCTGGGTCTTGAGGTAGAACTATTTCCAGTTTTCTGAGGAAGAGACAAATTGATTTCCAAAGTGATTGTACAAATTTGCACTTGCACCAGCAATGGAGGAGGGTTCCCCTTGCTCCATATCCTCACCTGCATGAGCTGTCACTCAAGTTTTTGATCTTAGCCATTCTGAAGGGTGTAAGATGGAATCTCAGAGTTGTTTTGACTTACATTTACCTGAAGACTAATACTTTTGAAAATTTCTTTTAAGTGCTTCTTGGCCATTAGAGATTCCTGTCTAGAATTGTCTGTTTAGCTCTGCACATTTTTAAACTGTGTTGTTTGGTTTGTTGCTGTCTAATTTCTTAGGCTCTTTATATATTTTGGATATCAGCCCTCTGTCGGATGTAGGGTTGGTGGTGATCTTTTTCCATTCTGTAGGCTGCCATTTTGTCCTATTGTCCCAGTGTCCTTAGCCTTACAGAAACTTTTCAGTTTCATGAGGTCCCATTTAGTAATTGTTCCTTTTAGTGTGCGTGCTAGCTATGCTCTGTTGAGGAAGTGATCTTCTGTTGAAGAGTTTAAGTTAACCTGGGCATAGTTAGCCTGAGTATAACTCCATTTTGAAATAAAGAGCCATCTTGACTGGAGCTGAAGTCAGGTACCAGGAAATATCACAGAATGTACACTTGGCAGAAAATAAACTTAACTCTCCTAGCAACCGCTTCCAGGAAATAATACAGAATAAATGCTTCATAGAAAACAGAGGAAATCTCCCTGGCAATAATCAATGGGAATCGGTTGAGAACTGGGTGGGAAAATTCTCCCTAATGTTTCAGATATAGTTTAGAAAAATAGCAATTATGCCTCAGAGAGCCATATGCCTTAGGCAATTGTGCCTTAGAGAAGGTCACCTCGCCCCTCTAACTTTTGCATCGAGGCATATGCCCCCCCCCACCCCGTTTGCTGTCATGTTAACATGTGCCCCCTGCTTGCTGTCATGGAAACCCCTGATCACAGACTTTCCATTTAAAAACCCTGCTCACTCAGAGCTCGGGGTCCCACTTCTCTACTGCTGCATCAGTGTGAGACTTGGGTCCCGAGTTTGATCGCTCTCTTAATAAAGCTCTCTTGCTCTTGCATCGAGTCGTCTCCTGGTGGTCTCTGAGGGTCCTGTGAACCTGGCATTACACTGTACCAATGCATTCAAGGCTTATTCCCACTTTCTCTTCTGTCAGATGTAGTGTATCCAATTTTATGTTGAGGTCTTTGATCCACTTGGATTTGAGTTTTGTACAGCATGATAGATATGGATCTATTTGCATTCTCCTACATGCTAATTAGACCAGCACCATTTGTTGAATATGCTTTTTTCCATTTTTCAATATTTATTTTAAAGTTTTTATTAAATTCTTTATTAATTACACTTTATTCACCTTATATACCCCTGTAGTTCCCTCCCTCCTCCCGTCCCAATCCCTCCCTTCTTCCCCTTTCTGCATCCATGTCCCTCCCCAAGTCAACTGATAGGGGAGGTCCTCTTTTCCCTCCTTCTGGTCCTGGTAAGTCTCTTTGAGTGTCTGCATTCTCTTCCTCTGTGGCCTGGCAAGGCTGCTCCTTCTTCAGGGGGAGGTGATTAAAGAGCAGGCCAATTAGTTCATGTCAGAGACAGTCCCTGTTCCCATTACTATGGAACCCACTTGGACACTGAACTGCCATGGGTCACATCTGTGCAGGGGTCCTAGGCCATCTCCATGCATGGTACTTGGTTGGACCATCAGTCTCAGGAAAGACCCCTGTGCTCAGATTATTTGGTTCTGTTGCTCTCCTTGTGGAGCTTCTGTCCTCTCCATATCTTATTATTTCCCACTTCTTTCATAAAATTCCCTGCACTCTGCTCAAGTGTTGGCCATAAGTCTTAGCATCTGCTTTGATAGTCTACAGGGCAGACCCTTTCGGAAGCCCTCTGTGGCAGGCTCCTGACTTGTTCCATGTTTTCTTTTTCTTGTGATGTCCATCTTCTTTGTCTTTCTGGATAGGGATTGAGCATTTTAGCAAGAGTCCTCCCTCTTGATTAGTTTCTTTAGGTGTACAGATTTTAGTAGGTTTATCCTATAGTATATGTCTCTATGAGTGAGTATATACCATGTGTGTCTTTCTGCTTCTGGGATAGCTCACTCAGGATGATCCTTTCCAGTTCCCACCATTTACCTGCAAATTTCATGATATCCTTGTTTTTTTATTGCTGAGTAATATTCCATTGTGTAGATGTACCACAATTTCTGTATCCATTCCTCAGTTGAGGGGCATCTGGGTTGTTTCCAGCT